>CM076988.1:17023669-17036169 GCA_039105355.1 Benthosema pterotum
AACACTTAAGGACAACGGTTAAACTCCCCTTGAGTGTCTGCCGTGGGCGCTTAAAACTAATTGCATTTGGAACATGTAACTACTGTATGTGGGGGGTGGGGGGGGGGGGGTGGAATATTCCGTGGTGAGGCAGTAATCAACCGCAAGTCATCTAGGGACACACTATATGTTACTCCCACTGTTTACCATGCTGCAAACCACATCATTAGCTCTACTCCTCTCCCAGGTGTCTCTCTCTCTCTCCCTCCCTCCCTCTCCTCCTCTCTCTCTCTCTCTCTCTCTCTCTCTCCTCCCCTCCTCCTCTCTCTCTCTCTCTCTCTCTCTCTCTCTCTCTCTCTCTCTCTCTCTCTCTCTCTCTCTCTCTCTCTCTCTCTCTCTCACTCTCTCTCTCTCTGACACATATACCCCATGGGGTGCCAGGCAGCACTTTATTGTTAATGGCCCACACCTGAAGAGCAAAGGAAACATGCACATCGTGCAAATGTATACGCTTTGAGGACACCCAAAGCAAATAAACACGTGCTCCCGAGCATAGCGTATATAGAGCTGAGCGGTCCCGCTCCTTTCATGACGTCGCCCCGCAGCCCAGAAATGAATCCCACCATTCATTTTCCTCATAGACTTTTCCAATAAAATTATTTATATGAAAAGGAAATACGGGTCGTGACAAATCATGACCACACACACACACACACACACACACACACACACACACACACACACACACACACACACACACACACACACACACACACGAATTGTCTTTGTCCGTGGTGTAATCGTCTTCATATACAGGTAAATAATTTTAAAAAAGGAAAAAAAAATATTAATGCGAAATTACTTCAGGGCCGTGGGCAGCATCATGAAAGGGGTGGGAATGCGATGCTCTGTTATTAAATCGTACTAGGCCTACTTGGAACGATGCAAGTTGGAAATGTGCGTCCCTGCACCCAGTTATTATATACTGTACGTCTGCGTCCCTTTTAGGGCCATACATTATATGGAGTTCTTTGTCAACAATGCCCACTCGGTGTGCCGAGTTCTCATGTGGCAAATGCAAACACATGCAGGCCTTTTTTGGCAGTTATGTGCCATTCCCTCTCCCTTTTTCAACTGGTCTGTATAGCCTTCATCTCTTCTTCTTTCTACTAAACCAGGGGTTTTCAACCTTTTGACTCCAGGGACCACCATTTATTCAGCATTTGAGCCACGGACCACCATTGGATGACATTTTAGCCCCGAGACCTAAAACTAAAGAATTCTTTTGTTTTTTCCACAATTCCAGGCTGTGTTTTGCCAACAAAACAGTGTAAACTTCTTAATCAAGTGGTGCTAATTCAGATGATAAATATTTTAACTCTTGCGAGTGTGAAAATGAAACCAAATGGACCCGCAAGGGTCCATTTGGTTTCATTTTTACATTCTCAAGAGTTACATCTGGTTAACCAACTTTCATCATTTAGCCTGGGGACCACCTGGAACCCTCTCAGTGACCACTGGTGGTCCCCGGACCACCTGTTGAAAACCCCTGTACTAAACTAATAACTCCAGCAGGACTACCATCCATCCATCCATCTCTCAGAGAGAGAGCGAGAGAGAGAGAGAGAGAGAGAGAGAGAGAGAGAGGAGGAAAAGTAAGCAAAAGAAAAATCCTCGGGGCTCCGCAGCGGGGGAACACAACTGTCCCCCTGTCCTTGGCTTCCAGAAACGGGCCAAATAAAATAGTTTGTGCTGCAGGAAACGGTTAGCCAAACACGCCAGGGCCATGAATCTGGACGGAGAGGCTGCTGCCTGCGAGGCTGAATGTAAGGATTTCTACATGACTATAGAGGCCTTTTGTTTCGTCAAAGAGGAACATCTCCTTCTCCCCAAATGGCTTTAGCAGCCACCATGGTGCGCGAGGAATCAAACGATCGTGCGCTCCTGTCACATACACGCCAATAATGGCGCGCGCATGCATGCATTCAGGATTTATTCCCATGCCACTAAATCAGATGCAATAGCAGGTGACGCTAATACCTTATATACCGTACACTGCAGCGGATACGTGCGTGGGAAGGCAGTTGTACAGTATAAGGAAGGCACAATTCACAATAAAGCCATTAATGTATAACTGTTTAATAGATTAGATAGACATTAGATAGATTATTTCTGCCGTTTTAACCGTTTCTCGCTGTGATTTAAGATGCCTTGGATGAGGATCCGATACTACAAATGATTGAATGAATGATTGATTGAATCCTCTAAACCCGTATCTTTGTGTTAGTGCGGGTGCTCAAACTATATTTCATATCAAGGACCCCAAAAATGATATGTAATCGGCGCCATGCCACACCCATCTGAACATACAGTATGTTGTGGCAGGGACCTTCTATATATATTTGATTTAAAAACATACTGTCTAGTCACATTAACTCTTTTCTGCCCCTAGAGATGTATAAAACTACTAACCATCATTTTAATTTCCTGGTTGGTGCATTATGAGCAGAGATGGGTGTAACGAGTAATAGAAAATAGCCTAATATTGCAGTAAATTATTACTTTTCTCTGTAAAAGTAAACAATATTACGTCCTACGAAATAATAATAATATTACAGTGATTTCTACTAATAAAGTTCAATGAACAGCAACCTATTATTATTACAGTCAGACGTACAAACCATATGGGGCCAAAGTTGCGACATTGAGGGGTCAGTAACTGAGCGCTCAAGAACTGTTCGTGTAGCATCCCTATTTATTGTCCCGATTCTCAATAGAAGTCTATGTAGAAGAGCTGCCATTTGAAGGATGAAAGTATGTATGTGTGTATGGGAAAATAACAGCACTCGCTTCCTGTGAGCCAGTAAGACGGGCAGTGTAATTTTGCAGGCTGGTAAGAAAATATTTAAAGTTAAAGTTTGGTTAAATGCTAGAAGGTAATACCAATGGGCCTTCAAGTCCAAGTTGGTTAATACATTACGGAAAGAGTGCAGTCAACGACCCCTCCATCTCTCTATGCCCATTTCTCACCTTACTAAATGAGAGAGAGAGAGGGATAGATAGAGAGTAGGGTCTCTGTCCAGCTCAGGTGGGTTGTTTGCATAGGTCGGCCGCAGAGGCGGGTGAGCCAAACACAAGTCCAACCACCGTGGAAATGCTAGAAGTGGGTGGCGATCGCAGGGGAGCCGAGTCAACGGAGGACACACAACATTATACTGTATATACATATACAGTATATACACACGTCGTCCGCATATAAAAATGCATAAATGCCTCACTGTGCCAGCTTATAGCTGTCTGACCGGGCTGACTGGCCCTGCTGCTGGCCGTAGCACCACAGTACAACATGGTCCTGTAGGCTTACGGGACCCAGTGCCGCTTCAAGGAGTTAGGTGGCAAGAGATTAAAACACTGCCCCGCAGTAGGGGTACTCCAGAAAAAAAAAACATTTGCCACAAAAATGCTTCAACCGGGTGCACTTTCAGATCAAAATTAACTCATTCACTGCAACTGCACATTATTTTCTGTCATTTTCTGCTATATGCCACGGCTCAAGCCAGCGCATTCGGTAAAAAAAATATATATATATTTTGAAGCGCCAGATCTCCTAAACAGGATGTGTGATGAGGTCATGTTGTTTCTGGTGTCTTGACTAACCTGTCCACTCATGATCCGAGCAAAAGGTTCCGAGTCAAAAGTCAGGAAGTGACGTCTAGCAACAGACGATCCACCCGTGCGCCACGACAACGACATTGGAGATTCCCAAGAAGGGCTCCTGAATGCATTGGATTGAATGGGTGCGAATGGGACAAAAAAAATTAAAATGGCCGCGCCCATTGTCCCAAATGAGAGTCAGCAACGGGATCTTTATCAGACGATGCACTCAGACTATTAGATGGATTAAAGAATGAAATCTACATTTCATCGCGTACTGCGCCTTTGTTGTGATCGGTGTGCCTTATCCCACCGTAAGAACACGACGACCACGACTTTGGCGATGGAACTATCAAGAGCCTAGATCTATAAAAAATTAGACACATCATATTAGATTATCATCATCTTTACTGTGCTATTGCCAACAGTTGATTGGAGAGGTGGCACTAGGCTATATTTCACATTCACTTGAGAGTAGGGCATTAACGACTTGAGATTTTTTCAAGTCGACTTGTCAGACAGTCAAGTCGATAAATTATCGATTTATCGTTTTATGGCGCGCGGGGGGGGGGGGGGGGGGGGGGGGGGGGGGGGGGGGGGGGGGGGGTCCGTCGCGGTGGTTCTCCGAGGGTGGATCAAATGGTGCCGCTATGAGGCCGGCGCAGGGCTTATGCAAACGCAGGAAGCATGTGGCAAGCTTAATATGGAAACAATATTGGCACACAGCGCAGCACAACGTCCACTCCCAGGCCAGCCATAAAAACACAACATTATCAATCCACAGCAGCCCACACGTTAAAACGCAACAGAAGACATGATCGTTCTAACAGCGGCCACATTATCAGAATACGATCCACTTACATGTAGCCTCCACCTCCTCCTCCTCCACCACCGCCGCGGCCGCGCTGCCTTTCCTTTCTGATCCATTCAGTAAATTAATGAGAACGACGCGGACAGAAGCATGCGTCCCGTGCGTACTGCGTAGCGTTGCGAAACGAGGAACAAAACACAGCACGGGGAGGTGTTGATTGATGAAGTTTGTACACTGTTTGCTGTTCGATCTGATCCGTGTACGTAATGATCAGTAGAACGCCGCGCGCCGAGAGCGCAAGAGCGCATGCAGCTGCAGTAAGATTTAAGGCTGAACTCCGATAGAGTTGCAAAGGAAACTTCAAAGGAGAATTCTGTTCTGTCCGTGAGTCACAGTAACCAATATTACAGTTGAATTAATATACACACGCGTCGCACATATAGAGAAAGAAAAAAGGGGAAAACAAAGGTAAATGTTTAATTCCTCCTCTTTACTCCTTTCCCTCGGAGGAAGGGAAAAAAACAACTTATCGACTCGGGAATTTTGGAGTCGACACGTGTTATGCAAATCGATGCATCGATGTATCGATTTTTTGGTTAAAGCCCTACTTCACATTCACTGGAGAGTGCCACAATGCATATAGCCTATAGTAAGAAATAACCAATCTACAAGCTCAGGCTGCCACGTGTTGCTAGTTGATCTGCTATTAATGCCACTTGTGGTCCCCAGGCTTCTAAATGGGCTACTGACAGTAGCCCATTTAGAATTGTGACAGGTGGAATCAGTAATAGGAGTATTTCAATATTAACCTGCGGGCCGCATTAAGTGAAGGTTGGGGGGGCTACATGCTCCCAGGGTGCCAATAGGCCGAGTATGGGATAGGGGATGCATAAAAAAATGTCTCCATGTGATGTGGCCCCCTTATTATTGCACGAAAATTGTCCTTGTCCAGCCCTGTGCTCCAGGCAACACCTGTTAGCATGGCGGCATCACAAACGACCCGCGCAAAAAAAAAGTGGCCAGTCTGTGGGCACACATGAGTGTGTGTGTATGAGTGTGTCTGTGTGTGTGTGTATGTGTATGCGCGTGCACGCAGCAGGCGAGCGGCATCACATGTGGCGGCCATGGGGGGGGGGGGGGACACGGGGAGAGTTGACTGGGGGCCGCGCATTAGTTAGTGGAATTATCTGGATCAGGCCTTCTCCAACGGCGATGGGGCGCGCACCGCTCACCAGCAGGATTAGATCCCGCTATTATCAGCATGATTGTAGCATTAGAAAGGAGCATTAGCACGGATAATTCCACGCGGGCTTCTGCGGCAGCCCAGAGAATCGCCATAAAATCATTCCATTATACCAGAAGAGATGAGAGCCAGATATAGCGCGCTGGTGGGGGTGGGATGGGGGGGGGGGGGGGATTCGGGGATGGCGAAGGGGAAATCCAACTCGGTGGCAAATCTTCGAATTATAAGTCACGGCGGAAACCCGCGTCTTTCTTTGGGTAAACAGGTATTTAACGAAGGGAATGATGCTACACGCGCCTCTTTTATCACCGCGGTAAAATAAATAAATAAGCCCCCCATGCACAACAACAGCCCCCCCCGTTCTTGGCTATAAATTACAAGCTAAATCACCAGGCTTTGTCTTTTTTGTTTTCTTGTAATTTTTTTTTTTTTTTTTTTTGGGGGGGGGGGGGGATTATTACTCACAATAAGACAACTGAGCCTCATGAGCCTGCCTATGTGTCAGACTTTCATGGGAATTGTTCTTGGCGGAGCTCACTCCTAGTTCAAGCTGTTCGTGCGGTGGTAGACGTGCGAGTCTCTCTCCGTACATACCGCGTGATGCAGATGTATTGGGATGGTCACGTGACGATCACAACAGCAGCACCTCCAATGGACCCCCTCGCTCCCCCCTCACGGTGCACGTATGTACGGGGGGCACCCTGCTGTTCTGGCGGCAGAGGAACAATCGTGTACTGGGACGTGATGGATGAGTGTGAATGAGAGAACATGGCAAGAGGAGAGAGGCGGGAGAGGTGGTCTCATCGCTCGTACTAATCATCAGAAGAAGCTTGGCGAATCTAGAAGAGGGTTGGGCAACTTTGACAATGGAGAGAGAGGACCACTATAGTTCCATACTCATTCCAGAGGACCACTATAGTTCCAAACTCACTCCAGAGGGGCCACTATAGTTCCATACTCACTCCAGAGGAGCCACTATAGTTCCACACTCACTCCAGAGGACCACTATAGTTCCTCACTCACTCCAGAGCACTGTTGTAGTTCCACACTCACTCCAGATGGACCATTATAGCTCCACACTCACTTCAGAAGATTATTATATAGTCACAAATTATGCCAATTCTGAAAATTGCACAATGTACAGTATGTTTGCATCCGGCAGTTTCTACATGCTGGGGACCGCTACTCAACATGTCTAGCATAAAACATTATTTAACATGTATGGGTTCACAATGGGGCTTTATGGGCTGGCAAGTACATCAGTAGACTATAATAGCGTTCAGTAGATGAAACCTTTAGCATTCTTGAGGAATCACACGCCTCCAACAGGCAGCAACCCGCAACCAGGTGGCCATATTGGAACCAATGCATGACTCACTATGTTCATGGCAGTGCTCGCTCTCTCTCTCTCTCTCTCTCTCTCCCATTATTCTCTCTCTCTCTCTCTCTCTCCTCTCCCCCCCCCCCCCCCCGTCTCTCTCTCTCTCTCCTCTCTCTCTCTCTCCCCCCCTCCTCCCATCTCCCATTCCCCCCCCCCCCCCCCCCCCCCCCTCTCTCTCTCTCCCATTATTGTCGGTGTATATTGAAAGCAGCGAGAGATAAAGCAGAGAAAAGAAAAACATGAAGTCCGCTGGATCGAGGAGAAAAAAAAGAACAATGAAAAGCGAGCAAGAGGCGGTTGTCCACGCGACGCGTTTGAATCAATTACATCCTAAAGAATATCTTTCATTTGCATTTTCGTATCTGTTTCAAAAAACCTCCTGAACAAATGCCAGATTGCTTTTGTGTGTCCAGTTATTTATAGAGGGGGATTTTGTGTGTGTGTGTGTGTGTGTGTGTGTGTGTGTGTGTGTGTGTGTGTGTGTGTGTGTGTGTGTGTGTGTGTGTGTGTGTGTGTGTGTGTGTGTGTGTGTGTGTGTGTGTGCGCGCGCGCGTGCGCTCGCGCGCACGCTCGCGCATGTGTGTTTTCTGTCTTTTTTTTGTGCTTGTAATTGTCTAGGAAATATCAAATTTGCATAGAGTGATTATTGTTGATTGTTTATCTAGCCGTCAGGACGTTTCAATATGGCCAACGCTGACAGGTTGTCAAGTGCTTAAAACTCATTTATTTGTAAGGGTGGGTGTGGGGGGGGATTTGCATGTAATTTGGCGTTAATGAGGGGGATAGTCTGTTGGTCATGGATTAGATGGCAGAAATATGCTGGAGGGAAGACTGAGGAGAGAGATTCAAGAATCTGACTGGCATTCCTCCACTCGGAGCGATCGGAGCGCTGCTTTCTCCTCGCCTTACTGGCTTCAGCAGCGTCGATTCTGACAGCAAATTTAGATTTTGGTTTCTAGTCATGAGTGTCTTTCAACACGAGGAGCAATAATGGCATTTTATCAGGTATATCTGACCCATCTGGGGACTAAATCGTTAACAAGAAATGTCTTCATCAATGTGTGTCTAATGGCGTCTAATAACGTGTACTAAAAGATTTGAAATTCAACTCCTGTGGGAAATCTCATAAAGAAACAGATCAACTTTAGGGTGTTAGTCACAACCTATAGAAGGCAAAGCACCATGCTTTATGTCTAAATAGGGGGTTTTCATGATGCAGAATCCATTCCAAACAACTCCTTGGGCTAAATACAGCCTATAGTTACCCCATTTGGGAAAGTGCTATGTCCGTTTTCAGCCCAATGAGCGTGTTTCTTTGCAAAACTAATGCTTGGAATGAATTCAGCATCATGAAAATAAAGCGGATCCCCCCCCCCCCCTTTTAGTACATGTTATTAGACACCTTTAGAAACACCTTGGTGCAGACATGTCTTGGTAACAAATCCAGATTTTCATAACTTTCAGTTTGTAATGAGATGCGCCTTTCAATCATTTTCAAGAAGACCTGCATCTTCATGCTGAGAAGTTGCGGTGTGGTAACGCAAGTGTATTTGCGCGAGCGTGGACCTGTGAATTGTTGCACGCGCGTTCGTTTCGTGCAACACATCCGGGACCAACCAGACCTGACTGGATACTGTTTAGCACAATGTTCTGTAGTGTCTGTATTGTTCATCGCCTGTGCCACCAATCACTGTGGGCAAAAAACAAAATGTGAGGTTAAATCCCCCAAAAATTTTGAAATGCATAAACCTATGTAGCCCAGTTCATTTTGTCGTGTGAAGAAATTTTTAAAACAATATATTTTTGCGTTATAGCTATCTAACGTTATAGTTCGTTAGATATCAATCAACAGCCTGTTTACAACAACTTTTTTAGTAAATCTACATGTACAGTATATGTATATAGTAGATTTATCACCCCCCCACCCAGCAGCGCACCACCAGTGTCTGCAAAAGGCCCAGTCAGATTTATTTTTTTTAAGAGAAACCACTGCTGTATTTCACCACCATCATAAGCGCATATGAAGAGGGTCCTTGTGTGACTCAACTCCCGAGAGCTTTAAAAGGGCCCGTTGGGGGGGGGGGGGTGGGGGGGGCGGCACCGGGCAGCTAACGGCTGGCCGCCTGCACTCGCCCTGTCCTCGAACCGAACAACGACCGATGGTAGGCTAGGACGGGGAGAGAGAGAAAGAGAGAGAGAGACAGAGGGGGGAACGGTGGAGTGCTCTCAATACCTTTTCCTGCTCTCTCGCTCCCACTCTCTCCACCATGAAAGCCCAGGTAATGTCCCCTGTTCAACCCCACCAAATACCACTAACCTTGGTTGAGTGTGTGTGTGTGTGTGTGTGTGTGTGTGTGTGTGTGTGTGTGTGTCTGAGTCAGTGTGTGTGTGTGTGTGTGTGTGTGTGTGTGTGTGTGTGTGTGTGTGTGTGTGTGTGTGTGTGTGTGTTGTGCGTGCGTGCGTGCGTGCGTGCGTGCGTGCGTGCGTGCGTGCGTGTGTGTGTGCGTGTGTGTGCGCGCGCGTCAGAGTCAGTGTGACGCAGCCAAGAATGGCATGTGCAGTATGTACTGCATGTCAGAGTCAAGTTCACAAGTCTGTGTAGTCATGGTTATCTTTTTTTCTGACGGGCTTCAATCAAAATTTAAATACCCAAAATGCTAGTGATCGTTGATGGAAAACGTACAAATGAGACAAAGTTATTTGATTGTTGTGAAGGGGTGGTGGTGGCACGTTTGTTCGACATTGTGCCTTAACCATGTTATTTGATGGAGGCCATATGGATTCGGGGCTCTCATTAACAGTTTTCATGCCATGGAAATAGATCTACGTCTCCCGTTATCATTATGATTTACAGTAACAACTGATGCCGCTGACGTTAACGCTACTGTACGTGACGTTACTTACCGGCGCCGGTTCAATACGATCCCCATGCTAACAGCAGCTAGCAGCGACCGCATCCACCATTGATAGACAATAACAAGGGACCGACCAAACCGGAAACCGGAAGTGTGTGTCGCCAACTAACTTGTCCGTCGGGAAACATGGACCGAAATATGATTTTTAGATGAAAATCGCTGGCACTGGCGACCTCCAAAAATATGAAAAAGGGCTGGCACTGAGAGGGGCTCTCATTAATTGCATTTTTGTGATTTACTGTACATGGAGGCTCAACCTTCATAGATCAGGGGTTTTCAAGGCCCACCATTTATTCAGCATTTGAGCCACGGACCACCATTTGAGGATATTTTAGCCCCACAGACACCAAAACTAAAGATTTCTTTTGATTTTGTCCACAATTCCTGACTGGATTTCGGGAAACGAAACAGTCAAACATACAGATCAAAATTCTCTAGTTGTATAGACTTGGGCTAATTCACATGATGAATATTTAGTGAATTAGATACACCTGGTTAACCAACTGTCCATCACTTAGCCCGGGGACCACCTGGAACCCTCTCAAGGACCACTGTCATAGAATCCACTGCACATGAAAAATAGTTTGTTCGTATTTTGCAGATCAAACTGTGAAGAGTGTTGACTCAACCCCTCTCCAGTGTGTGCTACACAGTGATGGCGGTGGCAGATTGTACAAACCCTATGGGTAAAAAGTTATATCTACTGTATATCTCTTTTTTAACTTCACTGTCAGTTGAGGTTCCGACGAACTAACACGCAATAATGCCCAAACTATATGCAAAACATAAACAGTGGAGATTAGGGAAGTGGAAAAGGAACAGTGATGAATGAGCGATGAGTGGAAGTGTGATAATTGTCAGCCAGTGTGATTACTTTATTTTTCTCTCTCTGTAAATACATACAGTATCAGCCTGCATCTCCTCGAGGTCTCATATGTCAAACTCAAGGCCCTGGGCGGCAAATCAGGCCCATAAATGGATTTTTATTTTGCTCGTGGGATAATATTTAATACTTTTGACCCCCTCTGGTATATATTGCGACCAATGGTTTCTATTTTGACTTGCCGTGTATTTGAGTTTTCCAGCCCTGCTCTAGTCTATAGATATCTGCCTCTACCTCTGTGCCATGCAGCCAGTGTCTGTCTGGGAGTTTTGGCTGCTTGCGTGCAACGCCACGCTCAGGGCAGAAAATAAACCACAGTAATGGCTTTGCTTTTTCGTTGCTAATCTTGTCATGAGAAGGTGCGGTCCCGGGGAGGATACAGAAAGCTCCTCTGCCTCTGTGATATCCTAATTTAAACATCAAAAGATCCCATCATTAGGAGAAGCAACGCGCGCGGCCGCGCCATAGCCCCAGTTTTTCAAGGGAAATTATTATACATCTTTCTTCCGCCGCGAGCACCCCAAGAACCCCAGCACACACACACACGCAAATCTCACCGGACTTGCTGTTTGTGCGCTTGAAGAAAAGAAAAACATCATCATTAGCCATCTTTTCGCTTCTTTTTTTCTGTGTCGCGGACCCGCCGCCATCATCATCATCGGCTCATCTGATGGTCGCCTTCCTTTTATGGGGGTGACGTTTGAGATTCTGCCATTCATGTGATGATGGGTGGGTGGGTGGGTAGGTTGGTTGGGGGTTGGGGTGGTGCTGTTGTAGGGGGGAGGGGGTGGATCGGTGGTGGTGCCTGGGCTGGTGACAGCCTCGCTGGCAGAGCATCCCTGTGATCCAGAGCCATCACGCACCACATCACATTTTCACTTTGTTACCGAGGCAAAACCAACCACACCTGCCTAATGGTGTCATAGATCGCGTGACAGGTGCGCATGCGAGCATCCACATAACGGGACGCGCGCACACGTGTGCGTGTGTGTAGGAGAGAGAGCGAGACAGCCACACAGACGGGCACAGACTATCTTTTGCTCACAGGCGGACCTATAAATGATGGGCCCCTGGGCTGCTGCCAGCCAAAGGGCCCCCCAAACCGGAGCATTTTTCATGTCAGTATCCTGTCAATACTGTATTATGGTCAGTGTCATGTCAGTATCATGGTCAGTATCATGTCAGTATTATGGTCAGTATCATGTCAGTATTATGGTCAGTATCATGTCAGTATTATGGTCAGTATCATGTCAGTATTATGGTCAGTGTCATGTCAGTATTATGGTCAGTATCATGTCAGTATTATGGTCAGTATTATGGTCAGTATCATGGTATTATTATGGTCAATATCATGTCAGTATCAGGTCAGTAGCGTGGTCAGTATCATGGTAGTATCATGGTCAGTATCATGTCAGTGTAATGTGAAGTATTGTGAATTCAAATTTGACCCTCACAGATCCCTCAGAGAGTGTATAAGAAAATGCAAATAGGAATATTTGGTTCCATTTGTACACTGAGGATTTTACAGTGGCTGCAAGAGGGGTCCCAGAAATTACAAAGAAAAAAAAAAGTCATTCCAAACGGGGGGTCTGTGCTGTGGCCTGTATAACGCCTCACACTGTGAGTCCTTGAAA
>CM076988.1:17038669-17051169 GCA_039105355.1 Benthosema pterotum
ACACACACACACACACACACACACACACACACACACACACACACACACACACACACACACACACACACACACACACACACACACACACACACACAGCAGTGTCATGTCCTCTCAGTCGCATTGACAACATGACCCGATACCGTCTCAGCATCTCACTGATTGACTCAGCAGCCGTTATCAACATCACGCCCCTTATCCCTCTCACATACACTCGCACGCACACACACACACACACACACACACACACACACACACACACACACACACACACACACACACACACACACAACACACCTCCCACGGCAAAACATGTCTGGCAGTGAGCCAAGCTGGTAAAATATGAGGTGACTCTGGACTGGCGACATTGTCTTCTCCGTCTCTGTCTCTCTCTCTGTCTCTCTCTCTTTCTCTCTCCCTATCTTTCTCTCTCTCTCTTTCTCTCTCTTACACATTACTGTATTAGTTACTTCAGACTTTTATTTATTTAATAAGTTTGAAGTTTGACTCCATGCGAAAAATAATTGCATATTTGTTGTTTGTTTTAAGCTCCACTTTTTCTGCATCCAATAATTCATGCATACAGACACATGAGCAATTGAGCATGAGCTTCTGCTCTATAGTGTACACTCCATCTATGGCACTTCTGCAGTACACTTTTCAAACACAGGATGGCTGTGTCTGTGGTAGATGAGTTAAGCAATAAGTTACTATAGTTACTTTCCAACAACTACAGACGTGTGTTTTCGTAACTCTGTCTATTCTAGGCTTGATTGGACTGGGGCCAAGCCTTCCTAGAGCCCAAAATGCCCATGTAGCACAAAGTGCTTCTACCTGGCTTGATTATTCCATTTTGACACAGCACTTTGGCACCATATTTTTGCTTAGCGTCTTATTCTTCTCGTTAGACATAGTGGCATATAAAGTAATACTCGCATGCAACAGGCTATAATGACACTAGAGCTGTAATTAAAAATGGAGGAGGAAGTATATAGCAAGCTGCCACACTATTTATTATTGGCTTGGAGAGATGGAGAGAGATGCATAAGCCAGGCATATGGTTACGATAATTAGTACCAGAACCAAACAGAAACAAATAAACACATCCGACAAATGGTGGGGGGCAGTTGGGAGCAACCCCCCCAACAACCACACACACACACACAAAACAGCTGATCATACTGTCGCTGCCATCAGGGGTAATGGGGTGGGTGGTACCGTGGGATGGAAGATAGTAACAGGGATGCTGCTTTCTGGCATGGAGTGATGCCACATTTATACTTGGTTGCAAACCAAAAAAATAATGGGAAAAAAATAAAATAATGAAAACAGTCAATCTAGAAGCTGTGCACTCACTCTGTGAGCTGTGGCGTGCTGTGGACTAAATATGCGTATTTATTTGGATGTGAATGTACCAGCATGATCGATGGAGCTGGCATGACCAAAAGGCCAAAAGAAAGGTCATTAATAAGCCAACATAAGGCAAATATTGCATTTTTATAATGCATAAATAAGGTATTTTCAGGGGAAGAGGTTTCAACCGGAACTGAGTCATGGCCGTCTAAACCGCCTAATTTCAGTTTGTCCCCATTCTGGCTGCATGAACAGCAGCTCAATATCTGACTCCTCAATGTCGTAAGATGGCTCTGGTGTACACATAGTATGAATAAACAGATCACACCTACGGTTTTACTATATACCTGTATACGTATATCTTGAAAATCCACTATGTACTACCTTAATGTGAGTTTGATTTAAAAAAGAAAGGCTGTACCAGATAACATCACTTGCAATCATGGGGGTTGTCCAGCACCGCATGCAAACGCACACGCAGATCCACAAACACACACGACACACCGTTTTCCATCTGCATATGCTGCTATCACTGTTTTTTTGCTCCAAAGATGTCCGTCCTGCCGCCTTGCGACAGCCAGCGACCCGCGGCGCCTGTGAACTCTGTCTCTCCTCTGTATACATTATCTCTGTGCCTCTGTATGGTAAGGTACGGTACGGTAGGACGCTGTGCTTTATATGTAGGGGGAAAAAAACTGTCCCCATTTATCAGCCCTTCTCTGCATCCCAAGCCTCCCCACCACCCACCACCTGCCCAAACCCTCCCTCCCAAAAGAAACCTGGCGAATCGACCTGCTGCTAATAGCCTAGTACCTGCCGATCTGGGGAGGATTATCCAACCGCCACGTTGGGCCCAAGGCAAGGGGCCCCTGAGCTCGGGCTCCTTCTCTCTGTCTGTCTGTTTTGTTTTAGCCTGGTCTAGCCCTCAATGATTTTGGCCTTGGGGGGGCGGGGTGTCGTGGGATCCACACGGCGGAAGTGCTGCGCTCTGATTTGATCTCACTAACGTGTCGTCATCTCCGGCCCCTCCCCCTCCCGTCCACTGCTGTTCTACGTCACATCATTTAGAGCGACGCCCACCCGGAAGGTTCACTCCCCCTCAAGGCCACTTTCCAACGTGCGTTAGTCCAGGCTTTCCGTTTTCGCGCAACGCAAATGAAAATGAAAGCCTGGGTGTCGAGGCTAGTTTTGTTTTGGTTGTTTCAGAGAGAAGATGTGTGTGCAGACAGTACACACCCGATGGGACAGAAAAAAGTTGTAGGGGGGTGGGGGCCCTTTGACTGGAGGTGGCCCAGGGGCCCATCATTTCTAGATCCGGTATGATCAAAGAACAGGATGTAGATTGTGGGCCTATAGATCTTCTCTCTGAAACAACCAAAACTAAACAGACAGACAGAGAGAGAGGGACACTTTCCTATTTATTTCTCCTCTCTGCAAATCTCCCTGGCAGATTTACCTTTGTGCTTCTGATGGTGATTTCGATGGGTATGAGTGTACATGTGTGGGACTGTGCCGGGAGCGTGTGTGTAACGGATTGCGTTAAACTGGGGCACGGGCGTCCGTCTGGCAAGCTCTCCTTCCTCGGATTGGCCCCGGCCTGGCGCAGGAGCCTTAATGATCTCTAATGCGGCTAAACATTAACAGCACCGCGGAAAAGTCCGAAAGCTTTATCCGCTAGGAGTTGGACGACGGCGGATCGCTGCGCTATATGCTCGCCGCCACGGCCCCCCGCCCCGCCGCAAATCTTCCATCGCATGTTCCCTTTGTTGATTCTGGTTGAGACAACAGCGGCGGAGGCAGCGGCGCTGCTGCTTATCTCCATTACAGAGTGCGGGGGATGCACACCGCGGGGAGCTATAGCACCCCCCTCCACCCCCTCAAAAAAGCCTCTCATCACTACCCCCCCCCCCCCCCCCCTCGCCTTATTAGCAGATCTACCATCCTCCCAACTGGCCACGAGACAGAGAAATAGAGAATTATCCCAGCACCACCTCTTCTTTCTAACGCCGATTTCGAGAGACAGTGAAATCATTTCCCGACTGTGACCGTTGGTCACGACCACTATGAAACGGTGGTGACCATTGGCTAACAGTTGCTTTGGTTAGAATGTGGTGGGGTGAAGGTATATTATTTTCAACTTCCGACCGTATCGGTCTTCGATAGCGATTTTTTACATTGAAAATGATACAATTTTTTACATTGAAAATGATACACTATGATACAATACAAAGTATAGAAAGAAAAAAGTGGTTCATTAAGTAAATGAGTTTCTTTCCAGCACTACCAGGCAGACGGGGCATACTGTACTGTACAGTACAGTAGGTTTGGTTCTCACAGAGGTGATGGAAATTGAAAGTGAATGTTGAAAGCCCAGCGATGCCTCAGAGCACAGATTACTGTCCTCAACCTCCACCTAGAGAGAGAGTGAGAGAGTGGAAAAATCTAATCAAATGCCCCAAAAATTGGCACAGCCTAGCATTTGACATCCACATCACTGGGCAGCGTGATGCCTGTCCCTCAGGACGATGTAATTGGGTATAATATAATCATTTCAAACAAATCTTTGTAGTTACTCCATCAGCATTTATTGAATAATTTGTAGTTTGATACGTCATGTTGACTTCGTATTTTAAAGAAGCTGGAAAATTTTTGGCTTTTGGTGGGTCAAAAACGCATAGATAGCAGCATTTTAGCATCTACAACAGACTATACTAACACATTAGGCTTATATAAGCCGCTTATATACCATCATTCGCCTACTACAATGTTGTGTAAATTATAATTATTATATTTCACGTCGTGGCCAGGTGGCCAGCAGGCCAGAAAGCCTTGCAGGCCACCGGGCAAATGCCCGCTATGCCCTATGGCCAGTCCGTGCCTGAATGGCCAGTGCACCAGGATGTGGCTCATCCATCCTTTGTTTACCTTGTAATAAGATAGCAGCATCCATAGAGACACTTTGTGACTGCTCTGAGTCGTGGAATAAAAATGGCATCTGGCATCAAGAATATGAGATACAGGCGATTGAAACAAATTGGATGTTTATGGACACAATGCACAATCCTGTGTTACTGACAACAACAGCTAGTAAAACTAGGCTAACAGCAACTAGCATTATAATCAAACAATAGGAATACACTGTAAAGAGACTGTTT
Source organism: Benthosema pterotum (assembly GCA_039105355.1). Taxonomy (NCBI): domain Eukaryota; kingdom Metazoa; phylum Chordata; class Actinopteri; order Myctophiformes; family Myctophidae; genus Benthosema; species Benthosema pterotum. The sequence goes on from CM076988.1 coordinate 17,043,175, forward strand.
GCTGACGATCGTGTCCAATGGCAACCAGCTAATTGACGCTTATTGCCGCAAATCACAGAACTCAAAATATGGTGTGTTTGTCTATGTGGATTGAATGATACAGCATGCATGGCAGATTGGCACTGCATGAGAAAAAAAAGTTACACTGCTGCAAATAAATGCAAATAAATTCTAGTATGGGGTTTTTGGCCTGCGGCTAAATGTAGTTTCTTGCCACATTAGCCTCCCTAAGCACGGGGATTGCCTCCGCTGTCGTGGTCTATAAGCAGGTCCTTGCCCGGGCGGTGTAGAGTGCTGCAATCCCACACGGCCACACCTGGCACAGAAGTGAATTGCTCACATACTTATTTCCCTCATAGACTCGGGTCGTGACAAATCATGACAATAAACAAAAACAGGACAGGATACAACATTTTTAAATGTTTTACAAACCTACTGTAGTAGAATGTTTAAAAACCTAGTAGAGTAATATGTTACATATTACTCTTGAGTCCAAGTAATAAGCAGTGGGACAAATAAGTAATTTGTCCCACTGCAATCAGCATCACGAACTCTCCGTCTCAGCCCATAGCGCTTGTATTACATACCAATCCATGGTACTTGCAGCAGTGACTTACTGTATATAGGATGTCTAATGTATTACCATATTTTAGTGCTTACACTGTACAGGGGTCGACAATAAGGGAAATTTGGCACTGGTCCTTCGGGCCACTGGATTGTCCAAATCATTGGCCTGACTATTAAAATCACTGGCCCGGGGAATCGCCGTTTATCCTTTGATGTAAATCCACTGATGTAAATCGCTCTGGATTAAGAGCGTCCGCTAAATACCTAATTGTAAATTGTAATTTTAATGTAATATTATTACTCTTCTAAAAGTGGAATAAATAATAGGTAATATAGTACTCTCTTAAGTAGTATTTCCCAACACTTGTCACAACATCTTTGTATAAATCATTTTTTTGAAAGAGTCTTGAGATACATGAACGGGGTCGGGGAATTCACTTCTGGGCCGCGGGCGTCGTCATGAAAGGGGGGGGGGTGGGACCGCGCAGCTCTATTATGCTAGGCTTCATGCTAACCAGCATGGTTAATGGATGCGGCAGGCCTGGCTAAGGTCAAGCCTGGTTGGGGTCTGCGGGGACCCATTAAGCCAGGCAAGTGGAAGATCCCTATATCCCAGCATCCCTCTCTCTTCCTCTTTCCCCTCCGTCCACCCTCCAGGCAGTAGGGAAGGAGGGCGGGTAGGTAGGGTAGGTATAGCCCCGGCTAAGTAGCCCCAGTGCAGCGCCAGAGGCCAGGCCAAGCGCAAGCGCTGCCGTCCAGGGACCCAACCCCGGCTGAACTGTCATTTGTCTCGGCTGCTATACCAGCAGCAGCAGCAGCAGCACTGTATAGCGGCAGCTTGCTGCTACAGCGCATGAGCGCCACAGGCTACATTAAACCTTGATCTATGGGGCAGGCCAGCTCCGCTTGGCCCCTGCATTTTTTTTTTACTAACTGCACATCCAGGGCTGCATGGAGCAGGCAGCTCGCCACTCTCCTCACCACTTAACTGGCGAGTGCTGCGTGGAGCCGGAGTGCCGCCGAGTGCTGCTAGGGGGCCTTTATGGTCATCGATGATGAGAAAAACCTGTGTCTACACAACAATGTTTAAACATTCAAACCAGGAGGGGCTAAATCATTTTTGCGACTGCGACCACTGGCCCAATGTGTAATAATGCTGCTACAGCCAGGGAGCCACTAGGGGTGTGTTCAAGAGCCGCATGCGGCTCCTGAGCCGCGGGTTGCCGACCCCCGGGTTACGTTTAGTGGCGACCAGTAAAGTTCTTCATCGGTTGCAACCAGGGGCGTTATGCCATTACGCAGACTAGGCAGTTGCCTAGGGTGCCATGAGTGGTGGGGGCGACCACCAGACATGCTTAAAATTAAGGATCCCAGGCTAATAAGCCTCATTGGATAAATACGTTATACTTATCCTCTATAACTAGAATTGGACATTTAAAACTTCATAACGTCAGAACTTCATAGTTCATAATTTGATCACTTGGGGGCGCCGTTTTACAGGTGATTTTCCCTGGACCCCAGGGAAGCTACATCGAAAATCTTGCCTAGGGCTCCAAATTGCTTAGAAACGCCACTGGTTCCAACTGATTTATAGTGGTTGGGACCAAATGGTCACGGCCGAAAACAGGATCTCGCTGTCTCTCATTCAAAAACAATAACCTGCGAGGAAAATAAAGAGCCCCTCGGGGCCGGGGGGGAGAAGAAGCCACCAGCCAGCCGCTAGAAAAACTCAGTCCTCTACTTTCCCATGCAGTGTTTACACAATGCCACCGTTTTGTCTTTTTGCACTTCAGAGCCGCATTAATCTCCACCGCAATAATATTTAGTTTGCCTTTTCTTCTTTGTCGTCTTCTTTTTTTTAACTCGACAGAACTGCTGTCTCTTGGCCTCCAGCCCTGGCTGCTTTAGTTCCAAAACGTCTCCGTGTCCGCCGCTCTGTTATGTGTGGACACTCTACGTTGTTCTTTAATAAGCGTGCGGCGGTGCTGTCAGCACTCGTACGCACATTTTTGCAAACCTCAAAAAAAATAAAAGAAAGAAAAACTTCCCAGTGCAACGCTTTCTTCTTTTCCTCCTTCTTCTCTTCTCGCGTCTCTTTCATTCTTTCTTTCTCTCCACCGCACCAGCCCCCCTCCTCCTCAGGGGCGGATATAACTTGTCCCATTGGAGGGGGGGGCAAGAGTACATGTTGGAGGGGCAAGGGAAAATGGTATGGGGGCGGCTTCATCTACCGTGTCGCTTCGCGCCACAGGCGATGAAGTCAAAAAAAAGCATCAAGTAAAGCATCAACGATAACATCAGTTGAAGTTGCAGCAGACACTCAGCATGCATAAAGCTAAAGGTCTGACTCTGAGAGTTTTCTGTTTTCAATGATGAAATGCTGTTGGTTCAGTGGTGCCATAATTGTAGTTAGTATTGCAGTAGTAGTGTTTCAAATCATTTCTGAATATAAGCACTTTAATTTGAAATATCTTGGGTTGTTTTGCATGGCATCGTGTTTGGGGGGGGGGGGGGGGGGGGGGGGGGGGGCAGACTGGATATTTAGGGGGGCACCCCCCCCCCCCCATGCCCATGCCTAGATCTTCCCCTCCTCCTCCTCCTCCGCCGCTTATCACCGTTTTTCATCCAACATGGCTGCTCGGCATGTGTGACGGATATGGGGGAATTGGTGTGTGTATGTGTGTGTGTGTGTGTGTGTGTGTGGGGGGGTCAACGGGCCTGCACGGCTGGACGCAGCTTGAGTTTCTCCGGCAGTGGTTCTGGTGGTGGTGACTGCTCTGTTTTTTGGTGTGTGTGTTTTTCCCCCTGTTGTGCTGCAGACCCTTTGGTGTTGTATATACGTCTAACAACACGTACAACCCCCCCCCCCACCTCCCCCACCCTCACCCCTCCCTCCCTCCCTCGGTACAACGTCCCTGGAGCTCGGCCAATCAACGCAGGGCCCCGGCAGAGAGCTGTCAAACTCAATCCTGCCAACGGAGGGGTGTTGAAAGCTGGCATTGGGTAGACGTAGCTCGGATAGCTACAGTGCATGCTCCGCTTGTCACAATACCCCTCAGTGGGGGTGGGGGTGGGGGGGTGTTGCACGAGAAGAAGGAGAAGAGATCCTTCTTGCAGCGACGGAGATGCCGTGGAACAAGAAAAAATGGGGGAAAAGCCACATCAATGAGAAGGAGGAACCACATTTTGTTGGCTCCAGAAGCACGCGAGGAGCGAGGCTGGGAGTAGTCATGCGTGCGTGCGGCAGGGTGCCGCGCTGCACAGCGCGGGGCATCTGCATGTTTCTGGCCCCGTGCGTTCATTAGATTAGCGCTGTGAGCACGGGCGTGGTCTTAACATGCTCATCGCTGAAACCGCCTGGGCGCGGCTCTAGCGCCACTACACGGCCGACCCACTGCCATCTACTGGTTATGTCTATAAACATGTGGCCAGCGACCCTGACTCACCATTACAACGCAGATTGCTATCGTTCGTCTCGTCTCCCATAACGTCCTCCCGCACTCCCATTAGGATCCATTCAAAACAAACATTTTCCACGCTGTTTTTTCTCAAAATAAACCATTCTTTTGTGAAAAGCACCCTCCATTTAGATCCGTATAGTGATTTCTGATCATCAACTGGTCCCAGAGCAAACAAAACAACGTAACTAACTACGTATAGTTAGTAGACTACAGATGTCCAACACACCAACATAGAATCTACAGCTAGTAGACTACAGATGTCCAACACACCAACATAGAATCTACAGCTAGTAGACTACAGATGACCAACACAACAACATAGAATCTATAGCTTGGTAGACTACATATGATCAACATTGCAATAGTGCAAAATGTATCCTTATCAACAACATATATACATCGGCCACTGCCATCGGGTTAATTAATGTCAGTTTTATTTGCAGATACCATTATTGACCTATAACAGGGAATATCAGCCAAAACGATTTGTAAAACGGATTAAAAAGTGGATTAACAGTGAGAATGCATCCCGGGCATCTGGTTAATCACAGGGGAAGTGTACTATAATCGATTAACTCGTGTAATGCGTGCATGGGAGTCATAGTATGTGTTAAGCCTAGCTGTTTGTGTACAAAAAAAACACGTTTTTGTTCATTTTTTGTGTTTTGGGGGGTTCTTGACAACAATTACACCATAAAAGTCGGTATTTGAACATTCAGTGGTTTTGTAGTTATGCTAATTAGTTTTAAAAACGGCTCGTCTGGTTGGGCACCGGATAGTTGCGTGTACATCACGGTAAACACCCACCCACAGCCGTGCTGTCTCCAGCCTCCACTGCTCTGCTCTCCGCCTCTCTCCTCCGTTTGAGGGACGTGCACACATAGACCATGAAGGGAGCTCGAGCCTCTTTTACACCGACGGCTGTAAACGACAGCCCAGATCATGAATGCAATTTCGCTAGAAGTGCCCTCTCATTGTATTACAGGCACTGCCCTAAACACTCTCTGCATGTCCCTGCATGTCCCGACACTGCCGAGAGAGAGAGAGAGAGAGAGAGAGAGAGAGAGAGAGAGAGAGAGAGAGAGAGAGAGAGAGAGAGAGAGAGAGAGAGAGAGAGAGAGAGAGCCGTTCGCAGCCTAGAGCAATCTAGTCTCAGCGTTGCGACATTGAGGGGTCAGAAACCGAACGCTTTGCGCTGTTCATGCAGCATGAGTAGGAACAGACTAGAGTTGGAAATAGCCCTACGATATTTTCAACAAGAGCAACATGCCAACTGTTGTCATGTTTACGTTGTAGCCTAGCTACTATTACTACAAAACGAACTAAAATAAAGGGTTTTACGACCATAAAGCTGTCTCTGCCTACTTCAGGTCCAGGACTTGTCCCTATTTGCTGCCACCATTCTCAATAGAAGTTGATGTAGAAGAGCCTCCATTAGACTGGCCCCATGAAGTGAACGGAGTTTGCACAACTCTATACCCTAAGTTCTGGCACAGCAGCCGGTCTCTGCCTGCCTCTCTGTTCCTCTCTCTCTGTCTCTGCTCGATCATTTTACTTTGATACAACCCGTAATTTGTGCGACATCGGCTAGGATTCTGTTTATATTATTGATTAGGCCTACTATTTACAAACAACTGATATAAAGAGTATAGATTAGAATCAATGTCGTATACAGCAGTTTTAAAACCAATGGTCCGGGGACCACCAGTGCCCTAGGCTGAAATCCAGCCTGGTATTGTGGGTCTGTGGGGTGAAAATGTCATCAAATGGTGGTCCATGGCTCAAACGCTGAATAAATAGTGGTCCCTGGTATCAAAATGGTTGAAAACCACTGTAATGCAGTACAGTTGAACTGCTGATCACCAAATATTTAGTCTCAAAGACAAGTCTATGGATTTGTTCAGGACACTAAAAATGAGGCAACCACAGTGTCAGTGGTCTAGTTAGTATTTCCTGTCTATTCAACCAAGATCAGCTATTTTTGTTATATATGAATTGAAATCCTGAATTATTTTAGAATAATGACATCACAATGTTAATAATTAACTATCCTATTAACTAACCACATTTTGTCCCCTTTCCCCACTCAACATGTCCCACACATGCACCACTTATTTTACCTCAAATGAACAGGTTGGACCTGGCCACCCTATCTGGGAGGCGGGGAAGTTTGTTGGAGAGGAGGGGTAGAGGGGTGGGTGGGTGGATCATGACAGTGATTGACATAGAAGGAGTAAAGTACGACCCCTAGTGGCCAAAAGAATGTGTTTTTCTCCATGCCCCATTAGAATGTAAAAGAAAGGGACCAAAAACACATTAATTGAGTATTTTTTTCTATGAAAGCCTGTTAAACACATTTTGAGGATCATCTCCAACATAATAAAATGATGTTACAAATAATGTCACGATACCTTTAAGCCTAGCTGTTTGTCTACAAAAATAAAGAAAAAGTGAGTGAGTGGAACACACACACACACACACCACACACACACACACACACACACACACACACACACACACACACACACACACACACACACACACACACACACACACACACACACACAGTTACACACTTAAACAGGGCCAGTATCTTGTGTTCAACGGCATTTTGGAGGTGGACGTCTTCTAGTCTCTTGAGCTTTTTTGTGTGTGTTGGGGGGAGGGGGGGTGTTGGCTTCCATGAATCATTGCCTCTTATATCCCGTTCTCAGCAACGGGGAAAATCACATTAAGTGTAGCGCTGTGCTGTGTTTGGCTCGCGCCAGTCTCATCTTAATAGCTGTAATTTGGATCGGAGAGAAAGAAAAGGCTGAAGAATGGGAGAAGAAAGCAGCTCTCCACAACACTAATTCCAGTCAACAAAAACGCCTCCTCTCTCTCTCTCTCTCTCTCTCTCTCTCTCTCTCTCTCTCTCTCTCTCTCTCTCTCTCTCTCTCTCTCTCTCTTTCCTTTCCAATCCCCAAACACGTTAATTTGCATTAAAATTATCCAGCAGCTAAATATGTAAGGAGGAAAATAGCCACCTACTATTTATAACTAAGCACATCTCCTACAGTTAGGGTTGGTTCTATAGCATGTGCGTGTGCGTGTGTACGTGTGTGTGTGTGCGCGCGTGTGTGTGTGTGCGTGCGCATGTGCATGTGCATGCACGCTGTGTAGTCTATTGCTATTGTTGCGCTTTTAACAGGCCTCCCACACCAACATAGCTCATGTTGTACCCACTTTTTTATTCTTCATTTTTATCCCACGATTTCACAACACATTTTTTCAGCCTGTGCCAATTATCTAATGTTTCTGGGCTCTACACACCCTCTGCCAAACCTGGGGGGAGCAGCGGACTGGCCTCATGCTTCCTTGAATGCATGAGGAATCCAAGCTGCCTTCTTTTCACCTGACAGAGGGGAGTTTCCCTGGTTGGACGTAGCGTGTTGGAAGGAACACGTTATTCCAACCAGTTCCTGTCCCCTCCATCAGGCGCCGTGGCTGGCCAGGGGGAGGCAGACCAGGATTTTGTGAGGGTATCTAGCCTAGGGGACACGGGGAGAACATGTGAGGCAGGGTATCTAGCATAGGGGACACTGGGAGAACATGTACCCTAGGGGACACTGGGAGAACATGTGAGGCAGGGTATCTAGCATAGGGGACACTGGGAGAACATGAAACCTAGGGGACACTGGGAGAACATGTGAGGCAGGGTATCTAGCATAGGGGACACTAGGAGAACATGTGAGGGTACCTGCCCTAGGGGACACTAGGAGAACATGTGAGGGTACCTGCCCTAGGGGACACTGGGAGAACATGTGAGGCAGGGTATCTAGTATAGGGGACATTGGGAGAACATGTGAGTATCCTTTTAACTGGTGGGGATACCCACATAAAAACAACATTTTAACACATACTGCAAACGTCTTTTGAAATAAATAAATAAATAATTGTAATAATAAAACATAAATAAAAATCTTCC
>CM076988.1:17053669-17061169 GCA_039105355.1 Benthosema pterotum
CATTTTCAACTGCCGCAACCGTTTACCGGTTCATTTTCAACGGCCATTAGATTTAGGCATAGGTTTTCCCGAGGTCATGTATAGGGTTAGAGCCAGGTTAGTTAGTTTTAGTAGCGACCGGTGGAGAACATCGTATAGCTGTCGGCCCAAAGGTTGCGCCTGTTGGGCTGAAGCCAAAAAAATCAATCTACTGTGGAGAGAGAAACTGCGAGACAGGCGATGTACTGTCGAGTATCACGTCGGGGTCACCAATGTGGAGAGAGAAACTGCGAGACAGGCGATGTACTGTCGAGGTAGTTTAATACTTATAATTCCACATAGAACATGTCACGGCAGCAGCAGCAACAGCTTCAGTGCAACAACAACAATAGTACTACTCTTTTCACCCGGAACCGGAAGTCTAACATAACCCCTCACTCTCCACCATCACATTCTCTTAAAGGCACAGACCCACTTGGTGAATGTCTCTGTAAGTCTCTCGCTGTGGGTCACCACACTACCTTGATTCCTGTGACATGATAGTCCTCTCCAATCTCTCTGGTTGAAACTCTTGTTGCACGGGTGCCACCTGAGTTTTTAAAAATCATATAGTGGTCCAATTATCTTGTAGTGGGTGGTTTGATGTAATGCATGGAAAAATATGCTTGGAGCTAAAACAAAAACCTGCATTAGAATAAAGACAACCTGCGGCCATGCAAACTGCATTGGAGGGAGGGCGACCTCATAGCGAAATGTAGAAAATGGGGCATCTGTGACAAAAACCAAGGACATTATGAATCATGTCACAGGAGTCAAGGTAGATTGATGCCCAATGTGTTTTGGTGTGGAATGCTCCTTTAAACGTGCTTGAGAGTCGGTGAGTTTGTCGAAAGAAAGTAAAGTGCGTTCGTCCTCGTCTGAAGTACTTGGCCCGTCCGTGTTGTTTTTCTAGGGTCACCGTGCATGCTGTGAGTGTGTGACGGGCCCAGCTAGAGGCATGAGTGACCCGTTGACCCCTGGGGACCACCAGCAGGAGCACGCCTAAACTTATACGGTCACATAACCTTAAGCTCAGTGTGGGGTAATCACATTCTGAAAAGGTGTGTGTGTGTGTGTGTGTGTGTGTGTGTGTGTGTGTGTGTGTGTGTGTGTGTGTGTGTGTGTGTGTGTGTGTGTGTGTGTGTGTGTGTGTGTGTGTGTGTGTGTGTGTGTGTGTGTGTGTGTGTGTGTGTGTGTGTGTGGGTGCGTTGTCCTTGAGACGTCTTCCTCATAGACCTCCTCCTCCGTTGCCTTTGCTATAGCTGGTGGTACCCAGGGGCGGATCTAGGCATAGGCATGGGGGGGGGGGTGGCAATGCCCCCCTAAATGCCCAGTCTGCCCCAGCAAACACAATGCCATGCAAAACAACCCAAGATATTTCAACTTAGAGTGCTTATATTTAAAATGATTTGAAACACTACTACTGCTACTAACTAACTACAGTTGAGGCACAACTAAACCAACAGCATTTCATCATCGAAAACTGAAAACTCTCTGAGTCAGACCTTTAGCTTCATGCATGCTGCGTGTCTGTTGCAACTTCAACAACTGATGTTATTATTAATGCTTATACTTGACTAACAAAAGTCCTGTAACCAAAAGTGGTATGGGTGCGGCTTCGAAGCGAAGCGACACAGGCGATGAAGACGCCCCCATACTATTTTCTCCTGCCCCCCTAATTGGGAAATGTTACATCTGCCCCTGCTGCGTTGCCCCCTCCTCCTCCTATCATACAGGACAGAATGCTGCCGTCAGCAACACCCTACACACATAGGCTACACACACACAAGCACGAACGCACAGTCACACACATGCACACACACGTGCGCACACACCACCAGCGTTTTCTCCAGGAGGGGCTAACATCAACTTGCGACTGAGACAGACGGCTGCAGCTGATAGTAAATGAGACCTTTTTTCGTGGCAGGTGGAAAAAAGGTTGTCTCTGGGCTCAGAGATGGTTCCATCTCTGGGCACCAGACGGTAACCACAAGGTTGCCGGTTCAAACCTGGGTTCTTGAGCAAGAGACTGAACTCCTGGCCTAATTGATCCTGCATGATGTGCTGGTAAGGTTTACTGTATGCATGTGTGCGAATGTGATGCACAGTCAATGTAAAGCACCTCTGATAAAGGTGCTACTGTATGTAAAATGCACCATTTATCATTTCTGTCTGTCTGTCTGTCTGTCTGTCTGTCTGTCTGTCTGTCTGTCTGTCTGTCTGTCTGTTGCTCTCTTCATGGGCGGATGTAACATTTCAATATTGGGGGGGAGCAGGAGAATGGTATGGGGGCAGCTTGTTATAGGACTTTTATTGGGCAAGTAAGCATCAACAATAACATCAGTTGTTGTTGAAGTTAACAGACACGCAGCATGCATAAAGCTAAAGGTCTGACTCAGAGAGCTTTCTGTTTTCAATGGTGAAATGCTGTTGGTTTAGTGGTGACACAACTGTAGTAGCAGTAGTAGTGTTTGAAATCATTTTAAATATAAGCACTTTGATTTGAAATATCTTTGAAACTTGGGTTGTTTGCTTGCCGTCATGTTCGGTGGGGCAGTCAGGGCATTCAAATGCCCCCCCCCCCATGCCCATGCCTAGATCTGCCCCTGGTTGGGAAGGAGGAGACAGATGGAGGGATGAAATAAGGAATTAAGGGAGGGAGGAAGGAAGGAAGAGAGGGGAATAACGCTATAGGAGGTGGGGGGTTAAAAAGATGCTGCCAGGGGAGTTGGCTGCTGCTGGTGGTGGTGGTGGTGGTGGTGGTGGTGGTAGTGGTGGTGGTGGTGGTGGTGGCGGTGGGCTACTGGCGGGTTTCTGAGGGTCGTCTGACTTGAAGGCAGAGAGAAAGAGAGGGAGATAATTTCGGCCGCCGTTCGGCGGGCAGCTCTCTGTTTAAGGTTAAAGCCTGATTTGCATTTCAAAAGCCGTGGCCCGGCGCCGGCCCCGCTAGCAGCCCCCCCTCGCCCACCCCCCCCACCTCAGGGACACGGCGGCGGCGGCAGCGCTTCTTCCCTTCCCTCCGACTGCATGATGGCCTCTGAGACTGGCGTGTCAGTTATAATGTCAGCGCCGTGCGCACGCGGGGGCCTTGATGAAATTAATAGGCTGGCCCCCGTGATTGATAACGGCCCACTCCCCTTCTCACTCGCCCCACCCGCCCGCCTGCCCGCCTGCCCGCCCGTCACTGCCAGTGTCACTTTTGTCCGACGGTCCTTACGTACGTCTGCCTGTCCGTCCATCCATCCGATAGCCATGCATGGTTTCCAGCCTGATCCACTGTGTTCTGTTCATTCTGCATTGTCGCTGCACATAATACTGGTAATACCAGAGCACATGCGTTGTCCAAATGTTGCACGATAATAAGCATTGCAAGGTTCAATTGCGCATTAACAGCTGAGAGATAGGAAGTTAGAGAGAATGCTGACAGGCATGAAAGTGAAATACTTTGAAATAAAAGCAGAGTTATCAAATCATTACAATTGGCTCTTATTTTGTAGAGAAAGTCAGAAACTCCATGTCAGAGTGTTTGTGTTGGAGCGCCTCAGTGTAGCTGCAGGGGTCTTCCAGAGAGAAATGGAGACTCAGCTGGAGAAAGATATTGTGTTCATGGATGCTCTACCACAGTGTTGAAGTCTGTGTTACTCATCGTGAGTGTTAGCTTTCTACCATTATGTTACTTTAAGAACTCTGGGTTTAAGAACTCTGGGCATAAGGACACTTTATTTCATGTGCATAGATGCTACTGCATGCCTGAAAAGCCACCGTCACAAACAAGTTCACAAGTTGTTATTCCCCTTTTGTACTATTACTCACCAAAATAATAATTTGTTCATATATACTCCAGTTGTTTATAGGCTACTTCTTGTAAAAGAGGTACCGCTGCTGAGGCTTAATTATTTAGCAATAACTATTGAGAGAGCGCCACTAAACCAACAACATTTCATCAATGAAAACAGAAAACTCTCTGAGTCAGACCTTTAGCTTCATGCATGCTGCGTGTCTGTTGCAACTTCAACAACAACTGATGTTATTATTGATGCTTTACTTGTCTAATGAAAGTCCTGTAACCAAAAATGTTATGGGTGCGGCTTCATCGATGAAGCCGCTCCCATAACACATGCTCGATCCCCCCCAAAACTTTAAGAGTGGTTGTGAAGGAGTCAAGGGATTCACATGTCTTAATGGCTGTCGGTAGGGCGTTCCACATTTTGATGGCATACGAGTGGAAGGAATTCAGGGTTAGGGATTGTTGTGTACACATTACTGTACATATACCTGTAGATTCACAAACCGGACAGAGAGAAACACAAACACTGCTTTCAGGCTTGACAGATAATAACATCCTTCTATTTTACCTCATCAAACGGAGCACTGTGATTGGTCACATATGGAATGCGAAGGAAGAAAAGGAAGGAAAACACTCACTATCTGTCAGTTTGAAAAACCTGTATCTCCAAATTGTCATTTATTTGTGGCCTTTTTTTGGTCATTTTGAGGTCTACTCAGGCTCATGTGAACACGCCAGCAATTTATAAGTTACTGCATTCAGTATTTAGATATTTGATGTTCATTATATACAAACCCCTTATAACTTAACTTAAAGGTATAGCAACTGATTTGGGTGATTTGGAAAAACCTCCCGTCCCCCCGGTAGCAAGATGTGCACATGTGCACACTCTACAGTGAGGGTAAGTGCAACTAGCCGACATCATATACCGTACATCAAGGCGAATCCCCACTCAATCCTGATTGGAGGAAGGCCCCTTCTCATCCTGATTGGATAAAAGCCTTTCATCCCAAAGCCCAAAAGGAAACTAGCGTTTTTTACCTGTTTTTTTTTTATATGAACGTTTCTAAACAGTCAATGATGATGATGATCTGATTCGTACGATCAGCATCAGCAGGAGCGACTACACGTGGCATAAGTAGCAGATCTACCCGCTCAAACACAGCACAGTTTGATCTTGTAGATCAGATATTTTTGATTAGGCTATATGCATTGTGGCCCTCTGGAGTGAGTGTGAAATATATAGTGGCCCTCTCCATTTTTTAAAGCCCTGCACCCCTGTCCTGTCCAAAAAAAAAAAAAGTTATTATTTTAATATGCACTGCAGATCTCACACAAAACACCACAGGATAATTTGATAATATGCCTCAAGGAGTTGAATGCAAGTGTCTCACTGCCCAGTATACACAGTTGAAGTGGTTTGCATTTGGTTAGAGTTGAGTAGTTGGTGGGTTTAATCGTTGTCAACAGCACAGATGTGTGTGGTTCTCTATAGATCTATAGCATCTTCATTTTGATCTCAAAGTGCACCAGATTGAAGCATTTTTAGATGCTCTGAAATAGGAGTTACAAGGTTTTCAGCAGTGTAGTAAAACAGCATAGTCTGATTACTAGACAAGCAGCCTCTCTCTCTCTCTCTCTCTCTCTCTCTCTCTCTCTCTCTCTCTCTCTCTCTCTCTCTCTCTCTCTCTCTCTCTCTCTCTCTCTTGCCCCCATCAAGGGCCCGCTGATTACTGTACACAAATACCAAGCTAATATCACCCCACTGTAGAGACGGCAAATCACAAAGACAGGATGTGTGCACTGCAATTTATTCCATGCAGGGGTTGGGTCTGCCCCCCACCCCCCACCCCCCCCTTTAACGGTGCTCGTCTTCAGAAACCTGTGTTTTGATTGCAGATAGCGACGACGTGCACGCCTCTTAAAAAAAAAAAAAAGACGTCTGCACTCTCTCCTCCCCATTTGTAGCCACTCTGCCGAATGGTTATTATCATCATCAGCGGAGAGAGAACGCAGAAATCAGGCCCTGACAGGCAATCTCTTCACCACCGAGTAGCTCTCTCTCTCTCTCTCTCTCTCTCTCTCTCTCTCTCTCTCCCCATCCATCCCCCCATCCATCCATCCATCCATCCATCCATCCATCCATCCATCCAGTCGATGTACTTGTCAGGGGCGGATCTAGGCATGGGCATGGTGGGGCAGTGCCCCCCTAAATACACAGTCTGGCCCCACAAAACATGATGGCATGCAAAACAACCCAAGGTATTTCAAATCCAAGTGCTTATATTTAAAATGATTTTGAAACACTGCTACTGCTACTAACTAACTACAGTTGTGTCACCACTAAACCAACAGCATTTCATCATTGAAAACAGAAAACTCTCTGAGTCAGACCTTTAGCTTTATGCATGCTGCGTGTCTGTTGCAACTCCAACAACAACTGATGTTATTATTGATGCTTTACTTATAAAGCCTAATAAAAGTAATAAAAGTCCTGGAACCGAAAATGTTATGGCGGCTTCCGGCGCCATGCCATTACTACCTGCCCCCCCAATTGGGAGATGTTACATCCACCCCTGGTACTTGTGCAGCTCCTACAGTAGTAGCTAGCCGTCGTCGTCGTATTGACAAGAGGATCGAGGCTCTGCCACAACTGCCCCACACCACCACTACAGGGTTTAATAGTGTTTCAAGTGTTTTTTCCCTCCCGGGCGGGCCCTTGCTCGCTCTCTATGCACGCTCTCTGTCGTCGTGTTGAATCTAGTTCTGCCGAACATAACGGCCACGCATGGAGGAGGCATCAGCCTGGAGGAGAGGCTGAAGGAGCTCGGTGTTGACTCCCACACCCCCCAGACAGACAGACAGACAGACAGACAGACAGACAGACAGACAGACAGACAGACAGACAGACAGACAGCGCCCCTCCATCCACCACACAACCCTAGAATGATTTGTAGGAATCGACAAAGTGATCCAGTTTGGTGTGAACACTTGGCTTTAAAAGGATCCCTGGCTAATTAGACAAATATGCCTTAAAACACTATACTTGCATTCTATAACTAAAACATACAGATAAAAACACCTTCAATATTTTATTTCTTTACTAAATAGAGAATGTTTCACTCAATAGGAAGTGCTCCTGTCGCAGGATGATGATGTCACTTTTCATATATTCCATAGAGCTAGACCACACATGGACATATGACATCATCAACCTGCAACAGGAGCAGTTCCTTTGACTGAAATATTCTCTATTTATGAAATAAATAAGATGCCAATTGTGTTTTTATTTGTTTATTGTACAGTAGTTATATAGGGAAAGTATAATGTTTTATGTGATATTTGTCTCATTAGTCAGGGGTCCTTTTAATGACTGGTGGACAGTAGGACAGTAATGGTTCTATACCGTTTTGAGCGGTGCCTATCCGTGATTTTTTTCACCAAGTACCACTTAAAACAACAACATTTGGCTCTCCGGGTGCCACCATTTTGAACTCAAGTTGTATGAAATATTTGCCATCAATTGGTTGCAACTGTATTCATTGATTGTTTACCCCGTGGTGGGAGGTCTGCTCTGGTTTTGGTGAGATATCAAGTAGTTCCGGCCATTTTGTGGTGAGGCACACATTTTAGAATATTAGCGAGTCACGATCAACACAAACATACCAAACATACCACTCTCAGTCGTAAAACTG
>CM076988.1:17066169-17146169 GCA_039105355.1 Benthosema pterotum
ATTGCTGTCCAAAGGACACTACCTCATGTCTATTTGTGCACGCCACTGATTGTCTCTGAGCATTGAAATTCCTTGCAAGAAGATGATTACATCTGCATAATTGCAGGTGTATTCTTCTAATGCAATTTCAAGCTTGAGGGTTTAAAGCGCTGTTTTACCTTTTTCTTTTATCTGTTTTTGTGTGTTGGAAATGCAGTTAATGGACAACCTCGCTCAGTGTTTTTGCTACTCCTGTTCAGACAGACAGAGCATCAACCACCGACTACCGAGGCAAGACTGAACAACAACCCAGAAGCACTCCAGGCTGGATGGAGAAACATCAGTGAGTAGGCCTACAACTTGTTTTCAAACATAGGGTTCTTTTGAAAAATGGCATATCCCCGAGCTTATGAGCTTGTAGATCTGATATTGTAGGACTAATCGAGTTTTATCACCTGTGACATTTTTTATGTATATTTGACATTGGATTTTCTCTAGTGACGCACTAGTGTATCGGTCCACAAGCTCCACATATCAGTCTTGCCAAAAATTGCTGTTATCAGCTAACCGGCAAATAAAGGTCTACTAGCTGTAGATTCTTTGTTGGTGTGTTGGTCATCTGTAGTCTACTAGCTGTAGATTCTATGTTGGTGTGTTGGTCATCTGTAGTCTACTAGCTGTAGATTCTATGTTGGTGTGTTGGTCATCTGTAGTCTACTAGCTGTAGATTCTATGTTAGTGTGTTGGTCATCTGTAGTCTACTAGCTGTAGATTCTATGTTGGTGTGTTGGTCATCTGTAGTCTACTAGCTGTAGATTCTATGTTGGTGTGTTGGTCATCTGTAGTCTACTAGCTGTAGATTCTATGTTGGTGTGTTGGTCATCTGTAGTCTACATCTGTAGTCTACAAAGGTGTAGATTCAGAACAGAACATTTGTTTCTTATATTGAAGATGTATAGTTTCACTGGCACAAAAGGAGGAAATAGAAAGAACAAAAAATAAACAATCTGTATATCGGTTGTTATTTTAAACATCGGTATTGGCCAAGAA
Organism: Benthosema pterotum; assembly: GCA_039105355.1. Taxonomy (NCBI): domain Eukaryota; kingdom Metazoa; phylum Chordata; class Actinopteri; order Myctophiformes; family Myctophidae; genus Benthosema; species Benthosema pterotum. Next base: position 17,067,199 of record CM076988.1, read on the forward strand.
CTCCATATGATGCACTCCTAGTTTTCTCACAATTATGTTTGTTGGGCCATGTGCAATAACAGGGCTGAGAGCATATAGGTGTATACTGGGCCATTCATTAATATTATTGAATTGAAGTCTCCTAAGTATGGCAGGTGCACTTAGCAGCACCAGCAGAAGTGAATTATCATATTGCTACACATCGGCGCCGCATACATTGTAGCAGACATCTGCAATGACAGGGGGTTGAGAGTTGATTTTGATTATTTTAGTTGTATTGAAAACGTTTACAAACAAGTAGGTTATAAATATTGATAATGGCCCTTCAAGCCTAAGTGCAACATTGCGAGCCTTTAGATTGGTTGTTTCAATATTTTAGTTCAATTATTTATCCTATAATTGTAGAATAAAATATGTCTTTGATACGTCAGTATTCAATACTGGTGGTAATAGTCCTATGCAAGCCTCATTGCAACCTTGTGAGCTTGTAGATTAGTTATATATTTATTTCACTACATTTGAATTAATTTATCCCCCTAACGGATGTAAAATAAAATTATGTACAGTATTTGAGATAGTGGAGTAAACGTCCAAAAACGATGAACGCTAAAAATACTGCTGATATTTTCAGCATGAGTCAGACTGCGACTCATTCATGAAACACAGTCGCAAAGAACATACTGTAGGCATGTAGTGTTACATAAGAATCTACAGCTAGCTCTACAGCTAAAACATCTATGATAAAAAGGCACCCTAGTTAGCCAGCATGTTAATTTTCAAGGAACGTTCGGAACCATTAACTAATAGTTAATGGTTTGTTTCGAACGACACAATATACAGTATATAGTGAGGATTTCTTTGGGGGTCAGGAACACTACTTTACCTATTGAAAAATAACAGATCTACAAGCTTATAGTGTGCCACTAAGTGCTGCACTGCGAGGCATTTGCATAATGGATTAATGAAATTATCTGTGCAGATTTGCAAACACATTTTTCATTCTTGAGATCCTTTTGGCTTTAGGCCCTGAATCACAACACCATGCACACTCAGAAATGTTTGTTTCTTTGTTTACAGTTACAGTATTTTGTTAAACATAGTAATGAATGAACAACTAAAGTGCATCTAGAGTCCAAAACCACAACCCTGTTGCTGTGGGCTGGTCACATGACAACTCCAGAAAGAGCAGGATGTAATTAGGCTGATTGAGAACATGCAGGCTCACAAATGTTTGTTTCAGGCTCAGAAATGCTCATTTGTTCTCCTGTTACTTTTGACATGTGTCAGTAAGTAAATATTTGGTTAAGCACCTGTCCTTAGTAATGATATTAGTTTGGCTGCTTACACCTGTTTACAGGTGTAGATCTGTATGTTAGCTGATAATTAATCATGTAATCAAAGAATTGATATGGTCACAAGCACAGGTTTTGAAAAACTAGTTGAAAACTTAATATCCACCATGTAAAGTATGGTAGTGAACTAGAAATATCGCAATTTTTAAAAAATTGCAAAGTGTGATTGCTGCAGTCGCTTGTTTCGGCCCCTTGCACTAATTTTGGCGGTCGGTTATGATGTTGACTATTCAATTCACCCCTGTGATCGTGTGGAAGGAATTGGGAGGGGATTCTATTGTATACGGCCCAAATCATGATTTGGCAATGGTTACGTTTTGCATGGATGAAAATGGAAATAATTTTGGCTCCCTGTTGATGCCACCACTCACAACATGTGATTAAAATTTGGGGAGGATTGGACATTTGGTGATTTATTTGTTGCACGTTTTAGTAAAATAAGCCCCTCCCACTAACTTTGGAAGCCAATTACGATACGCATAATCAAAATTCTGTCTGGTCACTTTTATCAGATAGCTCCAGAGAGTATGTGTGCCAAATTTTGTGAGATTTGAACAAAATATGTAGGAACAGGGGCAAAAAGTGTGTTTTGGAGAAAATTCGAAATGGTGGAAAATCGATATCGGCGACAATGGGCGTGGCCTACATGGAGAGATGCGTCATCACCCAAGGAATAAACTTTTAAAATTAAATAGTTTTTAAAAATATGTCCAATCACCTCCCCAAGTTGTGTAATCATAGCCCTTCTCCAAGCCTACCTTTAAAGTTTGAACTAAAATTCTAGCACAAAGTATGTGGAAGTAGTTAACGACCGAAAAAAGTGGCAGAATAAATAAATTATAAATAAAAAATAAAAAAGAACAGGAATAACGTGGAGGAGGTGCCTTCTAGGTGCCCCCTCAATATGAATGAAGTGTTACAATTACAATAGTCTGGTTGCTCTTTTAATCACACTAATAATAATAATAATGTATTTAGACCAATTATATTTCCAGTTCATTGAAAGTGCTTAAGTTTTGGTCATTTAAAACTAAGAATAATTGAATGTAGTTGTCAACCTACTCCATCTCTAGCCTCCCTCAGGTAACAATGACATAACTCCACCTCTGTTAACTCCTCCCACTTTTCTGCCATGGTAACTGATCATTGCTCCACCCTTGCTATTCCCAGAGGCGTGGCTGCAATGTTTACGACCTCACAGGTGAGTCAATGTCTGATTAGGCTAACTACGCCTAATCAGACATTGAATCACCTGTGAGGTCCTAAACATAGCTACAGATGAGACCCATGAATATCTATGCCTGTTTGCTCCTCCAGTCATTCGTGCATTGTAACCTCCCCTCCCTCCCTTTCCTTGTACTAACTCTGTTCTCTAGTTTCAGGTTCCAGACGGGGGTCTCGGATTGGACGTATGTAGCACCACTTCAACCTCACCCTGCCCCCCTTTCTACCGCTATCTATCCATGCCCCTCGCATGGATGGATATTTTTCATCCATGCAACTCATGCATTTAATCCTATCTGCCTTTTAATGTTCCTTCTTTTCTAAATAAAGTGTCAAACAGTGTTTATTTGTATGTGTCTGTTACTAGTGAATGACAATATAACCAGTATACAAGTAATCACATTAAGTCAAAGTCAAACATCTTGTTTGCCCAATGAAAAAGTAAATGTGGGTAACTGACTTAAACCATCTGCGGGAATATTTTTACTCTAAGTCAAACTACATCTTGTTTGCTCAATGAAAATGTGAATGTGGGTAAAAATGTTTCCACTGATGGTTTAGTCAGTTACCCACATTTACCTTTTCATTCTGTCATTCCTAACTCTCAGTGGAGTCATCATGAACCCTGATCATCAGGGGGTATATCAGTAGATTCACTCAATCCATCAGGGGTAGAGCTGGTTTCTGAGGATTTTCTCCTTTTGGCCCATAACCTCCCCCTTCAACCATAAATATTACCTCCAAGTTCTAATAAGTGTGAAAGGCCCAGTGGTGCAAGAGAAAAGCACAGGTCTCACAAGCCAAACGTTGGCGGTTTGAATCTTGCTCAGGGTAGACCTTCATTTACTTGTTTTTTTTGGAGAAGAGTGGTGAGCTCCGGCCGCCTCCTCGGGGAGGCCAGCCCAGCTCCTCAAGCCGCCTCCCCGGGGAGGCCAGGCCAGCTCGCCGAGCCGCCTCCCCACCTCGCCGGGCCGCCTCCCCACCTCGCCGGGCCGCCTCCCAGCCTGCCTCCCCGGGGAGGCCAGGCCACCTCCCCAGACCACCTTTGGTTCAAGAGGGAGGAGCTACACCTCCAAGGGGAGGATCTTTTTTTTATAGAAGCCCACCTCATAGGTGGGGTTGAATTTGCATATTACTGTCTGGAGGGAAGGAGCAACCACTGGAGCTTTTAAATAAAGGTTATTTTTTTTACTTTGTCAGTTTGATTGACAGTTGTGTTTTGGTGCATTGCTGTCACTTAGTGGTCATTTTATTTGGTTGAGGTTTTAGGTTTTGTATTGAGTTTTGTGAACCTAGACCCTCTGTGAGGTTTGAACCTAGACCTTTCAGCTATTTTGGTTTTTGAGTCCCTGACTTTTAGACTGCGCCACGCTGGCACATGGAAGATGTTGCAGGGAAGTTATACTAGACCTTTTGGAAGTGACAGACAAATGACAGAAAACACTTCCCTGGTCTTGAACCATCAACCTCTGGTGTACAAGGCATGAACACATTCTCTGTGCTACAGATACATGAAGAATGTTGCATGGGAGTTATACTTGACCTTTTAGAATTTAGATGAGCAGCGAAAGTTGAAACATTTGACAAAGTTTGAACCAACAACCATAACAAAGGTGTTAGAGGATCAGTACAGGGAAGATACATCAGATACTGGTGACTGAGTGGGTAGAGAGGCTGTCTCGAATGCAGAAGGTCGCTGGTTTGAATCTGCCTCTAGGCAATGTGTCAAGAGACATGAATGATGTGGTGTAAAAGTTACACTTTTATACTTTTTTGCTACTCATCTAAATTCTAAAAGGTAAACATTTGACCAAATTTGAACAAACAGGTCATTGGTGGCTGAATGGGTAGAGAGCCTGCCTGGTAAGCAGAAGGTCCCCAGTTTGAATCAGGCTCAAGGCATTGTGTTACCTTTGTCTCTGTGGCACGAAAGGTCATGCATGGAGGTTATACTAGACCTTTTGGAAGTGACAGACAAGTGACAGAAAACACTTCTCTGGTCTTGAACCGTCAACCTCTGGTGTACAAGGCATGAACACATTCTCTGTGCTACAGAAACATGAAGAATCCTGCATGAAAGTTATAGTTGACCGTTTAAAATTTAGATGAGCAGCAAAAGTTGAAACATTTCACTAAGTTTGAACCAACACCCATAACAGAGGAGTTAGAGGAGCACTACAGAAGACATAGATGGGACAGTGCTGGCTGAGTGGGTCCAGAGCTCCACTGCTTCTGAGTCTGACTTGCATTGGAGCTCTGCTGGTCTCCGTGCATTCGGCCATTACTGCACCCGACCAGCCTCTCTTCTCTAATGGATATATAAAGAACGTTTTACCTACTCACCAAAATAAACACGTCTTGTGTCATTAGAAAACCTACTTACCTTGGTGGTCGCACTCTTAGCCCCCCACCACACGGATAAATTGGACTTTTTGGCCAGAACGCGATCGTTTTTCACTGAAGGAAAAATATTTCCTATGGAACTTTTCTATTGGCAATATCGGTAGAGGGCGCAAATCCTGGTTGTTTTTCCGGTGAAAAACGATCGCGTTCTGGCCAAAAAGTCCAATTTATCTGTGTGGTGGGGGGCTAAGAGTGCGACCACCAAGGTAAGTAGGCTTTCTAATGACACAAGACGTGTTTATTTTGGTGAGTAGGTAAAACGTTCTTTATATATCCACTAGAGAAGAGAGGCTGGTCGGGTGCAGTAATGGCCGAATGCACGGAGACCAACAGAGCTCCAATGCAAGTCAGACTCAGAAGCAGTGGAGCTCTGGACCAGAGCTAGATGGGACAGTGCTGGCTGAGTGGGTAGAGAGGCTGTCTCGTATGTAGAAGGTCTCTGGTTTGAATCTGGCTCTAGGCAATGTGCCAATACCTGTCCTTCTCGTCTACGGGAGGTGAATAAAAGTTCCGTTCATCTGCTTGCAGACTTTTAAAACATTTGTTTATTTATTTAACACGGACAGCGCTCATTAAACAACAAAGAGCAAGCTCTTAAAATGGTAATGAATACAAAAATACATAGAGCACATGATAAAATTGCAATACAATACAAAAGTCCAGAATCTTGTCTAGTGTGTAGGAGACAGAACCATGGAGAGAACTAATAATTACTCCTGATTACAGATTTGATTGTTTTTTCGCCACATCTTCAGGTTGGTTTTAAAAGATGTTATTTGATTGATTTCCCCAATTCAAATGGCTTTGTTGGCATGAGAATTCATGTCTACATTAACAAAGCAAAACAGTGTTCATGTACGCACAGCCGACCTTTATGACAAAAGTGTAAAATGACCTACGCAGTCATGATCTTAAAACGTATTCAAGACCCATCTACACCAATGTAGCAGTCTGAAATGTCACAAAAATAGTCCACCTGCCATAGCTGCGCCGTCAAGGACTTACGTCTTTTAGTCTAGGATATTTTAAAATGCTTGCCCTTTTTAGCATAACCATATAGGCCTGAATGCCTTTCATTAATGTTTTCATCAACCCCATTTATACTTTCATTGAATACCCTAACAACCTTAACAAATGTTCTATTGTAAATTTAAACTCATTTCAAATCATCTTTCTCTGCTTTTTACTTGATGGAAACATGGTAATCACGTCAAACCATAATTGAAATAAATATATGAACTATATGGATGTTACCAATGACACCGATATGACAATGAGGTTTGGAAGCTTGAGGAATTGTAGCTCAGATATATTTCACCTCTTTGCATTTATGAGTACCTTCAGCTGTGGTTTACTATAGTGTCCCACTGATGCAAGCACTAGTCGTTGACACGTTTGCATCACCAGAGAAGTTTTTAACATTCTACTCAAAAGTAAGTGCTGAATGGAGATTATCAAGTAAACTACATATTCATAACCTCAAACACTTTGAGGTTGGGTGATTGTTCAAATTGAACTATGCAAAGATGTATAGATTGATCGGGGATTAGGGTTTTTTTTTTTGGGGGGGGGGGGGGTGTTGTAGAAAGAAATGACACGACAAACTGAACAGAACCAAAATCATTACTGTAATGATGAAACAATCTAAATAAGCATTAAAACTGACTTACTATTCAGTATACAGTACTTTCCTTCGATTTACAATGTATACACTAGATTGTATCATCATTACATGGTAGTACCCTTTTTTTTATTGGAGACAATATTTACATCACCCACCCACATTCAAAAACAAAGCAAGTATTACACCATCTGTTCAAAAAGAGACAGGAGTAAAATAAAAACAAAAATAAAAGAAAACTGGTTATTTTTGCACCAAAGCAAATAGTACAATACATACAATATAGTAGAATTGGCTCGAGACAATTGAACAGCTTTACAGACACGTCAAGCTTAATGTGGTATATTTTGTACCATAATTGTACACTATACAACTGAATGGGAAAGCAATTAGATGGCGATAATTGAAGTTTGAGACAGCAGACTGGCAGATCAAGGTTTCTCAGATGGTTGTCTCTCAGACGGTTCTTAGATGGTTTCTCAGAAGGAAATTCTTACAATGAGAGGTGTAACCAAAACGTGCACTACATACTAGGACAAATATCCACACTACCAGAACAATACAATGAAAAAAATTATAAAATAAAATAAATTATCTTAATAGTTTAGGAATACAGTACTGTCAGTTTAAGACAGTAGGAACCATTTTAGAAATTTTATTATGTCAGATATAGTGCACTGTCACTTTAGGATGAACTTTTGAGCGAACATCGAATATGTACATTAGCAAATGAGTAAATCCAGGCAATAGATGAAGCACTTTGCTTAAAAAAAGAAATCATCCCTTAAAAATAGATTGGAATATGCAGGAATTCAGAACAGACCAAATTTTAGTGGTATGGCATATTGGCTTGCATTAATCCACAGTTACAAAGTCTATAAAGGGGCAGCTGTATGCAGTCTGAATCACAACATACTTTTACAACGCAGTGACAAAGACCAGTAGGTCAATCTGCTGACAGAAATAAATACTGCACTTTTTCTATTGCTCATCACGTATTCAAGCGTTTCGTGAGAAGCTCAAGTGGCATCGAGTGATGTTGGTACATAGCAATGGACATATTGGAGATTAAGACTTTCAAATGTACATGTTTCTCTTCTTGATTTTATTGAGCTTTGGCAACGTAAATGCATGTATTCTTATGCCAGTAAAGCACTTTGAATTGACACTGAATTGAGTGAATTCACATCATATGTCTTCTACAAAACAGCTTTCACCAACATTGGAAGGCGGTGGGGTTAGTAGGTGGCATTAGTAGGTGGTGAAGAAAGTGATATTAGGAGGTGGTTTAAAAGAAGTTGGTAAAAGCATTTATAGAAGACATGATACTGTGAATTAATTTACTTGGGCTGGTACTTTACTGACATAAGAGTACTGACATAAACGTATAAAAGGAACTTAAATGTCCACCATAATGTCACATGCCACATGTCTCCACTATTATGCCAGATCATAATAAAGTGGTATAATTGTGTTAAAGATAAAATACAGTGCAGTGGTGTACTATGATATGGTAGCAGCAGTCCGTGGTCATGCTTTGTTAGGTGGCCGGGTCCACAGTCACACTCTTCCTAGGCTCTATGAAGAGGCCTGGTCCAGCTGGGGGTCCATAGTACATGAAGTCCATGGCACTGCAGAGTGGGATGATGCCAGGAGATAAGAATTAACAGAATACTGAAAAACCTCAGAAAAATTATGAAAATGCAAAAATATAATCGTTCTGGTGAAATAATCATCTTCAGTGGTCTAGGGATAAAATACAGTGTAGATGTGTAGCCTTGCTGCCTACCATGTTATGCTAGCAGTCCATGGTTATGCTAGAATCCTGGTCCACTCTTGATGGGCAGCTGGGGGTCCATGGAACTGCAGAGTGGGAGACATAATCTCCGGGGAGTGTCTCCCCGGATGATGAGTTAGTGACAGGCCTTACTGGACTGTGAGTCTGTACATTTTAACAACAATCACACTGATGGAAAATTAACCCACACAGCCAAGGGCAGGAGAAAAGGGAGCAGGGCATGGAAGACGCAGAGTTCAACACCTAACTGGGTCGGCCTGACCATAACAATTACCATCTGAGGCCAGTCGATGGTTTAATATATTGACTGTAGAACACACTTAAAGCGGAAATAAAGCAACTTAACTTAACACACAAGTGCCACCTGCCTGATGAAGTGGTATGATGTTTGGGTGTTGGTGATTTATATATATATATATATATATATATATATATAGTATAGTTTTATAGTTTAGTTGTAGTCTTGTCTGTTATAGTTTAGTTGTAGTATAGTTGTGGTATAGTTCTTGTATGTATAGTGTGTCATAGTCCTGTTAAGTTTCGTTTCGTTAATACCTTCACTTAATGTATACAATTTAGTTAATTATAGTTTAGCACCTTCACTTTATAATTAGGGTGTTACAGTTAGCTAGCAATTTATTGCCTTCATCTTCATCATACTTGCTGCTCTACTGTTTGTAGCACTGAGTGGGAAATGCTATTTCATCCCTGTATATCTCCACATTAGTGTGACAAATAAAACACCTTGAACCTCGAACAATTCAATAAGATACTGCACTTTTTCACCCTCAGACATGTATTTTGTAAACAAGTGGAATGACTTAAGTACTGACACATTTCCATTGCTGACACACGGCAAAGGCCAGTTCTGGGTTAGTATGGGTGTTCCACTGTGCAGAAAGGAAGCTTCTTCTGGTTAAATCAATATGTCTGTTGGTGTCCATGGCCCATGGGCTCTGTGTCACTCCATTTGATGATGTTTTGCTCATATATCTTCTGTCGATCAGCTTCAACCAAGATGGAAGGAGGTGGTGTTAGGAGGTGGTATTAGTAAGATGTGTTTGTTACTTAGAAAGGAAGTGGTGTTAGTAGAAGTTGGCGGGAGCTGATCTTCAGTAGACATAATAATTGCTGGTACTTGGCAATTCCAAACACAAGGTTTAGACTTACAGCCAGTATTTTCGTTTGATCCAAAAGAGACCCCAAGCTTCTCTGCACAATGGAACACCCCTACCAACCCAGAGCTGGCATGTGCTGCCTGTCAGCAATGGAAATGCATCAATACCTCAATTATGCCACTTAAGCTGTTCATAAAAGACTCACGTACATGCTGAAAGTTGGGAAAAGTGAATTATCTTGAATTGTTTTGGAAGAGATGGGTGATGGGTCAATGATGAGCTCTTATTATTGCTCATTAACCCTCCAAGTCCCGGACTTATTTCAACTTAAGAAAAACTGTTTTCAACCTTACTACTAGGTTGTACTACCATCATCTTTTTTTTATATTCATGCTAATTAATTAATTATAATAATAAAAAATGTTTTTCGGGATATCTTTTAATTTAATGAATGTACATGTAGTAGACATTCTAATAATCACAAAATATATTTATTGCAGTCATTTTACATACTTTTATTAGGGTTAAAGGCTAAAGGTCAAAGGTTAAAAATCATCAAAAAATTTCTAAGTCCAAAGATTAATTGAAGAGGCTAATTGCAGCCTCTGTGGGGGGTATAGTCATGCAAATATAATGACCAATTTCAATGAAATTCTAAACAATCAACCTCAACCATGATATTTATGTGAAAAAATACTAACATTTTTTTAAATAATTTAATTAATCTTGCTAAAAGCAACACTGGGCCTTCAAGGGTTAAATCAGACTGAATGGCTGTTTATGGACACGATGCCCGAACGATCCCGTGCTTTTTTAACAACAGCTAGTAAGACGATGCCAGCGGTGAGTGGCGTTATGACTTATCCATCTTTATGACTGTAAAGAGAGCAAAGGCAATGGCGAAGAGCATAACTATTGTTTGGTATTGTTTAATTGACGGCGATCATCGGCAAAGGCATTTTATCTGATCTTTTATCTGACCTTGTGCAGCTCCGGACAGGGCATGTTGGAGTCCCTAACCGATACCAAAGTGTTGGGTGGAGGCGAGGTTGAAAACCATGACTGTGTTCCTAGTGGAATTACTCATACTAGGAACACAATCAGAAGAAACAATCAAATGTGTAAAGCAGTTAACAATTAACAGTACCATGTGGTTTATGTGTGGGATTTATTTTTAACATTCAAAGTGTGCCCATCCTGAACAGGCGGTCTTGAAGGTATATGAGTGTGCAATGTGTGAGAGTGGGTGAGTGTTGTTGTATGGGGTTGTGAAAGGGAAAAGGGAGGGGGAGATGGGTAGAGGTGGGTGGTGGAACTGCTTCCAGTGGAAGAACCTTCCCCCGATCCGGGTTGCGAACGTGAGGCGCCCCTGCAGAGCCTAAAGGATGCAGTGAACATTAAGTCATCACTCTGCCCTCTAAGAGGGTGCGCCACAAACGCTACCTGTGATCCGAAAACCCTAGCAGAACATGTGGACTTCGAGTGAATTGACACCGTGCTCTTCCCTCCGGCCGGAGAAAGGCAAACTGACAACGGGAGAGGACGGTCGAACCCCCCGCACCTGCCCCCGAGCAAGCACGTGGGTCCCCCACCCACCTGAGTGGGCAGAAGATCCACGGACGGCACGTCGGACCGAATAACGAGGAAGCCGCCGCACCCCATTGGCAACCCTTCTGGGCAAGGTTCCAGTTCACCACCATCCTAGACAGACTCCCCGGTGCCCCGAACACGGACCACCTGAGTGGTCCGCGCCGTGAGCACCAGTGGAGCGGCCCGTCAGCCCGTTCGACGGGCCCTTAGACCCCTGGGTGCAACCACGCGTCCCGGCCCGCGTCCCTATTGGGACGGCGATTAGCGCACCGTCCTGGTGGTATGATGTTGTAACTTGTTACGGCTTCCAAAGAAGACTCGTGACATCTGGAGAGTAAGACGCTACCCAAACCCTACCCAGTCGGTCGGTATCCACCAGGACACATAGTGCCCAGTGCAGAGCCGGTTCCGACATAGGCCAATGGGCTAGGGTGACCCTCTCGTCTGTATTTAAGGGGACGGAGCAATGCTACGACACCCCAGCTGCAGAGACTAGGTCTCTGATTGATAAGTTAACCGCCTTAACGACCGGCCGCCGCTCCGTCGGGACGGGCCGCACAGCACAAGCCCAGGGGTTCAATTTCCGTAGCGAGCCCCGGGTAGCCGAAGCTCCCGCAGGACTACGCCCGCCCGTCAATTCCTGTATGTTTCCACCCACCAAAGTGGGAACCCAGAGACATCCGAACAAGGAGCACAAGGCAGATCGATCAGATAAAAGAACCTGGCAACGGCAGGTTTTCGTCACTCCTGTCAATAACTAAAATGACCTCGTCAGCACCTCTTTTTCAGGACTAAGACTAAAATGTACAAGCTAAAATAGCCTTTTAAAACTAGACTAAAACTATCATGAATAGAAATGACTGAAATGTGACTAAAATGAACAAGCAACAAGACTAAATCTAAAAAATGCCTGCCAAAAACAACACTGACGATACCTAATACTAAGTGAAGACTTACTTCAGACTGACTTATTTCCTCCCGTTGGAATTCCGTCCTCCCGACGGTGACTCTTGCTTGGTGCTGTCTGATGTCCATCTCACTTAGGTCTTCTCTGGCTGTCTGTCTCAACAGGAGGCCTGAAAAAAATGAAGTTGTACTTCATAATGTTACTAAAATGTACTTTGCCATGTTACAGACTTTCAAGGGATGCTAGTCCCTTCTATAAATATCTTTTGTCCCCAAATGTTTCAAGATTTGCGATTGACCACTTTAAGTTCATGCTGATCAAATGTCCACTAAAGTTTGTTTCTGGCCGTCTCTAGTATGGCATTCCACATAAAGGGAAACTTTAGGTCATAAGTAAACCAGAAAATTCGCTAACCAATCACAGGCAACTGGTATTGTGATTGGCCAGTATGGGATGTTGATAAGAGCTGGTAATTCTGCAACATGTGACGTAAATTAAACATCAAAACATTACACACTTTTGGCATTGAAGGGTAAATCTACATTATGTCCACATTACATTATATCATTATATCTATTGATTTGAAATTACAGGTGTATTAAAGGGGGGGGGATTATTTTCACAAAATTCAAACTCTAGGCTACATTACATTTAGAGTGGTATTCACCTAATACAAATACAGTGTAATGGTGTTTCCTACCATGGTAGCAGTCCATGGTCACACTCATGATAGGCAGCTGGGGATCCATACAAGTCCATAGAACTGCAGAGAGGGAGACAAAGGATCTCCGGGGAATATCACCCCAGATGATGAGTTAGTGACAGGCCTTTACTGCACAGTGTTAAGAGTGCTCATTCTGTGGTTCGGTAATTCAAAAGATTAGCAGTATATAAATCATCATCTCATAAGTTTTTTTCATGCATTATGTTTTTGTACTTTGTTGTTGGTATGGAACAAAGTACAAAAATACTGTTGGTATGGAATGTGATTGAATTAGTTGAGTGACTACTACTAGGCTACTGGGTCTGACCATAACAATTATCATAATGTTTCACCACAAGATGATTCAGTATACTGAGTGTGAGAAGACAGACGCCAAAATAAAGAATTAGTGTAACTCAGGTTGACCATTAACACAATGACTGGCACTTGTCTTGAAAGTGGTATGGCGCTTGGGAGCAGGCTATTCCACTATGACACGCGTCCGCTTGCATTTATCTTCGATTCTGAAGTGTATACCACCCAATAGAAGCCTAGCAATGGAACATCAACTGGAGTGGTTACAAAAACAGGAAATATCAAGGCAATGTTGCAGCCATATCAGACATATGTCATCTGCAGAGTAACTTTGACCAACATGGGAGGAGGTGGTGTTAGTAGGTGGTGTCAGGACTCAGAAGGTGCTATTAGAAGGTGATATAAGGAGGTGCCATTAGAAGATGTTGGTGGAAGCTGATCTGCAGCAGACAATATGATAATGTGAATTGTTTATTTTTTGCTCTTTCCATTTCCTCCTTTTGTGCCGGGAAACTATACAGCTTCAACACAAGAAATATACATTCTGAATCTACAGAATAGACTACAGATAACCAACACACCAACATAGAATCTACAGCTAGTAGACTACAGATAACCAACACACCAACAGAATCTACAACTAGTAGACTACAGATAACCAACACACCAACAGAATCTACAGCTAGTAGACTACAGATAACCAACACACCAACATAGAATGTACAGCTAGTAGACTATGGAAGACCAACACACCACAGCTAGTAGACTACAGATGACCAACACTAGTGTTATTCTTGTTGGTTATTTATTTATTTTCTTAATTTAGTCTCAGTTTTAGTCCAGTTTTGATTACTGTTATTTTTTTTTAAATAATAAACGTATTGTATTTTTATTTAATCACACTTTAGTACACACTTTAGTCACAAACTTAGTCTATGAACACCTAAATGTATTTGTGTAGTTTTAGTCAACTAAAACTGTTACTTACACTTTACTTTTTTGATCAGCATCTAATCTAAAAAAAAATATTTCACATTTTCTGTCATCCTTTTGATGAAACACAATTGTAAAGATTACATCCCAGGAATGCAATGTGTTTTGATAGCATCTGCAAATGTATTTGGAACCATAACAAGTCACACAAATATTGAAATATTGATGATTTAACAATTTATTGCGAGCAAATAGAATAAATCATATAGCAGTATTTTTTTTAAAGTGACTTGTCTTCACTCTAGTCTACTGGATTTCTTTCCCACTAGTCCCTGTTATTTTAGCACTTTTCTTAGTTTGACAAAATTGTCATTATATTTAATCTTAGTATAGTCATCATACTTTTGTACTAGTGTGTATCTAGTTTTTATTCGTAGACAAAATTGTCGATATATTTATTCATTTTAGTCATTGCAGCTAATTTTATTTCTCCCTAGATTTTGTTGAAGTTCACAACAATGCATGCACACGTCCTCCCCCCCGCTTCTCCCCCTCAGGGTGTCTTAGTGGATTCATGCTTTGGCCATTAAAATATCAGATCTACAAGCTCACACTGTGTCTCATCATGGCACATTGTGAGCTTGGAGACCTCAAGTTTTTCCAAAATAGCTGTATGCATTTGAAAACAAGTTGTTGGCCTACTCACCGATGTTTCTCCATCCAGTCTGGAGTGCTTCTGCGTTGATGTTCAGTCTCGTCTGCGCAGTCGGCTGTTAATGCTCTGTCTGCGCAGGAGTAGCAAAGAATTGTGTTTCCTACACACAAAAAAGTTAAAAGATAAAGGTAAAACATTTGACTTAAACCCTTGAAAGAAAAACCTTCATTTAATCATTGATTATTTAAGGATGGGAAGCAAAGGCCCCCATGGTGGAGTCCATAGTGATTCATGGAAGGAAGCGGACATGCGCAATGGAGACCAACCAGCCTTGGTCTCCAATTATATAAAAAAAATTGTGAGGGACAATCAGTTCCACATAGGGTTCCTTTTTCACTTGAGCATCTGTCGCTTTAATGACTAAAGTCAATGTTTATGTAGCAATGCAATATTTTATGAGATAATGACTACACAACCATCTTAACAAAGCTATGGTATTGCTGTGTGTCTGTGTGTACAACCCATACAACAACATGCAGAGGAGGAGGATAAACTTACACAACAATAAAGAGCCAGTCCAGTCCCAACAGAAGAGGAAAGCTTTGTGCAGCAGGGCAGACCCAGTCTTCAACAAGTTTTCACTGTAACAGAGGGAGAGAAAACTATTAAAATACACCAGTAGAAAACAACTCAAATGTCTACACACTAACTGTCCTACAATCTTAATGGATAACTCAATAAAGAACAATAGAGACTGATCCCTTTAAGCCCTGGAACATCCAGGTATATTACTTCTAGAAAAGATATATAATGTTGTTGTTTTTTAAGTGGGGAAATTTTATTTTATTTTATGCAATTTCATAATTAAAATAATTTATTAAAACTTTACATTTTGGGGTTAAGGTTATATATTTTAAAATATTACATGTTCTAGACATTCTAATGATCAGAGAAATATATTTATTGCAGGCATTTTACTGTTATCAGTTAAAGATTAAAAATATTTTGACTTGTGTGAATTTCAGCCTCTGGAGTGTATTTATATGCAAATATGATCAACAGCATTGAAAGACTAAACAATGACCGATGATGATGATGTGTGTGTGTTATATGTGTGTGTGGACACAGACATGTAGATAGTAGAACACATGTATGCCTTTACCAATAAGCACTTGTGATGAACTCATTTGAAGACTAAAACAAACTACATTTGAATAAGACCAAACCAAACAATTTGATTAAAGAGCTAAAACAAACAGAAGCTTGCAGCATGCTAACACCATGACTTTGAGTCAAAAGTCAAAATGGCCACCACTTCTTTTTCTTTAGTTTAATAGCCATTTGCATCCAGGTTTTGGTGCACTATCGCCACCTTGTGACCCAAATCTTGGCTCAGCCAAAATCTACCTTGAACCTGTAATATCACAGAGTACCATGAAGGTACTGAAAGACCCACCTTGGACATCTACAACATTATGAAAATGACAAAAATATAATTGTCCCATACATTGAAAATTACTTGAAAACCACTTTTTATTATTGGGTTAGTAAAGCAATTCTTACATTGGGCCCCTTATGCAAAGAATAATCTTGTTTTTTTGTCCTTCCCAGATGTACATTCTGGAATATCTGGAAGGTGAGGTGGAAATGTCATATTTTTTCTGCCTGCCAGTTAGAAGGTTCTGGGTTTGATTCCCAGTTGTGGATGCTGAGGGCGTGTTCTCTCCCCCGCATCTTCAATACATGAGGCGTAGTTGGAGAAAGGGTCTTTCTGTGTGGAGTTTGCATGTTTCCCCTCCGTATCCTCAAGAGCAAGTGTTTTTTTGGGCAAAACTAATGAAGGGAATGGATTCAGAATCATGAAAATTCCCTTTGTTTAGCACATCACCTGGTAAAAGCACAATGGAATTTAGAAAATGTTGCCTTACATAAAATGGGCCAAAGTTGGGAAACGTAACTTTAGGAATTACTAGGAATTATTACATTGTTCTATTTACCTTTACAACAAGGTAGGAGTGTAGAGACTGGACATTCCTGGAATGAGTAACTAGTGCTAAAGGTGTGGGTTGCACCCCCAAAAAATGTGGAAAAATAACATGTTTTTCTGTTGGCATTTGCTGTTGTTTTGAACTTCAAGTGCTGGCAGGTGTGTGACAGGGTTATGGGTGTGTGCCACTTTGTTTATACTGTTTATGATCCTGGGTGCATATATTTAGGTGCCAGGATGTGTACTTAGGTCCATATCTGAGCCTATTGTGGCAATCAGCGCCCACTTAGCTTTCACTTTCACTTCAATATGATTAATTTTGGCATAATAACGTCCTAGCATCTCTCCTGTGGGTGTGTAGGCTAACGGTGGAAGAGTTTTTTCTGGTCCAGGAATTGTCACTTCCTGAATCAGGAAGTGACACTCATTATGCGATTGGCAGGGGAAATATGTGTGAAAAACTGCTGTTTGTGGGGTTTTTTTTATTTTTGAGATAATGGCACTCTGGACCTCGGGGTGCTACAGGCTGTCAAAATGGCTACCAAGGAGTTAAGGTGGAGAAAATAGTTCCCAAAAGGTTTCCAAACGTAGGTGGGCCACACGTTATTGGAGCCCATATGGATTTTGTAGTGACCCCGAAGGTCACCAACTAAATTATTAAGAACATGGCGTTTCATTTTACACGAATTAGCACAAAATATGCCTATGCTCCTCCGTATCCTCTGTATCTGAACCTGTCAGTGCACAGGTGCATCTCAGGAGAACTTTTTGCTTTCATGCGCAACTGTGCATCACGGCTCACGCGTCCATAAAGCACTGCAGCGCAGAGGGCGAGATGAAACGGGGCACCCAGGGGAGCAGGCAGTGTCCGGTGGATGATGATAGCGGGGGGAAGCTGTGTGTAGCGTGTGTCGATGCAGACTACAGTCACCCCCCCACACCACTCGAAGAAAAGCCATTTCAAGCGCACACATCAATAGCGCTGGCTCTCTGGAGCAGAGTGCTGCAATAATTCCCGATAAATCATTCCCTTGCGGAGGGAAGAGACGCTCGCCCGCGTTCAAACACATGCGTGACCTTCAGCGCCGTCTCTTTCTACATCACAATATAAAAGCTTATTAGCTCAGAACATATTGTTGATACGTTTGTTTGGAAGAAAAGGCGATGCACTAATGAGGCATTGCGGAGCGCTGCACGCAGGCGGGCCGGGCCACTCCTTCCTTTTGGAAGATATTTCCCCCACCCTGCCTGCCAGAGGAACATAATACACTGCTAATGGCATCTTCTTCACAAAATGGACAAATATAATAGATAGACGACGACGAAGTTCAGTATTGCTTTTCCATATCAAAGGGAGTGGCAGCTAGTCAGTCCAACGTGTGGCGGGGCTGAGAATACAGTACAGACAGACAGACACACAAACAGACAGACAGACAGACAGAGGCATTGTTTCCCAAACCTTTTAGCCTGAGTAGGGATGCCCCCACACTCTCTTTTTCATTTCCGATCCGGAAACCACAAAATTTGTAAAGAAAAGCAGACTCACTCAAACGTACACTTGAAAAACTCCAAATCAAACTCCAAATTGCCCCAATGCATAGTGTCAACCCCTTACCCCTGTGTCTGATCACTCACTGGTTAGAATGGCATATTCTGCCAACCCCTTATTCCTGTGTCTGATCGCTGGTTAGACTGGCATATTCACCATAGTGTCAACCCCTTACCCCTGTGTCTGATCACTGGTTAGACTGGCATATTCACCATAATGTCAAACCCTTACCCCTGAGGAGAGTCTAAAGATAAGTCTTTAGTTGTGCTTTAAATGTGTCTGCTGAGGCTGCCAGCCTTAACTTTAGTGGAAGTTTATTCCAGGCAGTTTGCCTGTAAAAGCAGAAGGCTTTTTAGTTGCCATCTTTGGTACCTTGATCGCTCTTGCAGTGGAGGAACTGAGGAGGTGGTCTGAACTATTAGGTAGCGCCGGGACTTCATTTTCGCAATTGCTGACATCTCTATTTCTAAAAACCTTTGAGTGGGCCCGTCTACAGTTTAATTGGGCAGGAATCAGTCAAAAGTGATCAAAATTCCAGCTCTACAGAAACCTTGAATTATCCTCTTTCTAGCTGGAAACTATAGAAACGTCAAGCTACTTTCTGACAAAAAAATACCTGTTTTGTTTTGTTTTGTCTAAGTGTGTGTTTAGAAGTGTTTTCCATAACACAACATCTGGCTTGCATTTAGAAACTGGTAGTAAGAATTAAGGGCCATTGAATGGTTTCCAATGAGTGCATCCAAACTCCTCCTCAATGTGTCTAGGTGGGGAGGAGATAGTATGTGCACATGCTATGTATAGGCAAGAAGACAGACATGCGGGACTGTCTTTGATCACATCTCTGCTTCTTTGAGGTTACTGATCACCCCCTTGATGATGGCAGATTGTTGACAATGTGTCCCCTATGGGGACACCACTGGGATTAATCAGGCATTAAAATGAGAAATGGTGTGAAAAGCACCCCTGGGAATTAGTTGCCTGAATGCAGACTTCATGACAGGTGTGTTGCATGACGGGCAGTGTGGAATCGTCGGACTGGTGGCGGTTTGTACCTTATTTGCATACACGATGTATATGTGTCCAGGTCTACTATCGTAACACATAGTATTTCAGGCTGATAACAAATCATAGCAGTTGTGACATTTATTTTTCTTTCTTTCTGAAGACTAAACATTACACCATAGTTCAATCAGTGCTGAACTATTGACTAAAAGTAGGATGAGACTATTGATATAAGACTACTGACATAAGACTACCCCGATTGTCAAGTCTTATTTGTGTGGAAAAAGAACACTGAATGTTAAATATCATACAACAGGTTGTTTTAAGGAAGCAATCTGATTGAAACAGCTTTCTAGCTGTGCTTAAACAACAATATTTCACTGATCAAAACACTTCCAGCCGTGCTTTTCTCTCACAACGCAGCAAACTATGTGGCTGGCTAGCTAGTTTCTTGTGACACTTGTGGTCACAAGAAACTTACAATGGCGACTACATCTGCCATTGTAAAATAATTAATTTACATTCTATTCTAGATTTAAGGGTATAACTAGTAAAATTGTAATATTGCACTCAATGGTTTCTTTATCGCCAATAATGTGCTTCTGTGACACGTTTTGGAAGCACCACAAGTGTGTTTTACTGATGATAAATAAATTGTTGAAAACATGTGGAATAAAGTCTAGTCTCCAATTATAATACAAGCCCGTTTTTATGATAGTTCCACTGGGGGGGTTGCTCTTATATTTCGGGCCAATATGATCAATTTTGGGCCAAATCAATGTCCCTTAATTGCAAGGTAAATGCAAAGTTGACCCTGCGTGCATAAAATGCATTATTTTTTCTGTGCTATATTCCTCACCAAGCACTGCTTTCATAGTAGAATGAAGTAATAAGTAAAATGAAGTATTAAGTAAATCAAATGTGCATTCAGTTCTAATAGCAATTCAATGTCATCCTGCAGGCCGAAGGTAATTCATTCAGGGGCCTGATTTGACCCCTGGGCCTTGAGGTTGCCATATATGCTATACATTGTAAAAAGGTCTACAGTGTTATGTAAACAGTTGATACTATACATTGTTATGATTCATGGCAGATCGAGAGGAGACTTGGACATATACAGTATAGCACATCCCCCACTACTGTATAGCAAATCATGTATACCGTACTCCTTGCAATAGATGGTGGCTATACGCTGAAAACAACACCGCTGCTGCATGTATGGGGCCTTTAAAGGTAGGGGAAGTGATTTGAAATTCATGGTGTAGTACCAGCCTGGTGCACTAGGGGCCCCCAAAAGTAGCTACACTATGTGAACCTGCTGCTCTCTCCTGATTGGAGGAGAATTGTGGTGACCTGGGGAACTTTTATTAGCTCCTCTGCTAACGTGGGGGAGGGGGAAACTCCATATGTGGTTTCCACACCTTATAATAGAGCATTTTAACAGAAAAAAAATATTTTTGGGTGATATCTGACCAAAGTGAAATCACTTCCCCTACCTTTAAGTGAACTGTGCTCATCATCATCTTCCCATCTATTCTACCGGTTGGGAGAGAGGAAAAAAAAGACAAACTTGACAAAAAAGAAAGGAAAAAAGTGCATTATTCCCCCATGAGGGAATTGACTCCCAGTGCTACAGGATGTAGTTTCATCTAATCGCTGTAAGCCCCCCCCTCCTCTCTCTCCCCCCTCCCTCCCCCTCTCACCATTTTGACTGGGGATAGAAAAAAAACATCTCCCATCATACCCGTGGAGTGACAAGTCGTGGTGGAGCGGGTGGCATCAGCATCCACCGGCAATCAGCGCCTTCACGCCGAATGCACACACGGGCCGTCACTCTCTCATTAAAAACGTCCACTTGTCTGTTTATTTCCTGTGTCTTTTTCACTTATCCGTCCCTCCATATACAGTATACCATCCATCCTCTCCTCCTGTACCTCTCCTCTCCTCCTGTACCTCTCTTCTCCTCTCCTCCTGTACCTCTCTTATACCTCTCCCCTCCTCTCCCCTCCTCTCCCCTCCTCTCCCCTCCTCTCCTCTCCTCTCCTCTCCTCTCCTCTCCTCTCTCTCTCTCCTCTCCTCTCCTCTCCTCTCCTCTCCTCTCCTCTCCTCTCCCTCTACCTCTCCTCTCCTCCTGTACCTCTCTTCTCCCTCTCCTCTCCTCCTGTACCTCTCCTCCCCTCCCCTCTACCTCTCCTCTCCTCCTGTACCTCTCCTCTACCTCTCCTCTCCTCCTGTACCTCTCCTCTACCTCTCCTCTCCTCCTGTACCTCTCCTCTCCTCTCCTCTCCTCTCCCTCTCCCTCTCCTCTCCTCTCCTCTCCTCTCCTCTCCTCTCCTCTCCTCTCCTCTCCTCTCCGCTCCTCGTACCTCTCCTCTACCTCTCCTCTCCTCTCCTCTACCTCTCCTCTCCTCTCCTCGTACCTCTCCTCTCCTCTCCTCTCCTCTCCTCTCCTCTCCTCTCCTCTCCTCTCCTCTACCTCTCCTCTCCTCTCCTCTCCTCGTACCTCTCCTCTCCTCTCCTCTCCTCTCCTCTCCTCTCCTCTCCTCTCCTCTCCTCTCCTCTCCTGTACATCTCCTCTCCTCTCCTCTCCTCTCCTCTCCTCTCCTCTCCTCTCCTCTCCTCTCCTCTCCTCTCCTCTCCTCTCCTCTCCTCTCCTCTACCTCTCCTCTCCTCTCCTCTCCTCTACCTCTCCTCCCCTGTACATCTCCTCTCCTCTCCTGTACATCTCCTCTCCTCTCCTCTCCTCTCCTCTCCTCTCCTCTCCTCTCCTCTCCTCTACCTCTCCTCCCCTGTACATCTCCTCTCCTGTACATCTCCTCTCCTCTCCTCTCCTTCTCCTCTCCTCTCCTCTCCTCAAGGGTCTCCTCCGAGGGGGAAACAATGTCGTCTTTGTTCTGGCAGCACAGCGTCTCTGTGGGGAAAACGTTTAAAGGGGCTACTTAATTAGGATGGAGATTGAGAGGTAGGGACAGACGCACACACACACGCACGCACAAACACACACGCACGCACGCACGCACACACACACACACACACACACACACACACACACACACACACACACACACACTGTCTCTCTCCGTCTGATGTGAGTGTGAGCACCACACATAGGAGATGTTCCCAGACAGATGTGGACTTTATTATTATACCTTCACCAAATGCCACGCATCTGTGGAACCCAAACAAACTCACTAATGTAGTCATATTGTCCCCATGGACTGTGTGGGGGTGGTGGTGGTGGCGGCGTGTTTGTCTGTGTGTGTGTGTGTGTGTGTGTGTGTGTGTGTGTGTGTGTGTGTGTGTGTGTGTGTGTGTGTGTGTGTGTGTGTGTGTGTGTGTGTGTGTGTGTGTGTGTGTGTGTGTGTGTGTGTGTGTGTGTCGTTGGGGGTAATCAGAAGAAAAAAAAGCTAAGTTTTGGAAAGTGGGGGTAGAAAATGGGGGGAGGGAGAGAAAGTAAACATGTGCTAATTGTTTCCCAAATGATTTGCGGTATTAAAGTTGGGTCAAGGTCTAAGTATAACAGGGTTTGGTGGATTGGGGCTTGTGCAGTTGTGCACATATGGTACTGTAAATGGTGCATTTATATAGTACCTTTATCACACTTTACATACTGTAGATCGTGCATCACATTTGAGAGACAGCGACCAATGCCTTACTAGTTGTGACTACTTTACTGGTCACCATTAGGGCTATAAGTGCTTGTGGTCACGACTAGTGGTCATAGTTGCAATTTACACTAGTTTCTGAGTTGAGGGAAGACCCTAACCCTTAACATCACCTCAAGCACAGAGCAGTCCATGTCAACCAACCTGGTCGCCCCACGGAGCCCAGGAGGTGCAGGACAAGTTCCCTCGTCCCCTCCTGCCTTCACACGCTTCTGTTGTCAAGCCGTGCCCTAACCCTATAGAAGCCATAGTTCATGGGTGTCAAACACTGGCCCGCGGACCAAATTTGGCCCGCCGTGTAATTTCATTTGGCCCTTTAGACATTATCAAATTAAAGGGGAAGACCACCCATTTTCAACATTTTAATATGTCATTAATATACCTTAGAGATGTTGTGTGGACATGATAAAAAAAAAAGTTCCCCCAATTCTGTATTTCCTAAAAATGGAGGTCTCAAAAAAAATCATTAACATGGTGAAATACATCCGATGACATCACCAAGATGTATTTCACCATGTTAATGATTTTTCTTTCAGACCCATTTTTCCTGAGAGGGTACAAATGGAACCAAATGGACCCGCTAGGGTCCATTTGGTTCACATTTGTACCCTCTCAGGAAAATTTTGAAAATGGGTGGAATTCCCCTTTAAAAGGTTAGTTCGTTCAAACTTGGTCCGCGGCTTTGTTCAGTTTTAAATTTTGGCCCACTCTGTATCTGAGTTTTACACCCCTGCCATAGTTCAAAAGTCAACAGCACAAGGACCCAGGCCCATGCTCATGCTATCCTGATCACCAATGCCCAAAACAAATCCTGTGGCTCCACCGGGGACATGAATCAGGATGCACTGAAAATGAATTTTGTAACCACTGAATTAGCCTGACCTAACCTCCAATGATTGTGGCCAAGAGGGGCAGGGACCGGCTCAGCCAGGCCGGCAGTGGCGTTTCTAAGCAATCTGGAGCCCAAGGCCCTCATATAGAGCTGCGCAGTGACGTCACCGCCCCTGTTCCGGAAGTCTTTTCCCCATTCATTTTTCTCATAGACTTTTCGAAAATAATTTATATCAAGACGCAATATCGTCATATAATATATAATTGGGAAGAAGTAGAAAACGGCATGATACAAGACTTTTTGTTTCGTTTTTTCATCTTAGAAATTATTTTATTGTCCCAAAAGTTTGTGTGTGTCATCATGATTCGTCACGACTCGAGTTGGCTTTGTCCGTGGCGTAATCATCTTGATATAAATTATTTTCGAAAAGTCTATGAGAAAAATGAATTGGGAAAAGACTTCCGGAACAGGGGCGGTGACGTCACTACGCAGCTCTATTATAGAACATTATTATAGAACATATTATGTGTTTTAAATGTTCAATTCTAAGTATATTGTATTTATCCATATTAGTCTTATTAGTCTGGTATTCTTTTAAAGCATGTCTGGCGGTCACCCCCTGCCCTCATGGCGCCCTAGGGAACTGCCTAGTCTGCCTAATGGCAAAAACGCCCCTGCAGGCCAGTAGATCTGAGTTGATCTCACCAACGTGTCGTCATCCCAAGCTGCTCCCGCGCCCCTCCAGTGTTGTGCTACGTGCCACCGTGGCTAACAATTTAGTCCAGGCTCTCTCGCTTTTCGCGGAGCGTGGATGAAAATGAAAGCCTGGGTGTCGAGGCTACCACTGAATATATAATTTATACGAGACACAATGAAAGAATGTAGAAAAATTGTCATTGCATTCACTCGCCAGTGTTGCCAACTTGGTGCATTTGTCGCTATATTTAGCACTTTTTCAGACCCCTCTAGCGCCAAAATTAGTGAAAAACTCCTGACGGAAAATCTAGTGCTTTTTGGCTGGTGAGTTGGGGGGAAATTGATTGACAGGCGCCAGAGATAAAACCCTCATTTTTCACCATTTTTCCTCCTATGACAGTGGTTTTCAACCAGTGGTCCCCAGGCTAAATGATGGATAGTTGGTTAACCAGATGTAACTCTTTGAGAGCGTAAAAATGAAACCAAATGGACCCTTGCGGGTCCATTTGGTATCATTTTTACGCTCTCAAGAGTTAAAATATTCATCATGTGAATTAGCCCAAGTCTACACAACTAGAGAATGTAGAAGATTAATGGTCATTTAATGGTCATAGTCCCTTCCAGGCGAGCATCTAGGGCATTCTAGCGCATTTTGGAAGTGCCACTAGTGCATTTTGGATTTTGGCAGTTGGCAACACTGGCACTCGCTAACTCACTCACTGTATACGCACCAACACACACATACACACACACTAGTGCTCTCTCTCTCTCTCTCTCTCGCACGCACGCACGCACACAGTATACACACGAGACTCGTATACAAACAGCCTTAAGCTACGGCTAACCACAACAGAAGATGCACTATGCTCTCCCTCTCTCCCTCTCCCCCTCTCCCCTCCCTCTCTCTCTCTCTCCCCCCTCCCTCTCTCTCTCTCTCTCTCTCTCTCTCTCCCTCCCTCTCTCTCTCCCTCTCTCCTCCTCTCCCTCTCTCTCTCTCTCTCTCTCTCTCTCTCTCTCTCTCTCTCTCTCATGCACACACTCCACGGCAGAAAGAAAGCAGCAGTTTAGCCCAGACTGAATTCCCCAAGTGACCCCCGGCCAAAAATAAAATGTCACCCCAACAAACATACTCTTTCTTCTACACACGCACACGCACGCACACACACACACACACACACACACACACACACACACACACACAGCGGCTTGCGTTGTCCTCGGCCACGCTCAATTATGAATGGATAAACACAGAGCTGGGGTCTTGTGATGGGCTGTCGGCTAGTTCTGTTCCCTGGCTCATATCTGCCAGGCCCAGGGTGTACGTGCGCACACGCACACGCCCCCCCCCCCCCCCCCCACCCACACACACACACACACACACATGCACAAACGCACCACAAGCACACTCACAGACGTATGTTCTGTACAATGTCACTGTTGTCACTGCGTTGAAACCTTGCGTATCTAAAACTGTTTCTTTTGAGGAAATGAAACTTAACATTTTTTTAGATAGTGAAAGTAGCTCCATTCTGCAAGCTCACGTTCTTAAGTCTCATGAAACAGGGCAATAAATCAGTGCTTCCCAAAATGTTTTCATGTAATATTCCAGGAACCCTTAGTTTTGACCTGGCATTAGTCCAGACGATTACAGACCAGACGATTACAGACGATTAAATTGTCCCTTGTTTGATGGCATTTCTTTCTTCGATACCCTCCCAATGTATATTGTAAGCCAATGTTAAAGAAGAAGTGCCATGGTTTGCCATGAATCTTCCATGTGTTTAAGACGTGACCGTATTTCATTAGACCTCTCGTCTTTATTGTTGTGTGCAATGATGTCTTCCCTTTGTATTTAGGGTTTCTTCCTGGGGGCTGAACCTGTCCAGTCAAACGTGCTATTGTAAAAAGAGCCCCTCCCCTAACTCCTCCCCCTTTACCACACAACTACACCTGGGGGCGGGGCTTCAGTTCAGGTGGGTCTCCACCCATCACTCCGTCTTTAACTCAGATATTGTACAAATAGAACCATATGGACCTGTTTAGTGATGCAGAAAATATTACACAGAAAATGGCTAAAAATGCCTATTTGGTTTCCGTCCAAATTGGCAGAAAATATGTATCTGAATATTGTATGCAATTAATGCATTCTGAATGCAGTCCTGAAGTCCTGAATAAAGGTATTATGGAGCCACAATAGTGATTATTATTTATGGTATGTTCTTCCATAACGACCATGTTAAAACAATGCAATAACTGTTCACAAAACTATTGTACTAGTGTAATATTTTTTTGCATTGACCTGAACTGGACTGAACTGACTTGAAGTGAATTCAATTGAATTGGCTGTAATTGCAGGAAAAAAGATAACTAATATTAATCGTATTTGGCTATTTGGTATTCAAGCAACTGTTTAATATATTCGCCGGTATTTGGTTTTTGGCCAAGAATTTTCCCTTTCAGTGCATACCTAGACCTGTCAGTTATCATAAGCCATAAGGGTCCATTTGGTTCCAAAATATAATTTAGCTGTGGACCCACCCTGGAACTCCCTTAAGGATCCCTAGGGGTGCCCGGACCTCATTTTGGGATACCAACTGCCCTAAATAAATGATGAAAACAGATGAATTATGTCGGAACGAACGTGCAGCGATACGTATGACAACAATACATACACACTGACAAATCCTGAGCGCTGATTTTACCTGAAGGGTGCGTAGAAGAAAAAAAGAATGGAAGGGCACAATATTTTACAGTATGCATGTGTGTGTGTCCACACACACACACACACACACACACACACACACACACACACACACACACACACACACACACACACACACACACACACACACACACACACACACACACACACACACACACAGAAAAGAGTGAAGCCAGGAAAAAAAAATATCAGGGGAGCACCTATTTGCACGTGTGTGTGCGTGGTAGTAGAAAGTGTGTTAGAGTGTGTATGTGTGTGTGCGTGCGTGCATGCATGTGCGTGTGTGTGTGTGTGAACACACACGTCTGTCTGGCAGAGAAGTGGAGCAGATAGCTCATTTCCTCCTCTGAGACGGTTAGCTGCCTCTTCTGCTCTCAGGAGGTTGGATGGTGTGTGTGTGTGTGTGTGTGTGTGTGTGTGTGTGTGTGTGTGGTTGTGTGTGTGTGTGTGTGTGTGTGTGTGTGTGTGTGTGTGTGTGTGTGTGTGTGTGTGTGTGTGTGTGTGTGTGTGTGTGTGTGTGCGTGCGTGCGTGCGTGCATAGGTGTGTGTGCCAGCACGAATAACGCACATGCATCTAAAAAGACTCTCCTGGGTACATGGGGTTTAAGTAAGGACAGTTCATCAACTTCATCGTATAATAATTCGGGACTACAAACGACTACCCCAACCCTCCTCCCCCTCCCCGTCCCGGATGACGACAATCCCTTTGTTATCTTGCAAACAATACCTTTATTACAAAGAAACAAAACCAACGTCGGGGGGGAAAAAAACGTGAACCGGTCCGACACCGCCGGCAAACGCATCCCGAGACGAAGAAACGGCAACGTCTTTCAATTAAAGCGCCGCTGGCGACGCGTCGCGTCTAATGACCGAACGTGGATCCGATCTGGGCAGAGACAGGCAGACAGAGACAGAGAGAGAGAGAGACAGAGAGAGAGAGGATGAAAAGGAAAAACATCCGGTCGGCTTGGCTTTTTTTCTTTTCTTTCTGTTTTTCGCCCTGCGCTTGTTTGCTTGCCTATCGCCGCTCGCCAGCGGTTGGTTTGAGTTATAGAGACGGACGAGCTTGGCTTTGATGATGTCACCGCGACGCTGTCATTAGTGTGGGGAAATGAAAGTCAGATGAGACCGTGAGGTCACTCTTCCCTGTCTCCATCTCTCAGTCCAAGCATCTGTCTGTCTGTCTGTCTGTCTGTCTGCATGTCTGCCTGCCTGCCTGCCTGCCTCTTTTATATATACTGTGCATCTCACCTCATTGTTGTCAGTAGTCAGTAATCAATTACCGTAATTAATGCATATAAATGGCGCCCACCAAGTAGGCCTATAGGCCTGGTTAAAAGAAGAAAAACAACAAAAAAGTATAACTTGGTGTTAGGTTAGGGTTGTTTTGTTTTTCCCCATCTTTCTCATGATTTGTTTGTTGTTTGTTGTTAGGGTTGTTTTGTTTGATTTGTTACAACCCGAGTTGGCTTTGTCCGCCGACTAATATACTGTAAATATTTTTCTATCAGAAAAATGAACAGGGAAATGCCTTCTTGTATTTAGCAAAAAATCTAACTCCTTTCGCTCCCAAGAGTTTAAAGGTCTAAGGGTCCATATCACCCAAAAAATATTTTTTTCTGTTAAAATGCTCTATTATAAGGTGTGGAAACCATATATGGAGTTTCCCCCTCCCCCACGTTAGGAGAGGAGCTAATAAAAGTTCCCCAGGTGGTGGGTGAATTCTCCTCCAATCAGGATCGAGCAGCAGGTTCACATAGTGTAGCTACTGTTGGACGCCCCTAGTGCACCAGGCTGGTACTACACCATGAATTTTAAATCACTTACCCTACCTTTAAGCAATGTTTGATCCCTAGTCAGGGATGAGCTATGGCTTACTCCCATTAGGTTCAATAGTAACTAAATAATTTATAGAAAATCCTCTGTTGTGAATTTGTGCAACTGGATGATAAGATAAGATAAGTTGATGTGTTTCAGTTTTTTTTTTAAAATACAAAACAGACAAAACAGCCTGTATTTTCACATTTCACTGTTTCCAGGGCTCACTCAGATAAAAATGCAATATCATTTATCAATTATAGTTGTAGTGTGTGAGGTGTTTTCTGGGTTTTGTAGTTGTGTCAACACCTAAAATACCTTATGTGATAATGGCCAGTTAATCTAGAGAAAAAAGTACAACACGCATTTCCGTGTGATAAGCAGACAACAAAATAATTAAAAAAAATGCCAAAATGTTTGGTAAATCTGTTAAGGAGTTAAACATTTGAATTACTTAATTTACAAGAATGTACAATTAGAAAAAGTGAAATAATTGCGATGTTGTTTGCTTGTTCTCTCTCCTAAATTGTGGACAAAAACAAGAAAATCTTTTGGTTTCGGGTCTAAGGTCAAATGGTATCAGAATGGTTGAAAACCATTGCTGTAAACCATCAGAAGTTGCATGATGGGTCTATTAGCTAATCAGCATCTTACACCGCAGATCTGCAGGACTCTTAGCATGCATGTACATAAATAGCACATACACACTCGCACACACACACACACAGGGCGCACATATACTCTTGCACAACGGCACTCGTACAGCCGACAGAGAAGGGGGAAAAAAAACACATTCCAGCAACTTCCCCTTAGCTGTACACATACAAATCCATCAAACCCTCGCAGCAGCACACATCTCTGACTTGTTAAGGTAGCATTTGTCAGCTGCACTGGGAGTCACTGGCTGTGTGTGTGTGTGTGTGTGTGTGTGTGTGTGTGTGTGTGTGTGTGTGTGTGTGTGTGTGTGTGTGTGTGTGTGTGTGTGTGTGTGTGTGTGAGAGAGAGAGGGGGGGATAGAGAGAGAGACTCTGCCACTAATTGCCACCGGTGCTAAATTTAGTAGGGAGAGATGTGGAGTCCTTTTGATCAGAGCCACCGTCGCAGCTAAAGATTCACACTCAGCCTCGCAGGCAAGTTTACCCGCCTCTCTCTCTCTCTCTAGCTCTCTCTCTCTCTCTGTTTCTCTGTCTGTCTCTCTCCCTCTCTCTCTCCCTGTCTGTCTGTCTGTCTGTCTCTCTCTCTCTCTCCCTGTGCTCTCTCCCCCTTCTGCCTGTCACTGGGGAATATGTGAACTATTCCATATGTCAGCCTTGTCAATCAGCCACGGAAATATGGGAAGCATTCTCTCTCTCTCTCTCTCTCTCTCTCTCTCTCTCTCTCTCTCTCTCTCTCTCTCTCTCTCTCTCTCCACCCCAAACGATCCTGTTGGGTATAGCCACGGCGTTCCTCATCTCTCGTAGAAGCCTACGCAGGCGGGCGGGCACGTGGGTGCGGAGGGTGGTGCGGTGCGCACGGGGTGCACTGTGCGCAGGGTGAGCGAAGTGGTGGGTGCGTGAGTTTATTTATTTCCATGTCATCATGGGTGGTTTCGGGAACCTCGAGACAAGACGAGGGAGAATATTAATCAAAACAATCTCGCCCACGGAATTTTAATTGTAGCATTAATCAATCATGGCAAATGAGACGACGAGCGCGTCGACACCCCGACCGGACCTGCGCTGGATTCCCATTACCATATGGTGTCTGTACGTCGTATTAGAGAGAGTTTATTTTAAACACTGGACTCAAAAAGGGGGGGTTCGCGTTATATTATTCTTTCCCCCCATCTTTTTTTCTTTAAACTTTTTTTTAAAGCTCCATGTAATGCTGGTCAGCCCTTACACGAAACATGAAACAGGTTGTTTTCTCAACTCACTGAGACATGAGGACTCACACATCATAATGGTGAGAGTGAGATCCACCAGCGACCACTTTCTTTACTGGTCTTATAATATATGGTACTACAACAGCTGTGATGGTACAATTCAGGAGTATACAGCAAAATACGGTAATATAAGAGGTGTGATGGTACAATTCAGGAGTATACAGTAATATACGGTGATATAATTTTGCAGTTTGTGCGAATTTAGCGGAGTTTGCTGGTAAGTAAAACGTGACTTTCCTGTAATATACACAGCTGTATTCCACATTTTTGCGCAGTGGCAGGTGCTTGTGGTCACGACTAGTGAGCAACTAGTGAGCGAGTAGACTAGTTTATAGGCCGGGGGAGACCCTAAGCCTAAACATAACCTCAAGCTCAAATGCTGTATAAAATAGTGGGCCTTGGTAATAAAACGGTTGAAAAACCACTGCTTTTTTAATGCGTTCAGTCATCCTCATGTCTCTGTAGGACTAATGGCTGCTTACATGTCTAACCTTTTTGACAGGGACACCCCACAGGCCTCTCACTCCAAAGGGACGCTGCTTCTTCCATCTGGCTGTGGAGAAAAAACAAAACAAAACAAAACCAAAAAATCGACAACACGTTATCACTTAGCCACCACAGTGTCACAATTTCTGGAACCTGGGCGACCTCATGAAAGGGGAGGAACTGCTTAGCTCTGACTGAAGTCTTTAATTAATAGATTATTATTTAACCCATTGTGTCCTATCTAGTTTCTGAATAACATAATATTCAAAGATTTCACCACGTTTTCACGATTTTTCTAAAATAGCAGAGATACAAGCTCATAGCGCGCCACTCGGTGGCGCGCTATGAGCTTGTAGATCTGCTATTTTTCAATAGTTAAAACATAATGCTTAGAACACCAAAGCGCGTTCAGTACACTAAGGTGAATATGCACACAACGCTGCAAGCTTAAATGCTATTAACAATATTGGGGAGGTGATTATTAGGAAAGTCAGACAATAATGCCAGATAATATAGCTGATATTTTATATCATTTACAATTATTTACTATTGTTTTATTACAATTTGAACTGGCCCTCTGGTATATTGCACATGAATGCAACTATTTTGTTTTTACTTTCTCAACTCAATAGCTTTACTTTTGCATTTTACAGTATGAAAGCAGTGCCTGGTGAGGATCATAGAACAGGAAACTGAGCTTCAATAATGAATCACTTTAAAAATTTAATGCATGAAGTTTCATCTTTTATCATTTATCTAGCTTTGACCCTTCAAGAAAAATGAATGTATTGCCGTTTGCCTGGGACATCCTCGTGTGTTGAAACTGCAAATATGAAATACATAGTTAAACATGTAGCTATAGGTGTAATGTTATAGGCCACAGAAGACATCTAACTATGAAATACATGCTTTAAACAAGTAGCTATGGGTGTAATGTTAGGCCTGTTTTCTCAACTCTCTGTTTCCTGCAAGGCATATCCCCAATGGGTGGGTCAAACTCAACCACCGATATCTCCATGTGAAGCTAAGCTTCTGCTTTCATACGACATGAAAAAACAAAAATTCAAGCGCACGCGCACGCGCACACACACACACACACACACACACACACACACACACACACAGGTACTACAATCTCTTTCATGTCTCAAGGTTAGCGCTGCTGTGCACCTTAAAAAAGCGTCTTGAGTTTCAACAGCTCAGCAATACACAGGAACGTTGTCAAAATAGTGTCACGAAACTAACAGGTGATGGTTTTAGTGGAGGACGTTTGTTCGATACTTCGGCAGCAGTAGCAACAGCAGCAGCACCTTCAAGTCGGCTTAAAGCCTGTAAGAATAGAAAGCCAGAAGGAAAAGGGTTTGAAAGACCTCCTGATCTGTGTGACATGTGAGACTGTACTCTCTTCTCGACTGCCTGAAGGCTAGACTCCCCCCACCCCTCTCTCTCATATATACCTAGAGAGCTACAATGACAGTTCATCTCCTTTCACTGTATTTCATTTTATTCCATTCTTCTTCTCCTCAGGGACGTGCAGAGAGTGTTACAGGGGCAGTGGGGCTGGAATCCTGTTAGAGGGGCACTATTGGACAAAAAACAACATGCCTTGTAGATCATCTATTTCCGAGCTTGTAGATCATCTATTTCTGAGGCACAACCAAGGAAGCTCTTTACAAGGAATGTCATGGTTACATGACTGAGCTGCACCATGACACTGTCATGTGAGCAAAAAAAAAAATCACACCAGAGGTTACATGAATAAGCACAGTGAATGGGAACAAGCTGGAACAGATCATGAACTAACATTCATGAGCCACTGGGACCTGTGTCATATAATCAGCTCAGGAAAAAATGCATGCCTTTTTTTCCCCCAATCACTTGCTCTTTGATTTGCACAGTACATGATTTTATTTGAGGATCTAAACAGCAGGTATAGTTTCTGTGTCTGAGGTATTGTGAGATTTAACTGCCAGATCGGAAACGGGGGACAGTCTCGCGATAGTTGGCATGTTAACAAACATACGTTTCGTTTTTTTTGATGCGTCTATAAAATCACAGTGTACACATCGACACATCATCACATAATGTGTTATATGTCTTCTGTAACAGAAGTTATTTATTCAGGAGCTGGTCACTGAGCTCTCATTGCTTTCCTCCAAACTCCCGGTGCGATGAATCTGCCGTCACAAATTACATGGCAGCAACAATTACATTTTTGACCAGCTATTTTTATTTGTGGTTGATTTCATACCTGGTCACTGGTTTCTCTTGCAAAGATCAAGATCAAGAGATAAAAGGAACTCATATGCACATACATACACGAAAGACTTATGGGTTGTTGGAAAGTTGTGAATAGGGCACTGTTACAACAGCTGGTGACTCTGTCAAACCCCAGCTCAGGCACAGGTTCATGTAAGGCGTTGTGGATGCTGTGTGTGTGTGTGTGTGTGTGTGTGTGTGTGTGTGTGTGTGTGTGTGTGTGTGTGTGTGTGTGTGCACGCGCACACAAGCGTCTAAGAGCTCCACTTAACCTTCTTCCCTTGGACCTCAAAGACCGCACACAGGCAGGTTGTCTTCAAAGACCAGCACTTCAAGTACACACACACACACACACACACACACACACACACACACACACACACACACACACACACACACACACACACACACACACACACACACACACACACACACACACACACACACACACAGCTGCCACTCTATGTATGCATGGACGGCAGTGACTCATGTAACAACATGAGGAAGGAAAAGTAATGAGCTATGAAACACACGCACGCACATGCACGCACATGCACACACACGCGCACGCATGCACACACCCACCTTCCGAAACGTATACAAACATGAGTCTGATTATTCTCTGTGGTCGACTCCAATTTACAACTCCCATGACATCACTTCTTGTTTACACGAGAGAGAGAGAGAGAGAGAGAGAGAGAGAGAGAGAGAGAGAGAGAGAGAGAGAGAGAGAGAGAGAGAGAGAGAGAGAGAGAGAGAGAGAGAGAGAGAGAGAGAGAGCGGGGGGTATATTCTTGGAGCGGAAAGAGAGCGGAAGACAGTTTATAAAAATTCACTAAACAATAAAACAAAAATTGAATGTGTAAATATAGGCAAATTCAACAATAACCACGTTATCAAAATAAGTAGCTGGAAATGATGATGAATAAGATCTGGTCATCCCAGCTTGTAAGAGTTTCAAAGTAAAAGCTGATTCTACTCTAGGGCTCCGAGACATGGACGCTTTGACAGAAATTAGAGAAACAGTTGGATGTCCTTCTCTGTTCTCTCTACTGATCCTATCCAAATAAAACAATCGCATATTTTAAAAGGGTTACAACGCCTCTTTTGTATTTCTTTCATCGAGACAGATACAGTTGAAAAAATCCCTAGAAGGCAGGGTGAAACAGGCCCAGCAGGAGGGGTACGCTTTGGCAGGATTCAATCCCAAGTCAACATTACCATCATCATCATCATCTCTACAGTATATTCGCTGCATCTGGAGTCGTAACGTTCCCTTTGCAGCACTCTGTTTCCGAAATAAATGGTGTTTTTCAAACAGTGTTTCTGGGGACCATCAGTGGTCCTTGACAGGTTCCAGGTGGTCTACAGCTAAACAGTTGGTAACCAAATGGTCACTTAACTTTAACTGTAAAATTTTATTTACACTCTCAACATGAGTTATTTTAAAATAGTTATATCTGACTATTTCACAAGAAAGGCACATCAATACAGCATGGCAATGCAGACAAAAATGTATCCAACACCGATGACTACAACATTTTGTACTTTTGGGTCAGCGATGCAGAAAAATCTCATCAAACGGTGGTCTCGTGGCTCAAATGCAGAATTAATAATGGACCTTGACGCATAAAAGGTTGAAAACCACAAGACCATATGGTATAACCATGTCCAACGAGAGGAAATGCACACTGACAGAGCGATACCGTTCCCTCTAGTAGAACCACTACCGTGCCACTGACACGCCAACTATACTGAACCTCAGAGACCTGCACAGAGTGTTAGAGAGGCAGGGGCTGAAATCCAGCTATAATAGGGCACCTTTTGACAAAAAAAATAGCAAAAACACCAGGTACAAGCAGAAAAAATGTGCCACACACATTGACAGATATAGATCAGCTATTGTCAGAGTGCAATACTACACTCTTTTCGCTAGTGGAGATGCAGATGTAACAACGTGGATTTCTGAACACAACTTAAAAATAAAAACAACATAAACATAAAATACAGTGTTCAAGTTGAGGAGACTTCCCCCTGCAATGCTGCCTTCCGGTATTGCGTGGAAAGGAAAGCAGTTGCATTTGCCCCAGACCAGGTCGCAAATCCACTAGCGACCACGTCCTCCAGCACTGCTCCGTGCTGGAGGTTATGTTTAGGCTTACGCCGAACTATAAACTAGTCGCGTCCATAAGGAAGTAGTCGCGACCAGTCTATAGTTGCTCTCTAGTTGCAACCGCAAGCACCTAAAGCCACGACCGTGTCCAGTAAAGTAGTTGCGGCCAGTAAGTAACTGGTCAGAACAACAAAGTCTATAGTCGCTGGTGGATTTCACTGTCTCTCAGCATTTGCATTTCTTTCACCGTAGTAAATGCAGGAATTCCTGGTTGTGTAAAAGTTGCTGCAGTTGTTTTACAGACTTTGACATGCATGTGCGCACGTCCCTGCATGCTGAGCCCCCGACACACCGCGCTGCTGTGCGTGCATGGGAAGCCCCAGACACTCTCCACGGGACTGCTATCGCGACTGTGGATCTAACCGGGGCTGTCGGCTCTCATCAGACCCGGCCTGTCGACGCGCCACTGCAGCAGACTGGAGCGTTATTACTGCACTGAGCACTAACACATGTCGGCCTGACTCTGTCTGTCTGTCACCCTGAAATAACACACACTGCTGGGTGTGTGTGCCTGGACCGGAGTGGGCTGTACAGCACAGAGGGCCATTAGTGCAGAATGTATGTGTGTATGTGTGTGTGTGTGTGTGTGTGTGTGTGTGTGTGTGTGTGTGTGTGTGTGTGTGTGTGTGTGTGTGTGTGTGTGTGTGTGTGTGTGTGTGTGTGTGTGTGTGTGTGTGCATGCATGCGTGCGTGCGTGCGTGCGTGTGTGTGTGTGTGTGTGTGCATGTGCTGGCACTTTTCAGAAAACAGAAGAAATATCCTGTTCTAATGGGACCAACATAGTTATTAGGCTAATTTTAACTAAATAAAAAAAATAATTAATTTAAATAAAATTTAATAAAAATACCAAAAAAACAAAACATATGTAGTGAATGTGGAACTATAACGGCCCCTCTGGAGTGAGTGTGGAACTATAGTGGTCCCTCTGGAGTGAGTGTGGAACTATAGTGGTCCCTCTGGATTGAGTGTGGAACTATAGTGGTCCTCTGGAGTGGTGTGGAACTACAGTATAGTGGTCCTCTGGAGTGAGTGTGGAACTGTAATGGTCACTCTGTAGTGAGTGTGGAACTGGAACTGTAATGCTCCCCCTGTAGTGAGTGTGGAACTATATTGTTAGAATGCTGCACCTGACTGGTGAAGTGAAAGAATCATTGTTACTGCTGGTGTGCGTGCATACTGCCTGCATATCACCAAACCGCAAGCAGTAGCAGAGCACTCGCATCCGGACTCTCGTGTGACAAACACACATGGGTCTCGAACCCGACATTAAAGCATAGCCTACCTACTGGGGGAGCGAAGCATTTCATTGGGGTGATGGAGGGAGGGAGGTGGAGGGAGCATACAGGGCCTCATGCATGCAGACCCGTCAACACAACATGCCCCCCCGCCCCCTTCCGCCAGACAGGACAAATTACACCCGCCTTGCAATGACTCCCCAAGCAGGCATCACGTTACCCCTGCGGCCGGCCTGCCGGCCCGCCGCCGCCTCCGCCTCCGCTGTGAGCCGGACCAGAGGGCCTGCGAACACTCTACAGCGCCGCAGCAGCAAGCAATGGCTGCTTCTGTTCAGGGAGAGAGAGACAGAGCGGATGCGGGACAAGCAAGCTCCCTGATTACTCGTTTGGCCCTATTTGTTTTCATCTGCGTGCCATATACTTTATCATACCATCTTGTGCGCCAACCCCCCCCCCCCCCCCCCGTCCCCCCCGTCACACACACACACACACACCCTTTTCTGGTCATGCTCAATCACAGTGAGTCATACTCTGCTCCTGCATGCACACTGACGGATGGATGGATGCTCTCCACTGTTGGAAAGTAACTTAGGACAGGTACATTCAGTGATTTCACTTTTTTAGTGATAATCCTCCCTACTATAGAGCTGAGCAGCCCCGTCACCTTTCATGACGTCGCCCACGGCCCAGAAATGAATTCCCCATTCATTTTCCTCATAGACTTTTCCAAAATTATTTATATGATAAAAAAAACATTCACGCCACTCGGGTTGTGACAAATTATGTGAACAAACACAATGTTTTGAGCCAATCAAATAATTTGTATGAAGAATGAAAATCGAAAACAAAGTGTTCTATCCTGCCGTCTTTTTTCTTCTCAATAATCATTTGATCAGTCCAACAGTTTATTGCCATGATCTGTCACGATTTTGTCTTTGTCCGCGGCGTAATCGTCTTTATAGTAGTGTCTGTCTTTTCTATAGTGCGCCTCCGCGTAAAAGAAAATGGTGCCAGTCGCCTGGAGAAGATCGATCCACACATTTTTGAATCGATATCGTGTTTTTGAGCGTGAATCGATATCGAATCGCTGGATCGATTTTTTGAACACATCCCTAATTCTTACCCTCTAAGTACTGTACTTAAAACTTAGTAAGGACATCATCCGTTCTATAAGGTCATTATAAAACATATTATCCACTGGCACATGCATGACCGCAAAAAAGTATTTACTGTACTTCCGACACTGAGTGGGGGATAACAGTGGAGAACAGTACATCAATAGTCATTCTTACAGAAGTACATATTTCTTGGTGTACAAATGACGAGTAAATTACCGTAACAGTGTACAAATGACGAGTAATTAAGAGTAAAAACCTGAAGCCTCACACCACCATAGCACACCACAGGAAGGCGTGGGAATGTCTGCATTTCAGCTCTGGGAACATCTTCTACTAGACCAGCATACCAAGAACATTCTTTTCCACAAAACCACATCATGAACTCTTCAATCTTTAAAGGCCACAATTGGCTGTCAAGAAATAGCATATACTGTACTGTGTGTGTGGCATTTTAACACACAGGCCTACAGTAGGACTGGGAGGGTCTAAACCTCTCCGTGTCACAGACAGTCTGCTGCAGATCTGACCTGACACCATGTCCGTACACTTTAAGTAGCCTCTATACTCTCTTGGATAGCTAGCTCTTACAGTACGTTTTAACGGTGGGCGACGGTGGGTGATGGACAACAACGTCAGCCGAAAAGCTCAGCATTTTTTATCCGCCCGACGTCACCTGTTATGCTACTATCGCCTGAAACGGCGGCTCCCATAGACAAATAATGGATGTCGGCCGACGTTGTCCAATGTCTATCGCCCGCCGTCGCCCGCCGTTAAAACGTACTGTCAAAATGCAGGGAAAGTAAACATGAAGATTCTTCAGGCATCTACTTTCACCTACCCAGGCCTGAGGGTGATCCTTAAAATGGCTTATAAATCAGTTCTCATGCTTGTAAATAAAAAATAAATAAATAGTATAGATGTGAGCTTGTATATCTGCTATTTTTAGAATAGTCAATGCAAAAATCTAATATGATGCTTTCACTTTGCAGCACTGTTCCCTCAACAACAGCTTTCCTTTTCATCAGTGCATTGTGGCTGAAGGGAAAGCCAAAACAACTGCAACGCTACGGATCGACGTCAACATTAGTGACGTCGATCCACCAGTGACTCCAACTATAACAGTGTCACTGTGTTAGGCTGCAAATAGAAAAGAGGCATTCATTTTTTATTAAAATTGTATTTAATATGCTATTGATGTTTTTCCGCTTGTTTTTTGAAAGTTGATTTTGCACTATTAAGTTATACAAGCATTCTTCCATATTCAGTGCTGAAGCAAATCAGTGTAGGAAACTGAGCAATATTTAACGTTTTATTCGTGCACTTTCTCAGCAAACTGAGCAATATTTAACGTTTTATTCCTGCACTTTCTCAGCAAACTGAGCAATATTTAACGTTTTATTCCTGCACTTTCTCAGCAAACTGAGCAATATTTAACGTTTTATTCGTGCACTTTCTCTTGCTACTTCATGTGAATGAATGAATGAATGTTTGACATATGCTCAGTCAAAGACGCCTATAGTGAAGACTGAGTTAACCAGGCCACTGTTCAGACACAGACACAGACATCTCCATACACTGTAGACAGTTAACACGGGAGCTATGACAAGATGACAACTGACTAAGCTTTGTTACAACTTCTCAACTTCTAGGCATGGGGTGGGGCAATGACCCACCAAACATGCAAAACAACCCACAATATTTCAAATTAAAGTGCTTATATTTAAAATGATATGAAACACTTCTACTGCTACTAATTAACAACAGTTGTCTACACCAATACACCATGAACAACATTTCATCATTGAAAACAGAAAACTCTGAGTTTTAGCTTTATGCATGCTGCGTGTCTTCAACAACAACTGATGATATTATTGATGGATTACTGTTTACGTAATATTTTGACAACACTGCTTGTAACATACTATACTTCTACATTGCAGAATTGATACTTCTACTCATAAGTACAACATGAGAGTACTTTTCCACAACATAGAGTATAGGTATAAGC
This sequence comes from Benthosema pterotum, assembly GCA_039105355.1. NCBI lineage: Eukaryota > Metazoa > Chordata > Actinopteri > Myctophiformes > Myctophidae > Benthosema > Benthosema pterotum. The sequence goes on from CM076988.1 coordinate 17,107,271, forward strand.
TTTGGACATTGTCCAAAGTTGTCAAAATGACATGTCTGCTTGTCCAATGGACAAGCAGACATGTCATTTTGACACCCCATAACACCCAACGCCGCCCCCCGCCCCACTCTGAGCTCGGGTCCTTTTGTATTTTTCTTTTCTTTCTTTCTTTTTTCTTTCTTTCTTTTTTAACACTTCTGAAATTGTCAATCGACTCAGTGGCCTGGACAAGCTCTCTTTCTGTCTTTGTGGCGCTGAGGGCTTTAAAATGGTGCCAACCATGCAAGCAGCTAGTGCGGACCAAAGGATTTAAAAAGAAAAAGAAAAAAAAGGCACAATGAGGTGAAAAAAAAGAAAAAGGGGGAAAGAAGAGGGAAAAATCGAAAGAAAAAAAAAACAAGGCACCTGAGAAACGAGAGAGAGAGAGAGAGAGAGAGAGAGAGGGGTGCAGAAAGGGGACAAAAAAGAGAAGTGTCACCGAATGACACCCCTTCCCCTTTTATTCCCCAGCCAGCCAGCCAGCCAGCCAATGCTATAAGAGTCCTTACAGGAGAGTGAGTGAGCGGCAAGCTGGCATTTCTGCTGCTGCTCCACATGAGTGAGAGGCAGACAGCAGGCAGTGAAACCTAGAAAAAAAAGAAAGAAAAAAAAAAACAAAGAAAGAAAGAAAACGGAAGAAAGGGGAGAGAAAGGGAGAGAGTTGAGTCCAAAAGGGAGACAGAGTAGGAGTGTGTGTATGGGGGAGCTGAGAGTGAGCGCAACTTGAATCGTTGTCATCGTCTCAGTCACGTTGAAAAGGCAATGCGAGAGAGAGAGAGAGAGAGAGAGAGAGAGAGAGAGAGAGAGAGAGAGAGAGAGAGAGAGAGAGAGAGAGAGAGAGAGAGAGAGAATCGGAGCAGGTGATCATACCGCCCCACATTTAACACATCGAGTACCAGGGATTTCCACGAACATGGACATGTCTGTTATGCCTATCCTACTGTACATTTTCATTAAAACAACAACAACAGCAATGAAAGGAAAGGAAAATTAGTTGTTTTGTCATTTGATATCAACAAATGCGCATGCAAAACACATGCACCGACATCCTCCACTCCTCACATCCTCCACTCCCGTCGGCTGCATTTTCTTTACGACGTTCACAAACGTCCTCTGCAACAAACCTGTTAATTGGGAGGATGATGCAGGTACTGTTATAGGGGTCTGTATTACTTTAATTGGGAGGTGGGCGGGGAGGGGGGGGGCAGTTTGGGGGGGACTACACTAAACGGGAAAGACAAAGTATAATGGCCCCAAATTGTGGGCAGCACAATAGCACTTAGCCCCACCGAGATTGTATGCATTGGGCTAATCTGCCCTGGAATGAGGCAATTCTGAACAATTTTCTCAGTGAAACCAATGCAGCTGCAAGGAGAAAAAAAATAAAAGCTTGCCAATCCCTCCTCTCTCTCTCTCTCTCTCTCTCTCTCTCTCTCTCTCTCTCTCTCTCTCTCTCTCTCTCTCTCTCTCTCTCTCTCTCTCTCTCTCTCTCTCTCTCTCTCTCTCTCTCTCTCTCTCTCTCTCTCTCTCTCTCTCTCTCTCTCTCTCTCTCTCTCTCTCTCTCTCTCTCTCTCTCTCTCTCTTTTTGTTCTCTCTCTTGGGAAAAATGTAAGATTGAAACAGAAAATACCTTCTATACTCCGGCAATCATTTGCCACGTGTGGAAAGCGGATACCGGCAAGTGAGAATAAGGTTGGGAAAGGGGGGGGGGCAGAGAGATGGAGGGAGAAAAGAGGGGAATCTTTGTGACGACGGTGATGGTGGTGGTGGGGGGGAGAGAGAGGGAGATAAAGCCTCCACCCCACCTCACCCCCTCGCTCCAAAGTAAAGGGGGTGGGGGTGGTGGTGTGGGGTGGGTCTGGGCTGTCACACTCGCCAGCGGAAGAATAAAGTGATGACATTTACGGTGACAGACGAGACCAGCGCCGGTGGAGAGACTGCACACTATTTAGAAGGCATGATGGAATCTGATATTTAACAGACGTGGTGGTGGTTGGGCCCTCTGATAATTAACAGGCGGCGGACAGCGTATTTAGCGGGCGGGCGGGCGGGCGTGAGGGGGGGTGGGCTTGTCATTATTAATGACATGAAGCCTGGGCAGAGATACTGATATCGGTTCAATCTTAATGAAGTGCGTGGACTCAGGGGTGGGTGGGTGGACTCAGCGAAAGACCCAGGCCAGCGGAGCAACGGCACGCACAGCGGGATTGTAGTTGTTTTAAAACACCTTTGTAACGGCATGTGACAACACACACACGCACACACGCACACAGACACACACACACACACACACAAAAAACTGTTAGTCACAGCCCGGCGAGGCCAAACTAATTACGAGCATCCTTCTATTGCATAAAAAAGTTCAGGCATAAAGTCAGAGCGAAGTTAAAGAGTGCAGTCTTTGATTTTATTCTAGTTTAGAAACACATGAAGAGTCACACCCCCAGGCGGGTGGGTGGCAGGCGGGCTCTCTCTCTCTCTCTCTCTCTCTCTCTCTCTCTCTCTCTCTCTCTCTCTCTCTCTCTCTCTCTCTCTCTCTCTCTCTCTCTCTCTCTCTCTCTCTCTCTCTCTCTCTCTCTCTCTCTCTCTCTCTCTCTCTCTCTCTCTCTCTCTCTCTCTCTCTCTCTCTCTCTCTCTCTCTCTCTCTCTCTCTCTCTCTCTCTCTCTCTCTCTCTCTCTCTCGTGCGTTCCTCGCAACACCCGCATCACATGCAGCCGTAGGAATAATAATAAAAGCCCGGGTGGGAATCGACTCATTCCCAGTCCGACAGGGAAGTGTTTTAGCAGCACGCCTCCTGCATTATCCCAGCATGCACCACGGCGGGCGCACCATGTGCTCAATGTAGCGTGGTCCTCACCGCCACCCAAGGAAATGGAGGGAGGGAGAGAAAGAGAGAGTAGAGTAGTGAACATCAGCAGATGAAAAGTTATGGTAGTGACATTGGTGTGTGTGTGTGTGTGTGTGTGTGTGTGTGTGTGTGTGTGTGTGTGTGTGTGTGTGTGTGTGTGTGTGTGTTTGCTTGCACCAAGTTACCAGAGCCTTCTAGTAGGAGATTGACAATATTGAGGGGTCAGAAACCAGAGCGGAGCAGCCAGTCATCACTAGTCATCACTCGTGACTATACAGAGCCTCTCTGAGTCCTAATTGCAGTTGGGAATACATTGTTTTCAACAAGAACGGCGCAAATAAGAGCTATTTTAGGTACATATGCAAAACGACAACTGTTTTAAAGTAACGTTCAGTCACGACTACAGTCTCTATAATGTTTATGTTGTACTATTATTAAAGAACAAGGGTTTTAAAGCTGAATTAAATATCTGAGTCCAACACATTTCTGCATACTCTTACTGCTATATTGGACTCAGAGCAGCCTTGCAGGCAGTCTCACGAGATGCCCCGTATCGCAAGATTGTCAGTTGCTAACATTGTGTGTGAATGGGGTGCTGTTGGCTCTATGCTCCTCCAGCAGCGCGAGCCGCCTGGCGCATAGGAGTGAACGGGAATATTGCAACTCTCCCCTATAAGGCTCTGCAAGTTACATACTACAAGCTTGTAGATCTGCTATTTATGAAAAATCTTAAGATGTGTAGCAAACATCTATTCAGCTCTAAATGGAGAATACACATTAGCAGAATATTTGAGCACTGTAACTGATTCAAAACTAAGAAAAACACATAAACTAAAATAGTGTATGGTGAACATGGAGATAGTCCGCACAAATACGTCAGAGACACATACTATCTGTCCACTGTACAAAGACATCAGAAACATGTAACAAGACCCTTTAACTTTGCCTTCAACATTTAAGTTATTTGTATGCACGGAATCCACACCCCTTCTCAAAGAAGCCCAATGAAAGTGACTGAAACCAGGCATGTTCTAATGAGAAAGGGAAAAACACTGAGGTGGGCAGGGGCAAGCAGTGAGGAGGGAGGGGAGCTGTTTTGTGGACATTTCTGGTACTGCAGCCAAATATTATTTGGGTGGTTGTTTAGGCTACAGAATGTGTAAAAAAGGTAACATTTATATGATACATTTGATTTTAAATCCATGGTGGAGCCACTTTAATTAACTGAATTGATTCCGAGGAACACGATAACAGAAACATTAGGTTTCAAGAACTTTCAAGAAAACCGATTTAGAAGGTCTCTGTGGTCTAAATGGCAAAAGTGTAAAAATCAGTAGTGTTTCCTCCATCACTTTTTCTCTGGCAGGGGGAGGAACGGTGTGGGGGGACGGGCGGGTGGGGGGGATTCTCAGGTAGTACAGTAATTGTGGCGCTGAAGTGAGAATGATTGCTTTTTACTGTCCATTGTGCCCACGGGTGGGGGGGGGTATACTACAAGCCCCCGAAAAAGGTATTGTATGTCCCATATCGGCGATGAGGAGGAGGTGAGCTAGCCTTATTCCTTTCGCCCAGGCTACCAAACAACACAGACAGAGCTATACCTATAAGAAGTCCTTTCTCTCTTCTCTTCTCTTTCCCCCTTCACAAAAAAAGAAGAAGAAAAAGCCTCCTCCTCCTCCTCAGGTGGGTTTCACATTCAGAGCTGAATGCCGAGCCAGATGAGAGATAGATAGCGAGGGCCGGACACCGCGGACTGACTCCGCTGCTAGAGCTCTCTCTCACGGAAAGAGGACAATCCTCATTGTGCTTCAGTCACAGAGCCCAGCCGGAGCTAGGGTGACCAGATGTCCCCCTTTAGTGTGGGGCAGAGAGTCAGTGCTTCTTATCAAATAAACTAGCCCACATAAATTTAGAAATCTAACTTTGGGAATCATAATAGCGATTGGTAAATAAATGGTAAATGGTGCATTTATGTAGCGCCTTCATCCAAGGCGCTTTACATAGCTTGTGCATGACATTCTCCCATTCACACACACATTCATACACTCATGGCAGTGGAAACCATGCAAGGTAACTACTAGCTCATCAGGAGCAATTAGGGGTTAAGTGTCTTGCTCAGGGACACATCAACACGAACTCTGCACAGGATCGAACCGGCAACCTCGTGGTTACCATCCAATTACTCACTGCATGGATTAGTCACATTTACAAGTGTGCAGAGATCAGACACTCCTGGAGTGTGGGTTGCACCCCCAAAACTTTGCCAAAATGGCAATTTCAGCCTTGCTTTGAGGCAGATACTGAAGATATGGGGTCATAAAAATCATAAACAAAGCCAAGACAGTGACAGGACCCATGCCTATGTGCCTGGCACACACCTGTGACTGTCACACCCCTGCTAGCACTTCAAACAACAGTGAATGCCAACAGAACATTTCCTTTTGCCATATTTCTGAGGTTGCAACAACCCACACGTTTATTAGTGTTACTCATTTCAGGAATGTCTGATCACAATAATTCCACACTCACTCCAGGGGACCACTATAGTTCCACACTCACTCCAGGGGATCACTATAGTTCCACACTCACTCCAGGGGACCACTATAGTTCCACACTCACTCCAGGGGACCACTATAGTTCCACACTCACTCCAGGGGACCACTATAGTTCCACACTCACTCCAGAGGACCACTATAGTTCCACACTCACTCCAGAGGACCGCTATAGTTCCACACTCACTCCAGAGGACCACTATAGTTCCACACTCACTCCAGGGGACCACTATAGTTCCACACTCACTCCAGAGGGACCACTATTGTAGTTCCACACTCACTCCAGAGGTAGATCTGCAATTTGAATTGATATCCTTTGTAGTTGTAGCAGTTGTAATTGTAGTTATGGATATCAATTCAAATAGCTTAGTCTTTTGAATATGACATCACAATATTAAAAATAAGAGCCCCCACACATATACATCTGTATCTCAAATGAACAACTTGGATCTGGTCACCCTAGCCAGGAGCCCCCTCCCCATACCCCTAGCCTCAACCACGCACGCACGCATGCACGCACGCACACTGTTGGAGCAAAGTTTCCTAAATGGTGTGTCAGGTGTAATTACTCTCTTTCTCTGCATTGTGTAACACGTAAACGTGTTGGGGAGTTGTTTGTAACATGTAGGGAAGTAGTCACATTCCTGCTTTGTGTTGGTAACATGTAAACACATTTGAAGTCTAATAAGGGACGTATGGCTGGAAGGGTATAAACTGCTCACTGTATAAATGTCTCTATCACAGGTGTTTGCGCCTGTTTAAATGTGTGGTGGTGGTACTGTGTGTGAGTCTCAATAGCTGAGTGAGTGGAACTCAGGGACAAATTAACCATGGAGGGGGAGAGAGAGGGGGGAGAGAGACAGAGAGAGATACCTTGCTATACTGAAGATAGACGATCAACAAGCTCACAATGCAATGTACAATATGCTAGGTTGTACATCTACTATTTGGAACTGAGGGAATTATGTTAAATGTTTTTTGTGCTAATATTATGCATTTTAAATAATAAATTAATAGGCCTACATAAATAAATAAGAAATAAATAAACATTTTGCTGATGTCTTTCAAAAATGACTGCATGTTCTATGCAATCTAATGATCACAAATACATATACAATACTTATATATTACAGGCATTTTGGTTACTTTTATCAGGGTTAAAGGTTAAAAATCATTAGAAATTGTTTTTCTTTGCAAATATCATGACCAATGGCATTGAATTACTATGAGAATGAACACCTGCTGATGAGAAACTTGCTGTCATGAATGTAAGCACCCGAGACCCCCCTCAAAGACCACTAATGTCCCCCAGACCAGTGGTTGAAACTCACTGTATTAGATTATGGCCCAGGGATGGCTCCTGGGAGAAAACCTGGTAATTAACTTGTACCGAGCCCACGTATATGTCGAGCAAATTGTTAACACTTTGCAGTGGATAATCCGTCTGTGTTCTAAGAAAATGACTTTGTAATGACACGCAATTAAAAGTCGATCTTTTTTTTTTCTTTCCACCAAGCATGAAGAACCTATACTGCTCAGCTGCTGAATTAACTCACCCCTACAGTTATTCACTTAAAAAATAACAAGTAGTTGGCCCAGAGATTAATCAAAAGATGGAGATACATTCTATACATTTCTTTCATTTGCCTGTATCTCCTAATCCAGTGGTTTTCAACCTTTTTGATACCAGGGCCCACTATTTATACTGTATTTGAGCCACGGGCCACCATCTGAGGACATTTTAGCCCCACAGATCCCAAAACTACAGATTTCTTTTGCTTTTGTCCACAATATGGATTTGGGAAATAATACAGTCAAACATACCTATCAAAATGACTATTAATCGTCTTGTTGTGTAGACCTAATTCAAATGATTCATGTTTTAACTTTTGAGAGTGTAAAAATGAAACCAAATTGGTTTCATTTTTACATTCTCAAGAATTACATCTGGTTAACCAACTTTTCATCTGGTTAACCAACTTAGCTGGGGACCACCTGGAACCCTCTCAAGGGTTCCAGGTGGCCTAATCCCTGTCCTAATCCCTATACCCATCAGTAGGGTTGTATTGGACCCTTCTGTGAGTGTGGAAAGCAAAGGGCCATTTCTCAGTGGATTCATCACATATGAAGGTTAAAAAAAAAAACAAAAATAATAAGCCCCCATTTAAATCACAAAAAAATGCGTGGAGAGTTAATGAGAGCCCCAAATCCATATGGCCTCCATCAAATACCACAGAAAGGCACAATAAGGTAAAATGACCTAAAATTAATTCTGCTTCATGTAACTACCTGAAAAAATAATACCTAGTTGCTTGGTCTTGGCTATTTTTGAACAAATAATTTCATCAATGGGGCGTGGGGTGGAGGTGATCAACCTGTGGCACTGTTGAGGTGTTATGGAAGCCCGGTTCTGCTTTGATAACAGCCGTAAATTAATTTGTCTAATTTGTTCAGTCCTATGTCTCACAGCTTCCACTTGACATGGCTGTGTTGAAACCATTCTTAGGTTTTCACTGTCAGTGGATCAACACCAGCCTTTGTACACAAGGAGTAATATTGATGCTTGATGCATTTGGCACCTGCCCACAGAGCCAAAACTACACTGATGATTTTTACACGATATTCTAATTCATTGAGATGGACCTGTGGAAGATGTTTGTAAGAACCAGTCTCTGGTCTTATTGTATTAAAGTCAACGTATTTGTCTTTTTTGCACGATGCTGCTTCACACAAGGAGAGATCTGCGCCGCAGATGTTACGGCGCGTGTGTTTTATTTTGGTGGTGGTGGACGCCTTTTATTTCTTTTGTCTGGGAGAGAATTCAAAAAGGGATTATTCATCGAGAGAGAGAGCGAAAGATGTATTTTTATCATCATCAGACCATCACAAATCCAGACGTGCGTGCTGTGAGTAAGTGGAGACGAGTGTCAGAACACAGTTACTGTATCACAGTAAATTGGGCGGAAACTGCAATTAGCTTCAACGGCACTGACTCATGATATTTCAAAAAAGAAAAAAATATATATCAACGCAAAACTGCAGCACTTTGAAATGCATCTTGCTTTTAGTGGCTGTTCTTTTTTTGGGGGGGGGATGCTAAACAGTGCTCCTTTCTGCTTATCATCAATTTGAAATAGGATTTCATTTATCTCTAAAACACACACACAAACAAAGCTTTTTTGGGGGGGCTTCATTACACATACTTTAGTAGTCGATTTCAATATCTGATTCAAGCAATGAAAACGACAAAACAGCCTCATATTGTCCCGCTTTCGAGTCGTTTTATCTCTCTCAGATTTGAAACGTTAAATGGTTTCCTCAGAATAACAATCAAACTCCACCAGTTAAGCTCACGCAGTGCCTGTATGTGAGCCTGTACATCATACAGTATAGCCTTGCAAATGTGTATTGGTGATAAGGGAGCACGGCCATATACTGTAGGTCAGGGATGCCCAAAAGGTAGATGGTGATCTACCAGTAGATCACGCAGACCATGCAGGTAGATCACATGACAGTCCCTTAAAATGTATAGATCTGTAACTCTTGAGAGCGTTAAAACCAAATGGACCCTTACAGGTCCATTTGGTTTCATTTTACCGCTCTCAAGAGTTAAACTATATTTAAACATCTGAATTACGTGATTTCAAGAGTCCACACAATTAGAAAATGGAGAATAATTGTTATTTTGACCAACGTTTTGCCAGTTCACTTTTCCAATTGTGGACAAAAACAAAACAAGTTCTTAGCTTTGGGTGCAAGAGACTAAATTTAACATCACAAACTGTCAACTCAAACCCCCAAATACTGTTTTCAAACGTCAGTAATAGCATATACAGGAAAACCTTTCAATTCTCCCCCTCTATTTTTCATCATAAGTGCATTATTCTTGAACACTATAACAGTAAGTAACAGCATCACCACTATTGCCAAGTCAAACTTTCTTGGGTGGCCTTGAAATGGATTTTTGTTTTTTTGTTTTTGATGTGTAGATCTTGTTGAGCCGGTAATTTTGAAAGTAGCTCTCAAGTCAAAAAGTGTGGGCACCCCTGCTGTAGGTACACCTGCTGTTGTGAGATCCATCTATCAACTGCTGATCAGTTGTCGGGGTCACAGGGGCAACAGCTCCAACAGAGAGAGCTCCAGACGTCCCTCTCCCGAGCAACATTAGTGACTTCCTCCTGGAGGATCCCAGGACATTCCAAGGCCAGAGAGTCGATGCAATCCCTCCATCCGGTCCTTTGTTTGCCCCGGGGTCTTCTCCCAGTGGTACCTGCATTGACCGCCCTATAGGGAGATGCCCAAGAGGCATCCTAACCAGATGCCTCCGAACCACCCAAACTGGCTGCTCCTTTAACAGGCTCTACTCTGCATCTCTCCCATGACTGAACTTCTCACCTACAGTATATTTCTAAGGGAGATGCTAGCCATTCATCAGAGAAAAACTCATTTCGGCCCCTAGTGTTGGTACCTTATTCTTTCGGCCATTACCCACAGACACTTCATGACCATATGGGTGAGAGTAGGAGTCAAAATTGCTCGGTAGATGGAGATATGTGCCTGTTGTTTGTTGTTGGAGAAGATACTGCATATCTTTGTCCATGGCACAATCGTCTTTTTTATAAATCATTTTGGAAAAGTCTATGAGGAAAATGAATTGGGAATTCATTTCTAGGCCGTGGGCGACGTCATGAAAGGAGCGGTGTTTGTTTTGATTTCTCGTGCCAATAAAGCTCCTTTAAATTGAATTGAATTGAATTACTGACTGACTGACTGACTGCTCTCAGCACTTCCATGTACAGTACACACAGCACAGCTAATTAACCACATGAACCCCCAGCGTCACTTTTCTGGGCACATTATAATGCCGGATCGGATGTTTTGCTCCGATCACTTTGGTGAAAATTTCTCGAGTTAGTTGAATATAGGCCCCGATTTAAATGAACACATGGAAACTACTGTGGTTTGTTCTTTCTCTCCCTCTCCCTCCCTCCCTCTCTCTGCCGTGAGATAAATCTATTACCTTCATATACGAATCCAACGCCCATATATTATGTGCTGATGTTATAGTTGATGTTTACCTCTAGTGGCGCTACAGCCCAGCACTCACATTCTTTCGTGCCTCTCTGCTGCTCGTCCTCTTCCTGTTTACTTTGTGTTATCATTCAGTAAAGTCTGCCGACCTGTGAACGCGTGTAGTAGTCCTTCTCTCATTAACAGTACAGTTCGTGTCTAACTGGCGTGGTGGCAGCGGTGTCCTCATACTGCGTTTACCCTCGCTCACCCACTCGGCGACCAACGGTGCTTTTTTTGGACTATTTCACTGGCTTAACGTTGCCGGCTCGACGCGTTCCTTTCTCTCCACGGTGGTCGGCGACATGGCAGTCCCTCGCGCGCCAAAGCAATGGTGCCTCACAGAACGAGAGACAATAAATTCCTTTGAAAATTGGAGACAGAACCTCCTCTACACGCTGTCTCTGGACGCTGGTTTTGCCGCATTTATTGATGACAACACAACGTGGCTCAAGAAAACAAAGGCACAGCCTTCGAGAGGATTTACCGACGATGGCGAGGACGTTCCTGCCGCCAGGCGGCGCACCGCCGCCAACAAGGTATATGCTTTGGAGCTTATGCTTGGACAGATTGCCAACTACTGCCCTGTCATCGCAAGAAACACCCTAGTGAAGAACTCTACGTCTCTGGCATTCATCTGGCAGACCATACGCCAGCATTATGGCTTCCAGGTGACTGGGGCGCAGTTCATTGACTTTGACAGTATCCGCCTTGAGGGTGATGAGCGTCCTGAGACTCTGTACCAGCGTTTAATGGCCTTTGTGGAAGACTCACTGTTACGCCCTGACGGCCTCAGTCACCACGGCGTAGTTGTAACCGAGGACGAGGAGCTCACCCCCACGCTGGAGAACATGGTGGTGCTCGTGTGGTTGAGGCTCGTCCACCCCAGCCTTCCCAGGCTCGTAAAACAGCGGTATGGCACAGAACTGAGATCACGCACCCTGGCATCCATCAGACCTGAAATTTCACAAGCGCTTGCCTCCCTCCTAGACGAAATCCGTGCGTCGGACGATGCCAGGAGCCTCCGCATGACTGCAACGGATGCGCCCCGTCGCCCTACACCCATCCCCAGGCCTGCCAGCCCCCGGTCTGCGCACAACGCTCCCCTCAGGAGACCACGCCGTGACAAAGTGTGTCCCCTCTGCCAGCAGGCGGGTCGTCGTGACACCCGCCACTTCCTGAGTGAGTGTACATTCCTCCCCGAGAGCGACCGCCGGTACATCGTGAAAGCGCGACAGATCATCGACATCTGCGAGGACGATTCTGCTACAGACATAGACTATGACGGTGAGACTCTCTCCCAGGAGCCTGCCTGCACGCCGCCGCCCTCGAATGCTGTTTCCTACCGTGTCCAGACCCGGCAGTCCCCGTACTTCGACGTGTTCCTGAACCACCACACTGTCCGTGTTACAGTCGACAGTGGCGCGACGGGAAATATGATGCGTCACTCCACAGCCAAGCGTCTCGGAGCCCAGGTCTTGCCCAGCGGCCAGTCAGTCCACCAGGCGGACGGCTCATCGCCGCTTCAGGTTGTGGGTGAGTCACGGGTCACCTTCACAAGAGGTGACAAGGAGTTCCTGTTCGAGGGACTTGTTGTGGCTGATCTTGATGTGGAGGTACTCGCTGGCACTCCGTTCATGGAGGCGTATGACATCACCGTCCGTCCTGCAAGGAGAGAGGTGACCCTCGGTGACGGAACCACATACAAATATGGCTCCTCCGCATCGACCGAAACCAGCACAGCAGCTCGCCGGGCGTTTGTACTCCGGGCCCCAGCCCACGCGGATGTCGTCTGGCCCGGCGAATTCATTGAACTGCAGCTGCCGAGTGACGTTCAGCCTGATGCCGAGTACGCCGTTGAGCCGCGCACTGATACACCGAGGGCCCGCAGAGTGGAGCTCTCACAGTTGTGGCCGTGCCCTGACATCGTCGCAAGCATTGCGGGTAAGATACGCATCCCGAATCTGTCTATTGTCCCTCACACTCTGAAACGTCATGAACATTTCTGCCAAGTCACTCCTGTCTTCGAACCCGTCGTACGCTCTGTGACCGGCACCCCTCCTGTCGCTGCACCAACTGACCCAACCAGACCTGACCACGCCTTGGCGGTCCAGATTGACCCCGACGGCCTCCTCCCTCCGGAGATTACAGTACAGTTTCGCTCCCTGCACAAGGAGTTTGGTGCCGTCTTTGACTCTCGCATTAAAGGCTACAATGGTGCCGCTGGACCTTTCTCTGCTAAAGTCAATATGGGCCCCGTCGAACCTCCACAGCGGAAAGGTCGCCTCCCCCTCTACGCCCGAGGCAAACTCGTCGAGCTCCAAGACAAGTTCGACCAACTGGAGGAGCTTGGCGTCTTCATGCACCCTGAGGACGCCGGTGTGGTGGTGGAGTACCTTAACCCATCATTCCTCGTGAAAAAGCCCAATGGTGGGTCACGCTTAGTGACCGCGTTTGCAGATGTTGGTCGCTATAGCAAGCCTCAGCCTTCACTCTTGCCCGACGTCGACTCTACCCTTCGCCAGATTGCGCGCTGGAAACACATTGTTGTAACAGACTTGACCAGTGCATTCTATCAGATCCCCCTCGCGCGTGAATCCATGAAGTATTGCGGGGTCGCGACCCCCTTCAAGGGTGTGCGTGTCTACACACGGTCAGCGATGGGCATGCCTGGCTCTGAAACTGCCCTGGAGGAGCTCATGTGCCGTGTCCTGGGACCCCTTCTACAGGAGGGGGTTGTCGCCAAGCTAGCTGATGACCTGTACTGTGGTGGTGATACGCCCCAGGAACTGCTCCGTAACTGGAAAGGCGTCCTTCAGGCCCTGTACAGGTGTGACCTACGTCTGTCTGCCTCCAAGACTGTTATCAACCCACAGTCCGCGACCATCCTGGGCTGGATCTGGAGTGCCGGCACTCTCACCGCCAGCCCTCACCGCATCAATACTCTGGCCTCCTGCTCCCCGCCTGACACCGTGGGCCGTATGAGGTCGTTCGTGGGTGCGTACAAAGTCCTCTCCCGTGTGATCCCGTGGTGCTCATCCTTCCTCGCCCCGTTTGATGCGGTCACTGCCGGCCGCCAGTCATCTGAGTCAATCACGTGGACTGACGAGTTGCGGGACGCGTTCCTTGCCGCTCAACGTGCCCTCTCCTCCGCCCGAGCCATCACCCTGCCCAGGCCGTCGGAGCAGCTGTGGATCGTGACTGATGGAGCGGTCCGTCAGCCAGGTCTTGGCGCCACCCTGTACGTGGCGAGGGGTGATAGACTGCGCCTAGCCGGCTTCTTCAGCGCCAAGCTACGAGGTTCCCAGTCCACGTGGCTGCCATGCGAGGTGGAAGCCCTCTCTATCGCTGCCGCCACCAAGCACTTCAGCCCCTACATCATCCAGTCCGGGGTGAGTACTTGCATTCTGACTGATAGTAAACCCTGTGTCCAGGCCTACGAGAAGCTGTGCCGTGGCGAATTCTCTGCTAGCCCACGGGTCTCTACGTTTCTGTCTGTTGTCAGCCGGTACCAGGTCACTGTCAGGCATGTGTCTGGTGCTGCTATTCTCCCCTCTGACTTTTCCAGCCGCAACGCCCCCCCCTGTGTCGACGACGGTTGTCAGGTGTGCTCCTTCATTGAGCGCACAGCTGATTCGGTGGTGCGACGTACGTCTGTGCAGGATATTCTGGACGGCTCTGCTCACCTGCCCTTCACGAGCCGCCCCGCCTGGTTGGCCATGCAGTCCGAGTGTCCTGATCTCCGGCGCACTCATGCCCATCTCACGCAGGGCACCCGTCCCTCGAAGAAGCTGACCAACATTCGTGATGTGAAGAGGTACCTTGCTGTTGCTACTGTCGCCGGAGACGGCCTGCTCATCGTCAAACGTGAGGTACCTCTTTCCCCAGCCAGGGAGTGCATCATCGTCCCCCGTCAGATGTTAGACGGCCTGCTGGTTGCGCTCCACATCCGGCTGGCCCACCCTACGTGCCACCAACTGAAAGCTGTCGTCAAGCGCTATCTCTACGCCCTCGACATGGACAAGGCCATTGAGCGCGTCTCTGTGCACTGCCATCCCTGCGCCGCCCTGCGGCGTTCCCCGAGGGCAAGGGTGGAGCAGTCTACCTCCTCTCCACCCGAGGCTGTCGGCGTGTCGTTTGCTGCTGATGTTCTCAAGCGCTCCCGCCAGACTATACTCGTCCTCCGTGAGACCGTCACTTCGTTCACGTCTACCCTGCTGCTGTCGGATGAACGTCATGAGTCCCTGCGAGACGCACTTGTGCAGCTGTGTGTCCATCTGCGTCCTATGGACGGCCCCCCCGCGGTCATCCGCACGGACCCTGCTCCTGGGTTCAAAGCTCTAGTCGATGACGAACTCTTGCGGCACCACCGGCTTACACTCGAGCTGGGGCAGGCCAAGAACCCGGACAAGAACCCTGTCGCTGAGAAAGCCATTCAAGAACTGTCTGACGAACTGTTGCGCCTCGACCCACTGGGCGGCGCTGTATCTCCTATGGCCCTCTCGGTCGCCACGGCGACCTTGAACTCTCGCATCCGGTCCCGTGGCTTGTCCGCTCGTGAGATGTGGACCCAGCGGGACCAGTTCTCGAATGTCCAGGTGCCCCTGTCTGACGCTGACCTCGCGGCCTCCCAACACCGACAGCGCCTCGCCAATCACCCTTACAGCGAGCAGTCCAAAGCCCCCCGTGCCCGCAGACGCCCTGATCCTGCCCTCTGTGTAGGTGACGTAGTCTACATTCACGCTGACAGGAACAAGACCAGGGCACGTGAGCGCTACCTCGTTGTCTCCCTAGATCCGCCCTTCTGCAACATAAGAAAGTTTGCGGGGTCCCAACTGCGCAGTGCCTCCTATCGCGTGCGGATGTCTGACTGTTTCAAGGTTCCCTCGGAGGTGGTTGAGAGCGTGCGGCCACCTGAACTGTCTCTGTCTGACTGCTCGGACGACGAGGAGCCAGCCCCTGGGTATACAGACGTTCCCCCTACGCCGTTTCTGCCCCCGGTGCTTCCTCCGCCGCCCCCCGCCATCCCGGATGTTATCTCTGTGCCCGCCTACAATGACTTGCCTGCAGCGGTGCCCTGCCCGCTTGACCTCCCCCCTGGCCCTGCCTTGGATTGTGCCGGGACGCCTTGCGCTGGGCGTGCCCCCCCTCCGCTGCTGGACCCTGGCCCTGCCCAGTGTGGAGCCCCCCGTCGGTCTGTCCGTCGCCGGCGGCCTCCTGACCGTCTCAAGGATTATGTGACTGACTTATAGGACTGTTCCTCCACTTGGGGTTGTCTGGGGGGGGTCTTGAGTGTTTATTTGCGTTCTTTACATGCAACATGTTTGATTGATGGTTCTGTCGTTTGGTACCTTTTTTTTGTTTTTTCTGAAAATATGAAGAAGAGGGTTGCGCCCATATATTATGTGCTGATGTTATAGTTGATGTTTACCTCTAGTGGCGCTACAGCCCAGCTCTCACATTCGTTCGTGCCTCTCTGCTGCTCGTCCTCTTCCTGTTTACTTTGTGTTATCATTCAGTAAAGTCTGCCGACCTGTGAACGCGTGTAGTAGTCCTTCTCTCATTAACAGTACAGTTCGTGTCTAACTGGATATACGCAAATTATACCGAAGGCTGTTTCAGCTGTGCTATTTATCAGCTACTAAAGTGGCAGGAATTATTTCCAATTACGCCGACTGTCAATGTGGACGGCAGGGGGAAATTGACAAGGGACACGACATCACGGTATTAACATTAATCGGCAAAGGTACGTTGGAATGATCGGCTGTGAAAATGTCATTACCACAGTGGTTCCCCAGGTAATTCTGATCCTGCAGGGCTTTCTGTTGGAGCAAAAAAAAAGTGCAGACGTACTGTACCTGCCAATGATGACTATGTTTTCTTTGCAGGAATCTTCCTTTTTTCTGCTACATGAACTATTCTGGGTATGTCATATATTTTGGCAAAAAAAACAAAAAAAAACAAAAAAAAAAACAATAGGTAGGGCGAGATCCAGAAGCGCTTATAGCTTGTGGTCAATAGTTTATATCGTTGATGTTGAGGCAGGCCAATACCTGATTAGAAAAGTATATAGAGGGCTAAGTAATCAATTGGCAGGTGTGGGGGTTGCCATAACAACCAATTGGAATTTGGCTGAGGCAAGGGCAATTTTGAAATATAAGAGACTGAAACAATGCACAAACAATGCTGAACTAAACAATGCTGAACAATGCTGAACTTAAAAAATATGAAATCTACAGAAAAATGAAGTAAAAATGAAGTAAAAATATAGACACAATTGGAAATGCTTAAAGTAAAAGTACACTTTTAAACTACATTTTGAAAACATGAAATAGGGAAAATTTCCATAAAAACTACCGTCTACGTTTGGTAATTTAGGTAGGCCATTCTGTCTCTTTACTTGTAAAGGAAGGTATTGAAGTTATCGATGCATAACTTTAACTTTAAAGCCAAACATTTGGGTACACATTTTTTCTCTTCTCCACCACTGGCAGCTGTTTCTATAAACTCTCCTCCGGATATGAAAGCCTGGCCTGGTTTCCTGCAGCATCGCAAGACCTTACAATAATAACAGTAATAACCCGGACGGTACGGTACATCACCGTGGTTCCTTGCGAGAAAAAAAAAATCTTTTGATGATAGCAGAAGAGAGAGAGCAGCAACCGGTATATCTATATCCCTTTTCCACAGCCTTAAGATACATACGGCTGAGTCACCGTATATCTGAAAACAAACACGCACAGAGAAGGAGAAAAAGAAAAAAACCTTATGTTTGATCAATTCTCATGCCGTGCTGTTCGTTTTTTCCCCCCTTTTTTTTACTCCACGTGACATTTGAAGATAAAGCGGGTTAAGATATAATGGCGAGCTTTCCAGGAGCGAGAGTGACATTCTCCGGACCCCCCAGGAGGGGAAACCTCTCTCTCTCTCCCTCCATCTCTCTCTCCCTCACTCTCTCTCGGGTCGCTCAGCGGTGGGAATGCTATCGGCTTTCACCCTCCATCCACCCAGAGGATCAGAGACCAGAGACATGCACTTCCTCTTCCTCGCTATTCATGTCGCAGGGAGGGAGGGAAGGAGCTGGGAGGGAGGTTTAATACAGTACATTAGGCAACCACGCAAAAAAGGAAGACAAAAAAAAGGGAAAATAGTCCCCGGGCTTCAATTTACTGTATTTTTAGAAGGATCAGGTGAACTTCATTACTTGTGCAAACAGAATGTGAAAATACTGCAATTGTATGTATGTACAGTATGTATGCATGCATGTATGGACGTATGTATGGACGACGTACGTATATACCGGTATATACTACATACATGACACGAAAGCATGACAGCAATTTGCGACTGCGGCATATGGCACAATCTTTTTTTACTATCGGTCTCACGGCAGATATAATATCGGTTGCGCCATTTTTTTCATCGGTACTAAACCTAACCCTTAGCCATAAATATAAACCAAGCTGCACGTCCTAACCATCTGCCCACTGTACCACAATACTACCAACAGATCAGAGACACTTACCGTCTGTGCTCTCAACTGTACCAAGACATCAGATACACATACTGTCTGTCCACTGTACCAAGATATCAGAGACACATACTGTCTGTCCACTGTACCAAGACATCAGAGACACATACTGTCTGTCCACCGTACCAAGACATCAGATACACGTACTGTCTGTCCACTGTACCAAGACATCAGAGACACATACTGTCTGTCCACTGTACCAAGATATCAGAGACATATACTGTCTGTCCACTGTACCAAGACATCAGAGACACGTACTGTCTGTCCACCGTACCAAGACATCAGATACACGTACTGTCTGTCCACTGTACCAAGATATCAGAGACACATACTGTCTGTCCACTGTACCAAGACATCAGAGACATGTACTGTCTGTCCACCGTACCAAGACATCAGAGACACGTACTGTCTGTCCATTGCACCACGTGAACGTAATGGCAATGGCAGCATGTTTTCATGCCAATAAAGCCCTGTGAATTGAATTTAATTGACTCTGAGCAGCAGTCATCCCAGAAATCTTGATAGAGTGTATTTTGTTTTCAAACAGATAACAAAAGGTGGTATAAGAAGAAAAGTAAATTGAACGCTCCAACTCCTCTAATGGCATCTTTGAAGTCCTCATGGCCGAAACACCCCGAGTGTGTAGCTACAGAAACAAACACATGCAGGTTACACAGTTATTTCATCACCGGAATTAACACCTTGACCGGTTGGTGTTTGGGAAAATGGCCGCCGTTGATTTATAATAAACAACAACATATATTTATTTCCATGTAGCAACATCACCCTGCCACGCTGCAGCCAATGAGAATCTCCCTCCATAAATAGGTCTGCTATACGCTAGGCTATATGACCTTGGGAAAACCACCGATCGTTCCCCTTTGATATTCCAAAATCAAAGATCCTACTCCAGAGAGAGAGAGATAGGAAGGTTGTTTTGGTATTGTTGTTGTTGTTAATTTTTCCCCTCACGTCCGCATTTTAAAAAAGGAGGGGGAGACGTGTTTGCCCACGACTTCCCAACAAAGACAAATTACCCGCCGTTCTCACCTTGAGGGAAATGGGCAAAGATGTTTGATTTATATACGATGATTTACGACGAGTCGCTGAGATGCAGCCCCGAGTTTACGTAAAGTAAATGTTGGTTCTATTTACTGTAAATAAGCAGAAACGTTCCCAGAACACCAGCACCCCCCCCTCCCACACACACCCCTACCCTTCCTTGCATTCTGCCTGTTCAGTTGCTCAGTCTCGTCGTTGCTTACAGGTATATAGCAGTTGTGTTCCTGAAGATACGCGCACTACGCATGTAACCACTTAACGCAGACAAGGGGAAAGGAAAAAGGAAGCCGGATAGGAGGGGAAGATAAAAAAACAAAATATGTCCAAATTCGGACCACATGGCACACGTAAGTCGGCACGAGCAGCAGAGATTATACCAGGGGGCTGCTTCTAGTCACGGTAGCATTATGAAAACGGGGACATCGGCGAGGAGGAGGACGAGGAGGATGCACTTTGTTTGCGTTGTAGAAACCATTGAAGCTTATCGTTGAGTTTTTATCTCTAAAATCTTCCTTCTCTTTTTTGGAGGGGGGGGGGGGGCCTCCATTCCTAATGAGAGAAGGCCCTGTGGCCAACCAACCCATTTCCTTGGGTTGGTTCATTTTTATGAACCAACCCAAGTCATGGGGGGGGGGGGGGGGGGGGGGGGGGGGGGGGGGGTCATTACATTTTAAGGTGCCTAACAACTCCATTAACTATAGCAGTGTGCGTATAGGCCAATGTGCTGTACGTCCGTTGCTGGGTCTGTATGTCCGAGCACGAAAAGCTACAGCTGCAACACGATAACTGTCATTTCTCGATCGTTTAGAGATAGTCGAAGGAGTACAAAAATACATTATTGCTTTTTCATCAGCATGTGTGAAGATTTGAGCCCCCAGGAAGAAACTTTGTAGACCTCATTGTACATAAAAATCAAGGCATTCCATCTTTAAATGCAGCAATTTCTGAATAATCAAGATCGCAGTTTACTAAATTATCAAATAGACATAATCACAGAAACACAGAACACACACACACGCACACACACGCACGCGCGCGCGCACACAGACACACACACACACACAACTCCATTCACACGAAGAAGGCATGAAGTTTATTGTGCTCATTTTGCTTTACCGTTGATCTACCATATCAGCCAAAACCACCAGTGTTCAGTCAGTCCGATAGAAACCCTCATCATGCATCACCACTCCCCCCCCTCCTCGCCAGCGGGGTTGTTAGCGTCTACTTGGCATTAGCGCGGATGCTAACCCGCCGGCCAAGACTGTAATTAATTTCACACAAGACACTAGGTGCAGCGACCCTGTGAAGGGAAAAAAAAGCAACGCAACTCGCGCGAGCGTATACCCGACTAATCAGCCCTGAAACCCCCGTGACACGCAGTCCTGCGACCTGCCAAAAGACGGCCAAATCGGGGGGAGGAGGCAGAAGGCCCAGGTAGTTTACCTAGGAACACAAAGCTCCAATTTATCACTATAAGCAAATGCTAACCTGCGGGAGCGTTGCCCCTGGCAGAATTAATTGGCCCGCTCCCCCGCGCCTGTGAAGTGCTCTGGCCTTGTTTAAAAAAAGACAGGGTGCCCCAGAGACCAGGCAGGCAGGCGCTCGCACGCACACACACACACACACACACACACACACGCGCACACACACACACACACGCGCACGCACACGCACACACACACACACACACACACACACACACACACACACACACACACACACACACACACACACACACACACACACACACACACACACACACACCACTAAAGAGCCGTGCAGCTATTGGCCCGTTGGTAGCCATTGGAAACCTGACGGTCGCTAAGGAAGTTTTTTTTTTGTTGCGCCATGACACATTAATGGGAACAAAAATCTGATGACACTAGAACAAAGATGTCAAACCCATATATACAGATATATAACCACATAAACAAAAAAAAGTACAAGTCAAGGGCCTGAGTCGCCGTGCATATAACACATGGGCACCGTTTCAGGAGTACGTCCCAGGAAAAGAGCAAAAAAAAGCCATTTTCCTTCAAAAAACAATATCCTTTGTGAAAATGCACTATTAAAGCTCTGCTTCCTGTTCTATGATCTCCCACCACTGCTTTCATAGTAAAATGAGATAGCAAATCAATTGAGTTGAGAAAGTAAAACAATGGGTTGGATTGTACCATATACCAGAGGGACATTTCTAATAGTAATTAAATAAACCATGCGGGATGAAGGGGGCCTGAGTATGCCCCCTGGGCCTTGAGTTTGACATATATGCACTAGAAGTTACAGGAATAAGCACAGTGAATGAAGCAACCTGGAACAGATCGTGAACAAACATTCAGGACTATAATGCAAGACATAGATATACCTGCATCAGGTATAGTTTCTGTCTCAGAGGTCTCGCAATAGTTGGCACATTCAGAAACATAACTTTTGTTCTTTAGATACCTCTATAACATCACACAGTGAACATATAAAAAAGCAACACAGCAGACAATAATGTGTTATATGTCTTCGGTTATTTTCCAGAAGTGACAGAACTTTACAAAAGGTCTCAGTCACTGAGCTCTCATTGACTCCAGTGCTTTCCACCAAACTTCCGGCTGTATCTGGCTGCGTTTAGCTCACATGGTGCGACGAATATGCCGTTTGGAATTGCGTGATAGCGGAAATTACCATATTGACATATTGGCATAACCAAGAGGTGTTGTGCTCACCTAAAAGGTGATCGGTCGCTCCGTCGTTCAGTGGAGATGTGTTGGAGAGCAGTCAGCCTGATGGATGGAGCATTCCTCTGGAAACAAGAGTCAGACCTTTAGTGATCATGTGAGGATAACTCATACTGTCATAAAACAAGTGTTTCCCAACCTTTTCAGGCGGGAATCCCCAAAATAATTTGAAATGTGGACCCCCACCTGAGAAGCACTTCAGTTGAGATATTATATTTAGTTTTTCTTGTGAATACGGTGAAAACAACTGATTGCACAAGTTAATTGATTTCTAGAAAACTTTACCTCCCATTAACCCGTAAGTCATATGGTGACTCTACTAACTTGACAGAAATGGATATGAGGCATGTTTTGATGATGTCACGGCTTGAAAGGTCACTCTGGTGCACAAAGTATTCTGGGGAAATGAATTAAATGTAAGTGGATGGCAGCTTTCATCATACAGTACTGTATATAGTTTTTTAAAAAATAGACACCTCATTGGCAGATGACTATCTCTGTTTTGGGAAAACAATTCCTAGCCATGGAAGACTGTGATGTGTTGTCGGTGCGCCAGGCATGTATATCAACCTACAACATGGTTGATATGTTGAAGCGTCTTTTGCTATCCAGCAATGTGTGTAGGCACAACATTTTTTCCACAACAGCAGTATTGACATTTTGTGGACAGAACATGTTATTCTAAGTGTTATTCGTCACCGGGGATGGAGCGGAGCCTGTATTTCACCGCAGCTTTCGTTAAAAGGCAGCAGCATGCAGCGGAGCGGGTCACGCGTGTCGAGAGCTGGAGCGAGCTTGCTTCCGTGTCACATAAAGCGCGCATGTTTGTGTACACGTACACGTGTTCCAGTCAACAAGGGCGACAATGTTCTTCCCTCTCTCTCACCGCCGCCGACGAGCACACAAAACACGCGTTTGACGTGAGTGTGAACACGCACACTCGTGCGCACACACACACACACACTCAGCACTGTATATGGCCGGTGTCCAGAGCAAGTGGGCCGTGCAGCGGGGTGTAGTTTTTAATGGAGTTCCTGGTCATCGCCCCGACGCGCCGTTCCTGCCAAAAACGCCATCCACTGCATGCCACGCTCCAGTGTGCACGGCATGACAACCGCGCACACACACATGCACACACACACGCACGCACGAGAGGGAGGGAGTGTCTTTCACGTGCACAGCCCACTGACACGTTCTGCTAACGTTCTTCGGACGAGTAGATGAGAGAGACAGACTGAGAGACAGACAGACAGACAGACAGACAGACAGACAGGGGGCAGTGATTAAGTAGGCAGCGGCTCCTTTCCAGCCACTCTGCTGTGACTAAGGAAGTGTAGTGAGTACATTGTAAGAGCAACTTTCTACTACATTAGACACTGCAGGAGATTGAAATGCCCTCTATACCCGAGAGAGAGAGAGAGAGAGAGAGAGAGAGAGAGAGAGAGAGAGAGAGAGAGAGAGAGAGAGAGAGAGAGAGAGAGAGAGAGAGAGAGAGAGAGAGTTCACCTACTTTTTTTTTTTTACAACCTGTGGTGGTAAAAGTACTGAACTGTTTTACCCAACTGTTTTACCCGTAAAATACCAATACTGCAATTTATAATTATTCCATTATTTTAGTTATTTGAATAACAGTACAGAACTGAAAATGTACTTCATTAATGGCTACAGAATCATTTGTACTTAAATGTACTTAAAGTACTAAGAGTACACATAGTTTCTCTACTCCGTCAGCATTTATTTGAATAATTGTAGTTTAATAGAATCCTGTGTTACTAACAATGGAGAGTATACACAGCTAGCTCTCCATACCAGTGTTGTGGTACCAGTTTACACCCACTCTAAAAGCTGTGAAACAACCTTTTAAAGGACAAAAAAATAAATAAATTGCTATAATATTTTGTAAAATGTTTGCCACACAGTGGGCGTTCCCTCAGCACAATGATGTCACACACGCATACTCTCCATAACAACTAGCAAAACGATCCTAAAGGCAATGATGACCAGATCAAACAACAGTACTCAACCTTCTGGGCATCTGGGCTGCTAAGCCAGTTTGATGGCATGCCACAGGTTCGACTCCCAAGGCCTTTGCCACGTGTCACTCATACAGGCATAAAAACAAACAAAACAAACTTTAAACAATAGGACTACAAACGCATGTTTGCCGACGACTGTCACCAAGGACGGTGGGTGCAACTACTTTTATATCAATTACTGGACGGCTATTGCCGCCAGTGACAGATCTTGTGTTTATGCGTGTGCTCTTGTCAACATTAAAAGTGGCAAAGTCATGCAAGTTTTCTTATAATTGCACTGAAGTTTGTTGTGAAGTATAAAAGTACTGGGAATTAGAAATACTCAAGTAAAGTACAAATATGTCCAAACTGTAAAAGTTACACTACTGTCTGTCCCCCCATCTCTCTCTCTCTCTCTCTCTCTCTCTCTCTCTCTCTCTCTCTCTCTCTCTCTCTCTCTCAGTGGTGGAGTATTCTGGGACGTCCCTATCTGGAGGGACCATCCACAGTGGTGTTCCCTTTCCTTGGCCTCCTGTACTAGGGGGAATAATTAATCGGGCTAACAGGTAAGAGATACCTGCCACGCCGGTATAAGAGGCAGCTTTCAGGGCTTTGTGTGCAGCCAGCAGCTCTCTGTCCAATGCTGAAATGGATCCCCTGATAGACGGACAGACAGACACTCACTGAGGAGCCTGTTCACTGAGGAGAGGAGAGGAGAGGAGAGGAGAGGAGAGGAGAGGAGAGGAGAGGAGAGGAGAGGAGAGGAGAGGAGAGGAGAGGAGAGGAGAGGAGAGGAGAGGAGAGGAGAGGAGAGGAGAGGAGAGGAGAGGAGAGCTGATGTCCTATGGCAGGGGCTTTCAACCTTTTTCATCCCAGGCCCCACCATTTATTCAGCATTTGAGCCAAGGACCACCATTTGAGGACATTTTAGCCCCACAGACCCCAAACATTAAAGATTTCTTTTTGCTTTTGCCCACAATTCTAGCCTGGATTTGGGAAACAAAACAGGCAAAACATACAGAACTAAATGGCCGTTAATCTTCCAGTTTATGTTCTCGAGAGTTACATCTGGTTAAACACTTAGCTGGGGACCACCTGGAACCCTCTCAAGGACCACTGGTGGTCCGGGGACCTCCTGTTGACAACCCCTGTCCTATGGTGATGACCAAGATGAAAAAGGTTGAAAAGTGGTGAAGTAGTCCTTTAAGGTCATGTCCCACATTAGGCACATGGATCTGACACACATTTAAGGTCAAGAGTCAATCCATCTCCTGAGCAAGCAGCATGAGGCCTGCTCTATAATATAATAGTATATAGTATAATAATCTATAAAGGTAGCATTGCTCACATTTTTTTTTTATCAGATCTCAACCAGCTTAGCAGTTGTAAGCAGAATGTCAATCCAGCGGCAGTGTGAGTGGGACTCAGGGTATCTTTTGTCAGGTCTAAAAGAGAAAGAACATCACAAAGCTCACTGCTGCCCCGTCGCGTCCCATATATAGGCCATGACAAGCTTCTATTACAAAAGACAGACTCAACCGATGTGTGACATCTTACTACTGGATGATATTTGATGTCCACCCACGCATAAACCACCAAGGAGAAGGCAGAATTACTAAACAGCGTACAGTGTAGTATTATTTATAAACTGAAGTGTCCCCCAACATCAACTACTTGCCCTACAGTAGCCTCGACCTCCTACAGTCATTATGCAAAGTTTCTTAGATACCATTTTTATTATGTAGACTTAGATCGCAGTGTATGCAGAGTAGACACAACACAGCAATTTATTGCAATTATCCACATTTTAATTAGCCTACATAGATTTTGTTTTTACCGTTATGTTTGTTTCTTTTTAGAATGATGAAATCGTGTTGGTTTAGTGGTGCGACAATTAGTCAGTAGCTATACGGTTGCAAATTATTTCAAATATAACCACATTTAGGTTGTTTGCATGCCAACATGTTTGGTGTTTCCAGTCAGGGCATTTAGGGGGGCATTGCCCCTCCATGCTCAGGCCTAGATCCGGCCCTGTATGCATATTCTCCTGTTCACTCCTCAATGTAAATCAATCTGGATTAAGAGCGTCTGCTAAATGCCTTAAAGGTAGGGGAAGTGATTTCACTTTTGTCAGATATCACCCAAAAAATATATTTTTTCTGTTAAAATGCTCTATTATAAGGTGTGGAAACCACATATGGAGTTTCCCCCTCCCCCACGTTAGCAGAGGAGCTAATAAAAGTTCCCCAGGTCACCACAATTCTCCTCCAATCAGGATCGAGCAGCAGGTTCACATAGTGTAGCTACTGTTGGGGGCCCCTAGTGTACCAGGCTGGTACTACACCATGAATTTCAAATCACTTCCCCTACCTTTAATTGTAAACTACAATTCATGAAAAGTCCAACATAGAATGAAAAGTCGTGTGTCTCGCCTGGTCTCTTTTCACCAGAAAACCAGGAAACATGATCCACTCGTTGTTTTCCATAAGCAGACGTACAGTATAACCTCCATCATCCTGCATCAATGTGATGACTTTTGTGAGTTCTGTGGTAATAGTGTCCTTTATGGAGGAGTTTTTGACATTGTTTTCCTCCTAGTTTTTCCCCCAATCCCAAGATCATATTTTATTATAAGGGGCTTTGAGTTATTGGTTCTCTCAAGGGAAAAAAAAAAAGAATCAATACAGTGACATCATAGAAGTGCCGAGATGTTTGGAGAGAATAACGGGGCCGTATATTGGATATTGACATCATAAAGTTATCATTCATAACAGCCACTGTAACTCTGTGATGTCACATGATAGCACTGCAGTCTGTCCTTTACTTGAGAGGTCGTAACTCAGACGAAAAAATAAACATAATGCTGTATATTAATGAGGTATATTTATAGTCACTTTCTGTACATTCCGAAGGAGTGTGATTTGTCTGTTGTAAATGTGCTCTAATTAGGATCTCACCTCAACTCAGTACAGTACAGTACAGTACAGTACAGTATATCCGCCCATCATATATCAATCAATATAGTTTGTCCGTTTACGGCTATGTTTGCATATATTACCGAAGTGAACAAACAAATTATAGGCCCAAAAATAAAACAAGTTAAAGGGGAACTCCACCCATTTTCATCATTTTAATATGACGTTAATATACCCTAGATATGTTGTGTGGACATGATAAAAAAGTTCCCCCAATTCTGTATTTCCTAAAAGTGGAGGTCTGAAAAAATTATTAACATGGTGAAATACATCTGATGACATCATCAAGATGTATTTCACCATGTTAATGATTTTCCTGAGAAGGTACAAATGGAACACACACACACACACACACACACACACACACAAAGCTGGACACAGGAAGAAAGCGTGCCAAGGGCAAGCTGCTGATAGGCTCTCTCTCTCGTACCCAGGCCCAGCCAGGGGCGGGGCTGGGGGCTAGGTAGTGGGGCGGGGGGGGGGGGGGGGGGGGGCGGGGGGGGGGGGGGTGGAGGCCATGTACTGTATGTCCAGCCGGGGTACCACCCGCCCGCCTGCCCGCCCTGCCGAGCGATGGGGGGTTCACCGCTTGATGTACGAGTCTGAAAGCCGATGGGGATCGATAAGAGAAACCAGCCGAGAGAGAGAGAGAGAGAGAGAGAGAGAGAGAGAGAGAGAGAGAGAGAGAGAGAGAGAGCTCCCTCGCCCCCTCTCATGCACCTCCCCCTGTTCCTAGTTCACCACCCCTCTCTCTCTCTCTCTCTCTCTCTCTCAATAACACATTTCCTTTTGTCCTACCTCCCCCTGCTGGTCGCTGCACACATGTCCTTTTCATTTTTCCCAGCCAGCCACTCTCTCTCTCTCTCTCTCTCTCTCTCTCTCTCTCTCTCTCTGCCCCCACCCCCACCCCCAGCCTGCCACAGTGAGCGAGGATGATCTTATAAACATAAGGAATGTGCCACAGTTACCGTAATGCAAAGCTCCTTCATCTACCGCACTGCTGCTGTGTCATGTGTCACACAGTGTTATTACTTAGGAGAGTAATATCTTTACTTAAGTAAACCTTTTACACCTTTGTAAAAGTAATGTTATATTACTTTATATTATGTTATATTACTTTATATTTTTTATATTACTATATTACTTATTACTTAAATCAAAGAGTAACATTGGGATGTACCAATATGGACATTCTCGGCCGAGACCGACACCTATGTTCATGTTTTTCACCGATTTATTTTCTATTTCAATTTGCAGCCGATACTGTTACAGTAATATGTAATTCGATACTGCCAAACACTGGTCACAAACACAAGCATGCACACAGGAATATCATGGCGAACCACAACGTGTGGCTACCGTATTATCCGCTCCGTTGCCATAATAGACCCCCCCCCCCCCCCCAAAAAAAAGGCCATCATAATCACTAGAGACAATTAATCCATCATATTGATAAGGCGCCACACCACCACACGAGGCAGATTAAATCACTCACTTGTCGTCAGCGGTAATTTCAGCATCAATGATGCTCGCACGCTGCATTCCTCGTGTAACCGTCTGCGACATTGATCGTACAAATGGGTGGGGGACCCCGGGAGGGAGTGAGAGAGAGAGAGAGAGAGAGAGGGAGAAAGAGAGAAACAAATGCAGGGCAGTGAACAAACGGCAATGAATCCTATATAAAGGTCTCCCGGTTGTTAGCGACGCCCTTAATCATTCGCTAACTCGGTCGTGAATATTACAGTAACGCACGCCGCGCGTCGTGACTCTCTCTCTTTCTCTCTCTCTCTCTGTGGGCTTTTAAAAGGGACACTGCTGACAAATTCAATTAATTGCAAATAGAGGAGCTAATGGCGCGTGCTAATGAATCATTTCATAAAGGATCTCTCCTCCGCCGTGCGTCGCGTGTGTTGTAATGAAAGCTTACATTCATTGTCGCGCTGGCTGCGAGGAGGCAGGGAGGGAGGGAGTGCATGGACTGACTGTACCCCCACTACACCAATTACTGTACTGTCAATGCTGCATGCACAGGGCCACGTGCACAGCAATAATACCACATGCCACACGCACACGCACGCACACACACACACACTCACACATAAACACAGAGATGCAACATGCTACTGTATACTCTGTAGAGGCCACACAAAGTGGGGTGTGCACATGGGTGCATACGCAAGATCAAAATAAATGTATATGCACATGGGAATAATGCACCCATGCGTGATGGCTTGCACGGTGGAATGCGGTTATGTATGTAAGTCCCATTTAACTTACTAATAAGGGACCACCTCTTCTTTTCCATTTCCATGGGTGCTACACGCAAATGCTACGTGGGGCACTGAACCTCAACCAGGACCAGCACATCACCAACAAGCGTCTGTACAGGGCATCACCAAGTGTATCTGTCAGAGAAGATATAGCAGTAACTGTAAGGAGACTGGCCGGGCCATTGCCATCGACAGCAAGAACTCCAGCTCCTGAATAAGAGTGCATTACTACTTTCTAGTTCATACTAGGAACGGGTGACGGTCACCTCCTCACCTAAAACTGGACTATGAACAGGCCTTACACGTTCCCTCATGTTATACCCTACAGTATAGGCAGTATTGTGAGGCCATGCAGTGCCATGCAGTGAAGTGCAAGAAGGGCATCCCCCTGGCCAACCAGGAATTGATTTGATGCCCTCCACAGCTGTAGAGTGCTGCCTCGCTCTATAGGCTGCATTCTTGTTGCATAAGCTCCCAAACATTAAAGGCACAGACACAAGTATCCATAAGGGACATACCGTAGGAAAACAAAACAAATGATTGCTGTTTGTGATTGTTTGGTTTTCAGATTCATTCATTAATTAATGCACATAGCTGGCACCCCCGAGTAAAAGGGGGCAATGAGGGTGGCAAAATGGCACCTAAGGAGTTAAGAAGAATAGGAATCACGTTTTTTTCCCTCCCTCCGTTCTCCAGTGGGACCCGGATACAGCACATCTAGGGGCCTGCGGGCCCCGGCCAGGGCTATACTACAGCCCCGCCGCGCCCAACAACACCTCACCATCTCTGGGCAAAACCAGAGGTCGAGGTGTGCGTGCTAGAAGGACATGAAGGGGTGGGAGCGGAGGGGGGTTCAGGACCCTATCGTGAACAACATCTGCACCCACTTGGGGAAAAAAAAGACATGGAGACTCAAAGACTAGGTTCTCCATGAAGGCTTGGGGAAAAGGAGGAGGATGGGGGGTTATAGGAGGGTGGGGTAGGGGGTGGGTTGCAAGGGTCAGTGACAAGTGGCACACACAGGGGCTGGATGTGCGGGTGAAGTGGGCTGGAACAAGTGCTATAGAGGAGGGGGGGGGGACCAGGGGATTGTGTTTTTTCCCATGGTCTGCTAAACCCTTTTTCTCCCTGCTCCTCCGTGAACCCGTGAACCCCCGGGCCCGTCACCCCTCCCCTCCAACCCCCGCTCACCCCCGACAGGCCCTGTGTATACCGGCTATACCCCCCCGCACCCCTCAGACCCACCCACCCCTCCATGAAGGCCTGTCAAGAGAGGAGAGCGAGGAGCAGGGGCTCGGTTTCACTGGGCCGGGGCCAGTGTGTGCTTTTTTTTTTTTTTTTTTTTTTTTTTTACAATGAATTGATACAGATGAAGAAGTTCAGCACAATGGATGGATTACCTCGGCCAAAATAGAGTCCCCCTGCACTCCGTGCCCCCTCACCCCTCACCCCAAAGCCCACCGCACCCTCCCCTCACTCATTCACACAGCCGCTGACACGGAGTGACACGGGATGACATGCATCGCACGAGCCCTACCCGCCGCACGCACATAGAGATGGATGAATGAATGATTTTGTTTTAGTTTTCTGAACTGGAGAATTACAGTACAAGTCAAGTACAACAACAACAAAAGCAATAACAGCTTGGAGATTGACAGTACAATTCAAGTACAACTACAACATAACGAAATTGGATTGGACAGAGCTAGTGCACTTTTTCATTGCTAGATGGCGCTAACAATATTTCAGCTCAGGCTATAACATTCACTACCATTCTATTAGGTAGTAGAAGAAGACCCCGTCTCTGGTGCCCGAAAACAGCAGTCCTGCTGCTGATCGCACAGATCGGATCATCGTCATCAGAGTGTTTACAAACATTAATATTTTATAGCTGCTGTGGATTGACGTCAACATTTTAATGTTGGTAAAAACAAGTTAAAGGCATTATTGGTGAGGTGCACCATGCGTTGACCATGCACAAGAAAGTGCTTTTTTATATCTGCTGACAAAAATGAATTGAACTAAAGCTGTGGGTGTTCAGGTGGATCACCACCCATCACCACTTACCCACGTCAACCAGGCATACTTAATGAACTAGTGGGTGTGTCCACATAAAAGCATACTTTTAACAAATACTGCACACCTTTTTGAAAAAAAAATAATACAAACTATTCCTCCTCATATAACAATACGACCTGATGATCATGTTTTAGGGTGGGGGAAAACAAATCCATGGCACTTTATCTTTAAATTGTTGCTGCACATCAAATAGCAACAACTAAACATATCTAAAGGCCTACACCATGAAGCTATCTTCGCCAAATCCTGGAGAGCATGCTTAGCTATTTCTTTTATTCCAAATGCATATTTTTCCTTCCCACCCTCTCTCCTCTACACAGGAGGATGAAGAGGAGGAGGAGGATGGTGCTGGGTGTCCTTAGCTGTCCAGCAGGCTAATGGCTGCGGATGGGCCTTAATGCACGCTGCTCTCCATAAATCACATGATGCAGCGCTCAGACATGCAGCGCTTTGGCCCCTGCGTTCAGCCCCGCGCATGCAGCACACGCACCGCAACCTGATTAATGGACACGCACACCCATTTATACCTCGCGTCACCACGGGGTGTGTGTCTGCGACTCTGCGCGTGGCGCCCGTGCACATGCACGCAGGTATATACAGCCCTGGCCTGCA
Source organism: Benthosema pterotum (assembly GCA_039105355.1). Taxonomy (NCBI): domain Eukaryota; kingdom Metazoa; phylum Chordata; class Actinopteri; order Myctophiformes; family Myctophidae; genus Benthosema; species Benthosema pterotum. Next base: position 17,139,033 of record CM076988.1, read on the forward strand.
CAGCACAATTTGTGTACACACACACACACACGTGCGATGTGAATAATACACTCCCTCATGCATGCACACACTGTTGTCAGACATGAGTCACCACATAGTAATAAAAATCAGACTTGTTTGAAGTGAGTGGTGCTTGTGCTGTACTCGTACGTAAATGGTAAGCGGTGCATTTATATAGGGTGCTGCAGTCGCATCTGGGAGAGATTTCGCCCCTTCATTTTCCTCATAGACTTCAAAAAATGACATATACCTGTATACTGTAAATGATAAGGCCACGGACAAAGACAACTCGGGTCGTGACACATCATGACAATAAACACCAAACAATTAATTAGGTTTTTTCATCTTTCTAATGATTTGTTAGTCCCAAAATATTGTGTTTGTCATGACTTGAGCCCTATACCACCTTTATCCAAGGCGCTTTACATAGTGTATTACATTCACCCATTGACACACACACACACACACACACACACACACACACACACACACACACACACACACACACACACACACACACACACACACACACACACACACACACACACACACACCACACACACACACACAACACACACACACACACACACACTGCACGCACATGTGTGCACAGTACATGCGTGCGTGCGTGCGTGCCCGCGCATTGGGGGATATGATCATTGGTGGCTATTATTTACATCTCATATCAATTAATCATTTTGGGGACATTGCACAGCAATTCAATTAGTTAGAGTCACACTCTATAGCAAAAAGAGTTTAATCGCAAAAGGGGCGAGGTTCTAATGCAACTTTCTCTGGATCACTGGAGGAGGTAACTCCATGTTCCCCTAGCAAGAAAGCAAGTAAGATAAGATAGCAAGATAGCAAGAAAGCAAGAAAGCAAGAAAGAAAGCAAGAAAGAAAGAAAGAAAGAAAGAAAGAAAGAAAGAAAGAAAGAAAGAAAGAAAGAAAGAAAGAGGTAACAGTGAAAGGTAACAGTGTGGGTTGCTAGGTCAAACCCAGGCTCCCCCTAGAGTTAGAAGGAAGTTTAAGCATCAACTTTTTTCACAATGGATCCACTTGGTGAAAGTAGGGTGGGCTATGACGCAAATGCCATAGCTGTCAAAATCGTTAAACAAACAGCCATCACGTCTATGCAGCATGTGCCAAACAGACGTTGTAGACACTATGTTAAAGTGTAGGTTCTGCCATAGTACTGTGGGAACGGCTGATATACTGCAAGCAGGATTATCTATTGAGCATGGATGAACTTCCTGTTGCCGTAGCAGATGGCATAGCTGTATTTTGCTTAAAGTCCCTATAGTCAAAGTGTTCTTGAGCAAGACTCTTGTGAACCCCTAAATGCTCCCAATGTGCTGGTTGGTGCCTTGCTTGGTTTCCTCCACCTTCCATGTGTGAAAGGGTGAATATAGCCTAATGCACAATCTATGTAAAGGGCCTTGGATGAAGGTGCTACATATTTTACCCTTTTTTACCATAGGCATATTAAAAAAACAGTATTTATTTAAGATTTAAGATTTATTTATTTATTTAAGACATTTTAGCCTTGGACAAAGCCAACTATTGTGGATGACAAATCATAACAATAAACACCATGTTTTGGGAGGAAAAAGCACAGGGTGGAACACTTTTTTGTTGTAGGAAAAAGGATGGCATTCCAAATATAGGTACAAAACGACAACTCGCTCAGAAAGCACATTTCAAGACTATGTTGGTGTTTACTTGAATGTTGAATGTTTTTAATCGATTTTCTTTTTGTGTGTGAAATGAATGTTTTTGTTTTGTAATCTCCCTTGCACACACCCCCACCTCTCTCTCTCTATCCCTCTCTCTCTCTCTCTCTCTCTCTCTCTCTCTCTCTCTCTCTCTCTCTCTCTCTCTCTCTCTCCCTCTCCCTCTCTCCCTTCTCTCTCCCCCTTATCTGTGCAGCCTGGTGCTGGGCCGGCCGTGTGTGCGTTCGGTCTGCGCGTGGCTGATTAGAGCGCTGATAGATAGCGAGGAGGATGACCTTAAGCTTCCCGACTAAACACAAGGTTGGACATTTGTCTCCCCGCCGCATTTGCATGCTTACCGGCCCGTTTATGGCAATTTGTCACCACCATATTCACTTTAACCACAGTCTAGAGAACTAAAACACACACGTGCGTGCGCTCTCTCTCTCTCTCTCTCACACACACACACACACACACACACACACACACACACACACACACACACACACACACACACACACACACACACACACACACACACACACACACCCCAACACGCACGCACGCACACACACACAGCAAGGGTATCCAGAATAATGTGAATCAGTGGTTTTCTACCTTTTTTTCATTTCAAGGCCCATTATTTATTTGGCATTTGATGAGATTTGGTCTCTCCTTAGGCCAGAGACTATAAAGACTATTTTGTTGTTGGTTAATAATTTGTCGTTCCATGTTCGATTCCATGCTATCGAGACATTGGTCAAAATTACAGTTATATTATACAATCACTAATTGTGTAGATAGATTTCCAGTAAATTAAATGCAGATGTACAGCAATAATGTAGCTCTTGTTGAGTGCATAAAATGAAACCAAAGTGATCCATACGGTTCCATTTGGTTTCATTATATCAGGCACTTCAGAGGGGGATCACTGGCACACTGGCACAAGGGTGACAGATGATTTTGTTTTCCTTTACATAAATATATATAAAAAGTTGTACAGTTAAATAAGTCCACTCAGACTCGGTTACACGTCGCCAATCCGAAGCCCCGCCATTCCGATCGTTCACTTCCATTAATCGGAATGGCGGGGTTTCTCTGTGGAAAAAAAGACACTGCCTTTCCGACGGCCACACATCACCATTCCGAAATCACATTATTTCGAAATGGGGGGGCTTCGGAATGGGGATGCTTCGAAATGGAGGTGTTTCTAAGTGGCGGTGTTTCGGAATGCCGCCCCGCCCCCCTCAGACTCAGATCTGTACTGTATGTAAATTACATCCTGCACATAATTCTACATTCATTCCATCTCACATTCATTCCATTCATAATGAGAACTGCCGATCTGCAAGCACTCAACGCTCTGCATCGCAACGTGTTGTGAACTTAAAAGCCTAAACACCAGTGTGTGATAATTAAATGCCAAATGATTATTTATGACCATAAAGTACGCTAGGCCATACTCTCAAACAACTCCTGCAAACACAACGTTCAAATTCTATGTACTGTAGGCTATATTATAGTTCTCAAACTCTGCTCAGGCCTAAAATGTTTGCTGATCAGTAGGGCCAGGTCGAGCCCAGCCTGGGCTCCATGAAAAAAAAAAATACATATACTGTATATATTGAATTATTTTATCATGATAAAAAAATATAGTTCTGTTCTGTCTGTCTGTGAATTTATCTATTATGAAGATGATGCTGAGTGCTGACTGGCATTTCACTTTTACTCTGTATAGACTTCGCAAATTATGCCCAAACCCAACCGGCCAGGGGCGGATCTAGGCATGGGCATGGGGGGGCAATGCCCCCTTAAATGCCCAGTCTGCCCCACCAAACATGATGGTATGCAAAACAACCCAAGATATTTCAAATTAAAGTGCTTATATTTAAAATGATTTGAAACGCTACTACTGCTAACTAAACTATAATTGTGGCACCACTAAACCAACAGCATTCGTCATTGAAAACAGAAAACTCTCTGAGTTAGACCTTTGGCTTTATGCATGCTGCGTGTCTGTTGCAACTTCAACAACAACTGATGTTATTATTTATGCTTTACTTGCCTAATAAAAGTCCTGTAACTGTCCCCCAATTGGGAAATGTTAAATCCGCCCCTGAACCAGGCCCAACCCGACATTTTAGGGCCTGGACGAGACCTAAAGCAACAATAACGTTGCAACAATAAAGCAATGTTTGGGGAGGTAAGGGGGGAAACAAGCTTCATAGTGTATAGTACACTGTGAATGTCTCATTATCACAGTGCCTGTTCCTGTTGAACTATGTTTACTCCTGGATGCTGCATACATGTGCCGTAATTAATTGAATACAGTGGTGCGGAAATGTGTCTGAGGACACATAGGAGAGAACTTGGTGTAAGAGTGTGTGTGTGTGTGTGTGTCTGTGTGTGTGTGTGTGTGTGTGTGTGTGTGTGTGTGTGTGTGTGCGCTCGTGCGTGCCCATTTGTCAGAAACCTCAGCAAATCTCAGCTTCGTCTTGCGTGTTTGCACGCTGGCTCGCACGCTCGCACACACACACACACACACACACACACACACACACACACACACACACACACACACACACACACACACACACACACACACACACACACACACACACACACACACACACACACACACACACACACACACACACACACACACACACACACACAAAGCGCGCAGAGGCTGATGAATGGCCTGTCATGCTGGTTGGTTGATCAGTGAATTATTTATACTTTATAAAGTATTCAATAATTCAAGAAGGACCCACCACGGTCCGCTCTTAACTCAAAATCCACCATTGGTGCTGATCTACGGCAGTTAAATGATATAAACCAATTGCTACGCTCATCGCCATGGCTGTTGATCGTCAGCAATCACTCGTACTCCATTTGGTTTATCGAGTCATAACAATACTCCCTCTTAACATCATTTTGCTAGCTGTTGTTGTCGTTGCGCATTGTGTTATGCACATCCATTCAATATGTTTATTTCAAACACCTGTATCTCCTATTCCTTATCCAAGAGGCCATTTTTTGATCAAAACAGGCATATATTCCACGACTCAGAGCAGTCATCATGGAGGCTGCCATCTTACTATGGGGTCTCAAACATGTCAACATGAAGTGACTAAGCATCGCCCAATACCTAGAGATAAGATGATCACTTCCGATCTGGAAATTTGGCTCTACAACATAAGAGCTTGTCAATGAAAAAAAAAAAAAAAAACGCTGGTATTATCAATTCTCAATATTTTCGATAAATGTTAGCACTAAAAGTGTTAACAAATTATGGCTTGTACCCCCCTCCCCCCTCAAAAAAAAAAAAAAAAACTCTTAACAGAGTTCAGTCGTCTGCCCGCGGCATCCCACACCAAGCCATGCACGCCACTGCCCTTGGAAGCAGGAAGAATGCTGACAGTCGCTGCAAAGCCGCCACAGCATCGACAGAGAGACAGACACTGACAGGCCCTAATCCGATAAGTTTGAGAGTGACGTATACGGTCGGACTCTGGGGCCGTGCATGCACGCGTAGCGTATACGTCGCTGTCCATCTTTGTCACGTCTCCGTAGCTTATAGTGTTTACTTGACGCGCCTGTATGTCTGTCTGTCGATTCCGTCAGTCATGCTGCTGACAAGGAGCGGAGGAAGGCTGGATGATTCGCTGCTATTGTTACTCTCTATAGCTGCAGCACCTAGGAAGAGTGTGTGTGTGTGTGTGTGTGTGTGTGTGTGTGTGTGTGTGTGTGTGTGTGTGTGTGTGTGTGTGTGTGTGTCCTATAGACAGTGTTGGAAAGTAACTAGTAGGTGGGAAAAAGTAGTTAATGTTAAATGTTTTGTAAGTCAAATTCTGCTCATTTTCAACATTTAACTAACTCACAGCGCACAATCGTCGTGTTCGTCGTTTTCCTGCCCTATGGCCAGGGTTGGGTAGTAACGGATTACAAGGAACGGCGTTACGTAATCAGATTACAAAAAAACAGTAACGGTAACGCCTCACGGTACATTTTAAAACGTGTAATCTCGATTACAGTAACGGCAAGACTGTAACGGGGGTTACATGCTGATTACATTTCTGGAACCGGGTCCACAGACTCCACACCCGGTTCAATCATTTTTTTTTATGAACGGATCCCTTAACAAGTCCCATCAATCAAAATGTGATCCGATGTGAGCGCATGCATGCGCTGATCTCAGAGCAGAAGCAGCAGCAGCGACGGAGCAGCTGTGTGTGTGTGTGTGTGTGTGTGTGTGTGTGTGTGTGTGTGTGTGTGTGTGTGTGTGTGTGTGTGTGTGTGTGTGTGTGTGTGTGTGTGTGGAGCGCTTCTAAACTTGATACAACGTCACCTGCTTTAATCTCTTCTACCAAAATGTAAAAGTGTTCTTACTAGATAGACGATGTCCAATAATCCATTAACTGTGGTCTCCGATGCCCTCCTCATAAACTCCATGTTTGTCACGTTGTCACGTTAAAAAAGTGGGCTCCAGTAAATCCTCGATAGTCAAGAGTTACAGTATTCCATGGAAGCAGGTCCAATCAAACACGTGCGATAAAGCAACTTTAGATAAAAATAACTTCTCTCTAAATAGGCTCCAACAACACGGAGCCGACACGGAGTAAAAAAAAACACACGCACACAATAGCCAGCTAATGTCGGAGTTGCGACATTGAGGGGTCAGAAACTGGACGCTGGGGCGCTGTTCATGCAGCCTGAATAGGGACAAACTGTCCCGATGCTCAATAGAAGTCTATGTAGAGCAGCCGCCATTAGACCTTTCCATGAAAGTGAAAGGAGATGTCGCATATCTGTTAATGTTTCTGAGAATGGCATGTGGTATTTTTTTTTGCCTTTTTGTTTAGAAGGCACAATGTTGACTGTTTTGACTTGTTTGAATGTTCACTCTGCTTACCCATTGACCCAAATAAGAGCATGCTGTGTTTGACACAAATTGTAGCAAGAATTATTACTAGTAGGCCTACACTAGTTAGATTATTATTGTTTGAGGATAATGTGTCTGTGAGACAAACAAGAGGGAAAAATACACCAATGCCTATAGTGACTGCATGCCAACCTCATAACTACAAAGTACAATTATTTATTTTATTTCTGCCAATCAAGTGGGTTTTTGGTTATTTATTTTTTGTTTATTTTGTGCTTATATAATACAAGTATAAAGTATGTGAGAAAAAATGGAAAAAATATGTTGGGACCTGTTAAGTGACAGTAGTGAAACTACAGTATACTGTATCTACTGTAATTACTGATAAATAGAGTTGCTTAAAGTAATCCAAAAGTAACTGAAAGTAATCCGTTACGTTACTTTTGAAATTGGGTAACCCGGATTACGTTACTGATTACAATTTTTAGAAAGTAACTTGTAACTGTAGGGGATTCCTTTTAAAAAGTAACTTACCCAACC
>CM076988.1:17151169-17213669 GCA_039105355.1 Benthosema pterotum
TCTTTTATGTAGTAAGTCACCTACAAATACATTGCTCTTAAGGCCCTGATACACCTAGCAATGTTTTGATCAACATCAACAAGCAACCTCAACTATCAACTTTGACTTTTCACTTTTCTATACAGAATGATCAACTCCTGATTGCTCAGAAAAGTCAGATCATCAGCGCCCTCTACTGGTCAACATTTCGGAATCCTCCAATTACAGCCCTCCTTGGTGTCATGTGATCCTTTCTCCAAGACTCCCACAGATAAACTTTTCTGAAAACAACATGGCTGCTGCTGCCTCACTGGACAGAACATTTTATAACTTTTTAGTCTGACCTCTAGTCTGACCTTTTTCTGATACAAATGAAACCAAATGGACCCTAGCGGGTCCATTTGGTTCCATTTGTACGCTCTCAGAAAAAAATAAAATAAAATGGATGGAGTCCCTGTTTAATTAATAGAAGGTGTTGGTGTTGCCATGTGTCTCATCACGTTGCCCATTGATGTTGATATTGCTAGTTGATATTATGAAAATGTTGCTGGTGTATCAGGGCCTTTAGATGCTGGTTGGTGTTTTTGGGCCTGTTTCTAAAGTGTACAGTAGTTGCTTATTTGAGCTTGCTTCCTAATGTTTAAGCCAGTATTTTCCAAGTGTGCGAACTGTTGTGATAAAGGAGAAGATTGGCCAATGGAATACATCCAACCTAAGAACTATTGTGTGTACTATCTTCTCCTTGCCCATGCAAATAAAGCTGCTACATACCTTAGAGGTATTTTTTTTTATTGTGATTGCGGCCAGATTAAGGCAATACAAGACTAGTCAAATCTGGCCCAGACACACACTTTTGGGGGGTGTCACTGTCCCTGACAGTTATAAGAAGTATTCGCCTCTGCATTGCTACAGGCCGAGTGATGGGGTCTTTTCATACTGTACAACTAATGCTTCTCTGCTAGACAAACTGTGAAATCTGCCAGTGACATATTAGTCATTACCCCCCGAGTACTGAGATGATCGCAGTTAATAAATGATCTCTAACAAGGATCTCTATCTGCCTCTCTCTCTTTTTTCTGTCACTGTCTCTCCCTCCCTCCACTCGCTCTCTTGCTCTTCACTCATCTCTCTCTCTCTTTAAATTGTACTTGGTTGCACATCATGTGTCAGATGTGGACAGATCACTCACTTATGGCTCGGACAAAGTCACAAGGTCATGTTCTGCTTGCCAACTTTACTGCCTAAAAATTCTACAACGGGTAGTCCAAATACTTGATTCTGATTGGTTGGTCACTGTCACGTGACAGGTGCACAATGCCCTCAGTATCTATCGGGTTCAGAATGGGGTTGTCAAAATGCACCATTTAAGTACAGTAGACTACTGTGCAACAACGAGGAAGGAGGAGCTCTGCCTTAAAAATAAACCCTCTAACTCACAGCGAGGCGGATGTGGTAGACTCTATATCTGCTCCGTTGCTCACATGAAACCAAAAACTTTTCTTCTTCCCATCGGTTCGCACAATCCTCCTAAAAGCCCAAACCCGAGGCGACGTGAAGTCTTTTACTTCTTAATTGGCCCCTGAGAAGTGCCTTATCTTATTATTATTATTTTTCAACCACTCTATCTCTGAGGCCTGGGATATTTTGTCGATATACTTCTCCAAGAACAGCCAATAAGTCTGTTTGTTTTCGTGGGTCAAAGAAACAATGGAATCAATCGTTTTTTTTGTGAGAGGAATCGTTCCGTCTAACGATAGTAGAGAGCGAAAAGCACACAACGCCATAATATCCCCACTCAGTTTTCTTTTTCTCTCGCTCTTAGCTCGCTCTTAGCTCTTTTTCCCCCCTCTCTCTCTCCCTCCTTAGTCGCAGAGTTCCAATTTATTGAAGTAACAGAGCAGAAAATGCACTGACAGCTGTAGCACTTTATTGCGAATTAGTAGTATACATTCTCTACACGGCCCGCGAGAACAGAACAGAGCGGAGCCAGAAAACCGGGAACCCTCATTGTATTTTCCGTAATTGCTGGAGGCTGGTACGGCGAGAGGGGCAACAGCATCAGCGGAGCAATTACAAGCTAAAGATGACAGGCTATACTTTTAACATCAGATCCCATTGGAAACCCTCCCAGAAGACCCCCTCCCGTCCTCCTCCTCTCTCACCCATTCAGTACATGGGGATGAAAGTTGTGTGGAGGAGATGTCATCATCATTGTCGAGGTCATCGGCGGTGTCACATTTATCCTTGTCGTCGCCGTGTGGGTATGAGAAGAACAGAACAGGTGTGTTTAACAATGACCAAATGAGAGCCTCTTTCAATTGGACACCGCCGGCCATGTGGTGCTGCTGCACTTCTACAAGCTCACAACTTTGACGGGTGCATTGTGAGCTTGCAGATTACCTATGTTCTTTCTTTTTTATCTCCACGATTTTGTAAACCTTTTTTGTTTCACCCAGTACCAATTACAAAATGTGATCCTGGGCTCTACACACCCTCCGCCAAACCTGGGAAGGCAGCAGCCTGGCCTCATGCTTCCTTCAATGCATGCAGAGTTCCAAGCTGCTTCTTTTCACCTGGCAGGAATACGTCATTCCAACCAGCATATCTGAATAAGTGTGCATGGATCACAAGACAATACATTGAGGTTGTGGTGAACCACACGGTATATTTCGGGTATACCCAGCAGAGGTCCACTAATACTAATAAAATAATCCCTATATAACGTATTACCACCAAGGCAGAGAGTGAAAAAAATGTGAAAACACAATGTCTGGAGTTCACCTGAGAACGGCTGCCACCCATTCACCTCCAGGAAGCGCCAACTTTACTGAGAGCACCAGACACCGTTAGCATTATCTGATGCTGTTAGCCTGTCGCTACAAACAGTTGGCAGCGATGCGAGAGGACAGAATAGACACACGGAAATAGGCTGCACGCCAGAATCGCTTGCTCAGCAATGGATGCTTTCGAGATACAGCACTCAGAAAATAGTGCCTTTAATGGAAGTAAACAGAGGATCTACGAATCTACAAATTGCATCGACAACGCGTGGAGCTAGATTAGCGATAGCTTAAAGGGGAAGTCCACCCATTTTCAACATTCTGATATGTCATTAGTATACCCTAGAGGTGCTGGGTGAACGTGATAAAAACGTTCCCCCATTCTGTGTTCCCAAGAAATGGAGGTCTGAAGAAAACCACTAACATGGTGAAACATCTAGATGACATCATCAAGATGTATTTTCACCATGTTAATGGATTTCTTTAGACACTTCTTTTCATTCATTTGGTTGCATTTGTACACTCTCAGAAAAAATGTTGAAAATGGGTGGAATTCCCCTTTAAGTACGATTTGAACAGTAGAAAGTAGGGAAAAAAGTTAAGCACTCCTGGGGGGGGATGAACCAAGGCAACCTAGAACTCCTTCCTATCTGAGACGCTGGAACGTCTGGCTGGCTGGTTGGCAGACCTCAAATTGGTGTGTGTGTGTGTGTGTAGGGGGGGGGGGCATCAAGGGACAGCCAAGCCTGACTGACAAGTGTGTTCCTCTCCCCTCCACTCCACTCCACTCCCCTTTTTTCCATAAGGCGCCAGGCAGCCAGGGCCAGTGCTCACACCTTTATTTGCATGGCAGCCAAGGCGACTGTACTAGAGAGCATCACGCCCCCACCCCAGCTCCCTCGCGTGATCCAGAAGTGAATTCTCCATTCATTTTCCCTCATAGACCTTTAAAGTATTTGATTTAAATATATTTGAAATAATATTTAAAATCTAGGGTTATATAAAGCCAACTCAGGTCTTGACAGATCATGACGACAAACACGTAAAGTATTACAAGCTGCTGCTGTCTTCCTAATGAATTTTTATGCTCAAAATAATGTGTTTGTTGTCATGATTTGTCACAACGTGAGCTAGCTTTGTGCATAACGTCTGTATGAAGTCAGCCCAAAGCTTGAGCCTTTGTTTGTTGCAAAACTAATGATTAGAATGGATTCAGAATCATGAAAAACCCTAGATATCATATGCTACAAAAACATAATGAAATTTTGACTTTTTTTGTTAATGGTATGTTGACATTATGGTAATCATGCCAAAATAAAAATTGCTCAACATACTGTATGCAAGTTAGCATCCGGCAGTTTCTACATGCTGGGGACCCCCTACTCAACATCTATAGCATAAAACCTTGGTGTACTCAACATGTCTGGGTTCACAATGCAGCTCTATGAGCTAGAAGTAGACTATAAGAGACGGGAGGGTCTTTCTCATCCCGCGGCAAGGGGGGTAGGTGGGGGGTGGGTGCATCCTCCTGCGATACGAAGGCACCCTTCCCCGGGGGTCCTGCAGGGAGGCTGCTGAAATCCTCTTAGCGCTGCGACGCAGCTAGAGCTGAAGACGACTTTCTGCCCAACCTCACCTCACGGGACGGTTTGGGTGGGGTGAGGGGGGTGAGGGAGGGGGGCTCATCTCTCCTCAGGGACTGACCCCTCCCCAAAACCCCTGGCTGGCACCTCCCATTAATACAGCTTTAATTACAGCAAGTCAAGCCTCCTCCTCCTGCCCCATACTGTATTCCCCCTTCTCTTCTCCACACATACACGCACACGCGAACGTGCGATGCGTGTGCCGCCTATCTCTCTCCTCTCTCCACAGGGGACCACTTCTTGCCTCCTCTCTCCATTAAGATTGAGAGAGAAGAGGAGCCTGCAGAGTCCAAACACTTTCACACATGCAGCAGTGGGAGCGAGGGAGGGGATGGAGGTGTCGCTCTTCCCTGCTTTCAGGTTTCATTCGTGTGTGTGTGTGTGTGTGTGTGTGTGTGTGTGTGTGTGTGTGTGTGTGTGTGTGTGTGTGTGTGTGTGTGTGCACGCTCGCCATATAGAATTCTAAACCTGAATCTATTTTAAAGGTGAGGACATGCAGACTGCATATGATATCCTTGCAGGGTGACTGAGGACTCCTATAGCCGTCTTCTTCACAGACTGAATGAACTCTGGATGAACTCCTTGAGGTTAACATGAGGGTTAGGTTTAGGCATAGTTTCCACTGAGGTTAGGTTACATAGAGCTGATGGAACATAGAGCTGAGGGAACATGGGTACAAAGTTTCGCCAACAAGACCATGGCCGTTTACTGTCATGACCAATGCTGCATGAAATGTTCGCGCTGGATATTCCTATCATTGCTGACGACCTTTCCTCTTTCCCTAAACAGGTTGGCTGCGACACTCCGAGACTGCCTAATATGTCATCTTTGAACACTGTAATTGCTTGCTGTAGCGTAGAAAAATATTGCATACAGTAGTGGCGATCACATCAACACAGCGGAGCACATGCTGCCAGATCCATCTCGTATGTTTATAGAAGAGTTGCGACATTGAGGGCACAGAAAACAGCCTGGTCACGTGATTTATGCGGAGATTGCGGACTGATAGGATGACTCAATGGAGTAGGAAATAAGAGCTATATTATGTGCAACATGACAACTGTTGCTGCATGCTGCAGGGCAGGTGTCCTTTTGGAAAAAATATGGGCTCAATTTCCCATAAGCCTAAGCCTAATAATCACACTGGCGCGACGGACCTTTCAAGCAGTGACATCTTCAACACACGCCTCATATCCATTTCTGTCTATAGTAGATCGCCTGTGTGATTCAACACACGCAGACTAAAAATCTGGATTAAACAATGAAAGCACAACCAGGCGCCTTGTTATTGGGAGGGAAGGGAAGCCATTGTTCTACCATTAATCTACTCGTGTAACTCGTTATTAGACGTTAAAGTGTTAAGGTCTCTGCCTGACCCAGAGCTGCTTTGATTCAATTCTCCAAGACGATAGATATATTATTTTAACAACAACGCCACAACTCCAGAGGGCCAACACGCAGAATCCTTTCTCCCCGGCAACCCACTGATACCCAAACGTTATCGGACTAATTCTAGCGACGGTAAGGTGGTGGGGCGCACTTGATTTATGTTTCCTGGGATAATAAAGTACGATATCTCTAACATGTGTAAAGCGCTCCCCAAGCGCCCAAACTCTGTCTCCTTGATTAATGCCGATTTAATTAGGCGGCACACTAATTAAGCGATAAATAATGACAAGGTGTGCATTTATGCAAAGATAATAGCGCACCTTGGGTGATGGCGATATATACCCCCAGGAGACGGCGTCCAATCAGATTGTTTCCTTTCTGGACAAACGGCAAATTGAGATTAAACCGTTTGTGACTGAGTAAACAGATTCTACAGAATGCCAACCAAATACTGACAGTTTTCTGAAGAAAAAAAAATAGTGCTCCTCAAAAAACTTCACCTAAACGTCGCCATCGATGCTAGTGTTAAACTTGTGCAGTGGGAAGATGTCTGACTGTTTTTGATTGATTTCATTATTACGAGGTGCGTTAAACAATGTGAAAAGCGCCAGGGTCTTTTATGAGAGCTAAAAGACTACAATCAGAGAGGGAGAGAGAATTGTACATCATTAGTGTTAATATACACATTACAATTGGTACGCATGCACTCGATTAAAGGGATAGTTTGGATTTTTTGAAGTTAAGTTGTATGTTGTTTTGGTGAAATACTAAGTAGTTCCGGTCATTTTGTGGGGGTCACTGGGGCCACGCGCTAAAAGTAACTTAATCCAAAAAAGGATTCAGGCCTATTTCTAAAATATTAGCAGGTCCTTTGTTCATTTTGACCCCTCTATCACAGTTCCATGTGATAGGGGGGTCAATAATGAATGAAGGAGGATATTTTAGAAAGACAGATGACGTTAGTTTTGTGGATTCATTTACTTTTATTGTGTCGCCCCAGTGACCCCCACAAAATGACCGGAACGACTTAGTATTGACCAAAACCAGAGCAGAACTCCCACCACAGGACTCTTAATGGCAATCAATTAGTACAGTTGACACCACTATATTAATAACAAGTATTTCATACAACTTGAGTTCCAAAAATCCAAACTATCCCTTTAACCCATTTCTGAATAACATAATATTCAAAGATTTGCACCACGTTTTCACGATTTTTCAAAAATAGCAGAGATACAAGCTCATAGCGCGCCACTCGGTGGCGCGCTATGAGCTTGTAGATCTGCTATTTTTCAATAGTTAAAACATAATGCTTAGAACATCAAAACGCGTTCAGTATACACTAAGGGTTAAAGACGGAGTGTCGTGAGTTTTATTCCCACCCTCAAACATGATCATCAGGTACTATTATTAATGAAGAGTATGCACATGGGGCAAACCAACTTGCTCTCCACACGCATACTCTCTATGTAAGTCATTTAAAAAAAATGTAGGCCCACATACAATATTTGTTAAAATGTAATTGACTAAATCTAGACATTCCAGATCGCTAAACTGTGATGAAAACTCAATGAAAACTATTACTAACTAAGAGACTATATGAATGAAAAAAGAATGCTGTGACAATCAACACAACTCATTTTCGTTAAAAAAAAAAGTTTTCTCCTATCCTGAACAAGCTTTTCCACCATGACTATCATGAAGTCACATATCCTTAGAGCACACAAAGAGGTCCCAAAACGTATAGGTGAGCAGTGAATTTCCCTACAGTAAGTCATTCTGGTCCTTGATGATACTGTACAAGGGGCCCGCGGGCGTCTTTTTCAGCGAGCCCCCCATTAATCAAGCGACACTTTCCTTACTGTCTGTCTGTTTTGTAGCGTTCAATCCCCCCTCATCCCAAAAAAAAACCTCCGTAGGAAATATCAATTTCCTCTGGAACCGGCGTCAGCATTCTGCCACGCCAAACCAGTCATCTCCTTGCTCCCTTGCATCGTTCTCTGATCATCCGGTCATATACCTTATTTGCTGTAAATGCCCCCCCCCCCCCCCGCACACCGTGTCAAATGTCCCCCCCGTACACACTCCCCCGATATGTGTATAAGAAGAATGTTATTTACACTGATTAATGGCCCCTTCGGCTTCGGTGCAGGGTGTGGGGGTGGGGGATGTAAGCCGCTCCGCATCCGGACAGCGGTGACAAATAAATCTATCAATCATAAAAAACGGGGTTCGCTTTTCTAATCCCCCGGCTATCAGACAGAGTTGCAACCTAAACACTTTGTCACGGAGCGCCGGCACCCATCCCTCCCCAGCCTTCGCCTCCGTCGGCCCTTAGAACTGTAGTTAGCGTGTGGTTAGCGCAGCACTTTAGCTGAGCCCCAACAATCTCTTTATATAGGTTGGAACTCTGTGGTAAATGAATCAGAGAGCCGTATATTTAATAAAGGTTTTTTTTATACAGTATATGAAATATTACATTCATGGTTCAATATTATATAATGTTCCTTTAACGCCCTCTCAGAAAAAAAAAAAAAAACTTAAACGGGTGGAATTCCCCTTTAAGGCGGAAGCTTTAAAGGGGAAGGGTTTTTTTTTCTGAGAGCATACAATGGAACCAAATGAATTCTAACCCTAATGAAAAATCATTAACATGGTGAAACACAGCTTGATGATGGTTAATGATTTTTTTCAGACCTCCATTTCTAGGAAGCACAGAATGGAGGATTCCATTTCTCGTGTCCACACAAGGTATATTAATGACATTGAAATGATATTAAAATGTTGAAAATAGCTGGAATGTAATGACTTTAATGAAACCTTCTGTGGTGTGTCTATACCGGGACAGTTTATGACGTTTAGTCGGAAAATATGAAAGTTTATGGTGGCCCGAAGGCGGCCATAGATATACCGTAGGGCTAGCAACCTCACTGCTGCTACAGTCAAAAGAAAAAGGCACAGACGTAGAGACACCTGGGCTTCTTACTAGTCGCGAACCACTTTACTGCTCACGGTAGCGGCTATAGGCTTGTGGTTGCAACCTGGTCGTGACTACTTGTACAAAGGGCAACGGGCCACCAGAACATACACCAATCCTGACTGGAGGAAGGCTTTTCCGCCCAAAGCCCAAACTGAAACTAGGGTTATTTTGACCCCATGCAGGGGCTCACCCTTTTTTCTTCTTTTTTAAGTTCAGTGGAATCACTGAATATTATACAACAAAGAAAAAAACTATTAAAAGTCTAAACAGGTAAAGACAACAATCACCGGTACTTCTCCTCCTCTAATACCAGTGTTTCCCCCAGCGCTTTAATACTAAGGCGGCCGCCAGAGTAAAACCCGCCCCCGCCTTTGCTACGTTTCCCCCAAAAAACAAACAAAAAAAAACAAGAAACCAGAGTTAAAGTTAAAACGTGTCGTTCATACAACGCATGCCGCATGATGAGCCTGTAGATCAGTTATATTTCGCATGCGACGCTGCCTCGGCTCGCTAACACTGTTCCACGCTGACAGTCTACTCCAGGCGTCGGCAACCTAGGGCACGCGTGCCAACGTTTGCCGATTTTGGATTAATTTAATCAATATTCAACCGGAGCGAGTCTGGTCCAGTGTTCACACTTCTGCGCTGCGCAATGCCCAATCAGTGTGTCTGCAGTGCTTGTGTGCACGCACGCGGAGCAGAGCAAGTTGTTTTGCTCCCAAAGCAGTAAAAAGTCGCATTGGGCGGCTGTCTGGTTGCTGGTCAACGCATGCCGTCTGTGTCTGCAGAGCGCGCGGACCCCCGGTATGTCAGCCTAACCAGACAACAACCACGCTGAAATTATGGCGTTTCGACTGTTATGTGGCTTCATACAGTTAACGTTAGCCTCTCTGTCAATATTGTTAGCATAACGTTTAGCTCGTGTGTGCTGCTGCTGCTGCTGCTGCGTGCGTGCGTGCGTGCGTGTGTGTGTGTGTGTGTGTGTCGGAGCGGTGTAGTTTAAGGCTCTGAGTTTGAGGGTGACCAGATGTCCCGTTTCTGTGGGACAGTCACAGGGTGACCAGATGTCCTTCTTTGCGTGGCACAGTCTCTCATTTCAAAGGCTTTTCAGTCATCCCACAAATTGAGACCCTGTCCCACATTGTGACTAAGAGACTACAGTTGGCAATTGTCCTAATAGTCCCATACAGTTGGCATTCTGTTGTAAAGTTCTCTCAATGTCTCTTTTCATGCTGGATGTGCTTTTAAGCCTGTTAAAATGTTAAAAAGACATGTCATGACACCCTATACCTGAAAAGGAAAGAAATTAATTATAAAACGTAATGGCCTATCTGGTTCCTTAGAATAAAAGGTCAGGGCCTGAAGTCAGATGATGATAGTGGTGAAAAGTAGCTGTTATAGAGGTGAGTGGTGTAAACACATGAGTGAGGGGCTGTGTTGCTGTTTTTCACCCCAAAGCGTAGCCTACGGTATTGTAATTACATCACATGCACGCGCACATGCACGGACGTGCACGCGCACGAGCACAGACTCAAAGCCTCACCACCTTGACTAAACAATTTTCTGGGGGAAACACTGAATACTGTATTGGCCTTATTATAATCGTTTACTACTTTTTGAGTCTTCTCTAAAAAAGGGTCGTATGGAAAGGCATGAGACTTTGGATCTATTTAACTACGGGAGAATGGGGGATTATTAAGGTGCATCCAGTACATGCGAGACATGACACTAAGAAGACATATTAATTGCCAGGCTCGCTCCTCTGGGTCCATTATGTCCGACGCTGTCTGTCTGTTTCCCATGGAGCCCAGCCTCAGCCATCTGTGATCGCAAAAAAAAACACACAAAGACTGTGATCATATGCTAAAGCGTAGTACAACGGGAGAGAAGAGGCCATCTATCCACACATTAATATCTAAAACACTTTCCATAATCTATGCCAGAAGTGTGTCTACCGTCACGCAAAACAAAACAAACGCACAGCGAACGCATCCAAGCCAACGCATTACAGCTTTTCAATTAAATTGTTTGGCAGTGGGAAGAAAATCAATTATTCAATAATGACTCATTTCTTTATGGATATATCGCTAATATGCGGCACGCGTTAGTTACGCTCAAAAAATTGCTGATATCCTGTGTCACTTTCAATTAGTCCCCCACCTTCCTGGATTACGCAACAGCTATGCTGTTTTCCAAACAGTTTGTGACAGAGATTTAGTGCATAATACTGCTTCAGTGCGTGCATGTATCTCTCACATACCCCGTTTTTTATTATTATATATAGTATAGTCGCACAGCTGTGTCATATTACAACAGAGTAGCAGTTTGATTGGTTGGTTCGTTGATTGATTGATTGATTGATAGATACTTTTCTTAGAGCATGTAATGCAAACATTACAAAGTACACATCATTGATAAATTGATCCAAAATCAAAACATTGAAAAAAGACCTTGCAGTCTTATTTCCATTTGGGTCCCATGAATTCAATACAGCATTAGTGGTGAAGATAAACAATTAAGATTACCCAATTAACAATATTAAATCAACATGTAGGCCTACAGGTTAGAATAAAAACAAGTTGATGGCAGTAATTAATTTTGTTGTTTTTTTTTTTTTACGCAACGCATGTACACAAGGTTTTATGGAGAAGATTTTATGGCTCTGGTAGTATAGCTCGAGGGATCTACAAGCATTGGTGGCTTGTAGCTCGCCTATTTTGATAAATATTTTAAAAAAAAAATACAGTTCTTTCTATCCCTCCCAGATTATTTTTTAAATGTCTATATTGTGGACATCGTTCAAATGGTGATCAATCATTGATTAAATTTTTAAAAAATGGGAAGGAAAGCACCTGAGTGCAAGAAGCAAAAGAGAAAAGAGAAGTATGCATATTTTCCATAGCCCATTTTAGAATTGCATAATAGCCAGTTGTGAGCTATAAACTGTAGATCGGCTATTTTTCCAGTACATGACGCTGACATGCAACCATGCATGTACTGTGTGTAATCAGGCTTTGGTGGCACAAAGTACGTGGCTTAAATGTAGAATAGATAAGAACCTTGATATGAAAAATAAAGGTTGAAGACAATTGCCTTAAAGGAGTACCAAAGAAAAAGGAGGGAGCCCGTCCACCATGGCCATATTTTTTTTCCATGAAAAGGAGCATGGACCAGTGTGAAGCGATGGCATTGGCGATCGCAGCGGAATGCCAATGGCCTCATTACTTGTCACGGCACATTGTAACTGGAAATTGCTTCTTCTTTCAGGTTTTTTTGTTTGCTCGGGCAATTACAATAAACTCCGGAGCTTTGACACGTTGTTTGCACAGATGTAGCGCATTAATAAACATGAGCGCTCTTTCTCTCTCTCACTCTCTCTAATCTGAATTATTGAACTGCTCTGCGTAATTCCGACAATAGATTTCGGATCCCCCCCAACAAATGTAGAGGATGGCCAGGGATCCCTGGGATAGCGAGAAAGAGAGAGAGAGAGAGAGAGAGAGAGAGAGAGAGAGAGAGAGAGAGAGAGAGAGAGAGAGAGAGAGAGACTGCGCCATGGCATGGCTATGGCCTTGTCACCTGAGAAATCCCCTAATTAAATGGAAGGACGGGTAGCACGGCCCCCACAGGAATATTCCAGAACTTGGCTCCCCGTTGGATGTGAGAGCTCCGAGTCCCAACCTCCTACCACCCCCTGTGACTACATGCCAGCAAAGCCATCAATAGCCAACTAACCTATATACAATACTGTGGTTGTGATCACTCTGCACACAGCTTCGGAGGGATGGACAGACCCTTATGATGAGAAGCGACACTGAGGAATGCAAGAAGTCTCTATAGGAAGAGACAGTGAGATCACTTTGCGACCACGAAAAAGATTGTGACCTTTGCTTTAACAACAGACGTGATGGTTTTACAGTAGATAACGGTTGCAACATTTTTAAAAAGGGGTCGCAGCCTAGGTTGAGGTTGCAAAATGACGCCCCCCCCCCCTCCATGATTCAACACTGTACTCACGTGTACAATTAATAATTTAAATATTTAACAGATGCTCTCAAAAATGGTAATAGATCATAATACGTAAAAATGGCGTATTATGAATCATACATAAGCTTAAGAACAGTCAAATGAGTGCTACAGAGTGATATGTCAACAGAAAATCTAAATGACTCAAGTTGTACCTGTACGGTCGTCGAGGCTACAGTATAGGACAAGTGCTACGACAAGTGCTACCGTCTAAGACGAAGTCTGAAGAGGTGCGCTGAAAGGACCTGACTTCAGGGCAAAGGCTGCCCTTAGGAGCTGCCCTGACGCAATGCTTCGCCTATGGAATACATACACATTATGAGAGTACAAATATGATAAGACAAGGGTTTTTTTTGCACAGCAATACCAGAATGACTTTTTAATGTTTTTCTAGTAACAAGAAGTTACATCATCACTCCAATATGGCGGAGGCACTATGCAATAAAACTGTCACTATCGACTGTCATCTCTTTATATAGAATATCTTTGGCGACGGTACCATTTTGGTTGTTCCATAACAACCTGTGGGACTATTTTCAGGGGGATTTTGATGGATTCAATTAACACTGCGCAAAAAACCTGGAATACGGCTGGGTATACAATATTACAGGCAAGCACAGTTTAAGATTCCAGCAAACTCCGGTAAACTCCCAAATTTGTACCATTACACCTTGAGGTTTAAAGGGTGTTTAGCATGGTGAAACACAACTTCATGATGACATAAAGTTGTGCTTCACCATATTAATGATTTTTTTTCAGACCTCCGTTTCTAGGATAAACAGAATGGGGTAATCTTTTTTACTATGTCCACGCAACATTGTTAAGGTATAATAATGACATAGTAAAATGTTGAAACCGGGTGGAATCCCCCTTTAAGAGCAAAAACAGTGCCCGTAATTGCCCATGAACCCCTACTTTCACGCAGCATAAGCCGCAAATACTGGAGCTATGCTCCAAAAGTAAGCAACTATATCTCCGGCAGTGGAATATGGTTTACTTTACAGATCACTATTTAAAGAGTCAAAGTGTTATACAAAGATTGATTTGTACACGTTTTCAGGATTTTAAAAAATAGATCTATAAGCGATGATCTTATTATTTTTCAGCTTAAACGCTAAAGTGACACAGATTGTGTTCCATCTCTTAGTGGATTATGGTAAAATACTGTGTTTTAAAAACATCAATACTATTGTTGACTTGCTGGTGATTGTTTTTTTGGGGCAGCTCTTCTGAGACAGACACCAGGGTCTTCCTCCCTCTGGGACCTGTTCCCAAAATATGGTGAACACAAGGTTTTTGTTTGTTTGTTTTTTTGCATACAACACAAGGTGGAACTGGTAGAACGTGAGGAAGAGAAAATGGGGCACATCCATTGCACATTGACATCATGAACAGACCTCATCTAAAAGGTGCTTGTAATCCTGGGAGCTTCACTACCTGTCATGCTTCCTTCTGTACGTGAGGAGTCCAAGCTGACAGGGGGAAGTTTCCCTGGTTGGACCAGGTAGGGTCACCAACGTAATTTTTTCTATCATGTAATTCCAGGCGGCAGATTTGTCGCACCATAGGAACTAAACTACAGTCTGGTGGAATGCATTAGAGTCAATGAGAGCCTGCCCATCTCAAGATGAACAAACAATATCTCTGAATAACTGATACCCTTTGTAAAGTAATCGCTTCTGGAAAATAACAGAAGACATATTACATTATTGTCTGCTGTGTTGCTTTTCAATGTGTACACTGTGATGTTATAGAGGTATCTAAAGAGAAAAAAGTATGTTTGTGAATGTGAACTATTGTGAGACATTTCCAATCTGGCAGCCAAATCTCACAAGACATCTGGGACAGAAACTATACCTGCTGCTGTTTAGATCCTTAAATAAAATCATATACTGTGCACTCTGACCAAATCAAAGAGCAAGTGATTAGACAGCAAACTGTGGTATGTATTGTGTAAATAGTCCTGGACTGATAATATGACACTCAAGTCTCAATGGTTCATGAATAACGTTTACTCACAAGCTTTCCAATTATTGTGCTTATTCACGAAACTTGGATGAAGTGTGTGGCAGGAACGTGTTATTCCAACCAGTTCCTGTCCCCTCCATCAGGCACCACGGCTGGCCAGGGGGAGGCATTCTAGAGACCAGGATTACTGCATGTTGTTTGTGACCATGGTGGTGTCATTGAAACCTTCTCCTCCGTGAGCAACGCCGCACGGGGCAGGGCCAAAACGATTTGCTATAGTGCAGTTGCTGTCAGGAAGGACACGGTATACTCGGACAAGGAAAGGGTAATAATGACAGTTTTGGGGGAGGCAACAATCCTGCACCTTCAATTTTCCCTGACAACAATCAGTCACTTTTAAAAGTAGATTAGATGGGAGTTGGGAGCAGTACGGGCCGAAGGAGATGTGTACAGGAGTCAGGCTTAACCCTTTTTAGACACGTGTTTTGCAACCATTTTGATACCAGGGCCCACAGTTTGAGAATGATCAAAAATAACGATTATTCTACATTTTCTAATTGCAAAGACTTGCAAAGATTTAAAGGAGCATTCGGTGAGTAGTAAACCCTTGAAAACCCTCTGGTCGCCCATGGTAATAAGATGTGTATATGCACACACTCTACAGTGGGGGGTGCAACAGTCCAACAGCACATACACAAGGCCCCTCTCATCTTGATTGGACGAATGGCTTTTTTCCCAAAGCCCAAACTGAAAGTAGGTTTTATTGACCCCAGGGGCTCACTGGGGACAAATAGGAATTCCTTATATGGTCACCACACACTATAGTAGGGAGTATTATTATTGTGAATTAAGTAAAATCACTTACTATACCATTAACAATAGTGTACAGAAATAATTAATTCCAGGAGAGGAGAGGAGAGGAGAGGAGAGGAGAGGAGAGGAGGAGAGTTATGAAAGGAATGGATGACAACTCTCTCCCCGCCGTCTTGCAACATTTGTCATTCGTTAACGCACTTGACCTCATAATCAAGAGTGCCGGCGCAACAAGCCGGCAAACAAGTTGTGTCATGTTATCAATTTATCCAGCAGCCCCCCACCCCACACCACCGGCATGACAACGTAATCACAACAATAAATGAACGTTGTACTACTCTGGGAAGAGGCGGCGGCGGAGGAGGCGTTGCAAATTGAAAACACCGACAGAGAGCGAGTGTTGAAACGAGACGCCACGTCGCCAAACCCCAACTCACCAAACCACCCCCCCAACCAAAAAAAAAAGAGGCGCAAATGAGGATGATGGAAAATGTAATATGAAGCGAGAGACAAGTGTTTACATTGTGGGATGCTTTGTAGCTTTGTTTTACATCCTAATCCCCTCGCAAAGCATCTTCTTGCTATGTAACATCCCAGGGGCTGTTCTGTTCTTGAAAAGCCACAAGCTCTGCAGGCAACAACACAACAATTGAAACGTGCTTTTATTTGAGAGACAGCGGAATCCACTAGCGACTATAAGTGGTCGCAACCTGGTCGCGAACAGTTCCATTACTGCTCGCGTCTACTTTACTGGTTGCGATCGCGGCTTTAGGTGCTTGTGGTCACAGGGGCTGTACTCTTCTTGAAAGCCACGAGCTCAGGCAACAATAGAACTGAAACATTGTTTTTATTGTTCCCTTTTAAGGCCCACTTATAGCTCAATTTAAAGGATAACTTTTTTTTCATTTGCACATACTTTAGTTTTATGGATTTTAGCTGGGGGCATTCAAATATGGATTTTTTCTTTCTTTTCTTTTCTTTTCTTTTTTTTTTTTACAAAATATTATACAAATGTATTTTTATTATGATAATCATTATTAGGACTATTATTACATAGTCCCAATAAACCTCAGGAATTTACACAAATCACATGATCTACTGAACTGTGACAAGATCCGGCTTTGGGAGAAAAGCCCTTCATCCAATCAGGATGAGAGAGGCCTTCCTCCAATCAAGATCGAGTGGTATATGCTGTTGGCCTTCCAAATCGTCGAAATCACTGAATGCTCCTTTAAGTCGCAGAGTTTGTTTTTGCTGTGTGTACTGTAGCAACTATTTGGACGTCTCAAATGCATTGGATGAAGCCAAATTGGAAACTGAAAATACCTTGGAGTTGTTTTATTTATATTGATTATTATTGCTGGAGCGACGACCCTGTGGGTAGCAGTTTGTCTTTTTTTTCGTATTATTTTGCTTACGATTGCGATTCAATTGGTCCCACTGTCAAAATCACTCAATCAGTCCCAGGAAAAAAAGAAGAAAAAAATCAAAGAACATCTTGGACTTGGGGCGCTGCAGGCATATATGTTTTTAAATGTCGTAACTTTTGTGGTCTGGAGTGCATTTTCACCGGCACTGTGAAGTCCCCCCGCCCCTTCTCCACATTAATCCACTGTGAATTCACAAAAAGGGCCTGGGGCGGTTCACCTGCATTCATACTGGACAAGTGAGAGACCCTCTATTCATACTAGTGAGTTGGACCCTCGGGCGCTGCACTACAGTTCAACACCTCGCAACCGCAAAACAGCACATCAGCTTGACAAATGCATGGTCTCGACAGTCCTCTCCGTTTCCCCCCTCCATTCCGCGGTTCATCCACACCACCACGCCTGTATGAGATCAGAAAGTGGAGTCAACTGGAACATGTGTCAAGGGGAGAGAAAGACCGTGGCCCAGGACCGGACTATTATTGACTAGAAATATTCACACGGGCAGGCAGGCAGGCAGGCGGCCATTTTGTCCTCATCATAATTCATCTCTCATCTTATATTATACCAGGTGTGGGCCAGTTTGATGAAGGAGAGGGCAACTACGCTGTATAGTTTGACACTCACTCCAGAGGACCGCTATAGTTCCACACTCACTCCAGAGTAACTCTATAGTTCCACACTCACTCCAGAGGACCACTATAGTTCCACACTCACTCCAGAGGACCACTATAGTTCCACACTCACTCCAGAGGACCACTATAGCTCCACACTCACTCCAGAGGACCTCTATAGCTCCACACTCACTACAGAGTATCTTTATAGTTCCACAATCACTACAGAGGACCACTATAGTTCCGCACTCATTCCAGAGTGTTGCTTTAGTTCCACACTCACTCCAGAGTGTGCCACTATAGGTCCACACTCTATGCATGTTGCTATTCAGCAAGTACAACCCGATTTTACAAACATAAGGAATGACATGCCGACGTCAATGTAAAACAGCAGAAACAAAGAAGCGTGTCAGAGCTTACAGTAAAAGCCTTGTGAGGTAAAAAGTCCATAATTTCCGCTATTTTCCCGACAGAAGGGCCTATTGTATAACACCTGTGAATTAAAGCATGGTACTAGTGATGGCGCGTTCGCCGTTGGTGCAAATGTGGCCCGCTTGTCTCACTTTGATTTTGTTCCAACGCGCAATGGATAGACGGGAGGAGTTTGCCACATCGTACGCGGGGCGTCTAGTCTATCCCCTCCGTACCCCCACAAACCCCCACACCCCCTCCCCCGCGTGCAATAAATATTGACAAAGAACGTAGAGCCGGTGCCCCGTCACAGGTTGTTAAAAACAAAGTTTGCTGTGCATTTGCGGCAACCGACGTGCATGTTTGTGTTGTGTGTTGTGTGTGTGTGTGTGTGTGTGTGTGTGCGTGTGTGTGCGTGTGTGTGTGTATTTGCATGCGGGCAGGCATTAGCATATTGGCTGTGTTTACTCCAGAAGTTACTGTGTGAACTGTTTCTCCTTGGGGACAGAGAGAGAGAGAGAGAGAGAGAGAGAGAGAGAGAGAGAGAGAGAGAGAGAGAGAGAGAGAGAGAGAGAGAGTGAGACAGAGAGAGAGAGAGAGAGGCTGCCGCTTTGCCTAACACACCTCAGAGTAAACAAGACACACACACAACAAGCTAAGCGGGCGACGACGATATGCAGATTTAGACCATTCATTATTCCTCTCTCTCTCTCTCTCTCTCTCACGGCATGCAAAGCAAAGCAAAAAGCCCCGCCTCCTCGGCAAGAAGACAAACCGCGCATCGACCAACGACGTCTCCATCACGTTTTTTTTTCGCACGCCTTTACTGTCGCATCCGTCTGTGCGGCACCACAGGCGCACAAACAAGATCTGCACGCAGACCCCCCTCCTCCTCCTCCTCCCCCCTCTCTGATTAATATCTCATCAAGCCGGAGCGCCGCCATCACTCATGTCGACCGAGAGGCGAGTCGTCGCCCGTCAGACGGTATGTGTCAATCTTCGGGAGAACGTGTCGAGGGTTTGATGCCCCTTAAAAGAGTCTCAAAAACAACGCCCTTGACCTTTAAGAGGATAATTGTGCCGAGCAGGGAGAGAAATGTCAACAGAGCACAATGCCAAGATAAAATATTTATATGCACACTTGCATTCTTATTCTATTACATGTAAAACGTGTTGCACTGGAATCGATCGAACGATCAATCAATCTTTCACAACATTTCACAATTATCAAGGTGCACTGTGGCTCAGGGGTAAGTGCTTTCGCTTCACAGCTAGAAGGTCCTGAGTTCAATTCCCCTGAGGGACGCTGTGGGTGCTGGTGCCACATCATCAGGGCCCATACCAGAGGCGGGGTTGGCAAAAGGGCCTTTCTGTGTGGAGTTTTCCCTTTGTACCCTAGGGTAGGTAGTAGGTACCCTCACATGTTCTCCCTGTGTCCCCTAGGGTAGGTACCCTCACATATTCTCCCTGTGTCCCCTAGGGTATATCCTGACATTAGAGTCAGTTCTCAAACTCTGCCCGAACCCGACCAGGCCCGGCCCCACCCGACATTTTAGGGTCGGGCTCGGGCCTAAAATGTATGCAGATCAGTAGGGCCGGATCGGGCTTAGAGCTCCCTGAAAAAAAAAAAAAAAAAAAACAATACAAATTGAATTATTTTATTATGATAAAAATAATAGTTCTCTTTTTGTCTGTCTGTGTATTTACCTCTCATGAAGATCGTGCTGATTGGCATTTTCAGTTTTACTCTGTGTAGATTGCTCAAATTCTACCTAAACCCGCCCAGGCCCGAACCGACATTGTAGGGCTAGGTCGGGCCTAAAAACTATGCGATTTGGTCGGGCCGGGCCGGGCTTTGGGCCTGATCAGTTAGGGCCCAATTAGGGACGGGCCTCAATTTTCAGGGCCGTTGAGAACTCTACCTCACATGCTCTCTCTGTGTCCCCTAGGTTATAGGTACCCTCACATGTTCTTGTCGTGTCCCCGTAGATACCCTCAAGCAAACATGCAGTAATCCTGGTCTCTAGACTACCTCCCCCTGGCCAGCCCGGGCGCCTGATGGAGGGAACAGGAATTGGTTGGAATAACGTGTTCCTTCCATGCGCTACGTCCAACCAAGGACACCCAACCCCCCCTTCAGGTGAAAAGAAGGCAGCTTGGACTCCTCTTCATGCATTGAAGGAAGCATGAGGTCTGTCCGCTGCCTCCCCAGGTGGGCGGAGGGCATGTAGAGCGCAGGATCACATTAGGAAATGTGATCCCCTCCCCACCAGCTGAAGTTGCATGCGGTACACGGCATGCCATCAATAAGCCATGGATGATGAGCACACAGCGCAGACTGAGGGGACAGACTGACTGTAATAAGGACCAACGTTAATTGAATTGGACAATGGATTGGATTTATTAACTCCACCAATATTTACTCTATTGCCGCCGGTGGACCTCCACTCATTACTGGCCTATGGATTTTCGCTCTCTCTCCTACATGTTTACCAGTGTTACTTAATAACAGCGTCCGAGGCTTATTGGCGTGAGCCGGCGCAGATCTGAATTATTTACACGTATACAATGTCCATACATATTACCTTTTACGGTGTGCTCAAAGGAGAAAGTAGTGCTCGCATCACTATCCTATTGATTAAAGGGGAATTGAACCCATTTTCAACCTTTTTTTGTGAGAGATGAGTGAGATGATGAGAGATGATTAGTACAAAGATATTTCTTTAACAAACTCATAGATTTTTTTTCTACTCTCAAAAGACACATTTAAAAAGAATCCACACAGTTATTTTTAAAAAATGACCACTATTCAGAAGCCCTCCTCCCCGCGGTAGATTTCCACGTTACACTGAAGCATCGTAACAATGCATTTTGCACCAATGTGACTCATAAGTCATCAGCAGCAGACATAGAGAGTCGTGCTTGGGGTAATTTATTTCCCTGCCGTTTTAATATGTCACAGGCGAGTGGTCTTCTCTGTGTCTGTCCGCCCTGTGTGCGTGCATTCCCTTCCTTTCCGGAGCATTTGCGACACAGAGGCCACTACACAGCAGCAAGGACGTGCACACCTAGACATCAAAACGGGGCTTCAGCCTCGCCACCGCCCTTTTAACCCATCTGTAAAACAACTGCCCTTTCCGGACCCACAAATGCAACATTTAATACATGGTGAAAGAAATGCAAATTCCACTCCTTTCCTCTTCCTTTTCGGGATATGGCATGGAAATGGAAAGGAGTGGAATTTGCATTTGTACCGAGTCTCCTGAACTTGATGGAATCAAGAGTAATAGTTGTATGCAAAAGAACATACAGCTCCTTTTACAACTGAATCCAATTCATTGGAATAGGAAGTCTCCAATAAGCTAAACTAAATAATGCTTGACGGACAAGAATGCTAAATAATACCGATACATTTCTCTGTCATGTTCCACCGCTCATCATCACTCTCTGACCTGGTGTGTTGTTGGAAGTGAAGCGGATGGCCGCATACGCTACGTCATAACTGTCTGCAGGGTGTGCATGGGCTACAATGAGCAGATCTACAAGCTACAACGCATCTCTGTCATCTGTTGGCAGCTTGTAGATCTGTTCTATCTTCGCATGCGGGAACGTGTAGTGTTTTGTTGGCGTAAACTCTAGTATAGATTAATGTTACTGGAAAAAGTAATAATTGTTGTAATTGTTATTGAGCTCCATCCCTAATTATGGGAATTAGCCCTTCACTAAGTCCCTCCCAATCCGTCCTTGTCCAATAGGCATGTTAGCAGAGGAAATCTTGACCGGGAAAGCTTGACCTGCATAGCAACAGTTGCTAAACTATTTTGGATTGGCACTGGGCAATGACTAAACCCTGCCCCGAAGGGGTGGAGTTTTGAGAAGGGCTAATTCAGCCCCTGCCTCACTCTAAGACTCTGTGCAGGTCCTTGCAGGGCCAGCTACAGTAGGCCACTTGCTGCTACCCACGCCACCGTGTACAGCCCACCACACATATACCTGTGGTGTCTTTCACGGTTCAGGGCGCCCTAATTTAAATGGGGAGACATATTTCATGCATACACACATCATCCCCGCAGAGCGCAGGAGGACGGAGGGTTGGTTGGCTGAACGGGACGAAGGGGAAAACACTGGTGGCAGCAGGATGGGGGTTATGGGGCTTCTTTTTTTGTGGTAGCCAATGGACTCCGTCTCCCCCGTCCTGTGCATAGTGGGCTGTCCATTTTATGACGTTAAGACAGGCTCCGGATCACTGGATTCAAGACTTTGGCTGTTCTTAAAACTACACTTGTGAGAACTCGTGAGATATGGTTTAAAATGTCCTTTTGGTGTTGTTGATGTGAAAGTGTATACTGTGTAAAAGATACACCTTTTTCCCTCGTTTCGTTTTTCGTTCATCACAATTTCTCTGTTATCCAATACTGATACCGATACATAGAGAATAATAATGAATAAAAATAATATCTAATACAAAAAAGAAAAAAAACTTATATAAAGTCGACCAATTAACCATAGATAGCAGACTCCTCACTTGGGCAACTCCAAAGCAAACTCCACATGCCCCAACATTTTATTATACCTGCCATAAACCCATGTGTCTGATCGCTGGTCAGGCTGGCATATTCACCTTAGTGTCAACCCCTTACCCCTGTGGCTGATCACTGGCTAGACACAATCACCATACTGTCAACCCCTTACCCCTGTGTCACTGGCACATTTGTCGATACGAATATGACCTGATAACGTCAAATAATTGCAGATACTGATACTTTTCCCAATATCGATACAGTAAATCAACATTGTTTACAATACCAATGTGTGCTGTGCATCCTCTCATGAGCCCAATGGCTGCCATTTGCATTGCGAAATCATGTAATTCGCAGATATTCTTTTCAAAAAACAGGCGTTGGTTCTTACACACAAGACAAGCACTGCCCTGGCTATCCATCCCAGCTGTTCCGATGCTTCGCCTCTCCTCCTCAGGGCTACGATGGGTCTGCCGTCCTAATCAATACTAACTGCCCCGAGGAGAATAGATGAAGCTCGCCCCACAAAGCTGTACAGCTGGACTCTCTACCCTATCCCACCTTAAAGTCCATCCACCCCCCGTAGTGAAGCAGCAACACACACACACACACACATGCCCGTTAGAGAGGCGCTGAACCATGACCCTTGACATTTGACCCCCATGGCATTCGACCCCCCTCCCCTCTCTGTCTGATGGCCTATCGATTACGTCTGGCCTTGCCTGGGTAATTGTTGCCTCATAATTACTTCACGTGTTTCGTTTTTTCAGAGCCGCAGAACACTAAAGCTATACCTCACACCCTCGGAACATCACAAAGGAAAACGCTCAAACGCATACACACACAGGCCCACAGGACAAAACGTTTTGTCCTGTGGGCTCAACCGACCGACTGACTTGCCAATTGGCGAGATGGGACCGACCGGCCCGGCTGAAGTTAGTCAAGATGAGAAAGTACTCCTTTCCCGTAACAGCATGGCAAGAACATTTCCAAACATTAAGAGAGAGGAAAACGACAATGAAGATGGCAGGTCTGTAATTGTTTGTTTTTTCTGGCTTCCCTGAAGGAGAAATGAGACCTTTTTTCCAAAGGATGAGCGTGTCAGAGCGTGTGGTGAGGTGGGGTGTGTTGCCTCGATCCGTCTGATTTCCTGGGCATCGTTGGCTGCGTAACCGTGGCCTGCTCAAAAGGTAACGGTACCATGTAATGGACCTCATGGTAAATGGTGCATTTATATAGCGCCTTTGCATAGATACAATACATTCACCCATTCACACACACCAATGGCGGGAGAAACCATGCAAGGTTGACCAGCACATCGGGACCAATTTGGGGTGAAGCCTCATCCTCAGGGAAACATCGACACGTACTATGGGGGAACCCAGGTTAGAACCGGCGACCTTGTGGTTACCATCCGGTGACTCTACCCCTGAGCCACTGCTGCCAGATCAAAACTTTGTAATCTGAGCTGGCGTTGAGGAATTGAATCCACTGCAGGTCACTGGATTAATGAGGTTTATCAGCCATGGATTCTTTGAATGAAAGCGGCCGTACATGTACACACACACACACGAAATGTTGATGACATCAGAGCTGGAAAAGTCTGTCAATCTACTGCATAAAGACTTCTGAAATTGAGTTCAATGCAAGTGGACTGTGGCTTTCACTGGGGTCCTGAAGAAATGTCAGTCTGTAGTTCCTTCGGACGGCTTCGGTGGATGTGTTGTCTGTTTTACAACAAGCCATGTAAACTACTTTCAGGGGGGAATATCATCATTTCTAATAGCACCAAGGTGCAAATACTTTGTCATATGCTCCAAAAGGAATCAATCGGTCAATCCAGGCAGCCTAGATATCATGAAATATAGTACTACAATGCAGGGAAGGTGGTTCCAATGGTAACGGCATGGAATCGGTTTAAAAATAAATAAATAAATAAAAGAAAGGATCTTTTTTGCTGCCCGTCTTTCGAGACACGTCCGTGAAAGATGTCAGCGCGGTCCGCGGCAAATTGACTTTGTTGTGTCTACAAGTACCTGCCACATTTAATACTGAGCGGATGATCCACAATGGATTTTTGATCCCGGGGAAAATGAGGGGAGATGTCTGTCTGTAACAACAGAAAAATAGGAAGGAGAGGAAAAATCCATAAAACCTCCTCACAAGCTTAAAAAGCTGCTCCCGGGCGCCGAATACATTATCCTCTCTCCCCATCTCTCTTTCTCTCTCTCTCTCTGTTTTTCTTTCTTTTTTCATGAGTTGTTTTCATGTAAGGGGAAAAAAGAGCTATAGGCCAGCTAGACCCTCCACGTAGGTTCGCCTTTGGCGATTCACCAGATTTTCAGTTTTCAATGCCCCCCCGCGTCCTTGGGGAGGGATCCAAAATCAAACCCCATAAATATTTCAAGAGCGTTATTTTCATGACTCTCTTTTTCTCTCTCTCCCTCTCTCTCTAACACACTCTCCTCCTCATGCTGGCAAGCAAAGCCTCGCTGTTTACACTTGCCACTAAAACTTGTCGTTGTACTTAAAATAAATAAAAAAAATGCAGCCCCTGCCAGCCGTTAGGGGACTAATGAGAAAGACGCATACTGTAGCATATTGCAGCCGTGTCTAAACGTTTGGCCAAAATCCACAACGGGCTGGCCCTTTCAATGGAGACATCTTGGGTGCCAACTTTTGAATACTACTTTGAATGTATATTGTTTCAGAGCAGGAAAAAATAAACTATAAATGCCGAGTGTTGACATTTTGTACAGCGCGCATTTGTGTGTGTGTGTGTGTGTGTGTGTGTGTGTGTGTGTGTGTGTGTGTGTGTGTGTGTGTGTGTGTGTGTGTGTGTGTGTGTGTGTAAGAAGGACTCACATGTCTAGATGTATACGACAGTCTCCAAAATTAACTGTCCCGAGTGTCAGGAGTACTTTCAGATCCTTCTTGACATCTGCTCTCCATCTGAAGGAGCCCGGAGGAAGTCCAGCCATATTCTGAGAAACAATATGTAGAAAAAGGAGATGAAAACGACTTCATTATGAAGAGAATAATCATTGAATTATTTTAGCTCAGATTTCTGACATAACTGGCAGGACAGAACTCTTGAAAAGCAAAAAAAAGCATCTGCAGGCATCTGCAAGAAAACAATAAACTAAAGTAATTTTCACACCAAAGGGACACCTCGCAACTAGTTGGGCCCATAGGAAGTCCCCAACGCCACGGCCAAAACGGTGAGAACACCTGCTCTAGCCAAAAATTAACACGTTTTTATGGCACTGTGACAGTCGACGGTCTTTTGGTATTGGTTCATACCAACCCATCAGAAATGGGAAAGTAGATGACGTTGTTGTCATTCATGTGGCTAATTGCTATCCCAGTTGCTAACCAAACAAACACAGCCGTCGAGCATTACTAACATGTGAACAAAAGCAGTAAAATTATGTCGGATGATGATGTTTATATAACCCAACGCTTCTTTAAAGAAGCCATTACCACCATAGCTCGATTTATTAGCCAGATTGTTTGACAGGACTATCGGCCAATCAGCTGCTGTAGTTGGATTTTCAACTAATACTGATGGCCCCATGGATGCAGTCACCAAACCTGAATCTGGGAAATAATTTAAAGTGGTGATTCTGTTTAAATGAGCAAAGTGCAAATTCCCCAACATGCTTTACCGTGTGTGTTAATACAAAGTCCATAGACTAAATAAGTAAGTAAGTATAAGTATTACAGGGTCTGGCACCCATAAAAAAAGAGTGTTGAATGAACTAGTGCAACTATACTTTTTTATATATTTTTCATATATATTTTTTTATATTTTATACTTTTCTTGTGTATTAAATGGCAAGACATGAAGCAGAAATCTAACAGCATAGCGAAGACCAAACTACACACATTAAACCCATGCCTTTCTAAACTATATTTCTAAGGAAATTGGTTGTGTTTAGCATCACTCATGATAGGCTAAACACCATTCTTTATTCCTTATTCCCTATAATGAATAAAAAAATGACATTACTCGCTCGGTTTGAAAACGATTGGTGTTTGGAGAAAAGAAACTACGCACGCTATTTCATTTTTTGGGAGGCTCTTAAGCTCTTTGAAGTGATCAACAAATGCTTTTAGAGAGGGGGTGGGGGGTGTTGGGGGGGGTGGAGAGACAGCCAGAGGCTTAACGGTTTTAATTGTTGCTTTAAACAAAAGGGATGAAGGCAGTTTTGAGAGGATCAGCATGACAAACAGCCCCATATCGTTGCACAATACTCCGACGGCAACAAAAGGGGAGAACAAAAAACAACACTGGATAACTTCCAGGAATCCGCTTCAACATCAGCAGCGCCAGTTTAATCAAACATTCTGAGACGCACACACGCGCGCGCGCACACACACACAAACACAAGGCCTTTATTACACCAACTTTATGCCAGCCCGCGGGAGCTGCCTCCCTCTCTCTCTCCCTCCATCCCCTCCACAACACGCAGGCAGCCATTGTCTCACAGTCGTTTAGATAAATGCCATTGTTACGGATTAACACTTCAGTCTCAGCCAACAGGCCTACAGATAAAGTATAGACTGATTGTTCAGCCAATAGGCCTATAGGTACAGTACACACTGATTGTTCAGCCAGTAGGCCTACAGGTACAGTACACACTGATTGTTCAGCCAATAGGCCTACAGGTACAGTACACAATGATTGTTCAGCCAATAGGCCTACAGGTACAGTACACAATGATTGTTCAGCCAATAGGCCTACAGGTACAGTACACACTGATTGTTCAGCCAATAGGCCTACAGGTACAGTACACAATTATTGTTCAGCCAATAGGCCTACAGGTACAGTACACAATGATTGTTCAGCCAATAGGCCTACAGGTAGGCCTACAGTACACAATTATTGTTCAGCCAATAGGCCTATAGGTACAATACACAATTATTGTTCAGCCAATAGGCCCATAGGTACAGTACACAATGATTGTTCAGCCAATAGGCCTACAGGTACAGTACACACTGATTGTTCAGCCAATAGGCCTACAGGTACAGTACACACTGATTGTTCAGCCAATAGGCCTACAGGTACAGTACACAATGACTGTTCAGCCAATAGGCCTATAGGTACAGTACACAATTATTGTTCAGCCAATAGGCCCATAGGTACAGTACACAATGATTGTTCAGCCAATAGGCCTACAGGTACAGTACACACTGATTGTTCAGCCAATAGGCATACAGGCACCGCACTGCCTTCAGCCATAAGTCCGATAGGTATACTGATCACTTCAGTCCTGGCCAATGGGATCATTCAGCCTAGAGTTCTCATTTTCTACCCGAACCCGAGAAAACCCGGCCCGGCCCGACATTTTCGGGCCGGGTCGGGCCGAAATAATATGCTAATTAGTCGGGCCGGGCCGGGCCTCGGGCTCTGTGAAAAAAAAAAAATATATATATATATATATATATATTTTTATTATTATTTTTTATTTTTTTAATTAAAAAATATAAATAAATAATAACAACATTAACAATAATTAGTCTGTTTATTTTATTATGACGAGTTTGCTGCTGAATCATGGCATTTCGATTTCGTTCATACCATAATGTGAGGAGTGGAGCCAGAGCGCAGTTTGTGAAAGTGCCTGTACTCTGTGCTAAACACAGAGAGAGTCGCCCCTGGCCTGCACAGCTGGCAGGTTGAACTATACTTAATTGCTAGCTGGTGTTGCGCACACGATATCCATTAGATCTATAAGTCATCTGAAGTCTACAATGCATCACAATCTAACACCTTTGGTACATGGAGATCGGTTCCTAACAGGGCCATAAATCAGACACGTGTCCGTGTCCGTGAAACAATAAACATTGTTGAATTACAAAACATAACATTCTTCTTTTATTATTATTATTACCGTTATTATCATCACCCTCTTTTCTTCCCCTTGCTTTTGATACACTAGACAGAAAATAAAATAAAGAACATTTTCTGCCACGCAGATGCATGTAGGCCTATCGCAACAGAAATAATGCTTACATAGGCGAGGCATTTCCCCTTTGTTTATTTTACTATTTGCTATATATTGTGAGCTAACATTCTTCTTTTATTATTATTATTATTATTATTATTATTATTATTATTATTATTACCACACCAACATTATATTCTGAATCAATCTGTGAATACAAGCACAGCGGCACATCGGATATCATTTCGTTTCGTTTCTGATTTCCATTTCCACGGAAATGATGATTTATTTGCATGACAAAACAGACATTTTACATTGCCAAATCAAGTGTCACAAAAAATGAAAATGGAAAATATGCGCAGGTTCACAACAACAACAGAAAAAAAACTTTAGTGCAGAGAGAGAGAGAGAGAGAGAGAGAGAGAGAGAGAGAGAGAGAGAGAGGAGAGAGAGAGAGGAGAGAGAGAGAGAGAGAGAGAGGAGAGAGAGAGAGGACGGTGAATTGACCGCGAATGCGTTGTTCTAGCTATATTATTCGCTTCTAAATTCATATTTAGAAATTATTACAGACGAAAAGAAAAACAGAGATGAGTTCAATTGCATATTTAGGAAAAGTCATGGAAGGGGAACTTTTTCAGACCATCACAGCAGAGAAAATCCACTTCAAAATCTCAAAAACGAGTGCCGTTGTTCTAGTGTGAAGATGCAGGCGAGGCACGCAGCGCAGCAACTCAGCTCCTCAAGCAGGGTCGGATATAGACTTCTAGAGGGGGGCAGAGCTCACCCAAACGTAAATCCAATGTGAAAAACTTCGGAGACGCCCCCTGCCATTCCTTCAGCCCCCCATAGGCTGACTAAATCAGGCCCTGACCTCAAGCAGAGTAGCCCATAGCTTAAAATCAGAAAGGTGCCGTTTCGGAGATTAGGCCTATAAATAGGCTAAACAAAAGCCAAGTCGATTTTTAAACAGATTCGCTCGTCTGTCACCTCCTTCTAACCACTAGCGCCATCTATTGTACAAGTAGGATACATTAGGCTTATTAAAAAAAAAAAAAAAAAAAAAAAAAGTCGGGCCTTTTGTCGGGCTTCGGGCCTAAAATTGCGGTAATTAATAGGGCCGGGCCGGGCTTCGGGCTGAGCCAATTAGGGCTCAGTAGGGTCGGGCTTAAAAAATTAGGCCCGTTGAGAACTCTAATTCAGCCAATAGGCTTAGAGATACTCTGACGTGGCCCTTCAAACTGATTGACGTCCAGCCATCTACACCATTGGTCAGGACCTGGGCCGGCATATAGCCAATTAAAATTGCTTTTTGAGCTACTTCTTTTTCATAGTGTATATCGATCAATCGATTGTTATTCCTATACAGTATATCCATTATGAAGTGTGTTGCCTATAATTTCCCTCTCCCCTCACTTGCCCCTCAAATGATGACTGAGCGATAATCGTTCAGTGCAAATAAAAAAGCTTACCAGAATCAAAAATCAGACGCAGTTGTATCCACAAAATGAGCATGCAGGGCTCAAACAACACAGGCACTGAGGAAAATGCAGTGCAACACGCGTAGCGTCTTCTCAGCACAAAACGCAGGTCTCATAGAAAATGAACTAGAGGTGCGCTGTATAGCTCCCCGTATGAAAAGACCTTAATTTGAACATGGACTGGGACTTTTGTTCTAAACAACCGTGGACTACACAAGTACACACACAGAGATGCATTTATTATAGTAGCATAGATATTCTCTCCAATAGTTACAATGATTCGACAAGGATAAAAAGCAGCATTTTGATACTTCCCCAAAATGGAGGAGTAAAAATAAACAAACCAGACTAACACCAAAGGCTGCATGGAACAAAGTTGGGGAGAACAATCTGTCCTTTTGACAAATCGACCGCAGGCTCATTATTTGTTCGTTAATAGCGCAGCAAGGCTATATGCGCATGCGGCAGGAGTCGGGACACGTCGCACGTTATACAGATGGCTTACGTGACCCGGTTGTGACAACAGCGCGAGCATTCATTTGGCTGGATGTGTTGAGGCTATTGAAAGGTGGAATGGGGCTGTTTGGCGATGGATGGATGGCCGCGCTAAGTTGTGTTTTAGTGCCACTGTAAACAGGATTAGCATTGGCAGGTATCGGATGGGGCCAGGAGAGATGCAAACAGCTTATTGCTCCGCGGGGAATAGAGAGACTCGATGCAAATAGCAGCTAATCAACTGTGCTGTTATTTGTTAACAACAGAATGGGATGAAGGAAAGAGGGGAGGGTGGGAGCGGGGGGGGGGGGGGGGGGGGGGGGGGGGGGGGGGGGGGGGGGGGGGGGGGGGGGGAATGATTGGTTTAGAAAATGACCAGCAGGTAGGTTGTATCTACTAAAAAAAACACAAGAAATGTTTTGTTTTAGAGCAGGGATGTCAAACTCAAACGGAGAACAAACTATAACACACACACACACACACACACACACACACACACACACACACACACACACACACACACACACACACACACACACACACACACACACACACACCACACACACACACACACACACACACACACACACACACGTGTGTCACTCACTCACATTTCTGTCTGGCTTTCATACGCTCACTGCGTTCACCATAAATGCAAAGATGCATGCAATAAAAACTGATATATGCTTTATTAAAGTTTCCTGTTCTGTGCTTTAAGCTTTCATAGTAAAATGAGACTATAACAATCAGTTAATTTCTTATCATGACATGTGCAATAAAAACGAGGGCCAGATCTAATAATTAAATATCATCACCTTGAGTTTGACACATATGCTCTAGACTATACCTGGGCATTATGCGGCCCGGGGGCCAAATGCGGCCCTTTGGCTGACTCTGACCGGCCCGGGGACCACCAGTGGTCCTTGAGAGAGTTCTAGTTAAATATGGAAAGTTAACCAGATGTAACTCTTTGAGAGCGTAAAAATGAAACCAAATGGACCCTTGTGGGTCCATTTGGTTTCATTTTTACACTCTCAAGAGTTAAAATATTCATCATCTGAATTAGCCCTAGTCTACACAACTAGAGAATATAAAATAATGGTCATTTTTTCATCAATGTTATCCTGTTTTGTTTGAAAAATCCAGCCTGGTATTGTGAACAAAAAAAATCTTTAGTTTTGGGGTCTGTGGGGCTATAATGTCATAAATAGTGGTCCCTGGTGTCAAAATGGTTGATCTTACTGTTACGTTTATCTTGAAATTAAATTAATATTACGCAGTCTTTAGTTCAGCCTTTAGTCTTGGCCCTCCACAATATTTTATGTTTCTCATTTGGCCCCTTGGGAAAAATAATTGCCCACATATGCTCTAGACGTTTATAAAGGACTGCCAAACGCACCGAATGGGGCAGGTCATGTCTGCTGCACAGGTCTGTGTTCTCGTTGTCAGTAAAAGAAAAGGAATTGCAGGAATTGTCACGGTGCGACTCAAGATGCATTAGACCCAAAATGTTGTAGCACACAGCACTGGTAGGATCAGAGAAGGTCAAATAAAAATATGTATTCTGCTGAAAACACTATAGTGTAACAGGCACCACAACAACACCAGAGCTGAGGGTTTAATAGACACAACTAATAACAATCAACACCTCATTGGCTGGGACACAACAGGACACAGGTGAAATACAACTGCAGTTACACATACACTGGCTAGACAAGGCAGGCAACAGCAAATAGAGCCGACAGGAAACACCAGCAACACAACTACAAAATAAAAGTACAGTTCATGACTGAATGACTTGTGCGTAGAGATGAGCAGTCCCACCCCATTCATGACGTTGCCCGCGTCTCAGACGTAATTTCCCCTTTCATTTTCCTCATAGACTTTTCAAAAATGATTTATATAAAGACCGTTATGACGTGGACAAAGCCAAATCGGGTCGTGACAAATCATGGCAACACTCACACTTTGGACCAATCAGATAATAATAATAACGACAGGATACAACACTTTTATACTCCCAAAAGATTGTGTCTGTTGTCATGATTCGTCATGACCCGAGTTGTTTTGTCTGTGGTGTAATCGTCTTTATATAAATCATTTTGTTTATGTCTATGAGGAAAATGGTACCAGCTCAGTGGCCTTGTGGTTAGAGTGTCCGCCCTGAGACTGGGAGGTCGGGTTCGATTCCCGGCCGGGTCATACCAAAGACTCTAAAAATGGGACCCAATGCCTCCCTGCTTGGCACTCAGCATCAAGGGATGGATTTGGGGTAAGTCCCTGCGATGTACTAGCGTCATGTCCAGGGGGTGTACTTGTACATCAAGCTGCCTCACGCTATAGAAACAGGAGATAGGCTCCTGACCTATATGGGCCTCAATGGCTCAGCTGGGCCTCCTGACATCATGGCCTGGCAAGGCTACTTACTTACTTTATGAGGAAAATGAATGGGGAATTGCTCTAGCCATTTTTTCAATGTGAAAATGGTCAGTGGGTTGAGTGGGTTTGAGTGGGTTTTAACTGAAATGTTTTGCTTCCGACGTTGTCCATGGAACTACATATTTTCAGATGGGGGTCTGTGGCCATATAGAGATTGTTTTGGGGGCCCTTGACAGGACACATTGAGGAACACTGATGTAGAAAGCTGAGTTTTTATTCAGAAAACTGTCCAGGTTTAAAAGACGTTTTGTAGAAGTTTTCCGGTCAAAAGAGTGAGGGGCAGGAGTTGCACGGGAATCCTCGATCGAGCTCCTGTCGCTTTGCCTCGCATTGTCAAAATGTCATCAGAGGACACGAAGGGGACTTTATCGCCTGGTCTATAAATCTGTCCCGTATAGACAGAGCACATACGGGGAGGAACAATGAGGTGGTGGAGAAAAATAGACGCCATCCTGGCAGTTTGAGAGAAGGACGGCCATTTTCACTGATAATCTATTCCGTCTAATTACCTGTGTGTGTGTGTGTGTGTGTGTGTGTGTGTGTGTGTGTGTGTGTGTGTGTGTGTGTGTGTGTGTGTGTGTGTGTGTGTGTGTGTGTATGTGTGTGTGTGTGTGTGTGGGTGTGTGGTGT
The DNA here is from genome assembly GCA_039105355.1 of Benthosema pterotum. Classification (NCBI taxonomy): domain Eukaryota; kingdom Metazoa; phylum Chordata; class Actinopteri; order Myctophiformes; family Myctophidae; genus Benthosema; species Benthosema pterotum. Next base: position 17,184,713 of record CM076988.1, read on the forward strand.
GTGTGTGTGTGTGTGTGTGTGTGTGTGTAGGGGGGGTCAAGACACACATACACACACACACACAGTAGCCACGCACCATTCAAGGAAGGAGACAGTGATGAAGTGTTGAGGTGACAAGACAGCCAAGCAATCGCTATTTTTCTTTTCTTCTAGAACTGACCAACTATCATGTCTTAAAGGACATACTGTCTCTTCTCTGGCGAGGAAGGAAGTCAATGATGACACCCCGCCTCCGCTACACACTCTTCTCTCGCTTACAGTATGCTTTTGTACCGTTGATTATGATTATTTCTTTGGTGCGGTTCCCTCGTAAAGCGCTCAGCCTTGAAAACAATTAACCTTTATTTTTAGTCCAACTGCACGCACACACACACTCGCACTCACACGCACACACGTACGCAAAAGGCAAGAGCACACACCAAATATTTGGTGTCACCTATTCAGAAGAACAGCCCCCCCTCACCCCCCTGTAAATGGTGTGTCTGTGAGGCGAGATCGAAAGCAATTACCATTATAGAGCTTTGCCATCGTGAGGAGAGTGTGTGTATGAGCCTGCATGGATGATGACTCTCAGTGCTCTGTCTCTGTGTATCTCTCTCGGATTGATTGATATTTTTATTCGATAAAAAAAAAAGATAAATACTATATAAAATACTAACAGTATAGGATACAGCCAGGCCCATAGCAAGACTGCAGAGAATACTGAAATACTGAGGACGAACTAGCGGCCACAGCAGCGAGAGGGCTGGGCAGCAATGTTTTTTTTGGAAATCAGCAATGTAAATGCAGTGATGGGCAGTAACTTGTTACAAGTAGCTAAGCTACATAGCTTAATTACATTTTCCCGTAGCATGTAGTGTAGCTTACTACATTGTTCTGGGAATACCTTGCAGTGAAGCTACACTATTTGTTTCAAGTAGCTTGTAGTGAAGCTACACTACTTGTTTCGAGTAACAAGGAGTGTAGCTTACTACATTTTCCCACACACGTTTTCAAATCCTGCCAATTTTTAATGGATAGAAATCCTCTAATATACATCCCAAAACTTAGACATGCCATCATCCTATAGGTTTAAACCCACCCCTAGATTATTATTATTTTTTATGATTTTTATTTACATTATTTTATTATTTAGAAACTTGTACATTAAGTTGAGCTGTATATTTATATATACTGTATGTAGCGTTGATGTAGCAAGGTACTTTTGTCGTGTAGCTTGTAGTATAGCTTCCCAGTAGGTTGCTTATCACACCAATCTTGTCAGATCTGGTCACATGCTGCGAGCCGACTGAGTTGATAAGCGCCCTCAGTCCGTTATGCAATCCGTTATAACACACATTCACAAACCTTCTTCTAAAACACTCGCCTCCTCTAACACTCACCCTCAACTTAATCGGCAGCACGTTGCAGTGTGAACACAGGGCTTGAAAGGCAGCGCTGATCGAGGATTTCCGGGTTTTCATTTCATCAATGCAATCGTGCCAGACGGTTCCCAGACTACACGCAGTAGCTCTCTCTCTCTCTCCCTCCCTCCCTCTCTGTCTCTCTCTCCTCCCATGGGGTGTGCATACAGTTCAAGTGACAGAGCAATAGCTACCCCATGAGCAGTTCGCAGCTCTACAACTCCCCTTTCAGTTGCTTCGGCTAGCGGAGTAGGCCTAGTTCGCTAGAGCCATGCACACACATGCACAAAAAAAAAAAAAAAACATTCCACACTGTCCCGACGAAATGCCGCGTGCAAGAAATTTGTCCCTGTGAAACACTATTGACATGGTTTAACCTGCATTACAACCTCAGAGCTTACAGTCGATTCTCATTTGGGAAGGTGTCGCCGCCATGCATGCAGAGACCGCAGGGGGCAGGGCGTCTGTCCTGGACCCCTCGCTAAAGGGTCTCGACCCCCCTGGGAGCGAGCCAGCCGAGCGGAGGGGCAGGGTCTTGGCCGGAGGAGAAGGTCAGGTACATTGCAGTGGGATCAAAGGTGAGGGGATTGGCAGCCAAGGTCAAGGTGACAGCATGGAGCAATGTGTCTGTGTGTGTGTGAGAGATGGGGGGGGTTGTTGGGCCCTCAGACAGGATCAATACTGCCTGATCAATGTCCCTCGCTTCCCCCTCTCTCCCTTTCTCTCTCTCTCTCTCTCTCTCTCTCTCTCTCTCTCTCTCTCTCTCTCCGCTCCATTTCATTTGTATTTTTTATATATATTTTTTTAATTCTCCATTTCTCTTTAGCTCTCTCTCCCTCCCTCGCGTCATTATTACACAGTATATCTCCTCTATTTTCTCTTTCCGGCTCACGTACACGTCCCTTTTCAACTTTTCAGTCAATTCCTTTTAATCGCGTCTGTTGCTTGCGCCACGCAAGCAGGCGCCCCCCCTCTCCTCCTCTCTCCCGTGTGCATCGTCGCTTATGACGGAACCGGACTCATCTTGATACACACACACACACACACACGCACGCGCACAGCACCACAGGGGCCCTCATGGAACTGGACAGAGAAAGGGAGAGAGAGAGGGAGAGCAGAGAGATAACTTAGGCCCTGGCACACATATTGTTTGAACAGCGTTTTATTAAGCCGGGGTCCGCTCTTTTTAATATTTACATTGGTGCGCGGGAGGCTTCAGAGGCGCTTTAGGCAATTACACACATGACCAAGTCGATAGCCACGGAAACAGCAAAAAAGAGAGAGGGAGAGAGAGAGAAAAAAAATCCTTTATCACGTCGCCAGGAGAGCATTGCCAATTCCACGGACCTGGTCCGTTGATGTAGTTTGCATTTCAATTAAAAAAAAAAAAAAAAAAAAAAGGGGGGCCGCAATACTGGTCTTTTATTCAAAGTCAGTGTCATAAGGAGGATCCAGAATGCATCCTGAATGAAGTATTTTGTGTCCGGGGGTAACAATATGGGCACACACAGACACACACACACACGCATACAGCATGTGGCTCTAACAATGAAACATTGTGAAAATTAATGATGTACAATAAATGCACAAGGGTATTTATTTACTATTTGACTACCACACTGTGTCACACTGTGACACGGTAATGGATGCTGATGTACTTTTTCTATTGACTATGAATTTGTTTCAACAAAAACTAAATAAACATATCACTATCAGGACCGGCTGTGGGCTAAATTGTTAGGAAGGGGCGAGACCCACTAGCAAATGTAGACAAGAACGCAGACACGTCGCGAGTCGTGAGCAGGTCAACCTGGTGTTCTAGACCTGCAAGGGCATGGAGCGGATAGGAGAACTCTGCCCTGCACCTCCTGGGATTCGTGGGACAACCAGGTTGGTAAACATGCACTTCTCTGTGCTTGAGGTTATGTTTAGGCTCAGGGTTAGTAATACCAAAATACAAACTAGTCGTGACCACAAGCACCTATATTCACAACCGTGACCAGTAAAGTAGTAGCGACTAGTAAGAAACTGGATGCTGTTGGATCTTGCTGTCTCTCTAGTTTGTTATTTAAACAGAAATATTGGCATCAGCCAAAAATTCCCATATCAGTGTCTCCCTAATATTATGTTTTCTGCATAGTGTCCTGCTGGGATGATTAGGGCTGCAACGATTAATCGATGGATTGTAATCAAATTGATAATGGAATTCGTTGTCAACTAATTTAGTAATTGATTAATTGGATTGGCAACTAATCACTGGGGTTATCATGGATGTTCCCCACTTTTCCAGCGTTATGTGTAACTAAACCGAAAAGGAGTGAACCATCTCTAACCTAACCCTAAACATGACACATAACAATGATTATGTAGCTCTATATTCGATTAGTCCAAAATGTTTTAAGGTAAAGAAGTGTTGCAATCGATTAGTCGTTTAAATAATCGGCTGATGAATTGATTCTGAAAATAATCATTATAGTTGCAGCCCTAGTGATGATGCAGTTGGTCACACACGAAAATGACAAACAAAACAAACCTGATTTAAACGCGACGGTCTCAGCTGCTGCCTGCGAGACATGGAAGGAGCGCGCAAACTACCGAAACGCACAAGCGGATGCAGTGGGGGGTAGGAGGAGGGTTATAGGACGTCAGGGCCGGATTTAGCCAGCTCTTCTAGGGTGGGCTGGAAGAATGGCAGGATGGGCAACTCCAAAGTTTTTCATATGAAGCAGTGTGTTTCAACCTTTTTGACACCAGGGCCCACTATTTATTCGGCATTTGAGCCACAGACTACCATTTGATGACATTTTAGCCCCACAGATGCCAAAACTAAACATTTCTTTTGTCCACAATTCCAGGCTGGATTTGGGAAACAAAACAGTCAAACATACAGATCAAACACATTCTCTAGTTGCGTAGACTTGAGATAATTCAGATGAATATTTTAACTCTTGAGAGTAAACATGAAATGAAACATGGTTTCATTTTTACGCTCTGAAAGAGTTACATCTGGTCAACCAACTTTCCACCATTCAGCTGGGAACCACCTGGAACTCTCTCAAGGACTACTGGTGGTTCCCGGACCATTGGTTGAAAACCAGTCCACTGATATTACCTTTAATTGGGTGGGCAAGATGCACGTTTGGGTGGGCTCTGCCCACCCCTGCCCCCCTCTAGATCCGGCCCTATAGGACAGTTAATAAGGCACACAAGGCTTCCTTTGAAGCTCTATCTGGGTGTGTGTGTGTGCTCCTGGGAGGGGTGGGATAGGTGGGGGGTCGTATATATAAGGGTGTCTGGCATTGAGAATCCCTCTCATACTCCCCTAAAACAAATGCAATTACCCAGTTAATTGTGTTCAAAGTGGAAGCTCCGGCGGTGGGGTGGGGTTGAGGGGGTTGGGGGGGAGAGAAGGGGAAAGTCAGCAATCGTGGAGACGATATGCTGACACAGCGAGCAGCGTGGAGAATAATGGATGTGGGTTGGGGGAGAGAGGGGGCAGGGGGGTGTGTTCGAGAGGCAGCTTTATTGGGGTGAGATCACATAAAAGAAGGCACTTTTGGACAAAACTTGAGAAAATAGCAGATCTACAAGCTCTCGATGCATCACAGCTTTTTCCGAGGGGCACAACCCAGCAGTCTTCACAATTGTTGGGCAGTAACAAATTGCATATTATATAATATAATATTATTACATTTTCCAGCCAAAGTAGTGCAACGTCATTACTCTGCCAAAATGGGTCACTCCTGCCAAAACACGCCTCATTGCTTATTACAAATGTTGTCACATGATGTGAAAATAGAACAGCTATCAACAGATAACAACAGAGATGTGCAGTAGTTTGTAGGTCCTAATCCACCGCATTATTCTGCGCACATGATCTACACGACAAGTTGTCTCTAAATAGTTGTGTTGTACCTCTCTACTCTTTTGCAGGTGGGATGGAAAAACTTGGGAAAGTTCCAATAAAGTATTATGTAACATATCACTCTTTGATTCAAGTAAAAAGTAATATAATATTACTTTTTTTTTACTTTAAGTGCACAGTCAAACACTTGTAAACTTGTAAACTAAAAAATGTAAATGACTGCTGTCTGTGATTTTTGGTTTTGAGATCAATCAATCAATCAATCAATTAATTAATGCATATAAATGGAATTCTGGACCATTTATAGTCCCCATTTTTCTCTGCATGAGCTGCGTGATGAGCAAACAGACCGGACCACGTGTCCGGGCTGTTTGCTGTACAATTAGCATCCCAAGTCTCCCTCTAAATGGTCCTGGTGTTCACCAGTTAAAATAATAAAGCTCTAATTAAGCCATATTATGCGGCCCTGGTGGCGGCCCAAATGTGGCCCTTTGGCTGACTCTGACCGGCCCATGAAAGGGTACCATGGTTTTCAACCAGTGGTTTTCAACCAGTGGTTAAATATGGAAAGTTGGTTAACCAGATAAGCGTAAAGATGAAACCAAATGGACCCTCTGAATTAGCCAGAGAATGTAAAATAATGGTCATTTTTTATCTATGTTTTCCTGTTTTGTTTGTGAAATCCAGCCTGGAATTGTGGACAAAAAGAAAGCAAAAGAAATCTTTAGTTTTGGGTATGTGGGGTTAAAGTGTCATCAAATAGTGGTCCATGGCTCAAATACTGCATAAATAGAGGGCCCTAGTGTCAAAATGGTTGGTCTTACTGTCACTTTTATCTTGAAAGACTTTAGACTTTAGTCTTGGCCCTCCACAATATTTTATGTACATTTGGCCCATTGGGAAAAATAATTGCCCACCCCTGAACTAAGCTATTCTGGTCCAGATCTGACTAGTCTTGGACTGCTTTGATCTGGCCACAATCAAGACACCACTAATTCGACCCGGTCCTGACCCTGCTTGCTTGGCGTTGGCCAAGTCACAGGTTGGTTAGTATGCAGACGCGGAGCCATTTTGAGTATGGTGGTGGTATACACCATGCTGACAGACACAGCAGAGTCAAAGAGTATGCAGGGTTGGGGTTGGGAAAGGAGGGTGTGGAGGGTGTGGAGGGGTTGGGGTGGGTGTCGACACAACGCTGAGGACCGATCTCTTCCTGACCTGCCATTTATCAGACGGTTTATAAATGAGACGGTGGCTGTTGCATGCGCGCGTTGGCCAAGACGTGGGTTAGTTAATATGCACAGGGCCATCCTGGCTGCATGGCCAGCCTCGCTCTCTTTCTCTCTCTCTCTCTCTCTACAGCAGCAATCCATCCATCCATCACAGTCAATTATCGGCTCCCGAAGCGATGATTATTAGTTCAGAGCGGTCCTCGATCGTCCAGGGTCGTGATCCCACATTCAACCCCACAAACCTTGAAATAGCATCCCCATTTTCTAGAGCAGTGGTTTTCAACCTTTTTCATCCCAGGGCCCGCCATATATTCAGCATTTGAGCCACAGACCACCAATTGAGGATATTTTTAGACCCACAGACCCCAGAACTAAAGATTTCTTTTGCTTCTGTCCATGACCATTAAATCTTCCAGTTGTGTAGATCTTCCAATTGTGTAGGTTTGGACTAATTCATAATTAATATGCTGGATATTTTAACTCTGAATGAAATGAAATGAACCTGGCGGGTCCATTTGGTTTCATTTTTACACTCTCAAGAGTTACATCTGAGAGGCGGATATCTAAGCCTGGCGATTTATAAAGCCATTGAAACATTCTAATAAGTAATGCAAGAAAGAGAAGCGCTAATGAAACGTCAATAAATACAATGCAAGTATATCTGTATATACAGTATACATATATATATATAAGTATATGTATTTTCGTTTAGTCTCAAAATTTGTATTTAGAAATACCTTTTATCCCCAGCCTCTCCAGGCAAGTACAAAAGGTTTTACTGGAAAAGATGGGCGCATGGGCCATTAACACCTATTGTTTTGGGGAACCAACTTTTGACACCTCCACTCACCAGGACCAGTTAAACAGGTTTTGACCCATTTGATAACAATAGCCTGGATGAATAGCGGGCGTCAAGCCGTCTAACACCTCCGATCCCCCTATAGGCTGTCTGTTCCCCTGTATTGTTGGCCCAAGTGTACTGTACCTCAGCCTGGGCCAGCAAAATAATTCTGGGCCATGGCCCTAATGGCCCAAATGATGCTACGCCTCATGGGAGTAGTGGGCGCCATGTTTGTTGTCTGACTCAACAGTGACCGTTCAGTAACGGCCTGTTGGCCAGTCAGCTGCTGTGATCGGATTTTCAGTTGAATCCGAACGCCCCATAGGGAGTCACCAGACCTGAATCCCCAGGGGGAAATAATTTAAAGATGGAGAGCCATGATTTTTTCTACCCTAAAACATGATTATCAGTTATTAATGTTATATGAAAAGTAAGATTTTTTTTCCCCAAAAAAGTATTCAGTATTTGTTAAACTGTCATTTTTATGATTCCACCCTACCAGTTCATTAAGTCTGCCTGGTTTGCCTGGTGGGTGGTGATGGGTGGAGATCCACCTGAAGTGAGGCCACGCCCACAGCTTTAGTTGCATGATAAAGGGGGAGGAGTTAGGGGAGGGGCTGAGCACATGATGTCACTATATTGAAGTTTTTTTCATTGGCACATTTGACTGGAAAGGTTCAGCCCCCAGGAAGAAACCCTAAATACAAAGGGAAGACATCATTGCACATAAAAACACACCAAGGGGTCTATTTACATACTGTCACCTCTTAAACATGTACAAAATTGGAAAAAATACAAAAATCACGGCACCCCCTCTTTAAGGTGGTGTTTTTTTTAAGGTGGCGATTCAGGGCTGAAGCAATAGGGTGTTTATAAGAGTGCTCGTATAAAGCTGATAATTGCGGAAGGGGCCGCAAGTATTATGGCAGTATGTGTGCTTCTTCTTGTGATTGCTAAACATTTTGAGGGAGAAAGCGGGGCTCCTGATTCTGTGATTCTTGTATGATCCTAAACCCGGTTAAAAGAGTTAAATGTGACATTAAATTAACGTTGATTTTACAATACAGTACATATCGGCGATCCCAGAGATAAAAATGCCATTAAATGGGGGTGGGGTAGAGGTGGGGGGGTCTTTCAAGTGCAATGCAGTTGAGAATCTTTTCTTATTGGGATGCACTCCTGGCATATCATTTCAAATGGGGGTCGACGGGGCCAATTAGTGTGTGGGTGTGTGTGTGTGTGTGTGTGGTGTGTGTGTGGGGGGGGGGGGGGGTCATTGACATGAAAATGTTTGGGAGCCACTGCTACAGAGATGATGAGAAAGAGGGAAGAAGAGGGTAGGGAGGGCGGATATAACATGTCCCATTTGAAAGGGCAAGAGAACATGTTGGAGGGGCAAGAGAAAATGGTATGGGGGTGGCTTCATCGCGCTGAAGCTGCACCCATACCATTATCGGTTACAGGACAAGTAAAGCATCAATAATAGGCCTAACATCAGTTGTTGTTGAAGTTGCAACAAACACACAGCATGCATAAAGCTAAAGGTCTGACTCAGAGAGTTTTCTGTTTTCAATGATGAAATGCTGTTGGTTTAGTGGTGACACAGCTGTAGTTACTTAGTAGTAGTACTAGTGTTTCACATCATTTGAAATATAAGCACTTTAATTTGAAATATATTGGGTTGTTTTGCATGGCATCGTGTTTGGGGGGGGCAGACTGGGCATTTAGGGGGGCATTACCCCCCATGCCCATGCCTAGATCCGACCCTGGAGGGAGGGCAGCTAGGCGGGGCGGCGGTGCGCCGGGTGTGTGTGTGTGGAGGGGGTGGGTTGGAGGGGCGATGACAACAGATGTGCTCCCTCTTCTCTCGCTCTCTTTCTTCGCAGAGAGAGAGATAGAGCTTCTTGTTTGATGGTGACAGTGGAGCGTAGCGTGTAGCCCGAGGTGCTAACAGTAAGTATTACAATACCAGCAGACTGCTGCTCGCTGCTGCAAGAGCTGCAAACACCCGTCTCTCTCTCTCTCTCTCTCTCTCTCTCTCTCTCTCTCTCTCTCTCTGCCAGTCAATTTATCCTGTTTTTTTCTCCTCTACCCCTTTTCCACCCCTGTGGTGCTGCTGGGGATGTTGATGGAACTAAAGTCTGCATGAATGGGTGTGTGCATGGAGGGGAGGTGGGTACGAAGGGGGGAATATGTAGTGTACACCGACTGGGGCCCGTCGCAAAAACGTTGGCGACTGCAGGGACTGCTGCCACAGCTAGCAGCGCGCCTCCCTTTCCCGCCCCCGAAAAGACATTTACGGTCAACTTAAAGTCACACTGGAACACATGAGAATAAATCGACGCAGCCCAAAACATGGGTGATAGGTGGAGAGAGAAAGAGAGCTGAGGTGAAAAAAATGCCACTATGAAAAAGGAGGGGGGATGTGGGTGCAGTGAGGAGGGGGGGGGGGGGTGGTTTCTTGTAGAATAATAGGCGAGCCTGCCTGGGATTCGTGGGATTGCATTTGGGCGTCCCGCGGTGCGCAGGGTGTCTCTAGGCTTGCTCAGTCATTTCGGCAGAGCGCGCATGCAGCGGTGCCACCCCACCCTGGGCGGCGTGCAGATGGGCTCGTGTGTGGAGAAATGAGCCGCGAGCAATCTCTCTCTCTCTCTCTCTCTCTCTGTCACTGTCTATCTCTCTCTCTCACGTTTATGTACATTCCTTGTGCTTTCTGTTTACAACATCCTACAGTACGTTCCCTCGATTTCTGCCTCTCTCTCTCCCTCTGTCCGTTCTCTCTCCCTGTTCTCGTTAAGTCGCATCTCATAACATGTTATATTTCTTATACGACCTCACCCCTCTCTCCCTCTCTCTCTCTCTCTCTTTGTATCCTGGGGCTGTTGCATCTCTTCTCGGAGCAGTGGCGGTGGGGGGGTGGGGTGTGGGGGACTCTGCGGGAGGCCATGGCGGTGAAAACGGGTCTCTTTGCCGAGACGCTGGGACTCGGGGAGGGAGGGGAGCCCATCTCAGGCTCGCGCTACCGGAAAATCTGCCCGTTCACGCTCCGTCGCGCGGCCAGACGTACCTACCGCCGTGAGGAGGTGGTGGTGGAGGAGGAGGAGGAGGCGAGAGACGCGATTGGGGCGAGACAGACGTAGATGCAACGTCGCTGCCACCTTCTGCTTTTGTTGTCTCTGCAGATCGAGGCAGCGTGGGGCAGGGCGGGGTGGGGTGGGCTGGGTGATGATGGTTTCAGGCAGAACGACTCTCTCTACTTGGGGTCGGGAGTGGGTTTTGATCTTTGCTATGTACGGGGTAAAAAGTTTATGTTTACCCTGGAGTAATTCCAGGTAAAATGCCCCCAAAATGCTGTTGCTATTTACATCTCTGCTTTCTCAAATAGAAACCAAAAACTAGACATAGCTGTATCTCCAATAGTTACAGAAACCAGGAGATTTCTGTGTGTCCAAGAGAAACCAAGACATTCATGTGATGCGGACGCATCACAGTGAGTTCAACAAACCATGTGCAACCCAGATTCAGCACAAAAAATTCAGGGACTAAATTATTTTCACTATGCTAAGCCACCGACATGTGAAACAACCTACCAAGAGTCATTAAGACATGCAAATCCCCAGATTCCTTTCAAAACCTCTCTCAAAGCGCACATACATATGTATACAGTAGGGTATGGAAGCCTATTGACGTCATAAGTCTTGTTCGATTTTCAAAGTGTACTTGATGAAAAAAAATAATTTGAAGTTGAAACATCAGAAATTAATGTGAAAGTGTATTTTATTTTTTGTCTTGAACTTGAAAAATATCAAAATGTATTCAAAGAAATGTTTATTCAAAGGGTTTTTTTCAGCTGTAATTTTCACTTCAGTAAATATTTCGATTTTGAGTATTTTTACAGGTTCAAATCAAAATAATTCGCATTCAAAGTTTTTTTTTTACTTTCACATCTGTGAAACTTACACATTCGTAGCAAAAGATTACACATATTTATGGCGCTAATCTGCTAGGATTTTTACTGCCAAATGTCTCGAGTTGAAGTTGAAATAAAAAAAAAAAAGTTGAAGTTGAAAAATAAAACAAAAGAATCTGAAAAATCTCTTATTTTTTCTCTTGAACTCGAAAAAAATAAAAATGTATTCTAAAAAAACTTGTATTCAAAAGTTACTATTTTGCTGTGTTCTTATCTTTCCTTTCAGATCTTTTTCTTACAGATTCAAAACACGGTTTCAGGTCTTCTTTTTTCACGCCTCTCTTTTTTTCTTCGTACGCCTCATTTTTTTCGTTCACCCTGAAAACTTTCAAGTCTGAAATATATGGCACGTCTGGGCCGTGGGGCGTGGTGTCATGATTGACAGCCCCCCCCCCCCCCCCCCCCCCCCCCCCGCCCTCCCATTCGATATTTTAACTCCCGCCCCCCCAAAGCACTTCCGGGTGCAAGTCTGTTTTGTAGTCCTATCCTCCGTGCGGTGTGCCTCGCTGTTTCAACAGAACTGAGGCAAAACAACGTCTAAACCGTCATTCTACCGCTTTCCTTCCATTGACAAAGAAAGGAAAAACGGCCCCGGTTGATGAGGTAAGTTGCATTTGAAGAAAATATATACAAAACTGAGGTTGTCGTCCTAACATTACTAAGACTACATAGACAAATGCTTCATTTGTTTTGTTCGATCAATCGTCTACAACAGTTGTTTTCAACCAGCCAGGTAGTCCCCAGCTAAGTTGGTTATCTAAATGTAACTCTTTCTTGAGAGTGTAAACATGAAACCAAATGGACCTGCAATGTGTGCCTGTTTTGTTTATCAAATCCAACTTGGTATTGTGGACAAAAGCAAAAGAAATCTTTAGTTTTGGGGTCCGCGCGTCTAAAATGACGTCAAAGAGTGGTCCGTGGCTCAAATGCTGAATAAATAGTGGGCCCCTGGTATCAAAAAGGCTGAAAACCAAAGATCTACAACAGTGGTTTTCAACCTTTTTGATCCAGGGCCCACTATTTATTCAGAATTTGCCACGGATCACCATTTGATGACATTTTAGCCCCACAGACCCAAAACTAAAGATTTCTTTTGCTTTTGTCCACAATTCCAACTTCAGAAATGCAACAGGAAAACATAGATCAAAAATGAGAATTCTTCAACATTCTCTAGACTTGGGCTAACTTAAGAATGTTGCGGGTCCATTTGGTTTCATGGTAAAAATGAAGAGCGTAAAAATTAAACCAACATCTTTGGTTTTGGGGTCTGTGGGGCTAAAATGTCCCCAAATGGTGGTCCATGGCTTAAATGCTGAATAAATAGTGCACCCTATATCAAAACAGTTGAGATTCATAGATTCATTACACAACTGAAATATTCAAGCCTTTTATTGTTGAACCTCCTCACATTATGCTACTTTTTAAGGACCTGTCTATGTTTAATGAACTTTTCCTACTATTCTAGGTGGTCTATAAATTAAATTGACTTTACCCACAACATTTACTAATGTACATGTAACATCCACCTCTAGGTGCAATGTACCTGGTCAACCAAAACGAAGACGATCAAGCAGCAGAGCACAAGGATTTCTTCCTGTATATGCCACACCCGCTTTGACCGTTACCAAGTGATAATTCCCAGGAGGCTGCTTATTTAGTGTTCCCTGACACTAAATAAAATCATTACTACTGGCACCAAATTCAGGGAAACCTACATCTCACCGGAGCCACCACCTGTCACCTGGCAGTATACGGACCCCTCTGGACCTTGTGATCCTGTCAGTGCTGAAGGATGTGCTGAAGCATGGGCTATAAATATTGAGATTCTTGGACATTCTATAATTCCTTTTATAGAGAGGTTTTCATACATAGAATTCTGTCAGCTGTTTAAAATCATACTTACTTATGCATCTACAATTTTCAATCATTTGCAATGTAGGAGTCTGGGGACCACCAGTGGTCCATGGACGGCTTCCACGGCTAAATGACAGTCGGTAACCAAATGGACCCTCATTTTAGCATAGAATTAAAGCTAATTTTCTAGGCTAAGACAAGGAGTTACGTTGACAAACAGCTGCATTACTTAATTTTACAAGGATTCAACACAATTGGGGCATGTAGAAGAATTGTTCTTTTTGTTTGCTTATTATCTATCCTAATCTAACCTAATCCTAATCAACATCAGTGCAGCATGGAATTGTGGACAATCTGCATTATCCATCAATAGCAAAAGTATACTGTATATATACTGTATACTTCAAAGTTCTCTTCAAATGGTGGTCTATAGTTCAAATACTTCTACGTTACCAGAAATACTGGAATGTGCCTATGAGATTTGTTGAAAACCACTGTACTACCTTTAGTATAGTATATACCTAAGTATATGAAGCTGCGAACACTGTTGTGATGTTATAAAATGTCTTTTTTGCACCTTATACAACTTTGGTATATTGCTTTCAATTTTGAATGTTCAATAAAAGTTCAGACATGAATTTACATTTCTCATTTTCACATTTATTGAATCCTGGGAGTTCAATGGGGACTAAGTTGGCAGAGGTGTGTTAGAGCCCAGGATCAAATTACTGAATATTGACACGGGTGAAAAATGGGTAAAAAAAAAAAAAAAAAAAGTAGCTAAAGGTAACTGGAACATGCTAAGGATGTGGCAAAATAATGTATATATTTTGCCATTTTGTATATATTTCCCTAAGACACTAAGGGGAATTCCACCCATTTAACATTTTACCACTACAGTATATCATTATTATACCATTGATGATTTAAAAAAAAATCCCCCATTCTGTGTTTCTTAGGTCTAAAAAAAAATCATGGGCACAACTGATGACATCAAGTTGTGCTTTACCATGTTAATGATTTTTCTTTGGGGACCTTATTTCTGGGTACAAATGGAATTAAAGGGACCTGAGGATTCATTTGCTTCACATTTGTATGCTCTAGAACATACCTGGGCATTATGCGGCCCGGGGCCAAATGCGGCCCTTTGGCTGACTCTGACCGGCCCGGGACCACAAGTGGTCCTTGAGAGAGTTCCAAGTTAAATATGGAAAGTTGGTTAACCAGATGTAACTCTTTGAGAGCGTATAAATGAAACCAAATGGACCCTTGTGGGTCCATTTGGTTTCATTTTTACGCTCTCAAGAGTTAAAATATTCATCATCTGAATTAGCTCAAAGTCTACAAAGTCTATTCAATCAGAGAATGTAAGAGAATGATCATTTTTGTTATCCTGTTTTTGTTTCCCAAATCCAGCCTGGAATTGTGGACGAAAACAAAAGAAATCTTGAAGAAAGTTTTGGGATCAGTGGGGCTAAAATGTGTGGTGGTCCGTGGCTCAAATACTGAATAAATAGTGGGCCCTGGTGTCAAAATGGTTGGTCTTACTCTTACTTATTATCTTGAAATTAAATTAATATTACAGACTTTAGTTCAGCCTTTAGTCATGGCCCTCCACAATATTTTATATATCTCATTTGGCCCCTTGGGAAAAATAATTGCCCACCCCTGCTCTAGAAGCTGAAGAAAATGTTAAAATGGGTGTATTTCCCCTTTAACAGCAGTAAGCGCATTAGGCTATATGGTCCAGACAGAGCTATACCAGACCAGGATACTGTCTGATATATGCCAGGGGATGTGGCAACAACCTTGGACCAGACTGGCATAGATTTATTGACTGATTGATTGAAATATGTATTAACACTTTGCAGAATTGCAGTACATTTCAAGCACAGCTCAAAACAAAGACTGTTAAATGATCAAAATAAATATATGACAGTCTCATCCAAAGCTATATGAAACGCCACGGACGTAACGTTAAAAGCCAACTTCCCAACTAACCACCACTTCTGTTCTGGTAAACTCACCAATCATTTACCTACACTAACTTAAACTAATAACGCTACTGAGTTAAAAGAATTAAGATCCTTTCTACTCCAAGTTCCTTTTCAAAAACTGACGTGATAATAAAAAAATCCACGGGCTCCATGACTGCAGTTTACGATGGTGCATAAAATTCATAAAATTTAACCAGCGCTGGACCCACTTGGCACCAAAGCGCTCAGAACCAGTGTTGCCAACTGCCAAAATCCAAAATGCACTAGTGGCACTTCCCAAAATGCACTAGAATGTATGCGCTAGAATCTAGATGCTTGCCTGGAAGAGAATATGACCATTAAATGACCATTAATCTTCTACATTCTCTAGTTGTGTAAACTTGGGCTCGTTCACATGATGAATATTTTAACTCTTGAGAGTGTAAAAAATGAAACCAAATGGACCCGCAAGTCCCATTTGGTTTCATTTTTACACTCTCAAAGAGTTACATCTGGTTAACCAACTATCCATCATTTAGCCTGGGGACCACTGGTTGAAAACCACTGTCATAGGAGGAGAAATGGTGAGAAATGGGGTTTATCTCTGGCGCCTGTCATCAATTTCCCCCCCAACTCACCAGCCAAAAAGCACTAGATTTTCCGCCAGGAGTTTTTCACCAATTTTGGCGCTAGGGTCTGAAAAGGCGCTGAATATAGCGACAAATGCGACAAGTTGGCAACACTGCTCAGAACTACCAATATGACCCGGATACACACACGCCCTGTCCAGTGACGTCATCAGCCGCGCATCAGGCAGTGTTGCCAACTTGGCGCACTTGTCATTTTATTTAGCTTTTTTCACAGACCCCCCTAGCGCCAAGATTAGTGGAAAAACTCCTGGTGGAAAATCTTGCTCTAGCGCCAGGGTCCATTTGTTTTTGTTTTTTGTTTTTTTTGTTTTTTTTACGTTCTCAAGAGTAACATTTGGTTAAACAACTTAGCTGGGGACCACCTGGAACCCTCTCAAGGACCACTGGTGTTCCCCGGGGCCACCTGTTGAAAACCCCTGCGCTAGGTGCTTGCCAAGTTGCCATACAGATCAAAATGAGTAAATGACTGGGGGTTCAACCGTTTTCATACCAGGGCCAACTATTTATTCAGAATTTGAGCCACGGACAACCAATTGAGGATATTTTTAGACCCACAGACCCCAAAACTAAAGATTCCTTTTGCTTCTGACAATTAATCTTAATTCTAGTTGTGTAGATTTGCATGATGGATATTTTAACTCTTGAGAATGTGAAAATGAAACCAAATGGACCCGCCAGGGTCCATTTGGTTTCATTTTTACAACTGGGGGTTGGTTTTCATTTTTACTTCTGGGGTTCAACCATTTTCATACCAAGGCCGACTATTTATTCAGATTTGGACTAATTCGCATGATGGATATTTTAACTCTTGAGAATGTGAAAATGAAACCAAATGGACCCGCCAGGGTCCATTTGGTTTCATTTTTACAACTGGGGGTTGGTTTTCATTTTTACTTCTGGGGTTTCAACCATTTTCATACCAAGGCCGACTATTTATTCAGATTTGGACTAATTCGCATGATGGATATTTTAACTCTTGAGAATGTGAAAATGAAACCAAATGGACCCGCCAGGGTCCATTTGGTTTCATTTTTACAACTGGGGGTTGGTTTTCATTTTTACTTCTGGGGGTTCAACCATTTTCATACCAAGGCCGACTATTTATTCAGATTTGGACTAATTCGCATGATGGATATTTTAACTCTTGAGATGTGAAAATGAAACCAAATGGACCCGCCAGGGTCCATTTGGTTTCATTTTTACAACTGGGGGTTGGTTTTCATTTTTACTTCTGGGGTTCAACCATTTTCATACCAAGGCCGACTATTTATTCAGATTTGGACTAATTCGCATGATGGATATTTTAACTCTTGAGAATGTGAAAATGAAACCAAATGGACCCGCCAGGGTCCATTTGGTTTCATTTTTACAACTGGGGGTTGGTTTTCATTTTTACTTCTGGGGTTCAACCATTTTCATACCAAGCCGACTATTTATTCAGATTTGGACTAATTCGCATGATGGATATTTTAACTCTTGAGAATGTGAAAATGAAACCAAATGGACCCGCCAGGGCCATTTGGTTTCATTTTTACAACTGGGGGTTGGTTTTCATTTTTACTTCTGGGGGTTCAACCATTTTCATACCAAGGCCGACTATTTATTCAGATTTGGACTAATTCGCATGATGGATATTTTAACTCTTGAGAATGTGAAAATGAAACCAAATGGACCCGCCAGGGTCCATTTGGTTTCATTTTTACAACTGGGGGTTGGTTTTCATTTTTACTTCTGGGGTTCAACCATTTTCATACCAAGGCCGACTATTTATTCAGATTTGGACTAATTCGCATGATGGATATTTTAACTCTTGAGAATGTGAAAATGAAACCAAATGGACCCGCCAGGGTCCATTTGGTTTCATTTTTACAACTGGGGGTTGGTTTTCATTTTTACTTCTGGGGTTCAACCATTTTCATACCAAGGCCGACTATTTATTCAGATTTGGACTAATTCGCATGATGGATATTTTAACTCTTGAGAATGTGAAAATGAAACCAAATGGACCCCCAGGGTCCATTTGGTTTCATTTTTACAACTGGGGTTGGTTTTCATTTTTACTTCTGGGGGTTCAACCATTTTCATACCAAGGCCGACTATTTATTCAGATTTGGACTAATTCGCATGATGGATATTTTAACTCTTGAGAATGTGAAAATGAAACCAAATGGACCCGCCAGGGTCCATTTGGTTTCATTTTTACAACTGGGGTTGGTTTTCATTTTTACTTCTGGGGGTTCAACCATTTTCATACCAAGGCCGACTATTTATTCAGATTTGGACTAATTCGCATGATGGATATTTTAACTCTTGAGAATGTGAAAATGAAACCAAATGGACCCGCCAAGGTCCATTTGGTTTCATTTTTACGTTCTCAAGAATTACATTTGGTTAAACAACTGGTCACAAATTGTAGCTGGGGACAGCCTGGAACCCGCCAAGGACCATTATTATTATTATTATTATTATTATTATTATTATTATTATTACCCGTATTATTATTATTTAAAAACGAAACCAAATGGACCTGCAAGGGTCCATTTGGTTTCATTTTTACGCTCTCAAAGAGTTACATCTGGCTAACCAGATGTTCATCATTTAGCCTGGGGACCACTGGTTGAAAACACTGTCATAGGAGGAAAAATGGTGAAAAATGAGGGTTTTATCTCTGATGCCTGTCAACCAATTTCGCCCCAACTGACCAGCAAAAAAGCACTAGATTTTCCGTCAGGAGTTTTTCCACTAATTTTGGTGCTAGGGGGGTCTGGGAAAAAGCTAAATATAGTGACAAGTGCTCCAAGTTGGCAACACTGCCTGACGCGCAGGGTGATGACGTCACTAGACAGGGCGGTGTGTGTATGGGGGGGGGGGGCTGTCAATCATGACACCACGCCCCCACGGCCCAGACGTGCCATATATTTCAGACTTGAAAGTTTTCAAGGTGAACGAAAAAAATGAGGCGTACGAAGAAAAAAAGAGAGGCGTGAAAAAAGAAGACCTGAAACCGTGTTTTGAATCTGTAAGAAAAAGATCTGAAAGGAAAGATAAGAACACAGCTAAATAGTAACTTTTGAATACAAGTTTTTTTTAGAATACATTTTTATTTTTTTCGAGTTCAAGAGAAAAAATAAGAGATTTTCAGATTCTTTTGTTTTATTTTTCAACTTCAACTTTTTTTTTTATTTCAACTTCAACTCGACATTTGGCAGTAAAATCCTAGCAGATTAGCGCCATAAATATGTGTAATCTTTTGCTACGAATGTGTAAGTTTCACAGATGTGAAAGTAAAAAAAAAACTTTGAACGCGAATTATTTTGATTTGAACCTGTAAAAATACTCAAAAATCGAAATATTTACTGAAGTGAAAATTACAGCTGAAAAAAACCCTTTGAATAAACCATTTCTTTGAATACATTTTGATATTTTTCAAGTTCAAGACAAAAAATAATACACTTTCACATTAATTTCTGATGTTTCAACTTCAAATTATTTTTTTTCAATCAAGTACACTTTGAAAATCGAACAAGACTTATGACGTCAATAGGCTTCCATATAGGGGCGGCTGTGGCTCAGGAGGTAGAGCAGGTCGTCCAATGACCTGTGGGTTGGCGGTTCGAATCCCGGCTCCTCCTGTCTATGTGTCGAAGTGTCCTTGGGCAAGACACTGAACCCCAAATTGCCTCCAATGAGTTGGTCGGTGTGAGCTGGCCACCATTGGTGTGTGAATGTGGGAAGTGGGGACGCTGGCGTCGACTGTTTGCCGCTCTACTTCCCAATGTATGAATGAATGGACCATTGTAAAGCGCTTTGAGCACTTGGAAAAGCGCTATAAAAATGCAATCCATTATTATTATTATTATTATTATTATTATGCGCAGCTGCAATTCGAAACTGGCCCCCGTAAAATTATGATTACCCCACCCATCCTTGTATATATTTCTTTCCCCTTTTACCTCCACTATGATTACAGAAGTGAATAGGCTATGTGTTCGTCTGTAAATGTCTTGATGAAATGAACATGGTCAGTCAATGCATCGAGTGCTTGAAATGTAAAGGGGTCAGTTAGGTCCATGCAGCCAAGGAGAAGTGCACTGAAGGTGTGACTTTGTAGTACAGGAAGGAAGTTCCTGGATGTTCATGAGGTCATGAACATCCAGGAACTTCATTCAACTGAAATATCTAAGAAAAAAGCACACATGGGGACACCAAAGAGGGCAAACCAGTTCGGTAACTATCTATAAAGGGTACAGTATGTGTGTGTGTGTGTGTGTGTGTGTGTGTGTGTGTGTGTGTGTGTGTGTGTGTGTGTGTGTGTGTGTGGGTGTGTGTGTGTGTGTGTGTGTGTGTGTGTGTCTGTGTGTGTGTGTGTGTGTGTGTGCGCGCGCTCGCGCATTTGTGCATGCGTTTGTTCAGTGAGAATTTGCAGCATGTCAACTGTATGTGCGTTGACTTTGCTCAAGGAGACGTGCAGAGTGTGCATGTGTGTGTGTGTGTTGTGTGTGTGCGTGCGCGTGTGTGTGCGCTCGTGTGTGTGTGTGGTAATGGAGGGGAGGTCATGGAGGGGAGATATAACAAGGACAGAGGCTGCACTGCTGCTGCTCTGCACTTCCTCTATTTTGCATGGTCTCGCTTCACTGACTCAGCTTCACTGACACACACACACACACACACACACACACACACACACACACACACACACACACACACACACACACACACACACACACACACACACACACACACACACACACACACACACACACACACACACACACACACACACACAGAAGGACAGTCACCCAGTGTGTGCTCTACTACACCCAGCCCTGTCCGCTATTCTTCTGTCATGCACAATGGATTTCACTATTCTATTTATTTCTATTCTGTCCTGTTCTGTCTCCTGACTGTCTGACTACACCATATCACAGTGCTATATTAACTCACAGAACAGCCAGCTAAATATACTGTAGTTCTATGCCCAGGCTACCTCGTTGTAATCCTTATTTTGCAGGTCCAAATCTACTAGCTAGCAGCTAACAATACGATTGGATAAAAGACGATATTTGCCGTTATTGGTCAATAGCGGTATCTGTATATTTTGCCGCGTTGGCCATCTGTAGTCTACTACAAATACTGTAGATTCTATGTTGGTGTGTTGGTCATCTGCAGTCTACTAGCTGTAGATTCTATGTTGGTGTGTTGGTCATCTGTAGTCTACTAGCTGTATTCTATGTTGGTGTGTTGGTCATCTGTAGTCTACTAGCTGTAGATTCTATGCTGGTATGTTTTCTGTCGTGTGCCAAGCTACATTACGGATATCTACAGTATGTCTTTATTGAGGATTCGTAGAGCTTGTCACAACATAAAAAAATAATAATAATCTAATCAGCAAAATCGGGTCCCAGGAAGAATAATCTTGCTGAGACAGTGACTTAGTGCAATAAACAAATCAAAAATTCAAAGCCAAGCCAATGGAATCATCACATTCTGCACTAAAATCGGAGTTTGACTTCTTACATCAGTGCATTCAGTTTACCATGACCATGTGTGTGCGTGTGTGTGTTTGTGTCAAGGGGGGAGCTACTGTGCGTTCAGCTGGTATGGCTACCAGAAGTATAATTCAGTGTCTGTTGTTATTTTATCTTGTTTCTTTAAAGGTAGGGGAAGTGATTTGAAATTCATGGTGTAGTACCAGCCTGGTGCACTAGGGGCCCCCCAAAGTAGCTACACTATGTGAACCTGCTGCTCTCTCCTGATTGGAGGAGAATTGTGGTGACCTGGGGAACTTTTATTAGCTCCCTCTGCTAACGTGGGGGAGGGGGAAACTCCATATGTGGTTTCCACACCTTATAATAGAGCATTTTAACAGAAAAAAAATATTTTTTGGGTGATATCTGACAAAAGTGAAATCACTTCCCCTACCTTTAATTATGTAGTTATAGCAAATGCCATCATACATTTTCACATTCCTGGGGGTCATATGAACGTGATGATGATAGCACATATGTCTTGATCCCTTTTGATGGCAATGATATTTCATCTGGCCCACGGCCTTTTATAGGGAATCAGATCCCTTTCAGCAGTAGGTGCGGGTTGGGGACAGCCCTCGCACATAGCCAAATAAAATCAATTCTGTAACTGGCAACCAATGTAGAGAGGCTAGGATTGGAGTTGTGTGCTCATACCTCCCAATGTTTTGTCAAAATTCTTTTTGCAGAATTTTGAACGAGTCACATAGGTTTTTCATTTAATTTTGCCGAGACCAATGCATGTTTCTCAGCTGTAAGAAGCATGTTTGAATGACCTTGGCTATTTGGGCATGAAAAGATAGGTTGGAATCAAACACACACCCAGATTTTACCCAGAATTCTTTTTACATTGTTTGCAAAGCGTCTATGGAGTTAATATTACTCTGCCCCTAGGTCTTTTGTGTTTGTCTATGTCTGAAATTATCCTTTCATTGTAAATGGCAAATACATGAGATGTGTGAGGACAAGATGACGTAAGAATTTGTGTGTGGACATTTTGTGGGGGACAAAAGCTGTGTACAGGAGGTGCAACCCCTCAAAAAATAACATCAGATAGACTGAATAATTGTACAGCGATCAGGGCACTGGTCTACAGTTAATTTCCCCCCCCCCAAACCTCCCCTCCCTCTCCAACAGCCCAGACACACACACACACACACAACACACACACACACACACACACACACACACACACACACACACACACACACACACACACACACACACACACACACACACACACACACACACACACACACACACACACACACACACACACACACCTACCCCGCTATCTGTGGAAATTCAATAGACTAACCTTAAGAATTTAATTGATGCTGCTGACGGGATTACAAAAGGGTCCGGCCGTGCCACCGGTCCAGGGACAGCTGATTAGCGGCGGGGGTAATTGTTAATTGATTGATGTATCTCCTTACCTCGCTCTATGGGCCTTTTAGAAAAGGCTTTAGTTTGTGTGGCGGTGGCAGTCAATCCCCCCACCCCCCCAACCAGTGGCAGTCCACCCCCCTTCATCAAACCCTCCCCATTCATCAACCACTCTCGCTCTTTTTTTCTGTCTCCACCAGAAGGGCAATTTTTCTAGTTACATTTAATTTTCTCCATAAATTCAGGAGGCGGAAAGTTACTAAACTGAAGTACTGTAAATAAGTTTAATATGTATTCTGTATATATATATATTAATCACCGTATTATCACAAGTATAAGGTCGCTCTGGTTGCAAAAAAGAATGTCAAGCATAATAGATGCCAAATATAACATGACAAGGTATTTGTTTTGCTTTGTTTAAGGCACATTTCTCCGTTACTGGGGGTGAGGGTCTCTTGCTAACCAAACGAGCACAGTCGACGAGAGTTACACTCATGTGAACAAAAGCAGCAAACCCCACTCATTCATTCATTCATGCATTCATTCATTCATTCATTCATTCATTCATTCATTCATTCATTCATTCATTCACTCCAACCCATCCATACTGTGAAAAGCCTCGGCCCTCCGACTGTCCAAGGTTCAAGGTTTCTTTTATTAGCCATTTCAACAAGTTGAATTGGAATTTGTCTTGCTCATAAGGGGGGGGGATACCCAGACTGTACTGAGCGTGTCGCCAAGCAGTGCAGCGCCAACATAATACAGGCTGGGCGGAGGGGGGTGTGTGTGAAGGAGAACACAGGGGAGAGATATCAAAAAAGAACACAATATTCATGTCATAGGCCTTGATTTAGGTCATAACAGGTACATGGCATTCCAAAAACAACCTCATTAGACAGACAAGTTACAAGCAAGCAGAGGGGGGAGGGAGGGGGTAGGAGGCAGCATGTGTAGTTATCAGTCCACGCTTCAAGGCCTTTTAAGATTGTCTGTCTCTGTACTCTACGGTGGAAAGCGAGAGTCTTTTCACAGTCCAATCCTCCGGGCACAAAGCCGTGTGAAAGTGTCAGTGTTTATGTTACTGTGAGATAGAGCGGCTCCAAGGAAAGGCTCGATCCACAGGTGTGTGGGGGAGGGAGGGAGGGAGGGGGTAGCGAGACTCCGAGTTGTCCAAAGCATGGCCACGCCGTTGTCCCTCGCTGGTTGCATTCTCAATTCCATAAGAGGGGTTTTGAAGCATGGGGGTCAAATCACAATTTGCTGTGAAATCAGAGATTTAGATCGAGGGCAAAGCCAATTCGCTGCTCCCCTCTTAAGTCTTTCAGTCATCAGCTTATGGGTTGGTTGGCGAGACAACTGTGATGGCATTCAGCGTCCTTAATTCTCAGCCGCAACGCTCCCCATTCCAATCAGCATGGCGGGTACAGGGGGGGCTCCTACTTGACCCGTCGAATTTCCAGTATACCAGAACCAGGCCCAATCCAATCGCCAGGAATCCGATAACCATTAGTGATCCAAATGTTTAATCTCCATCTCACGACAGTCTTTCCCAGATCCACAGGGACTGTTGTTCTCACGGGCGAGACCGGCAAATGTCCAATCTCACCGACAGTTCTTTCCCAGATCAACAGGGGCTGTTGTTGTCCCGGGTGAGACGAGCGTAGCATGTCGGCCCCTCGGCTCTCGACTTTCGGGTGGAGAAAATGGTGTCAATAGCGCTGATCAACCAATCAATCAAATCTTGAGGTTAGGCTTTCTCCGAGGATGCAGGCAGTGAGAGGACCGGTGGCCAGGCTAGGAGTTCACCCAGAGTCGAAGCGCAGACGGCGGACACGAGACACAGGCATGGTCGGAGGGGGACGGGAGGGGAGGGAGTTAGGGAGAGAGATGAGGAATGCGACTGCCTCCTTCGAGAGTCAGGGACTGTCCGGGGGTCAGACAGACCTTTAGGAAGCTTCCTTCCGCTGTGGAACCTAATTCTGTCTGCAACCGGGCCGGCCAGTCACTGTCCCGAGCCAACGCTACGCAGCCACTGCCAACCACAACCCCCTCCTCTCCTCCACCCCTACCCTAAAGAAAGGAGGAAAAAACTACTACTGGCACAGTGCTGAGCTGGCCAACAGGCGATTACACGCTAACTTGGCAATCAGGAGGAAATCCAGTCATTAAAGGGGCTTAGTGCTGGCAGAGGATGACCAGTGGCAGGGCCAGCGGGGGTCCCTGTGTAGTGTTTGTGTAGGACGGTTGCTGGCTGGGGGACCATCACATGCCACAGACTTGGCCCCGCTCGGTGGAGGGCGGACCCGTGTCAAGTGCTTACATCCCCCAGCGGGTTTCTATAAATGACGACGCACCAATGGACCGGGGAACCAAATGGACCGGGGAACCAAACGGACCCTTACGTCATAAAGCGCCACGAGCACCAACAACACATTCAACATGTTATTTAGAATTCTGTCGCATTGCCATGCGGTGGAGGCTCTGGGCCGACACTGGGTAGTTACTGGGTAGGCGCAGGGCAGTTACTGGGCAGACACTGGACAGTTACTAGGCACACACTGGGCAGTTTGGGCACACACTGGGCAGTTACTGGGCACACACTGGGCTGTTACTGGCCAGGCACTGGGCTGAGACACTGGGCAGTTACATGTACACTGGACGCACAAAAATGCGTCCAGTGTACATCTACTGTACTTTTAGTCTGTTTAGTCTGATGAGACACAGGCACAGGATGCACGCACGCACCCGCACCTGCTCAAAGTACCCGAAAGAAAGTTACACAACTGTGAAAGATTGGAGTTATTTAAAGACTGAATGGGGCTGTTTTGTCTCATACTGAGAGACAAAAAACAAAAACAAAAGCAAAGTGAAAGTTGGGAGACCGGTGGTGTCAGGCCCATATCGATAGCCAATCATCAGAGGTTACAGCCCTTCGAGCCATCATAGTAGCCAATCAGGGCAATGCGGACATTACTGCAGCAGCCCATCGGCCCACCTCTCTCAACTGAGGCCTTGGATTGGCTGATGCACTCTGTGTTGAACTGACACTGAACTCACCCGCGCAATTAGTTTGAGGCTTTTTATTTTGTATTGAAGCATTGCAGGCTCTGAGAGCGGTTGCACTTTTTAGATGAAGGTATCCCTTGGAGATATTTAAAGTCCCCTTACGTGCCGGCAATACAGCGCCTCCGGGGGTTCGCTGGGCACGGTGGGTTACTAATGCATTATTTACACACATTTCCTGCTGTCTCTTATATTATTGTGGCTTGGGCTTGATTAAAATGGATATTGCTAAGGAGGCACTTTTTCAGCGACGGGAGAGAAGAGAAGCTACACTTTTGTTCTAAAAGACAAGAAGAGGGACTTTTCCCCACTGTTTTCCTTTTGAAGTATAGCACCAGTTTCGTGAGTCAGATTAGGATAAACGCCACCATCAGAAACAGGGGCCGGATATAGGGATGGGCATGTGGGGGGCAATGTCCCCTAAATGCCCTGACTGCTCCCTGATGGCATGCAAACAATGCATATTTCAAATTAAAGTGCTTACAGTATTTTTAAAATTATTTGAAACACTACTCCTGCTACTAACTAACTACAATTGTGGCACCACTAAACCAACAGCATTTCATCATTGAAAACAGAAAACTCTCTGAGTCAGCCCTTTAGCTTTATACATTCTGCGTGCCTGTTTGCATCTTCAACAACAATTGATGTTATTATTGATTATTGATGCTTACTTCCTTAATATAAGTCCTGTACAAGATAAAAATCTTGTACGTCACAGAAATAAATAATTTAAATGAAAATGGTATGGGGGTGGCTTCATCGCTCGTGGCATGAACATGGGCAATGAAGCTGCCCCTATGCCATTTTCGCCTGGCCGATTTAGGCGAAGACGTAATGATGATGTGAGTAAGAGACGTTTATAACTGATGTCATGAGTAGTAGCCTGCTCCGCAAGTTTGCGCTCTACCAAGTGCTTATTTTATTATCCTTTCTGCATGGTGATGAAAAATTAAATAGTGATATAGTGACATCAAAACATCCCTTCTTCCATCACTGACAATAGCCTCTAACCAGACAACTATTACACAATCTCTGAATGCTGTATAAATTCTGCAAAAAGTATATTTTAATCTCTTATTAAGGGCTTATTTTTGCCTTCCATTTCTGCTAACCATGCAGCAAGCTATAGACAGTATTTTATAGACGAAACGGAAGTGGGGAGGAGGCTCAACTTCCGCTTTATATTTTACTGGTAATCAGAGCTTAAGGCACTCCGGACCGTATGAGGGAATCATTTATAGCTTACTGGTAATCAGAGCTTCCGTCACTCTGGACCACATGACGGAAGCATTTATATTTTACTGGTGATCACTGATCAGAGCTTCCGTCACTCCAGACCGCATGACGGAAGCATTTATATTTTAGTGGTGATCAGACCTTCTGTCGCTCCAGACCACATGCCGGAAGCATTTATATTTTACTGTTGATCAGAGCTTCCGTCACTCCGGACTGCATGACGGAAGCATTTATATTCTACTGGTGATCAGAGCTTCCGTGGCTCCAGACTGTATGAAGTTTGAGAATTGTAAGAGAGACGACCGTCAGGCAACCAGACTATTGGCCTCTGTGTTCAACACGTTACCAAAAGGCAATAATAAAGGCCTCTAATATTCCTTTTACAGTCGGTGGCTACGAATGCACCATGTAATGACATTCCCTTCATTTCTAATTATACTTCAACACTTCTGTCAGAGCGATGCAATGCCCCTTAATTAGAGGCATTGTCTCCAAGCTGAGGGGAAGAGTGACCCCCGGGTCCCCCCAATAATAATTCCATGGGCTAAATAAATATAGTCCTGCTCACATTATTGGGCGGTCACGGGGGAGCATGTTTTAGTGCTATATTCTAATTGAAATACATGATAGCGACAGCTTGTTTCTTGCACTTGGTCGCAATGAACCATATCTGATTCGTCATTAAGTAATTATGAATGCTAATGCAAATAAAGCACCTTTCAAACGGAGCTTGCCCGCTCTCTCTCTCTCTCTCTCTCTCAAGAAAATTAATCACTCGCTTGCTCCGTTGCGGGGGATAGAAGATGGTGTGACGCACTGAGGCAACCATCCGCAGAACAGTGGTCACTACTATGCTCATCACCGCGACAAGATATACTCTAGCAGCACGAGGGGGGGGGCATTAGGAATGAATGTCTGGGGGGGGATTCCACTATGCAGAGAGGAAGAGAGAGAGAGAAAGAAAGAGAGAGGGAGAGAGTCACTCAGAAGTCTGTATGAACCACATAAAGCACACGGCAGAGCGTTTTGCAGCAATTACAGACAGATTGGGGATTTAGATATTAGTGCCCGGTGGTCCATTAGCTGGTAATTTGCCTGTCTTCTTTTTTCTTTTTTTTTCTCTCTACGACTCTAAGTAGAAGAGTGTTTTGCGGCTAAGATCTTCACTCTAATCCTGTAAATAATAGCTCTGGGGAGGAGAGGAGAGGAGAGGAGAGGAGAGGAGAGGAGAGGAGAGGAGAGGAGAGGAGAGGAGAGGAGAGGAGAGGAGAGGAGAGGAGAGGAGAGGAGAGGAGAGGAGAGGAGAGGAGAGGAGAGACATTGGATGGATGGATGGATGGATGGATGGATGGATGGATGGATGGATGGATGGATGGATGGATGGATGGATGGATCCATCCATCTCTCATTGTTATTCTGCACAGCCGTGCTGTTGAACACATACACAGCTTAGCAACAGGAAAGTTACACGCCTGACCCACCCAGGTGATGGTAACAACGGCCAGTCTTACCGTGCATTCTATCAGAACTGCTGTCAAACAGCGTTAAAGTTGACCGAGTTGGACTTTACCCTCTGTCATTTCCTCATATTTCTACAGTTGTAGTTTATTGAAGCAATGCATGCACGTTTGTCCAGTGCATATAGCCTACCACAGGCCTGGTCGATGAGATTGATTATTTATCGTGCCATTTAACATGCATCTCACACTGCATGAAAATAGGGCTTAAGGGGAAATTACGGGCACTGGATTTGCTCGCAAACCTCAAGGTGTGATGGTGCAGTTCGGGAGTATGCAGCAATATCCGGCAGAGGTTTTCAATAGGTGGTCCCGGGACCACCAGTGGAAAAAGACTAGTGTGGTTGTAACGTACCCCTTGCTTGGACGTGGAGGGCTGTGTGGTCATCACCAGAGAGCTCCGCCCCGAGCTGGGAATCGATGGGGAGGGAGG
>CM076988.1:17218669-17231169 GCA_039105355.1 Benthosema pterotum
TCTCTCTCTTTCTATCCATCTCTCTCTCTCTCTCTCTCTCTCTCTCTCTCTCTCTCTCTCTCTCTCTCTCTCTCTCTCTCTCTCTCACTTTCTATCCATCTCTCTCTCTCTCTCTCTCTCTCTCTCTCTCTCTCTGGCATCGATCCAAAGCTCATAATGCCGCACTTCTTCGCCCCTCATCTGCATATCTGTTGTTATGTCCTAGTCTCTGTGGTGATGGTGGTGCTGTTTTTTTTTATCTGAGAGAAGAGGATAAGGAAGAAGGAATAGAGACAGACAGGCAGGCAGACAGGGACAGGCAGACAGACAGACAGACAGACAGACAGACAGACAGACAGACAGACAGACAGACAGACAGACAGACAGACAGACAGACAGACAGACAGACAGACAGACAGACAGACAGACAGACAGACAGACAGGTAAAACAGGCAGGTAAAACAGGCGGTAGGTACTTTGGCCATCTGGGCATCAGATTCTTCGACATACAGGATGCAAATTAAAAACTCCACCTGTATTGAGCCTCTAGGATGCGAGGGTGGGGGGTGGGGGGTGTGGGGATAGAATTGTCAAAAGCCAACAATACTTTCTAATCTCACTCTCCCTCTGTGCGTTTTCTTTTTTCTTTTTTTTTAAGGGGAAGAAAGGTGCTTTCATAATTAGAGGGGTAGAGAGCTCATAGAGATGAAACAATGCCCCCACTCCCCACCCCACTCCCCCACCCCTTATCGTCTGTAATGACTGGCGTGCTGATGGAGAGGCTTCTTTGAGGATGACATTCAAACGCTGACATTTGAATTATGTCTGTTTATCAGAGGGAGAGCGGCCTCCCTCGCTTTTGTTGTCTCGCCAGTGTGCGCGTCTTACGCGCGCATGCACGCGCATTACGTGTGTGAACCCCCCCATCTACTATAGAAGCTGGTTGGTTCATTTGAATACACACACAGAGCTTGTGCACGAGTGCTTTCATGTGCACGCATGCGCGCACACTCGTGTGCATAACGCATTTGCCTGGCTTGCATGGCATGTGTGAAAAAAAATGCGAAATCACATGTGCATGCACAGTTGCGCACACACACGGATGGAAAGACGTGTAATAAGTGATGATTCGTGTATCAAATCTGATGGAGCGCTATTATTCTGTACATTATGCATGCATCCATAACACTGTGAGGAATTGAAGAAAAGACATATTATGGAAACTGTATAAATGGTTAATAATTATAGGTAAAGCTGCAATCTAGAACTTAGTTCAACTAGACTGGTGCCCGGCTGTAGAGCATTGACTAGGTTTTTGGATTGATTGAAAAATGCATTAACTTTTTCATCACCGGATGGCGCTGAAGATAGTTCAGCTCAGTCGAACATTCACTACCTTTCTATTAGGTAGTAGAAGAAGGCTGCTGTCTCCGATAGAACAAAACCAGTGGTGGACTGGGCGAAAAAAATCGGCCCGGACATTTTTAGCGTGATTTGGCCTAGACCGGCCCACCACAACCAGTGCGTGATGGACCTATTCTATTTGATATAGTTGGTTAACACAGATGTAACTCTTTGAGTGCGTAAACATGAAACCAAATGGTTTCATGTTAACACTCTCAAGAGTTATATAAATTGGCCCAAGTCTAATTACAAAATCAAAATCTACAAAAACTAATAAATCTTTAGTTTTGTGGGTCATGTCATGAAATAGTGGTCCTCCGTGGCTCAAAATTCTGAATTAATAGTGGGCCCTGGTATCAAAAAGGTTGAAAACCAAATACCACTGGCCCCCTGCGGGTCGTGGCCCACTGGGAGACCTCCCTGTACGCCCAATGGTCAATCCGACCCTGAACAAAACAACAGTCCTGCTGCTGTAAAAAGACGTCAAAGTACTTGGTGAGAATTTGCCTGATTTGCATAATTATAATCAGCCCTTTATTTTTTATTTACAGTACAATTCAACCACAACTCAATACAAGACTGATAACTCTGAATGGACAAGCCAGTTAAGAATGCATTTGTTTACAATGACAGCCACGTTGTTTGGAGCCGCTATGGGCGATCAGTTCTCCATTGAAGCTTTATATTCAGTGATTTCACTAAATTCAAATATTAGTAGTATTATCCTCCCTACTATAGAGTGTGCTGACCATATAAGGAGTTCCTCCCTGTCCACAGTGAGCCCCTGGGGTAAAAAAAACTGAACCTAGTTTGGGGATGGAATGCCTTCGTCCAATCAGGATTGAGTGGGGGTGGGCCCTGGTGTACGTGCTGTTGGCCTGTTGCACTGTCGAGCATGTGCATGTGCACATCTCGTTACCGGGAGGGCCCAGAAGGTTTTCCAAATCACTGAATGCTCCTTTAAAGGAGAATTCCACCTCAGAAGGCTTTCTTACTTTATTTGCATTTGATTTCCAAAAAAGTGGTTCAGTTGTTATTTTGTGAAAAGGGTCCTTAGTGCTTGTTTCCCCTACCCCTAGGCTTAGAATGGGACTATGGGATGTTGGTCAAATTCACCTATTTCTATCACTACATTTTTTTGCTCTCCACCATGTCAGCAGTGTGTTGACACTCAAACTTTCATTTTTTAACTGGACCACTTCTTGGAAATAAATCAATACCTGCAAATGAAGGTAAGAATTCTCCCTTACCTGCATCACCCATGTGTTTTATACACAGGGCTTCTTTCATTGCTAGGGACAGTTTCGGAAGGAAGAAAAAAAATACCGTTTTGCAGCTGAAATGCTAATCTCGTCACCATGCGTGTTAACCTTCAGGAAACATACACTTACGGTATATAGATAAAACATGATTTGCATGTAGGGGAGTCATAAGATTTATTGTCTATCGGCCAAATAGGCTGGAATGCAAAACAAAAGGCCAACGCGGCACGCAATGGTGTGGTCTCCCCTCAGAGGGGCTTGTCAAAGTTGGGATCTTTGCAAAAAGAAAAAAAAAAGGACAAAAAGAGGGAAGGGGAATCAAGACGATCCATCATGTTGGCATATGAAAAATTATGGAATTCCTTATTCTCGGATGGAAATGTATTCATGGGACGGCGGGCGGGACGGCAGGCGTAAGTGCGAGGCAGTTTAACAAAGGCACCCAAAAGTCAGAGCAAAAAAAAAAGCTTTGAAGGTCTGCAACATGTGCAACACACAGGAGACATGGGAGGAAAGAGAGAGAGAGAGAGAGAGAGAGAGAGATGGGAAGGAGAGAGAGAGAGAAGCTCATGCCCTCCAATTATCAAGACTGCCATCTGAAGGGCTGTTTGTTTCTGGACCGTATACTGTATGTACTCTCAAAGCATATTAGATATAGGCTATATGTACTATCAAAGCATATTAGATATAGGCTATATCACATGAGATATTGAAACATGAGAAATAAAGGTGCATGGCAGTTAAATCAGGCTTTGTGTTGATTGTTAACGGTGACATTGAGAACCAGCAGTGGGACAACTTGTTCCACACTCTCTCCAGAGGACGACTATCGTTCCACACTCACTCCAAAGGACCGTTGTACTTCCATGCTCACTGCAGAGGACCGCAATAGTTCCACACTCACTCCAAAGGACCATTATACTTCCATGCTCACTCCAGAGGACCACTATACTGTAGTTCCACACTCCCTCCAGAAGGATCACTAAAGTTCCATACTCACTCCAGAGGTCCACTTCAGTTCCACACTTACTTCAAAGGACCACTATAGTTCCACACTCACTCCATAGGGACACATTGTATATTACTGGTGCAGTAAAAACAGCTGATCTACAAGCTCAAAACGCAATGCTAAAATGCATAAAAAATGTTTGCGCCCGACACTAGTAATACACAGAACAGTGACCTCCTTCATACTGCCTTACTGCTATTAAAATTATTGCACCATTATATGCTCATAGGTGTTTGGGACTGGAAATGTGTGTTGATTTCAAAGTACATAATTAACTAGATATGAAGAAAGATTGCATAATTAACTAGATATGAAGCATGAAAGAAGTGACTAAGTACTTCGTTTGACTCCATCTCCCAGCAGGCCCAGTTCTTACTGTATGTGTTTAATGCAGCCTTGTGACTCCATTTCCCAGCAGGCCTGCATCAGGCCCAGCGTGTGCTTAGTGCAGTCTGGTGTACAGCTGTGGTTTTCCAGCTGTGGTTCTCAGTATGGGAGCTGACTGGAACCCACTGACCTGGTCAGTGGTCAGTGATGTAGAATGAACTCCACATCTATTCCAACCCGTCTGTCAGTCTGTTCCTCTGGCCTCTGCGTCTACAGGGTCATGGTCAAGCTTGGCCGAGGTCAGTAGCTCCCCATATCCTATGTATAACAGTATTATTTGAAACAGACCACCACCTTGTTGAGTCGTTGAGTGGGTTCACGGTGGTAGCCAAAGAGAGTTGGTGTACCAAATGAGAGAGAACCGCTGCTTCTTCGCCTGGAAAGGAACCAGGTGGTTCTGGGGCATCTGGTTAAGATGCCTCTCGAGTGTCTCCCTAGGAGAGTGCACGTCCCAGTCAGCCTGATCTCTGTGTAGATTCGATATAGATGCCACAGAAGCCATGATGCAGAGACACTGCAGAACATGACACTGTCTGTCTGGTAAGGTGCTCTGCTTCACCATGGCAACGACAAACAAGACGAAAACATTCCATTAGCGCAGGGTAGAAGATCCAGAAGAGAAAAGAGAGAGATAGATATAGACAGAGATAGGCATAAAATAGAAAATAGGCATATTCTGCAACCAGAGCTTATTTTAATGATGCTTAAGATACATGGGACCCTTTGTTGGGGTTTTAGGGGTGTGTAGTGTTTTTTTTTTTTTTTTTTTTTTTAGTTATGAATGGATGTTCATGCGGAACTTTCTTCCTGGACTACAAAGTCAGACCTCCATGCAGCCTCTCCACTCTCCACAAGGAGGGGAAGTACACTGGAGGTGTGAATTTGTAGTCCAGGGAGGAACGTCCTGCCCGAAATCAGCATCAGCAGATGTTGACGTTATCCAGGTGTTAATGCGAGTGTTTACCGCTTCCCGTGTGAAGCCACCTATTGACACCGCTAGCATTAGCTGCTATACTGCCTGCCTGTCAATACAAATGGTTTGATGTCAGTAGTCGTGTGAGAGAAAGAGAGAATAGACATCCGACAATAGGTTGCGTGCCCGTAAGCATGCTCAGCAATGGATGCTTTTGAGATACTGGTAAATGGAACTAAACTGAACTAGATTTACAAATCATATTCCATCCATTCCATCTGTTCCTTTCAATCGCCTGTATCTCATATTCCTTTTGCCATTTTTGGTCAAAACAGCAGATATATTCCCCGGTCCAGGGTAGTCACCATGGAGGCTGCCATTTTACATGGTCAATGATGAACATAAGGTGACTAAGCATCATCCAACACACCAACCTAAGATGCTCAGCTCCACTGTGGAAATTTGGTTCTTCAAACTAAGAACTCTTAAATGAAACTCGCTGTCAGTATAAACCACAATTTTTCCATGAATGCTGGTGGAAAAAAGTATTAATCAGGTAACAATTGCGTCTTTAAAAAAGCACAGTAATTAGAAACAGAAGTTGTCGGAGCTCGGGCAGACAGGACCCCCCCCCCCCCCCGTGGGAATGGGGGGGCCGAAGGTCAATTTCAAAATTAGTTAAGGCTGACGAGCCGAGAGCTGACCTGGCACAGGTGCTCCCACTTCCCCTGCTGCTCCGCTGCTTCCTCCCTGACCCACCTCACCCCCGCCCGTGCAAGCCCAGAGGTCACAGACAGCCCCCACCCTCCCCTCATCACCTCACCTTACCACCCACCCCCCTGCCTTCCCTTGGCCTCTCCTCTCCTACACCCTCCACCACCACCACCACCACCACCATGACCAGTCCAGGTCCATTAGTGCAACCAGAACAGCGCCCTTCAGCCAGCCTGCTATGAGGCTAATAAAGTGAAGACATAGAGCAGATTTTACAAAGCTTTTCACGGCCAGGGACCATTATTTACTCGCGTCAGTCAGTCACTGACAGCACCCGACATGCGATGTGCTGTCTGACAGTTACGTCGCCAGTTAAAGTAGCACTGGTTGGTCATGACACAAAAGCCCAGCACTTAGAGATGGAGCTTTCAATCTGAACGAGGCGCGGGAGTATTAAGTCGCGTCGTGTTTATGTATGTGAAGACAGGCTGGTGTGAGGAGTGAAGGCTGGAGAGTGTTGAGAACGGAACGGGTTGACTTTGGAAGGGGAAGCATGATTGATCTGAGCCACGGTTGACCAGCGCACCATGACTGTGGGTGAGCTACGGATGTATTCACACAGAGCAGGGGTTGACACTAACACTTGCCCACTTGCCCGCTTGCCCGGGGCAAGTAAAAAAAATGGTGGGGCAAGTGAAGACTGCTACATGGTTGCCCGATCGGGCAAGTGTGCAACTTAGTGCACTATAACACAACACAAGATAAATTTGTCTTGAAGGCAGTCATTGCACGCTGTCCACAATTCCAGGCTGGATTTGGGAAAGAAAACAGTCAAACAGATCAAAATGACCATTAATCTTCTACATTCTCTAGTTGTGTAGACCTGGGCTAATTAAGATGATGAATTTTAACTCTTGAGAGTGTAAAAATGAAACCAAATGGACCCGCAAGGGTCCATTTGGTTTCATTTTTACGTTCTCAAGAGTTACATCTGGTTAACAACCTGGAACCTGGGGGGCAAGTGACCATGACCTGAGGGCAAGTAGAACCTGACTTGCACTTGCCCGATGGGCAAGTGCCTCGGAGACCTTAGTGTCAACCCCTGCAGAGAGAGGCTTGCACGCAAATACCCACAAGGACGCTGCTTCTTTATTTTCTTCCCCAAGTGGAATTTGTATATTTGGGTTTATAGTGCATGGTGCTGAGCTGCCAACCTTGAGATTACACCTGTGCATGCACCCCAAACGCACGTGCCGTGCTTTGCCCGGGGCCCAATTTTCCATCACTTAGCTGGGGACCACCAGGAACTCTCTCAGGGACCACTGGTGGTCCCCGCACCACTGGTTGAAAAGCTGGCCTAGTCTATCATTCCTACTACTAGGCTACTCATTGAGACCATTAATCACCCATTGGGCGATAATAACAAAAATGTTCCTGGACAAAATCGCTGATGGGCAATATATTTTTGTGCAATTTGATTAGTTACACGGTGGGGAGTCAAAAAAGACAGACCAACAAGCTCCCAAACATGCCGCTAATGCGACGCGTTTACAAGCCACAGACGCATCTGTCTCCTGTCTCTTGTGTAATGTGCTCTATACCAAACCAACTGGACACACTAAAATACATCACAATGTTCGTTGGGTATGACTACACAACGCACATCTTATAAAAAGTATTAACATGAGCAAGTTGAGCAAATAACTGAAAGCATATAGATTGCCCGTTCTTTTTTTTTTCCATGTACACACAGTACAC
Source organism: Benthosema pterotum (assembly GCA_039105355.1). NCBI lineage: Eukaryota > Metazoa > Chordata > Actinopteri > Myctophiformes > Myctophidae > Benthosema > Benthosema pterotum. The sequence continues at coordinate 17,226,096 of CM076988.1, forward strand.
ATTGCCCCTCCCCCACTCTATAATGTCACTGAAGTCACATCATGGCTGCTGTGGAAGATGCCGTGACACTGAGTGGAGCATCTCTGCATCAGAACCATCTTGGCGCTGCCACGCACTGGCCTGCTGTTTACTCCTCTGACACTAATGATATTCACACACACACACACGCACGCGCGCACGCACGCGCGCACGCGCGCACGCGCGCACGCACGCACGCACGCACGCACGCACGCACACACACACACACACACACACACACACACACACACACACACACACACACACACACACACACACACACAACACACACACACACACACACACCACACACACACACACACACACACACACACACACACACACACACACGCACACACACACAGTCAGCCCTTTCCCCTCCCTCCCTCGATCGCCTGACAAGACAAAACCCATCAGGTTTTATGCAAACACATGCATTAACATTTTGACATTGCACCGTCCGTGGGTGAAAAGGTCTTTAATTGCAACTTGCCATAAGATGAAATAAATAATGAACACACCACAATAACATGACCGTGCAGTGAGTGATCATTCTTGGGTCTGCTTAAGATTGTGTAAAATGCTGCTCGGTATAAGCGGCAAAAATACTGCTATAGGCCCATTATTTGTACTGAGTTATTGCTTGAATTGTACTGAAAATCTTCAAGCTGTTAACAAAAAATCCATAAAAAAGTTATATACAACACAAAGTCAGAGCCACTAACATTCTGCAATGGCCTATGAGATTGTATACAGTCAAAGCAGGAGATTTGCTTGTCATTTCATTTCAGTTCTGTTTTTCTTTTTCAAAAAGAAAGTACATAAGGAGGCAAAAAATGGAAAACTTTGCCGTGCCGGGTCCATTTTTCAAAACTCTGGCGGATTGAGAAGACACCCTGCTGAGTGGACCAAAAATAAACTCCGGTGCAGGTATTTCCAGACGATTACGTGGCCTCCCACTGATATTTCCTCGCGAGTAAATATTCTCGTTGCGTTGACAGGTGCCCTCCTTAAAACCACGCTTAAAACCCTGCCACGTTATCTAGCAGCCACACACACCGCTGGGACTTCTTCCAACGCACACACACATGCACGCGCGCACGCACACAACGGTGCACACATATAGCACTTCACCCATTCACACACCGAGTGGTGGAGGACACTGCAGTATGCATAACACCAGCTTGCACATCAGGAGCAATTAGGGGTTGAGACAGTCTTGCTCAAGAGCACTTCGACTACTACAACTATGCAGGAGGCCACAGGGATCGAACTGGGAACCTCTGAGCCACTGCAAGGCCCATTCAAACCTTTAAGTTTGGTAAATCAGCCATGAGTGACGTGATTTGACTTGTCAAACTTGCCCTATGCCGTTTTCTACCTTCGCCCATACATGGGAAAGTGCATATACAGTACATTACAGTACAGATTAATTTTGTGTGTGTGCCTGTGTATGTGTTTAAACAGTGACTGGACAATGTTTTAGCCAATCACAGCAGCAGTCTCCAGCAGTTTTATAATGAGCCAATAGAGGTGAGGTAGAGTTAGATTCAGATCTGATTTTGTCCACACTAAAAGTTGCCTATATCACCTTTAAACCCTCAAAATGTGACAGAATGAAATTATGTTCTGTTTGGCATTCACTGTTGTTTTGAATTTCAAGTGCTGGTAAGTGTGTGCCACTCAGTCACAGGTGTGTGCCAGGCACATAAACGCTAAACTTTCTTGACTGTTTATGCTGTTTATGACCCCTATCTTCAGATTTTCGTTACCGCTATACCCCTTATCCCTTAACTTCTTTGCCTTTTTAAACTATTAAAAAAAAACATTTCTCAGTAGTTCAAATGGCCAGTCTACTAGCTCACAACGTGTTAATAGATTGACATGTTGAAATAGTCCAAAATTTTTTTTCAAAATAGTGAAAATGAAATAAGGGATATGGCATAAGGGGTTTAGCATGTAACGAAAATGGAGCCCCATATCTTCAGAATCTGCCTCAAAGCGAGTTTGAATTTGCCATTTTGGCAATGTTTTTGGGGAGTGCAGCCCACACGTTTAGCAATACCAATCGGTATTATTAAGGTGGAGTAAATAATTCCCAAAGTTAGGTTTCCGACCTTACTTGGGCCAGTGTTGTTCAGGGATAAGGGGTTTAGCATGACCATATGGGTTCATCAGCAAAATAACAAGCCGAGCCAAGCGAATGTGCAACAGGCTCTCGGCCGTCAGGGAGAGAGGGAGGGAGAGAGGGAGAAAGAAGAGAGAGGAGAGAGAGAGAGAGAGAGAGAGAGAGAGAGAGAGAGAGAGAGAGAGGCGGATGTAACTTTTCCGAGTTGGAGGGGGAGGAGAAAAATAGAAAATGGTGGCATGCCTGTGCATGCCATCGTGTTTGCTGGGGCAGATTGGCGTTGCCCCCCCCCCATGTCCATGCCTAGATCCGCCCCTGGAGAGCGGTCCGCTATATGTGTAACATGCCAAACACCTGCTACAACAAGCGCCATGTCATTACTCCAAGAGCAAGAAATACTGGCACCCAACTGTCACTCATAGTCTCACAGAGCTGTCACCTACACCTTCTACCGCCTCTCTCTCTCTCTAAAAACCTTAACAACAACAACAACTACCACCCACACCCACTCCAGCAAACAAACACACACACACACACACACACACACACACACACACACACACACACACATAAATACACCCAGTGTTGCATGCAGGAAGCAGGTTTGCAAAAAAAGGGCATGTGATCTTGCCATGCACTATTTTTTCCTCCCACTACTACCGATAAGCCACTGCCAAAGAAGCTTCTATATATACAGTTACAGTTACAGTTGTTGTGGAAACCGTAAAGTCAAGCAAACAAATAAATTCAGGGTGTACTAGAAGCGGTGAAGTGGAAGTGTTACTGAGAGAGTACGTACATATGCTGATCTAGAAATTATGGGCCCCTGGCCTGCTGGGCCAGCCAAAGGGCCCCCCCCTACACCGGAGCTTTTTTCCTCCGGACGTGACGCACATGCACACGCACACACAATTATGACATATATAGGCATGTGATATTCACCTGGACTTCAGCAAGATTTACAGCAAGTAACAATTGATTGGTACAAAACAACAAACAGCCAAATACATGCTAATTATTTAGGCTTATTTTATTGACACATGAATTAGCCCATTAACACTATAAGAACAGAGAACTTTTTACCGATGATCGTGAATCGGCAGGTCCGTCATCCAAAATCTTGAGTGCTAATAACTCCTGATTCAAATCAAACACTATAAAATTCTAATCAAAGCACTTGGTTTTGACCCTCCACTAACATGAGTCACAGTAGGAAGTATATGACCTTCCCTTTGTTCTACATCTTTGGTTCTTTGTTTTGGCTAATCTTAGCCACATCTAAGATAAAGCCCGGTGACATCATCTGAAACTCAGTCTGGATGCAAACGATCACAGGCGCACTGATTTAATGGACACTAATGGTTCCAGGCATGTATCGTGTCAATAACAGTGCAAAAGGGATGTGTACACCACTGTTATGTCTTTCTTGGGGGGGGGGCGCGGACATTCCAGCTCAGGGGCCCCTGTGCCTGGGCCCGACAGGTCTGTGGGATAATCCTCCCCTGAGTAGGTAGAGAGATGGTGGAGAAAAAAAGCTATATTTACAAGACTGTGTGAGTGCGCACAGTGAGAGTGCAGAGGAAGACTCTTATACGTTTCACGTCTTTACAGTCTAGCCTATGAAACACACACACGTGCACGTGCACACGCACACACACACACACGCACACACACAGAAGCCCCACAAACACTTGTTCTCTAGAGCCCCCTTTGGAAACAATGTGGATAAAAAACAAAAAAAAACAAAAAAAGAGGAATTCTCTTTGCCAGCCACTTGTCGACGCTGAAAGCTACCAACGAACGCATTGCTGAGACGCTGGCAACACCACCTGCCTTACGAACCCCCCCAACCCCTCCTAACTAAAACACACACACACACACACACACACACACACGCACACACACACGCGCACACACGCGCGCACACACACACACACACACACACACACACACACACGCACACACACACCCTCTCCCCTTTTTTTCTCTCTCTCTCCCGGCCTCTTGTGTACCATAGAGTCGCCTGTGTCCATGTCCCTCCATTGTGGACGCGGACGTTAGATGGAGGTATTGTGAACGTTGTCAACGGGCCCTGCTCCATGCATAGCCGCGACGGAGGCTTGTATGTGTGTGTGTGTGTGTGTGTGTGTGTGTGTGTGTGTGTGTGTGTGTGGTTGTGTGTGAGGTGCCAAACAATGCACAGATCTGTGCACAATGGGGCAGCCGTGGCAAAAGGGGGGCCCGGCATTGTTCCCGACGATGCCGCTGTGTGCAGGCCATGTGCCAGTCTCCCCAATGCCTCTGCACCGCGTTACAAAAACATCCTCAAAAGAGTAGCATCGGCTCCCGATGCGATGCAGCTGGGTGTGAAAGGGTTTGGGGGCTGCTGTGCGCAATGCATTTCATCTCTAGGCCTTGATAGGTGGAATGAACCGGAAAACAGTGTTGTTTTATTATGGATCCCTCCCGATTGTCTGGCACAGAGGGTTTCTAAACCAATCAGAGCCTGCATACCTTCAGGCGATGGGGTAGCAAAATAAGATGGGTCTACGCTACTACACGCGACACATGGACTGTTTGTTTACAATAGTCGCTCAGCTCTGCCACTTTTTTATTTCTACCATAGAATGTGTCCATAATCCATAATTCATATATATTCTAACATGATGACTGAGTTAGGATGACGAGAGTAATACACTCACATGTCTGGGTGCCAGAATGGGATTAAAAACGGAGTGATTGTTTATGACCGTAATCAAGGCACCTGTGTTTGTGGAGGACGATTCAGAAATGGGATAAAAACAGGTCACCTAATTTCTATTGGCTTTTATTGATGTGATAGTGGATATGTCATCATGCAGCACATTTTCTAGGGGCTCGGGGCTTGAGACCATTTTGCTCCGAGACGGCGATGAGAACAAGCCAAAT
>CM076988.1:17233669-17266169 GCA_039105355.1 Benthosema pterotum
TCCCATCACTGTGTTCCTCTTGCCTCATAGTTTTGTCCACAATGAAATCCCCAGTCTCCATTACATGTTACCCATTACCACTTATTCTTAAACATATTAGCAATAATGCATTATTCTTAGAGACATTTAAATAGCCAATTAAGTTATAGACCTCGCGTTACAGCATGACACGTTCTGCGCTTGTACATCCGCTATTTTTAGCATGCAGCATAAAAATGGCGTGTCTTTTACAAGACATCCCTTCACTCCTTCAAAACCACCCTCAAAGGGAATCTACGGATGCCTGCAATTCAAAACTGAGCAAAAAATAATATCCTCCCACTCACCCCCTTTTTCCCCTTCTTGTATATTTCTCTTTCCCCTTTCATGTCCACTATGATCTGCTGCTTCTGACTTTAAAGAAGTGAATATTTGTATGTCTGATCTTCATTGGTCTGTTCACTCACAGTCAATCGAGTTGTGGTGCTTGTACTGTAAATATACAAAAGATCAAAATCGTGCTGTCCCAAATGAAACTGTATAATCAAATAAAACGTATACTACATTGTCACTGCATTTTTCCCTTAGTCCCTTCATGACATTCTACTCTTGTTTGTATTTGTTGACAAAATTGATAATAGATTTAGTGATACTATCAAGTAACAAAGCTGAGTTTTCATTTAGTTTCCTTTTAGTTTTCATGAGTGAAAACAAGGTAGTCAATTGACTTTTTTTCCATAGTTTTAAGTTGGCAAAACCCACACTGACTGAGTTCAAAGCATTAGACCACGGCCACTGTGAACGTTGCTGTGAACGTTGCAGTGACTTTTGTTTGCCACGTGGATTGGATTGCGGGAATCAAACATAAGCAATGATACACATGTTGTTCGCACGTGTCTCTCTGACGTTCAGCTAAATCTAAAATCTCTGAGGCAAAAATACCTGCTGGAACTAATTTCAGCTTGGCTACCCCTTCATATGCTCCACAATGACAGCATTTTATTTGTATCAATTTGTTTATATAGATGGGACAATGTGCATTACAAAACGCAATGTAAAGAAAAAAGGAAGTTAGATTTTTAAACAGAGCATTAAAACATACAGCTATAAGAAAACTATGAAGTGCATCTATATAATTTAGCATTTTTAACATATGCAGTATATAAAGATATTTCTATTATTGTACCAAAGCACTGTTCAGAAGCCTCAACACCTCAGATGCATGCTTATGAGTCATAACTCCTGAGAGCAATTCTACAAATGCCTGAATATTCTTTGAAAAAGAAATGTTCAAAAAAATATTGAACATTATGAAAATGAACTTCAATAATGATGTCTAACTTATCAATCGTCTTTAAAATAAATAAATAAATAAAGTCAACCTTTGTGTCTCTGTTTATTTATTCTCTTGTCATGCCTCCCTGTACTGTATATCCGTACAGCATGCCCACTGTCTGTGTTCAACTTCAATTTTGGCCTGCAGCAAGGCGTGCAAGTTGCAAGACAGAGCAAATGGTAGTAAATGCATTAATGAGATATCTGCACATTATACAGTGCATACATAAATACACACACACTTGCCCCAACTGTACTTAAATACAGGCTAAAATCAAATAAACAAACAAACACAGAATGCTCTCTACTGGCTGCTTTATTAAAAGCTCAGCCTTTATGCAATTAAACTTTGACACCGATTTGACTCTGACTACTTTTATGCAATTTGTTTATTTCATCTGTTTAATTGTCTTTCTTTACTCTCATCACACACACAGTACATTCTCTAAGGGACTTTAGAATTGCCCCTTGGGCCTGAAATATGAGCTACAAACCTACTGTAGCTGTCTCGCCACGGCACAATCAACTAAATAAAAACTGACTGACTGACTGCAGTACTTCACGTTGTGTGCCAAAAAAAATAACGGACAAGACTCAAAAAGCACAAGCTCAACAACATTTACATGTTGATTTATATCCTGAAGCAAAACAAAAACATTCATGAACATTAGTGATGACCAATTATATGAAAATAAGCTGAAAAGTGGTGCGGTGGTGCTTTAAACTTCCATTCAACAAAACTGATTTCACATTGTAACTACATTGTCTATCTGTTCGTCAAATGAGATTGAGCAGATCTACAAACTTTAGCATGTGTCACGTGATGTTTATCCTACAATCGTGTCTTTTGGAAGTCATTGTGCCTCATATAAGACAACTCGTTATAAGACTCATTTGTGGAAAAAGTCGAGTCCCTGATCGACCAGCTCAGTTTTTAAAGGGATAGTTCTGATTTTTGGAAGTTAAACTGTATGAAATACTTGCCATTATTATAGCAGCGTCAACTGTATTAATCGATGTCCATAGTCCGGTGGTGGGAGTTCTGCTCTGGTTTTGGTCAATATGAAGCAGTTCCAGTCATTTTGTGGTTGAATTATTGCTAAAATATTAGGGCCACCTTTGTTCATTTTTTGACCGCTATCACATGGGATAGGGATGCACCGAAAGGGAAATTCTTGGCTGAAACTGAATACCGAATATAGGAAATGATTGATTTTCCTACAAAGTCCAGTCCGCTAAAGCAACCTGATTATGGCAGAATACATGATTATTAATTAAGTTAATTTAAATAGAAATCTATGTTATGGATTAATAAAACATATATTCATATTTACTGCCCATTTGGGCCAAAATGAATAGGCCAAAAAGTAATTCTTAGAATATTTGGTGCATCACTATAGATATTTTGTCAGAAAAAAATATATTTATGTTCAGCACATCAAATCATGTTCTAAAAGTTTTTATTTTGTACTACATACTGTATATAAGTTAGAGGCTTTGTATACACATACTGTATATTCATTGCCCTGTAGCGCTTTCGTTTTTATATTTTGTATTTTCTTTTGTGTTGTTTTGACATTTGATTTGTCAAATCAAATCAAATGTGTTTTGAGCTTTTGAGTTTGATTGTACCATGGGTTAAGACAGATGTATTCATATACACTGTATATACAGTATCTCATATTTTGTGCACAAAGCAAGGGGCAATTCGAAAAGTGCCCTAAAGAATGTAAAAATGTATATAATGAGAAGAAAGAGGGAAAGTTAGATAACAAAACAAATTGCATAAAAACACTTAAAGTCAAAAGTTTAATTGCATGAAGGCAGTGTGAACATTGAAGCCTACATTTAAAAAGTACGGTAGGGGCAAGGGCGTGCATGTATGTAAATATGTACATCTGTCTGTATGTATGCACCATATAGTCCTATGCATCTCATTATTAATGCATTTACCACCATTATGTTGCGTGCCTTGCTGCAGGCCAAAATTGAACTTGCACACCGACATTGGGTGCATCTGCACAGATAACGAGACGTAATGAGCGAATAAACAAATAGTTCCACTAAATTTTTTTTCCCCAACGCAGCCGATTGATATTATAAACCAGACCCAGAAGTTCCTCATAATAATAACGAGGCTGTGTTGTTGTCACTTTGCCAAGGATAATAAACTAAGCTCGGAGGAAATGTTGTCCAAGTGACTGACCTATCGGGATGCAGTGCTCCCTGCATATGAAATCAGTGTTACATACGCTTACCATATATACCATAAATACATGTGATCCCTGTTCTCCTGTGAGCTATATTGACATGAAGCCACTTAAACAACACACGGCAATGCTATTCTTCTGAATAATTTGCATTGAAATCATTATTATTATTTTATTTTTTAGATATTTGTGTTATATAATGAAAGTTTGCATTTAAGCCCCCCTGAGGCCAACTTATAACGTAAAGTAGACTATAGTTCTTACACTTTCCTATTTATTTATTCATTTATTTATTATTATTTTAGATTAATCACCATCAGTTTGATTAAAATCAGCCCTGATAATTAATCGCTCCAATACATTGGTCTGTCTTCACAGATAAACATGTCTAAAGTAACAGCTTAAATGGATCCACAAGCTCACAATATTAAATATAAAGGTATTGAAGTTAATTGCAGTGCAGTTAACTCTCAGAATGGTATTTTATTCATGCAGAGTGACTATTGATAATACAATTTATTGACCAGAACAGCAACTAATTATCATTGCATATGTATTGTTCGAACACTTTCAAGATTTCAAAAAAGTAAAAAAACAAAAATGCAGATGTACATTAACTCACAGAACAGTCATTAACAACATTCTATGAAGTATGCCTTCTATAAGTCTGTCAAATCTTTAAAGATTTTGTTTCAAAAGCAGCAGACACGCTCACTGTGAAAAGAGCGTGTACACTCGCTGTGAAAAGATCTGCCATGTTTGAATATAAAAAAAAGGTACGTGTAAATAGACAAGGAGGCTTTCCCCGTTTAACAGATTTCAGCATGTCTGTGTGTAAATATTGTATTAGGACATAATTGACATGAAAACAAACATTAAATTGAGAACTAACAGAACCTCCACTTGTTGTATATTTCCATAATAATTTGACTGTGTGTGTTTTAGTTTTTCCTGTAATGCATCTATCACTTTCAAGCTGATTCAGAACATGTGGGAGGAAAAAACGCAGGTATGTCAGCTATGATTCCCCAAATTCACATTTATTATTCCGCGGACCCCCATTTGAAAGTATTCTTAAGCTGTGTAATTTCAAGGACTCTCAGCTTGACATGCAGGTTAATCTACAGACCCCCCCGATGTCCGTGTTTGATCATGATATCCACGTTTAACTCCTAATCGTGCAAACGGAACCAACCATGGATTCGCACACTCTCAGAGTAAAATTAACACTGTGCGTGTGTGTAAGGTGTGTGTGTGTGTGTGTGTGTGTGTGTGTGTGTGTGTGTGTGTGTGTGTGTGCGCGCACGTGCGTGTGTGTGTGTGTGCGGGCGTGTGTGCGTGCATGCAGGCTACGAGCCACTTGGCAGACAGAGATTGAGAGTGAAGGTTCTGGGAGTCCTGGAGTGTACAGGTGTCAGTGTGATTAATTGCGCCGGGGAGCAGAATTAGCATGCTGCTAATCAGGTTGGCTAAACAAGGAGGGGGGAATATTATTATTATTTCGTTTTCTTTTTTTGGTGTTAGGTTTTCCTTACAATCATATACCTCCCTGCAAAACGGCACAGGGACGTTTAGTTAATGGCTCATAATAAGATTCGTCCCAGCGGACCAAATTATCCCGAAGGAAAGCCTAGCTCTGTTTGGAGAGCTTTTTTTTTTTTTGCAGGAAGGTCTTATAACACTCATACAGGGACGTGCACACACACGCACACGCGCACGCGCACGCACACACACACACACACACACACACACACACACACACACACACACACACACACACACACACACACACACACACACACACACACACACACACACACACACCAAAACGGGGTTTCAGACCCTGCCCTTTTACCCGTTTGTAAAGCAACAACCCTTTCCCAGACCACGAATGAATGCAGAATGTACTACTGTGGTGAAGGAAATGCAAAATGTCCCTCCTTTCCATGCCATGGAGCATTCAGACAAAGTCACCTGAATTTAAATGCAAAGGTGCTTTTTTATCCATGATGCTACACTAAGTAAGTAGTACTTTTTGAAAAGTCTATGAGGAAAATGACATCACTGCGGAGCTCTTTTGCGTTGGTGTACCATGTGTACAATGTACACTGTTTTGAATAATACTATTAAGAAGAGTCACAGATCAGCCAATCTCTGTGGACCCTTTAAAGGGGAATTCCAACCATTTTTAACATTTTACGATATGTCATTAATATACCTTATTGATGTTGTGTGGACATGATATTCTGTGTTTTGGGTCTGAAAAAAATCATTAACATGGTGAAACACAACTTGATGACATCATCAAGTTGCGTTTCACCATGTTAGTGATATTTCTTTTTAGGACCTATTTTTCTGACTGTACAAATTTGTATACCCTCAAGAAAACCTTTAAAATGGGTGAAATTCCCCTATAAATGAAATGTTTTCAAGCCAACAGCCAACAAAACAAAACTTATATGTACAGTAATGTGTGTGTTTCACAATATTACCGTTTTGGCAGAGTAAAACCTTAAACTACTTATCACTGCATGGGAAAAGTAATAATATTACAGTGATGAGTTAATAGTGACAATATTGCTCAGAAGTATGCACCTTGCTCAGGTGAAAATTACAAAGCCAACCGGTGCTAAATTAGAAAAAAAAAAAAAAGTCCTAGACCTTTAATAAAACAAAAACAAACTCTAGGCTCTGGCCCGCACATGAAACAGGAAGTGGCAATCATGTCCAATCAGGGCTGGCCATTAATCTGCTTCACTCCAGGTTTTTATTTTTCTTTAACCCTTTCATTTACTGTGGAAATTACTGCTCAAAGCCGACATGTGACAGCACTTTGATGAATGATATGAAAACAACCAGTTTAGGGAAATGTGGACACCTCTGTGATCTGTTTGTTTGTTTGTTTGTTTGTTTACATTCACACAATGTATACCAGCCAACAGACTACATACTGTATAGGGACACAACGGCCGCTTGGTCAGGACTACTATAGCCTAACCTGTATTTACTTATTCTCACGTTTTATTTACTTAGCAACAAACAACTTAGTTCAGCACTGACCTTAAGAGACTCTAGACCTTCGGAGCATTTTTTGCTGCTGTTTTGGCACTGTACTGTTAACTGTTGTCTTCTCTCTCCTTATGAAGAGATAAAGTAATTACACTTATTGTAGTTCACTTTTCTGCTCATGACTAGACGCAGTGTGTGTGTGTGTGTGTGCGCGCGCGTGCATGCATCACTCTTTTATCTGTGGTGCGCGACGTGGTGCGTATGAGAACGAGCGCATACATATGTACGAGAACATCTGGCGGGGAGTGGGTTCAGGTTCCGAGGGGGGTGTAGACATTTGGGGTCAGTGAAAATGGCCTCTCTCGCTCTCCCTCCGGCCAGAAATATTTAGCTTTCCGCTTCCCGTGTTGAGAGTTTTTGGATGTGGAGGAGACGCGGGCGAGGCGAGGCGGTTCACACCTGCCAGCGCTTTGCTGCTGCCTGATGGGTTTTTGCCGACGGGTTGCGTTTGGACGGAGGCATGGACAAACGAGCGCGCTCCCCTCAACCTATGACCCACAATGTCCCTTGCAAGACCAAAGGAAAATCCATTAGCTTTTACCACACCATACCTTGGGCAAATGGAGGGCCACATGCATCCCCGATAAATATACAACAACAAAGTTCCGGTCCGTCTGCAGGGAAACAGCTACAGCATCAAAGTAGAAGCAATGTAGAGGGGAAAAAGCAATGTAGAGAAGCAAAAAATATAGCTATACATCTACTTTGATTTTTGGCTAAAAAGTTCCCTATATTACCTTTAAGTAAAGAAAGTTATTTAATGAATCGTTTTTCATTAACCCTTTGATGCATGAATTATGAAATACTGAGTGAAAAAAATTGAATTATGTGTTTTTATTTCTCTTAAGGCATATAGAAAACATTGCACTTTGTATTTTTTCAAAACACATTTTGGTTAACCAGTTACTGACATGTCCACTCTAATGGACAACAGGCGTTTATGGATTCAAATATAGCAAAATAATAACAAAATAATAATTTGGTTATAATATGCACTAGTGTTTTTACTTTTTTACAGCCACTGACTACACACATTCATTGCCACACATGTCCTTGGCTTCAAACAATTGATTTTGGCTTATGATAGTTTAGTAGTGAGCGGCAATGCCTCAAAACCAGACATGTGGAGTTTGCGATGGCAGAGATGGAACTTTCTTCTGATAATGATTATGCAGAAAAGAAAAAAAAAACAAGTGCATATATGTAAAAACTGGTGAATAATCTGTGTTATGATTGCATTTACCAGATATAATGCTGATTGTGCTTAGCTAACTTTTTTTTCTTTATGGAAATCCATACACCAGTCTCTAGCACCCCCACTCACCCAACAGAGCCCAGTCTCTACCACCAACACATGCCAGTCTACCTAAAAACTGCAAATCAAGAAAATGAGCTGTCCAGTGAATAAACTGTTTTCTTTTATTACATTACATTTTTACCAAATTACCAAATGTTTTACCAAAACAAAACTAGATAGAGAGGTTAGAGGACACCTACTCTGGATAGAGAGGTTAGAGGACCCCTACTCTGGTTAGAGAGGTTAGAGGACCCCTACTCTGGTTAGAGAGGTTAGAGGACCCCTACTCTGGATAGAGAGGTTAGAGGACCACTACTCTGGATAGAGAGGTTAGAGGACCCCTACTCTGGTTAGAGAGGTTAGAGGACCCCTACTCTGGATAGAGAGGTTAGAGGACCCCTACTCTGGATAGAGAGGTTAGAGGACCCCTACTCTGGATAGAGAGGTTAGTGGACCCCTACTCTGGATAGAGAGGTTAGTGTCTACAGGGACCCCTACTCTGGATAGAGAGGTTAGTGTCTACAGGGACCCCTACTCTGGATAGAGAGGTTAGAGGACCCCTACTTGGATAGAGAGGTTAGTGTCTACAAGGACCCCTACTCTGGATAGAGAGGTTAGTGTCTACAGGGACCCCTACTCTGGATAGAGAGGTTAGTGTCTACGAGGACCCCTACTCTGGATAGAGAGGTTAGAGGACCCCTACTCTGGATAGAGAGGTTAGAGGACCCCTACTCTGGATAGAAAGGTTAGAGGACCCCTACTCTGGATAGAGAGGTTAGTGGACCCCTACTCTGGATAGAGAGGTTAGAGGACCCCTACTCTGGATAGAGAGGTTAGAGGACCCCTACTCTGGATAGAGAGGTTAGAGGACCCCTACTCTGGATAGAGAGGTTAGTGTCTACAGGGACCCCTACCCTGGATAGAGAGGTTAGAGGACCCCTACTCTGGATAGAGAGGTTAGTGTCTACAAGGACCCCTACTCTGGATAGAGAGGTTAGTGTCTACGAGGACCCCTACTCTGGATAGAGAGGTTAGTGTCTACAGGGACCCCTACCCTGGATAGAGAGGTTAGAGGACCCCTACTCTGGATAGAGAGGTTAGTGTCTACGAGGACCCCTACTCTGGATAGAGAGGTTAGTGTCTACAAGGACCCCTACTCTGGATAGAGAGGTTAGTGTCTACAAGGACCCCTACTCTGGATAGAGAGGTTAGTGTCTACAGGGAACCCTACTCTGGATAGAGAGGTTAGTGTCTACGAGGACCCCTACTCTGGATAGAGAGGTTAGTGTCTACAAGGACCCCTACTCTGGATAGAGAGGTTAGAGGACCCCTACTCTGGATAGAGAGGTTAGAGGACCCCTACTCTGGATAGAGAGGTTAGAGGACCCCTACTCTGGATAGAGAGGTTAGAGGACCACTACTCTGGATAGAGAGGTTAGTGTCTACAGGGACCCCTACTCTGGATAGAGAGGTTAGAGGACCCCTACTCTGGATAGAGAGGTTAGAGGACCCCTACTTTGGATAGAGAGGTTAGAGGACCCCTACTCTGGATAGAGAGGTTAGAGGACCCCTACTCTGGATAGAGAGGTTAGTGTCTACAGGGACCACTACTCTGGATAGAGAGGTTAGAGGACCCCTACTCTGGATAGAGAGGTTAGAGGACCCCTACTCTGGATAGAGAGGTTAGAGGACCCCTACTCTGGATAGAGAGGTTAGAGGACCCCTACTTTGGATAGAGAGGTTAGAGGACCCCTACTCTGGTTAGAGAGGTTAGAGGACCCCTACCCTGGATAGAGAGGTTAGAGGACCCCTACTCTGGATAGAGAGGTTAGTGTCTACGAGGACCCCTACCCTGGATAGAGAGGTTAGAGGACCCCTACTCTGGATAGAGAGGTTAGAGGACCCCTACTCTGGATAGAGAGGTTAGAGGACCCCTACCCTGGATAGAGAGGTTAGAGGACCCCTACTCTGGATAGAGAGGTTAGTGTCTACAGGGACCCCTACTCTGGATAGAGAGGTTAGTGTCTACAAGGACCCCTACTCTGGATAGAGAGGTTAGTGGACCCCTACTCTGGATAGAGAGGTTAGAGGACCACTACTCTGGATAGAGAGGTTAGTGTCTACAGGGACCCCTACTCTGGATAGAGAGGTTAGAGGACCCCTACTCTGGATAGAGAGGTTAGTGTCTACAAGGACCCCTACTCTGGATAGAGAGGTTAGAGGACCCCTACTCTGGATAGAGAGGTTAGAGGACCCCTACTCTGGATAGAGAGGTTAGAGGACCCCTACTCTGGATAGAGAGGTTAGTGTCTACAGGGACCCCTACTCTGGATAGAGAGGTTAGAGGACCCCTACTTGGATAGAGAGGTTAGTGTCTACAAGGACCCCTACTCTGGATAGAGAGGTTAGAGGACCCCTACTCTGGATAGAGAGGTTAGAGGACCCCTACTCTGGATAGAGAGGTTAGAGGACCCCTACTCTGGATAGAGAGGTTAGAGGACCCCTACTCTGGATAGAGAGGTTAGAGGACCCCTACTTTGGATAGAGAGGTTAGAGGACCCCTACTCTGGATAGAGAGGTTAGAGGACCCCTACTCTGGATAGAGAGGTTAGAGGACCCCTACTCTGGATAGAGAGGTTAGTGTCTACGAGGACCCCTACTCTGGATAGAGAGGTTAGAGGACCACTACTCTGGATAGAGAGGTTAGTGTCTACAGGGACCCCTACTCTGGATAGAGAGGTTAGAGGACCCCTACTCTGGATAGAGAGGTTAGTGTCTACAAGGACCCCTACTCTGGATAGAGAGGTTAGAGGACCCCTACTCTGGATAGAGAGGTTAGAGGACCCCTACTCTGGATAGAGAGGTTAGAGGACCCCTACTCTGGATAGAGAGGTTAGAGGAGCCCTACTCTGGATAGAGAGGTTAGTGTCTACAGGGACCCCTACCCTGGATAGAGAGGTTAGAGGACCCCTACTCTGGATAGAGAGGTTAGTGTCTACGAGGACCCCTACTCTGGATAGAGAGGTTAGTGTCTACCTCTTATTGCGTTCTGCACTTGAGCCCTGCATAATATAAACAATGACATAACATGCAAAAGTGAATAATATTGCACAAAATATTAGTTTGTACACAAACAATGCAGGTTACATTCTAATAACATAAAACAATTTGTTTATATGCAAGACATATTACTTCAGATGAAGCATTGTCTTTGTCACAAATTGTTGTAGAAATAAGCCACTGATGCATGCTGTCCACTGTCATGGACAGATGGAAAATTGCAATTTCCTGCCGACATATAATCAATACTTGGATTTTTTTTAAACTACAGTGATTACTAGATGTTACTTTATGCCAAAATATTTTTTTTACCTGGAGGGGTCTCCTACTATAGAAGGAATGAGTCAAAATTCCTGAGGGTTGGGGCAACTGTTCTTCACTGGCAGCCATCTAGGATGTTGACTGGATTATCTTGCAAATACAACACATGGCCACTGGGTGGCAGTGGTGGGGGGGTCCTCTGGTGTCCACTCTACAGGCTTATATGCAGCACTGCCATGAAAACCTCTTTTTACCATATAATAATCACATTTTATTATCTGTCCACTGTAGTGACCGCTATGCGTGAAAGGGTTAAATACAAGAGGTCTGTTAATGCATTAAAATGCCATATTTTCGCAAATTTACCTGCAAACGTACATCCTGCTGTCAATGGATGTGGATGGTGAAAGTGGTTTGTTTGGAACCCTGAATCCCTCTTTAGGGCGTGCTGTGCGCTTTTCATCCAATAGCCTTATTCCAATAGCCTGTAATATCTTTTCAGCCTTATAGCATTGGAGTTAACAGGAGAGTCTTCACTCTCCTATTACAGTGCACTAACTGAGACAAGGAAGTAGGAATTTGTGTCGATGGCATCAGAGACACTTGGTTGATTTAGCATGCACTTTGTAGAAAAAATTGAAAAGAAAAACAGGCTTCTAAGATTTACTATGGACTCTAACATTACAACTAGCGTTGGTAAAGCATTGGCAAAGTTTTAGAATTCATCTACATGGCTGAGGAAACCAATAATATCTCTAATCTAGTGATGATAGTGTAACAGTCAATGCCGCGTGATGAAAATAGTATTTCACATAGTGGCCATAGCGAAAATGAACAGATCTAAAAAAACAAACAATGTTTGGCCAAGATAACAGAACTCACTAAAAGAAAAACACGCAGTATTAAACCAGGATTTCATCAAAATGAAATTTCAAAAATGTTTGATAGTTGGAGTAATTTTTTCTCCCTTCAAACCATTTCACCGACTTTGCGTCAACTCTGAGGGTCACTGTAGGAATACATTATCTTCTGATTTTAATATTTGTAATAAGCCAGCAAAGTCCTCAAAAGTATTTAAACATCGCCAAAACAAACGTCCTTGGATTAATCAATCACTCAGAGCAGTGAAGTCAAACTCAAATACACAGTGGGACAAAATAGAATCACAAAGGTGAGGGGCCTGGAGATGCCAGACCCAGGACGTCCCAGGAAAACAGCAATGAACCAATCACTGAACAGTGCCACCTTGACAACGCCCATCCCATGAAATGCTGTCGTGGAGCTTTCAGATTGAATAATGAAATTAAATGACAATTCAGACGACTGTCAGTGTAGATCTGTGGCCCAAAACAGCCAAATAATTAAGGACCTTGAAATGAAACAGGTTGAAAACCACTGATGTAAAACGTTGCTATACTAGCTCATACCTGGGCATTATGCGGCCCTTTGGCTCACTCTGAGCGGCCCGGGGACCACCAGTGGTCCTTGAGAGTTGAGAGTTCCAAGTTAAATGTGGAAAGTTGGGTTTGGTCAACGAGATGTAACTCTTTGAGAGCATATAACTGAAACCATTTCATTTTTTCATTTTACAAGAGTATTTTAACTCTCAAGAGTTAAAATATTCATCATCTGAATTAGCCCAAACTCTATGTGAGAGAATGGTCATTTTTGTTATCCTGTTTTGTTAACCAAATCCAGTGGACAAAAACAAAAGCAACCTTGAATAAAGTTTTGGGATCTGGGGGGCTAAAATGTCATCAAACGGTGGTCCGTGGCTCAAATACTGAATAAATAGTGGGCCCTGGTGTCGAAATGGATGGTCTTACTCTTTTATCTTGAAATTAAATTAATATTACGCAGACTTTAATTCAGCCTTTAGTCTTGGCCCTCCACAATATTTTATGTATCTCATTTGGCCACTTGGGAAAAATAATTGCCCACCCCTGTACTAGCTGGTGGCCTTGCCAAGTTCCATATGCCTGCCTGGCTGGCCTGGGATTACATGATGACATCATCAGTCGGGGACTGCTACAGGTTCATGCCATTTCTTTTCAGCGCCTAATGGTCATTGATGTGTGCGGCTATGATATGTCACTTCACACAGCGCTCAGATGAATGCCATCAGAGAACAGAGCGTGTCGAGAGGATTGAGTCACAGCATTCAAACACACTGGACATAAATGAAAGGTCTCTGCTATTCCGCTTTGCTTTCAACGCCTCCCCCACAACCCCCCCTCCTCCCTCTCTCTCTATCCTATTCTTTCCATGTGGTCTCATCTCGTTCGTTCCAAACCTGCCTGTCTGTTGGGAAGAAAAAAAGAGGGCTGCTTTCTTTATTTCATGAGAGAGAGAGAGAGAGAGAGAGAGAGAGGGTGACCAGATTCAAACTGTTGCATGTGTGAGCGCCAATGAGTGGGGAACCAGGACAAAATGGGGTTTAGCAAATTATTCATTTCTTCGTCGGCTAGCTCCCCTCTCGGCGGTGCTTCACATGGCACAAGTTTGTTGTCGATGTAAGGGGCGGCAGTGGCTCAGGGGTAGAGTCACCGGATGGTAACCGCAAGGTTGCCGCAGAGTTAGTGTCGAAGTGTCCTTGAGCAAGACACTTAACCCCTAATTGCTCCCGATGTGCTAGTACTGTAGATCACTTGCATGGTTTCCACTGCCATCAGTGGATGAATGTGTCTGTGAATGGGTGAATGTTATGCACAAGCTATGTAAAGCGCCTTGGATGAAGACGCTATATAAATGCACCATTTAAGTCGAGACGTTTGTCTATTTTATCTACAGAATGTCCAATTCTGCTCATTTATACTAAATTACGTGAGATTGTGTTGAACTAACTATTAGGGACATTAGAGGCATTATTTGACCAATGATGCCTGCACCGTGTCACTATGTGGGACAGCCATGGGGTCTCAATATCTGGGACGCTTGGTAAGTATTTGAAACGAGGGACTGTCCCACACAAAGGACGACATCTGGTCACCCTACAGAGAGGACATGAAACCAATGCAAGTGTCTTATACTAGGGGCCACCCATAAAGGCTCCCCAAGCACCCCCCCCCCACTCTCTCTCTCTCTCTCTTGAAATAAGAGCTCTATGCGGCCAGCCAGCCAGCCAGCCTGTTGTTAAAGCGGCCCGTATTATTTTTTTTGTGCATGCAGGTAAAGATTATAGCAAAGAGCTCTCGACAACAAAGCATTCAATCACGCTCAAGTGGGGTGGTGGGGGGTGGTGAGTGAGGTGGGGGCAGGGGGGGGTGTATCAAACGAGCCGTCCACCTCTACCTAATTTAGGATGGGAGGTCTTTCCTCTCTCTCTCTCGCTCTCTCTCTTTCTTTTTGCCTCTTGTCAATCTCAGAAGGTCCAGGAAATGAACACTCTTTGTGGGATTAATTAATAGCGGGGAGATGGTCAGCATGCTACAGCTAAGGCTGTAATTGCTACTCGCCGGAGGGTTGAAGGAATGAGAGGGATGGGGGGGGGGGCTGCGCGGGGGATGCACAAGTTCTGGGTTACACTTTTTTAAGTGGTACAACCAATTTCTACATTTTGAGTCTGTGCTGCAGCCTTGGTCCGGGTAAAAATGCCAGGTCCCGACCTATAATGTCATTTACAACCAAGCCCTGTGTCGACATTGCAATGTGGGCCACAATTATGTTGAGGGTGAAGGGTTAGAGGAGGCTAGTAGTTTTAGTAGATATTGACATTGTTTTAAGCCCTGTGTTCACACTGTGACGTGCTGGTGGTTATGTCGAGGGTGACGGTAAGAGGAGGATAGTCTTTAGAGTAGATATTGACCAAAATGACCGGGTTAATATTGGATCGAATGTGTGTTAAATACCATTTTCGGTTACAGGACTTATATTAGACAAGTAAAACATCAATAATAACATCAGGTGTTGTTGAAGTTGCAAGCGACACGCAGCATGCATAAAGCTAAAGGTCTGACTCAGAGAGCTTTCTGTTTTCAGTGTTGAAATGCTGTTGGTTTAGTCATTTTCAATATAAGCACTTTGATTTGAAATATCTTGGGTTGTTTTGCATGCCATCGTGTTTGGTGGAGCAGACTGGGCCCCCCCCCCCCCCCCCCCCCCCTCCCCCCCCCATGCCCATGCTTAGATCCGCCCCTGACTGAGAATGTTGAAGATGCTTTGAACTGAAGGGCTCTGGTGTAGTGGATTAAAGTGAGTGAGAGAGCGAGAGAGAGAGAGAGAGAGAGAGAGAGAGAGAGAGAGAAAGAGAGAGAGGACTTTGATGAATCTTCAGAGGTCCAAAGAGAGAAAGAGAGTAAAGTTGTGCCTATAGAAATGTTCTGTCTGGCATCAAACTACGTTCTCATCGCCCACTTTCACCTGCTGGCACTCAAGGATTGTTGAGGACATGATAGGTCCCGACGTTGTTTCGTTTCCTGATCCATCTCTTTATGAGCGTTCTTCTAATAACAAGGACCCCCCGCCCCGTCGGTCAAAAGGATGCAGATTTATTTCATTTCACCATACATGCATTCGTTTTAAGTAATTCCACACGGGGCGAATCGAACGGGTTCAGCCAGATGGTTTTCTCGATTCCCAGAAGAAAAAGCCTGATTGTAATCTTTTTCCTAACCTATACACTACTTTCGGCATCACAATTATACTTATACCAAGAAAAGAGCAGCTCTGCAGGCTCTCACGTCGCACCGCTGATGCCAAGAAGGCGTCCTTGAACTCGTAGATCGGCCATTTTACTCTCCATGTATGTTGCGTGACACGACGACCGACCGGATTACACAAATGTGTGCCAATGGAAGTGCATCAAAGTAAAAGATAATAAAGAATGCCCTGAGTTGGAAGCATGCAGGTTATTGTCGATGTTATTGTGTGTGTTAAAAGTGCAGTTAATTCCTCTTCGTGCAACAAGGTTTATATAATATATATTTTCATTTTGACAACCCTTACGCCCACACGGTGTCAGACTCAAGTAAAAAGTGGATTTGAACAGGAAAGGGAAAAAAAACATAACACAAACCAAGCCCCATAAGGTCACCTAGACTGATTACTAAATGCGAGCAAGAACAGCCCATCGAGTCGCAAACACTTAATCAAACGCAAAACTAAAAAGTAAAAACAACTACTAACCTTAAGCAAGGGGTTTTCTATAAGAGTTGAGAAAAAACTAGGGAATTAAAAAAAATGTATATGCATATAAATTGTAATAGCAGTGTTCTGTGACTGAAAAATCAAAGCCAATTGTCTTGTGGGTAATGAAAGGTAAATAGCAAACCGAACGCAACCAAATGGAGTTATTAAGGATTGTGCTGTGGCAATCAACAGGGCCGTGCCAAATCCACATATTAATTACATGTATCAGGTTTTTTTCATTAATTACATTCATACCTAGAGTAGAATAGATTTGTGCAGTTTGCGTGTAGCTCCCAGCTATTATTAAACTGACAAGAGACTTACATCCAAGCTGAAAGGAGGATTAGCTTTTTGGAAAATCTATTTATCTAACCGCTGTGTAAATTGATACCTTTTTTTGTAGGTTATGCTCTCTGTCGATGGAGTGTACGCATCTCTTTTACCTTTGCAAACTTACATTGTACTCACAAGATAATATAACTTGTGATGATGTATCTCATGCACACTCACAGACCTCATGCATATAAACGTGCAGCATGCGCGCACACAGGCAGACTACCCACTCGTAGCTCTCTTAAAAAAATGAGGGTTTATGTAAATGTTTTCAAACTTTGCAAGTGGTGATTTTGCTGAACTACCAAAAGCGCCCAAGCAAGCATGTAATGACTTAAATCATCAATATTTTGTCATTTCTGCTGCAAGATTATTCAGAAAACCTTCTGCTCTGGCCTTGCAAAGAGCAGAGATGGGCAACTTTGACGATGGAGAGGACCACTATAGTTCCACACTCACTGCAGAGGACCACTATAGTTCCACACTCACTCCAGAGGACCACTATAGTTCCACACTCACTGCAGAGGACCACTATAGTTCCACACTGACTCCAGAGGGACCACTATAGTTCCACACTCAACTCCAGAGGACCACTATAGTTCCACACTCACTGCAGAGGACCGCTATAGTTCCACACTCACTGCAGATGACCACTATAGTTCCACACTCACTCCAGAGGACCATTATAGTTCCACACTCACTCCGGAGGGACTACTACAGTTCCGCACTCACTCCAGAGGGATCATAATAGTTCCACACTCACTCCAGAATGCACCACTATAGTTTCACACTCACTCCAGAGGGACCACTATAGTTCCACAATGACATTTCGCAAAATATTCGCATTAAGGGCTTTTCACACAGGGTGTAATAAATCGCACCTCTGGTTTATTTTCAACGAGGTCACCGTTTTGTGCTGAGAAGACGCCGTGCGACAAAGCAATTGTGACGCCAGGCGTTATCGCATCACGTCCAGGTGTGTTTCATGCACTCTCCCACATTATAGACCTCAATTCTTTGATTTTTTTTTCTTTTTTACACTGAGCGATTATCGCCCAGTCATCATATGAGGGGCACAGTGGAATAATGCTGGCGTATCACTCCCCGTCTGTGATGCACTTTATATGGAATGTCAATGGTGGGCATACTGTAAAGGCCATAACCAAACCTTTCCCCTCAGACAAACTCAGCTGAGTTTGGTTCTTTTGCAATTATTTTGAGGTAGCTCCAGTATTTTCCATCGATTTCTTTCTAATCTAATCGTGAGTTTGCGAGTGGTATCACTACAGTGTGCCTGCAGTGTGAGAGGGCGATGGTGGAGGAGGTGGTGGTGATGTGGGCAGTGAGTGGTGGGGCTGGTGGTGCTGGAGTCAGGAGGGATGGAGGGAGGGTTGGGTTGCAGTGGATGTGGGGTGGGTGGATGGGTGGGTGGGTCTGGGGAAGAGGGTGGTGGTGGTGGGGGTGGGGGGTATGCCTGCAGTTTGGCCGTCACATCCCCGCTAACAATTTCTGTCAGGTCCCGGGAGGCCCCTCTAATGAGCCCTGCCGACACGGCCGAAGGCGAGCTCTCTCTCTCTCCCTCTCTCTCTCTCGGCCCAGTGAAGTGAGAAGCCATGCTGCCCTGCGGACCGGCACCTAGCAGCCTCGCAATTATTAATCAGAGTTCTCTCTCTCCATCTTTCTGGTTCGCTCTCTGATTTCCGTTCTCTTGCTTCCCTTGCTTCTGTCCGTCTTTCCTTCTCTGTTCGCTCCAATTTTACATTCTCTCTCTCTCTCTCTCTCTCTCTCTCTCTCTCTCTTTCTAGTCAGTGCAGTCTTTTATACATGGCGTTCTGTCAAACAGATCCTTCAGCAGAGCGTGTTCAGTTCAGTTCAATCTTTAGGCATATGTGGAGCATTTTTGCAGGAGGAGCAAAGGGGTCATTACAGTGCAAATAACATACATTCCAAAATTTGTTTATAATACTTAATATCTTGTATGTATTTCTAATGCTTTAAGTCTTGGACTTTGGACTTTGAACCACAATGTCCTGAGGAGGTGGGGTTGATGATATGCAGACTAATTTATATTTGGGTCATTATAATAGCTAGATAGATGCTAGATAAAACCAGGCTTGTTTCCATTATGAGGCCAAAATCAAACGAGCTGGTCCCGAGAGGAATTCCCCTTAAAGGTCCTATATCATATGAAAGACTGATTGTTTAAGCTTGGTAAGTGGGGGGGTATAAAACATACTTTAAATATGTACTTTTTGGAATGAGAGAGAGAGACATGAGTGACAGCTCTAAGTCCTGTAATGTGACCGTTATAAAATAAGGCCATTAACAGACAGATAACATAATGTACAAGGTGCATGTTCTACTACATCTGTTTCGATTCGCTTGCTCGCTCACTCACACACGCACGCACGCACACGCACCCCCCACCACCCCAACCCGAGGCTGAACCTGACCTTTTTACACCGCAAAGGTCGGAAAAAAGCTCTGTTCTCGCCGGGCTGGAGAGAAAAGTGCCTGCAGAAAGTAACATTTTTCCCTGTTCACATCTCATCTTTTCATCGGATATCGTGTTTGTATGTGTGTGGGTTTTTCTTTTTCTTCTTCTTCTTCCCAACAAACATGCCCCCGCTCCACCCCCCCCCCCCCCACACACACACACACACACGCACACGCACACACACACACACACTCCTCCTCCACCTCTCTCTCTCCCCCTCTCTCTCAATCCACAACAGACTCTTCTCGTGCAGTTTATGACAGCGAACCCGCCGCCTGCCTACCCCTCCTTCCCTCCCTCTCTCCAGCCTGATGTCGGCCATAACATTTTCATCTCCGTTTCGTCTTCGCTTCATGGCAGGCAGCAGTTAAGTGCCCATACCTCGGTACTGGAGAGCAGCTCGACGGACAATCGATTGAGGCGAGGGGTACAAAATAAATAATTGTTATTATTAGTATTATTATTTTTATTGTTTAACCCATTTAGATCTTTAAACAAACAACATCTCTTTCTGGTCTAACAACGTTCTTATGTGTTCCGGTCTTGGGGGAAAAAAGGAAACGGCGGCGAGGGGGGTTCGGGGAGCTTTTTCGGGGAAGGGGGGTGTGGGGTGTCAAGTTCACGACCTCGCTAAGTTGGCTTGTTGACCCTGACGACCTGCATGTGAGAAGTCCTTGTTTTTGTTTCCCATGCAGACCCTCTCCGCACACACCCACACTACCCACCACCACCACCACCACTCGGTACGTTTGGGGCATGTATGTATGTAGGCTACAATGAAGATTCTCGCTTATACTACAATAACTGCTTCACGTGAGAAAGTAGTCAATGTATGAAGAGCCAAGGGCCACACGTGTAAAACTATAGGATATACTCAATATTTCATTATGACTTAATTGGTTGAATACGCTCACATTAAAGGGAATTACAGACGGGGAATAATAAATGCCTGCATTTTCGTGGAGATTCCGCCGTTCTCCTAACCTGATGAGTGTGCGATAAACGCTCAGCTCAGCACGAAACGAGCATACACGCAAGCAACATGGGACTCTGTGCGATGACGCACCGCGTCAAACGCTTGCGTTAGCACGTGGTGTCTTCTCAGCACAAAACGCCGATCCTGTTGACAATACAGGCACAATTTATTACTCCTCTCATCATGTATTAAAAAATTCAAAACACAATTCTGATTCTGCAATTTGACTTGCCATAAGACTATAAAACTTTGTTTTATCCAAAAGTGTTGTGAATTTTATTAAAAATTGAATCAGATTAATCACAGCTTCAAAATAATTTAATCATGATTAATCACCATTCCAACTATGGCCAAAATATTCCATGTTTTGCTGTGCAGGATTTGAACATATAAAAAAGAAAACAAATCTGGCGAAAAAAGAAGAAGAACCATGCTTTACTGTTTGTTTTGTTTTTGTTTTTTGTTTTTCAATGAGAAAATGCTCAGTGGGTTGAGTCAGTCTGCACAGGAGTTAATTTTGTTAAACATTTTAATCAGATTAATCAACAATTAATGCCATTAAATCAACAGCCTTACATTTTATACATTATTTTAATGCATTATTTGTGTATGTAATATTTCCGTTGTTATAAACTGACAGATGTCCATTTTATGTAAATTTAACAGACAAGTTTTCCTATCTTATCTTATGTAATCACATAGTAATATACAGCAGTGTAGACATGATGTTGGCAATAGCATTATGAATTTAATTTTCTTTGAAAATTATTTGTTGTAATAAATTGACGTAGCATGATATAAAATATGCACTCAAATTCCTTTCCTAAATTCAGTTAAAAAAAAAGTCTGATAATGTGTGAAAGATCTATATTCAACATGCCTGTATAATTTAACTATACTGTTTTGGAATGGAAATACATTCATCACCTTTTATTATTATCAATAACAAACTCGATTATTCTAATTCAGTGATCAGCGAATTACTCAGATTGGAATATTGTTCTGTCCATTTTCTGTTTAACTCTGCAGTGCAAATTAATTCCAGTAATTTTATTTGCCGTTTAATGATTAGTATCCATGTTTTAATAATAAAATCATTATACATTCTACTACTTGGCAGCCTGCACACAGATGATTGTGTGTGGGACGGGTGCAGAGGTTAAATAAAGTTCGATAAAGTCTGATAATTATAATTAATTAACCAGAGAAACAATAATTAAATCAGTGGTTTGGCAATAACAACAACAATAACTGACTAAAAAATAAAATTAAAAAAGATGCTGAATATGAATATGAATAGATCACCACCAGCATCAGTGCAACCAAAAACAGGTAGGCCTATATGAAATGGGTTCCTTTGAAAATCATGGGAAAGGCGTCTCGGTGAGATTAGCTATAGAATCAGAGAATCAGCTTTTTTTCCCCTCAAATCCAACCCCTCACCCCCCAACCTCCCCTTCTTCATGGTGTCCAAGAGAGAGAGACAGAGAGAGAGAGAGAGAGAGAGAGAGAGAGAGAGAGAGAGAGAGAGAGAGAGAGAGAGAGAGAGAGAGAGAGAGTGAGAGAGAGAGAGAGAGAGAGACAAAGACACTAATGAGAGGCAAAGACAATGCCGACGTGATGAAAGAAAAATATAAGTCGCTCTGCCGGGGGATTCCGAATCAAGAAATCAATGCTTGGAGAGAGAGAGAGTAAATCTAGAGTACAGTACCTTCTAGACTAGCGTGAGAGAGAGATGGTGCTCAGTGGAAATTAGGCCACTTACTTTAATACGGCAAGGCACTGTGCAGTAGATACATACTGTACGTGTGTATGCGTGTGCGTGAGTGTGCATGCATCAACTAGAATGCAACAGTACGCAGTGTGGGGAGCATAAAGGCAGCATTATAGCGAGTTTGAGTTTGAATTTGCATTATCACTTAAAAATATTGTTTCACTCTTTGTATTTATTAATTCGCCGCTTTTGCAAAAATGATGATCTGCAAAGTACAGTATACAGCTAGGGTGCTAGTAAGACTCGACACTATACACTCTGTAGAAAAGTTTACCTATAGTAAAGTACCGTAGGTTGTAGTATCCTAAACAAGACTACTAAAACACTAAACAATATTTTGTGTCATTTTTTTGTGAATGTCAGAATGTTGCTGATGTCAGAGGTGGGGGAGGGGTCTTTCAGTAGCTTTATGATGCTCAGTGACATCATAGAACGTAGGTTTGTTTCCCCGCCCACGTCCCTATTTTTATTTTTTGTTTTTGTGTATTACTAGTAATGAGTATGTTTTTTCGTTTTTCATAGACGTCCTATAAAGAAGCGTTGGAGTTTGGAAGCGCTAATCAAATATCACTCAAAAGCCCCATGCAACGAGGGAGCAGGATACTGATAACAAGAACTTCCAAAATCTGACACTTCGAAATATAATCATCTGCAAGGAATTTCTGGCTCATAACATAGCAACAGACGTGGTTCACATTTGCATCCTCTCAGGGAAAAATTGAAAATGGGTGGAATTCCCCTTTAATACATAGTAGACGGGAACCCTAGTGGTAGTTTTACCCTAGTTGACAGGAACACCTACAGGGGTTCTGTACAGTATGTACAGTATCAAAAAATGTCAAAAATTTGATGGTGTTACACAATAATTTGAAGTTTTTCAATACACTTAGGTTAGTATTTGACATTTTTAGAATCGGGATAATCTACAATGGGTTAATACAATCAGAAGGTTTTTTTTTTCTGTTTGGATGAAATGGGCTGTCTGTGGGCAGTTGCACGTAGTTAACACCTTGCCTGGCAAGATGGCCGAGGGCTGCATAACACCTCATCGGCACTGTGAGCGATGGGAGCCAGCGATGACCCAGCAATGATGTTTTTTTTAAAGAATACATGTATTTCAATGAGACTGTCGTGACAGGCCACGACAGGGGCGGATCTAGGCATGGGCATGGGGGGGGACCAACGCCCCCCTAAATACCCAGTCTGCCCCCCCAAGCACGATGCCATGCAAAACAACCCAAGATATTTCAAATTAAAGTGCTTATACAGTATTTAAAATGATTTGAAACACTACTACTGCTACTAACTAACTACAGCTGTGTCACCACTAAACCAACAGCATTTCATCATTGAAAACAGAAAACTTAGTCAGACCTTTAGCTTTATGCATGCTGCGTGTCTGTTGCAACTTCAACAACAACTGATGTTATTATTGATTCTTCACTTGCCGAAAAAGTCCTGTAACCGAAAAATGTATTACTTGGTGATTTATTGGCTATGATCGGCTTCATCGGCAACAACCCAATGACCACTGCTCCTGATGAGGACAGTTTTTGTGTTGCCGTCGGAACGCTGCCGTTCGCTCGCTCCTGGCACCGCGGACAAGGTGTAAGGCTTTAAGGTGAAAAGGTTGAAAAACCACTGACTTATAAATACTCCAGTACCCACAACGTATTGAAGCCACAGTGCATGCTAACATAACGATGTATGTCAAACACAAACTGCACTACGATGAGGATCACGAGAGTATATACTGTAGAGTGATGTTTTATATTAAAAAATAAACTGCACAAAAAGAGCTACAGAGAACCAAATGGACCAGAACTACAGCAAGAGATCTGCTTCGGATGCTGTTGAATTCATACTGCTGAGACAGAATGCATCGTGTGTGTGTGTGTGTGTGTGTGTGTGTGTGTGTGTGTGTGTGTGTGTGTGTGTGTGTGTGTGTGTGTGTGTGTGTGTGTGTGTGTGTGTGTGTGTGTGTGTGTGTGTGTGTGTGTGTGTGTGGCGCGCGTGTGTGTGTGTGTGACTCATGGCCAAAAGGCTGTACACTACAGTACTGCCAGTGTTGCCATGTCTGATTATGGGTTGTGTTTCCTAATGTTGTTTAAACCAGGGCTACATTTTCATTTCAAAGAACCCCCTAAAATGTATAGATATTTGTCGGCGGACCGCCACCTGAAGACTTCACGTCATGCCAGGAAAACCCCCGATAAAAGACTCATGTTGCTAGAAATAATGCATTTAAAATAAGGCGTCACATCCAATGCAGTCGTACTACGTTGTAGATCTAACGTTGTCCAATAAGCCTATCTCGTCTAATTCATTCAGGCTTGTTTTGTAAGACCCCTGTTCGTTCGTTTCTCTCTCGAAAAAACAAAAACCTGGCAACCATGAGTACCCTGCTAGTAACGGGCGACGACGAGACGGAGATGGATGTGCGAGGGTGACAAGACGAGAGGCGGGGATGTTGTGCGTGTGCGCATGCATGTGTTTGTGAGTGTGCGGGTGTGCACATTTCGTACAGTATGTGCAATTTGTGCATAGCCTGCACTTGCTTCAGTGTGCGCGTATGGCTGTTTTTGCGTGGTGCCTGTGCCATGTGCAGTGTGTGTGGGGAGGGGGGGGGGGGGGGTCGGTGCATGTGAGTATAGCAGTGAGTGTGGGGTACGGATGGGTTACGGGGAAGAGGGGTGGGGGCGGTTGTGTGTGTGTGTGTGTGTGGGGGGGGGGGGGGGGGGGGGGGGGTTTAGCCCCGCTGTTCGGCCATACGCTCCTGCCTCCCCTCGCCTTTTCAGCCTGAATGACCATGAGAGCTCATTTGCATCGGCGTGTGTGTGTGTGTGTGTGTGTGTGTGTGTGTGTGTGTGCGTGTGTGACTGTGTGCGCGTGTGGGAGGGTGGAGAGGAGGGGGTGGCTGGATTTTGCTCGAGGCCTATCGACTCTACCATGCAGTCTCTGTGTGTGTGTGTGTGTGTGTGTGTGTCTGTGTCTGTGTGTGTGTGTGTGTGTGTGTGTGTGTGTGTGTGTGTGTGTGTGTGTGTGTGTGTGTGTGTGTGTGTGTGTGTGTGTGTGTGTGTGTGTGTCTATGTGCGTGTTTGGGGTTTGGGGTGGGGGGGTCGCATGCTAGCTGGCAGGGAGGACGTGTCACATTCATGTAGCCCCCGCTAATCAGGGGCTAGCTTGAGCCGAGGCCAACTAACCGAAGGTCTCTCTCTCTCTCTCTCTCTCTCTCTCCCCCCCACTCCCTACCACCACCTCCACCATGTGTAGAAATGCAGATAATGGTGCACATTTAGGGAGAAAAGAAAAAGAGTGGGAAATGCTACATGCGTGAAAGAGAGAGAGAGAGAGAGAGAGAGAGGAGGTTGTGTGTGAGTGTGTGTGTGTGTGTGTGTGTGTGAGTGTGTGCGCGTGTAGTGTGGAAGAGACACTGTACGGACGCGAGTATGTGCGCAAAAATGCGCGTGCGTGAGCAGCGGGCTGTGCTCTGCATGGTAAACCTGGGTGCCCACACCACCCCTCCTTAGCCATAATACTTCCTTTCCATTGCAAAATGCACTCGGTGCTCAGTCACTCACTGCAGTAGTGCTGTAGTGACCCCTATGGGCAAGACTCCCACCGACCGGCCGACCTAAGAGCCACCAACTGAGGGAGCGGCGGAGCGCGCTGCTGCTCACGGCTACTATTCACATTCCGCATGGATGAATTTCTATTAACCCGACCAGAGAGAGAGAGAGAGAGAGAGAGAGAGAGAGAGAGAGAGAGAGAGAGAGAGAGAGAGAGATAAATAAATGAAATACACACAGAACCAACCCTGTGACCAGGAACAAAAAAAGAAAATAGCTGACACCAAATAATCCTGAGCCGAAACAAAATGAAATCCACCCCCTCCCTCCCCTCCTTCCCTCTGCCCTCCTCTCCAGCAGGTTCCAGCCTCTCATTTGCCTATAGCTGCTTATGCCACTAGGCCACGGCCCACTGTTTACTCTGGATTTTAGCCACGGACCATCATTTGATAAGGTGTAAATCTATTCATGAACAAGAAATACCAGCTTTGTCTTAAATATAAGCCTCCTGTTGGAAGGTTACGATGCCACACAATATAACGTGTATAAATATTAAGGCTGTTGAAAATGACAAGTTAATGGCATTAATTAATTGTGTTGATTAATCTGATTAAAAATGTTAACCCAGTTACCGCATGTGCACACTGACTCAACCCGCTGAGCATTTTCTCATTGAAAAATATTGGTAGAGTACAGTTTTACAGAGCATTAGAGCTCCATTTTCGTTACTTGCTAAACCCCTTATCCCAAACTCCTTATCCCTTTTTTGCCATTTTTAAAAACTTTTGGGAATAGTTCAATGTGCCAATCTTCGTTGTGAGCATGTAGACTGGCCAAGTGACCATTTGAACTATTGAAAAATGTTTTTTAATAGTTTAAAAAGGCAAAGAAGGCAAAGAATAGAGTATAGCTGTACAGGAAAACATGGCATCAGTTCGAATGATTATTCATGATTAAATTAATTTAGAAGCTCTGATTAACTTGATTAATTAATTTTAATCATGCAACAGCTCTGATAAATATTGAAAGTTGTAAACAGATATGACACGGTTCACTCTGACCACTTTGTGCAATGCACCGAAGTTCCTCTTTATAAGTCACAACTACGCTGTATAATTGAGTTGAGGAAGGCCTCAGGGCCAAAACGACCACACTGTTGTTGTTTGCTGCTGGGGGAAATGTAAAATAAAATAAGACATCTATAGGATACAGTGTGCAATGGCGACAGTTGTGTTTAAGCATTATGTTGTATACGTTATCTACAAACGCATAGAGGTGGTCACTGAGACTTTGAATATTAGTTTTGGAATTTTAGCATATATTTTGATCAATCTGAGAACTAAATCGCTACCAAGAAATTTCTTCACCAATGTGTTTCAATAATGTTGAACCCAACACCTGTAGGAAGCCTCATAAAACGTATGTCAAATTCAGGGTACCATTAAAGTATATGCTTACTGTATGCTTTATGTAGCATGTGATATGTCTAACTAGCAGGTTTTCATGATGCTGGATCCATTCAAAGCAATAGTTTTGCAAAAAAAAAAAAAAAAAAATAGCACCAGCTCAAATGTGCTGACTAAGCACATTTATGAACAAGGCTATGTCTGTTTTAGCCCAAGGTTGTTTTCTGGAAAAAAAAAAAAAGAAAAAAAAAAGAAGTAGTTTGGAATGGATAATGGATTCAGCATCATGAAAAACCCCTCGTTGGACAAATCATGTGCCACATAAAGAATGCCATTTTGCCTTCTATAGGTTAGTGAATGGTGCTGACTTTTACCTGTTTTTTATGAGGTTTCCCCACAGGTGTTGCATTTCAACATTTTAGTAGTTTACATTGTATTAGAAACCATTAGAAACACAGTAGTGAAGAAATTTAGTTCCCTGAACATGGTAGATTAATATTACTGTACATGCTGTTCACAGCAGTGGGTCTCTCAGGGTGCAGAGCTTACTGTCCAAATGTGTCCCTGATCTATATATTGCGTATTTAGCCGCAGGATGCAGTGGATCTACATCACTGTCGGTGACTTTAACGTTGTTTAATAAAATCAGATAGGACTTTTCTGTGTAGATGTATGGGCTGTCAAGTCCAGAGAAATGTTTCTTTTTTTCACACTAAGTGGGCCTTCCCACATAACTTACAGGCATGATGATGTCAGGTGCATACTCTCGATATGTCCCCGCTCGCCCCCGGGTCTTATAACCCCTCCATCCACCCCTGGCTCAACCAAAACCCGCCTCCCTCCGTCTGTCTGATCCTCATCTCAAACTTTTCGAGGAAACGCTAATGTATTCCCCAAAAAAGAATTATATATATATATATATACAGACGTAATATGTGACACAAAGAAATGATAAATAGCAAGGATGAGGACCTGTAATAAGCTAAAAGGGGTCTGCTGCTCTCTGTGAGGATAATAAGCCCCCGCCAGTGTAAAGGGGCTGGTACCAAAACCCTGCGACTTACCTCTCCCCCCCACACCTCCCCGCTCCCTTTGGCCCGCTTGGGAGCTCTATAATCCCAGGGCTTTGAGAGAGAGAGAGGGGGGGGGGGGCAGTGGAGGGGTGAAATGGAGGGATGAGGTGGTGGTGGTGGTAGTGGAGGGGGTGAGGAGGGAGGGGGTGTTGGGCTTCAAGCCGTTTCAGTGTAAGATGCATTAGTGAGTCTTCCACACATGTGCTCTGTGCCCGCACGCCCTAATCCCTCTCTACCCGTCTCTCTCTCTCTCCCTCCTCTCTCTCTCTATCTCTCCCTACTCCAGCTTTTTCTGAGCCGATTTTGATTCCCCCCCTCCCTCGACCAGTTAACCCATGTATACCTGAGGCTGATTAAAAGAAACAATAACAATATTCAAAATCCGAATGTAACTATGCACAGAGATCTCTAAATTAAAATAAAATAGGTAAACAAATAACAAGGGTCTGAGAAGAGAGTGTACTGCAAGGTACAAAGGGGTCTTGTTTTGGCACCCTTGCACATAGATCAAAGATCTCCAAATGTCTGTAAAACAAGCTTAAATTGACAAAAGTATTTGGTGACTCAAATTGTTTATTTAACTAATAATAACACAGCAACTTGGTTTTATAATATTACATTTAAAATAATATATTACACAAAAATTGCTGTGGCAAAACTTTTGACACCCTTAGATTTGCAAAGAATAAATTAATTTCAAGTCCTTCTGGGAAAATGTCCTGTGGACAGATGAGACCAAATTGAAGCTTTTTGGTATAAAGACTATATTTACGGGAAAAGAAATGATGCCTTCAAGCAAAACTCTCCCTACAGACAAACATGGAGGAGGTTCATTAATGTTTTGGGGTTGTTTTGCAGACTCTAGTACTGGGTGACTTGAATGTGTGTTTGGGGTTATGAAATCTGCCGATTACCAATGTATTTGTATTTTGGAGAGAGATGTTTCACCAAGTATCATGAAGCTGGGTCTTCGTCGAACATAATGGGTGTTCCAGCAGGACATCAACCCAAAATACACATCAAGAAGCACCCAGGAATGGTTCAACATAAAGCGCTGGACTGTTCTAGAGTGGCCAACAATAAGTCCAGATCTCAATCCCATTGAACACATGTGGAAGGATCTGAAAATCTAAGGACATTTACTTTATTCATTTATTAGGCCTGTCAAAAAAGAAGATTTGATTTTACTTCTGATTCAGAATCTATTCACATTTCCCCAAAATCGCAGTTTTTAACTCATTTTTCCCCTTCTGGGTTAGGGTTAGCCAGAGCCATAGAGTATAGATAGAGTATAGATACGACAACTCCGTCCACTTCATACTTCCGTCCAACGGTGGCAGTTTGTCCCTATGCATTAACAGCGCTTGAGCACTCCGTTTCTGACCACTCAATGTCGCAACTCTTCTACTAGATCAGGGGTGGGCAATTATTTTTCCCAAGGGGCCAAATGAGATACATAAAATATTGTGGAGGGCCAAGACTAAAGGCTGAACTAGTCTGTGTAATATTAATTTAATTTCAAGATAAAAGTAAGCGTAAGACCAACCATTTTGACACCATGTTCCTCTATTTATTCAGAATTTAAGCCACAGAGGTCCACCATTTGATGACATTTTAGCCCCACAGACCCCAAAACTAAAGATTTCTTTAGTCCATTTGTCCATTTGGTTTCATTGGTCCATGGGTCCATTTGGTTTCATTTTTTACGCTCTCAAAGAGTTACATCTGGTTAACCAACTTTCCATATTTAACTGGAACTCACTCAACAGATCGATATAGTAATACATAATTATATTTATATCCGAAACCTTGCGCTTTTGGCCTGGAAGATGTGCGATGTACTGTACATAATCTCGCAACTCAAATTGTGTTAATCCAACTCTAACGTCTCTAATCCAACTTTGAATGTTTTCCCCGACGGTACAACAGTGCGTATGACGTCATACGTTTGCCAACAGGTGTACTATATCAATGCGGACCGCAAGAGTTCAGTGTTCAGTATTACGGAGTTTAGTAACTGGTTGTTTAACTTGGTTTCCCAAAATACTTTTGTCCATTTTCATTTCATTAATTGGTTTTCATCTAACTAATTGGTTCTTTTAAGCGTCAAAAGAGGGAATATAATGGATATCGTCCCAGTTGGTGCTTTCTCAGCGAAGGGCATAATGGACATCGCCCAAGTTGGTGCTTTCTCAGCAAAGGCGCCGGCCAGGAGGAGGCGAAGGAGGAGGAGCGCCATGGCGGCCGCTCCCAAGAGAAGGCGCCGCAGGAGGAGACGCGCCGCTGCGTCCGCGCCCAGGAGAAGGAGAAGGAGGACCACCGGCAGGAGGCGGCGCAGGAGGACCACCAGAAGGGCAGCGGCGCCGGTCAGGAGGAGGAGGAGGAGACGCGTCGCGTCACAGACTGAGGAGTAAGATGATACCTGTACTCCAGGCTCCGACTATGGATTTGCACAGCGGCAGCGTGCAGAAATAGTGGAAATAGGCGATCTAGGAGCTCCTGACTTGTGAGCTTGTCGCGAGCTTCTATAGTACATCTGCTATTTTCACTATTGTGTTTTTTGTTCCCCAACCTTTTTTTTTACACTTGCATAACAACCTAAAATTTCAAGATAAAAGTAAGAGTAACACCAAACCAACCATTTTGACACCAGGGCCCTCTATTTATTCAGTATTTGAGCCACAGAGGACCACCATTTGATGACATTTTAGCCCCACAGACCCCCAAAACTAAAGATTTCTTTTGCTTTTGTCCACAATTCCAGGCTGGATTTCACAAACAAAACATGCATGTCAAACATGCAGATCAAAATGGCCATCTTCCGCATTCTCTTGTTGTGTAGACTTGGGCTAATTCAGATAATGAATATTTTAACTCTTAAAAGTGTGTAAAAATGAAACCAAATGGACCCGGGGTCCATTTGGTTTCATTTTTACGCTCTCAAAGAGTTACATCTGGTTAACCAACTTTCCATATTTAACTGGAACTCTCTCAAGGACCACCCTGGAGTCTGGACCACTGGTTGAAAACCACAGTACCCTTCACGGGCGGGTCAGAGTCAGCCAAAGGGCCACATTTGGCCCCCGGGCCGCATAATGCCCAGGTATGTACTAGATGTATCTGGCTTCCACGATGGGCGTGTTGTGTTGCTGTTTTCTGCAATATGCGCCCAACAGTTTTATCAACACTGGCATCGTGCCAGTGTCACATTTCATTTGGAATTGTGCACATTTCATTTTGGGGAAGAAAAAGCCCCACACACCCACTATATGCACACCAATGGCATTATCTCAGATTCTACCCCTCAATGTTGTTGTTTTTTTTTTTGGCAAACCAGCTGTTTCCAATGGGAGACAGTGGTTCATCTGGGTTTTGTGACCAAGATGTCACGTGGGGTTAGAGGGCAGAATGATCACGACCAGAAACACGATTACGTCATCTTGAATCCGGTTTTAAGATAATTCAAAATAAGGATTCTGACCATGAAAGCCGTGGCAAAGAAACCTCATACGCATTATGTATGTATGCAGCACGTTTTGTCTTATGCGGCATGTCTTATGCGGCATGTGCATGTCGGATAGGGATGTACATAGTGTATTTCTACAATGCGATTACCAAAAAATAATGAGAAATAAATAATAACAAAGGTATTTTTAATGCTGCATTAATGCTTGTTAATCAAATGTCGTGGATGGCACAGCGGGGTACAGCATAGCTATTCAGGAGATCTTCTCGTTTGGGAGACAGATAACGGGTAACATGGGCTTATAATTCCAACCAACACTGCAGCAGCTGATTTAAACTAATTAGGACACCTTCAATCAGAGAGGCAGGAGCTAATTAGTGAAGTCAGCTGTCGTGGCATTTGCTTTGCAATGCAAAGCTGTGTGGCAACTTGGCCCTCTGTGACACGCGTGGCAGGACACCAAAGACCTTCTGATTCTTCATAGGTGCTCATCCTACGGACCCCCTGGAGTGGCCAGAGAAGGGCAAGGGGGAGTACAGCAAGGCCATGTTTTGCTACTGTAAAATCTAGCCTCAAAGATAGCAATTTGTAACCGTCAGATAACTCTTTCCAACAATACAGATTTGTAAAAGCATCAACATTTCCTTGAGCGGTACAAAGTCCTGCAATTTCTGGAACCCCAAAAACTTCTAGCGTCTACAGTGTAGGGTCTTGCCCAGGGGCAAGGCCAGAACTTCAGTTTTAGACTGGATCTCAAATGGCAAAAAAATAAAATAAAATAAATAAAAAAACAGAATATGACCCTGATGGAATTGTTGAGGAAAGTTACTTAATGTGTTGCTTATATATGATTTTAATGTACTGAATCCAGAATCTTGTTTAGTCAGAAATTGAGTAATTAGCATAATTAATCACTATAAAAACTGGAAATCATATTTTATAAATAATCGTGCTTAAAGGTAGGGTAAGTGATTTTAAATTCATTGTGTAGTACCAGCCTGGTGCACTAGGGGTCCCCAAGAGTAGCTACACTATGTGAACCTGCTGCTCGATCCTGATTGGAGGAGA
>CM076988.1:17271169-17273669 GCA_039105355.1 Benthosema pterotum
TAATGTCTCAACTCACTTTTTTTTTAGGTCAAAGTAAAGTGTCGTTAGCTCGTCTCCCTTCACCAACGCAATACTGTTGAAAGCAGCAGCAAGGCAAAAGTAACTAGTAATATTAGAGCTGTAATATTAATACTGTTTCATAGAACATAATATTATTGTTATATTACTCTGTACAGTTAAAGAAGTTAACTACTTACACCGATCTCTGTTTAGTACTTACAACTATAGTGTCCCAAAGGATAATCAGCTACACCATCTGTTCAAACACCAACATCCCTCAAAGTGTCCTGGTTGCTGGGGCAGTTTGTTTAATGCAAAAACTAATAACTACTAAATCAGGCCTTTTTTGGTTCTGTTACCTGGTTCTGTCCTGACGGCATGAGGTTGAAAAAGCAATAGAGAGGATGACCAGTGTCATGTGAAATTGAACGTGCTAGCGTGATGGCCTTATTGTTCGTTTAACAAAGTGTGATTATCTTGGAAGCAATACGGATAACACTATCTACTATAGATTTACATGACTCCAGAGAGGTGATCTGAATGAGTTTTGTAGAGAGAGAGAGAGACAGAGAGAGAGAGAGACTGAGAGAGAGAGAGAGACAGAGACAGAGACAGAGACAGAGAGACAGAGAGAGACAGAGAGCACGCATACATGGCCAATGACTAATTGTGGCCAATAGTTACCATGACAACCGTAGCTTGTATCCCATTGCCTTCTGGCCACCCGGAGGCACATTTAGTAGTGAAATGAATTACAACCAAAATTAAGTGTTTTAATAAAATGAATATCGTTAGGTTTGTCAAATATGTAACAAGAGTAGGTACTGTATCTTGCAAGTCTGATCGCACCCTGCCAACCCTTTCCAATGCTCAGATCAGCCGGCACAGGGAAGCTGGAGGTATCCACGCTAAACGCCTCGCCAACACTCCACACGGCCCAAACTCCTATCCTTTCTGGCCCTGAAACAACGGAATGCACCTTCCAATCAGACACCGCAGTCTGAAAACACACCTCATAAGACTCCATCTCAGCCCATAGCACTTGCAGTAGTACTGGCCCTGGCCTCCTGCAGGCATATGCATAGGCTCAACTTACGCAGCTTAAAGGGGAATTCCACCCATTTTCAACATTCTAATATACCTTGCTCCCCCATTCTGTGTTTCTTAGAAATGGAGGTCTGAAGAAAAACATTAACATGGTGAAACACATCTTGAATGACATCAAGATGTATTTCACCATGTTAATGGATTTCTTTAGTCGCTTCTCCTTTCTGAGAAAGGACTGGTTGCATTTGTACACCCTCAGAAAAAATGCTGAAAATGGGTGGAATTCCACTTTAAGACATAGTGTTTGTTTTCTTGGATACATATTACACTGTTAGGTTAGTTGCTCTGGATTAAGAACATCTGCTAAATTTCAAATTGTACTTGTGAAGTCTCTGTTGCTCTGCTGCTACTGTGTGTGTTGGCTCACTGGGGGAACACTCTCAAAGTGTCCTGGGAGTGTGTCCAAAGGAAGTGTGTTGGGAAATATTCCTTCACGGAGTACAGTTTTCATAATGCTTGCTTTCATGTACATGTAGAACATGTAGAAATGAACCCAGTGGCCATGAGAAAAAGTGGCAATGTGTGTCAGTGTGAAGACCCACCACAGAAAGCACATCATTAAGGCAAGGCCAGATGAGCTTTCATGATAAGGTCAGGTGTCCCTTTAACGAACAACACAAACAACAAACAACCGACAACGTACAGTAAATTCCATCCAATCCAAGGCCCATCACCAATCACAATGCTTGTTTGTTGTATTATTAATGTTTGATCGTATTATTAATGGAAATTTGCCTGTTGTTACCAAACACTAACCAGAGTCTTGGTCCACAACAATTAAGCAAAGCGCCTGTCCTGTACGTCATTAAACATCGACAAAATGATGAGTTCCGTTCCACTCCATTCTTATTTCAGCATACAGTACATGTATTCCCCGGCTGTTGGTCAGCTAAGTGCTACTGGACAGTGCTGGCCAAGCTAAGTGCTTGTCCTGTCCAGTCTGGCTAACATGGACCCTGCTGGGTGCAAATGCAGATGATGGAGGTTTGTTCAATGTGGGCTACTACAGGGCACCGCAAGAGACGAGGGGAACCCGACCACATGCTGAGCCCATGAGGGTGTCTACTGGGGCTCGGATGAAAACCATGGGTGGTTGGTTGGTTTGGTGGTGGTGTGCGGCTGAGTGCTTTGGTCAAAACATGCTCTCCAGCTGTTTTTCTCCGAACTATAGTCTCACTTCTCTCTAATGCGTCATTTTCATCCGTGATGCTGCTGCTGCTGCCGCACGCACAGACTTGGCCAGGGTGGCGGAACTACATTTCCCTTTAATTTCACAGCAACATATAACAACTCACCTGTTTTTTCTCCCGCCTATATCCCCCCTCAACCTTGTTTTGTTTGTCCCTCCTCCCTTTTAAAGCCTGTGAGGACACCGTGGTGTGTGTTGCGTGTA
>CM076988.1:17278669-17298669 GCA_039105355.1 Benthosema pterotum
GCGTATCAATATCACAACTGCATCCCTCTGTGTAATGTGTGTGTCGAATTTGAAGTCGGTGAACAGTTCTTGAGTTACGTGGATTACACAAAAAGATATATATATAGATATAGAGAGAGTACACCTGTATAAGCCCATCAGTTTTGTCAAGTAACTAACACAATAATGTTACTTTCAGCTGTATTGCCACTTTTTTTTCCCAGTAACAAAACATGTAATATTTTTTTCACATTTTGAGTCATAGCCTACGTATTACATTCACCTTTTTCTAAAAACAATATATAGAGTGGATATGGAAACGATGCAAACTTTTCGGTAATATGTGTCAAGTATCTGATGCAGAAGTGGGCAGGCCTTAAAGTGACATTTGACTGTTTTATGTTAATAGAATTTAGAAGATTTAGACCACATGGGGTCATTATTTGTGTAATATGTGGTTTTAGATATTACCG
Organism: Benthosema pterotum; assembly: GCA_039105355.1. NCBI lineage: Eukaryota > Metazoa > Chordata > Actinopteri > Myctophiformes > Myctophidae > Benthosema > Benthosema pterotum. The sequence continues at coordinate 17,279,122 of CM076988.1, forward strand.
GTAGATACTTCCTGAACTACTTGTTGTCACAGTAAGACAGCTCTGCTGTGCACCATAGAATAGTTGCAGTGCACCATAGAATTGTAGTCCAGGAAGTAGTGTCGATGACGTCAGAGACACTGGACTCACTGATAAGACCTAAAATATCTAAAACCAAATATTACGCAAATAAAGACCCCCAGAAAACTGTTCTAAATCTTGTAAATGTTATTAACATTTTCAAAGTATAAGTAATAAGTAACTGGGTTAGGGTTAGTGACTAGTTACTTTTGGTAAACCTTATAGGCTGACAGCCTGGTGCTAACGCCACCCCACAGCAATCAGACGTTTGTATATTTTGTATTTGTATTATTATTTTTTTTAAATGAGTGCAGCTCTGTCCTACTGCTTGTAAATGTGAGCCATGCGTGCACACACACCGAAACGGCAGAGGGGATTTTTTTTAGTTGGGTAGGGGTCAAAATGAGAAAGGACTGAGGGGTGGTGGTGGGTGGGCCAGGTGCCAGGTGTTTCCCCCGGTGATAGGACACCCCATCGTCCTGGAGACACGGGTCGGTGGGGTGCGGGAGTGGGGGTGCGGGGGACACATGGGAGAGACAATGGGGAAGGGCACGTGCCCCCGGTACAGCGGGGGGTTCGGACCACTCTTTGGCATGAATTAGACGCCCGCTGAGACACCGCTTTGGAGACGCCGGAGGAGAGGTCACGTACTCACTGGCCCTCCATTTCTCTCTGCCTCTTTATCTCTCTCGCACGCACACGCACACGCACACGCACACACACACACACACACACACACACACACACACACACACACACACACACACACACACACTCTCTCTCTTCCCCTGTGTGGGCTCAACTAGCGACAACAGCCATTATACATACTGCCCAAAACAAGCAAACACGTGTGCACGTTGTGGGCACTGCACGCACACACGTGCAAACACACACACACGCACACACTCAATGATGGATGAATTAGGTGGGCTTCATTGGTCAGGACGGCTGTGACCACAGCAGGACGCTAAATACAAATTACTCTCACTAGAACGACTCCAATCTTAACCCATGAAGACCCTCTTCTTGGTGCTGCCATTCTACACCGTACCAATGGATTCTGGGGAACCAGCAGATCTCAAACTTTTCCATGGAATTGAAAATGAACACTTTTCCCTCCAGTTTTTCAGGTGCTTATGAGGTGACAGTAACTGGTGACAGTTGACAGTAACTTTACTCTATAAGCCACATCTCCAAAACTGTTGGGTCAAACTGAATAACCAATGTCATTTTAAAGCTATGATATCCTGTTATCACATGACTCAGGCCTGGTTGCAGAAATGGGACAATGACTAGAGCTCTGACTGTATTTTCTTTAGGTGGTTTCTGTGGGACTCTTTCTACAAAGTAACATACAGGTATATGTGATATACTGTTACACACAGCAAATACAGACAAACGTACCATGGTGTGACACGGTTGATGACTGGTGGATGCTGCTACATGTCCACTTGGATGGATACTCCATATCAAAATCTGTTACAAAAAAAGAGGGAAAAAAATGCATATATCATGAATATTCATCCTACTCAAATTTGAGTTGCATTATGTTGAGGCTACAACAGCAGCTTCAGAGGGAGACAGGGTCTATAATGGCCTTTGACTTTTTCGGTGATCCAATTGGCTGTGTTCGTACCCTGTACTGATTTCATTTATGTATGACTGTACCCTGTACTGATTACTCTGTGCCAATAACTATGTGTACTATTCAACAACAATCATTCAACAACAACAACTTCTCTGGTGGATGCTCTTTGCTCTTGCTAAGATGAGCTAATGTGGTCTGGAGATTATCGCACATTCTGATTGGATCTCACCGACCTGTCCGTCAGCCCATCTATGTTACAAGTATCACAAAAAACTCCCCTTTGTTAGCCATCATTAGTTCTTTGTTTTGGCCACTATGAATCTCAGTGATGTCATGTGTGTTTCAAACTTGGTCCAGATGCAAACAATGGGGTTTTCAACAGGCGGTCCGGGGACCACCAGTGGTCCTTGAGAAGGTTCCAGGTGGTCCCCAGGCTAAATGATGGAAAGTTGCTTAACCAGATGTAACTCTTGAGAACGTAAAAATGAAACCAAATGGACCCTTGCGGGTAAAATAATCATCATGTGAATTAGCCAAAGTCTACACAACTAGAAGATGAATAAAAGAAATCTTTAGTTTTGGGGTCTGTGGGGCTGAAATGTCCTCAAGGACCGTGGACCGTCCGTGGCTCAAATTCTGAATAAATGCTGGTCCCTGGCATCAAAAAGGTTGAAAACCCCTGACCTAAAGTGCTGAAAGTTCCAGATGTCGCCCGGGGTGGGCCGATACCTGAATGGCAAACTTTCAGCTTTGACTAAAGGTTTTGTGGCAGATATAATCAGTACTAAGAACACGGAACACAGCACTGCAGTCCGACTGAGCATTAACGAGCGGGCCAATCAGAAAAGACAACAACAGCGTGGATAGCTTTGTGACATCTTTATCCTCTGGAATCGCAGTCCTCACCCGCTGCGACACGCAAGTTTTCGTCCTTGGATGCTCGCTTACCTGCTCGCTGGCATTACAATCAGAAACACCGTCCTGCATTGTTTGGGCTGAGCTGATGCGAAAGACCGCAGGGTCTTTAATCAAGGTTAGAATAATCTGGTGATGAACAGTTGATTAGACGTTGATCATCAGCCACGTATTGTCACCTCGCTCGTTTATAATCATCCAAATGAACAACAGACCTGCCCGAGCAATATGGCCCCCACGTTATAGCACAGGAATGAATTGTGTGGTAAAAAAAAAAAAAAAACACACACACACACACACACAACATAGGTGTACATAGCATTTCTATCTTTGGGATCCCTGATTTACATTATAAAGCCGAGGAGAATGTGGTACATTTGGTTCCATTTGTTCAGTCTAAGAGCTATACACTACAGACCCATAATGGTCCACTTGGTTCATTTAGCTGGTGCAACCCCTGGAACTCCCTCAAGGACCCCTGAGTGTCCTCCTTCTTTTCACCTGACAGGGGGAGGTTTCCTGGGTGGACGTAGCGCGTGGAAGGAACACGTTATTTCAACCAGTTCCTGTCCCCTCCATCAGGTGCCCTGTCATGGCCAGGGGGAAGACCAGGAATACATTTTTTGTACCCTATGGGACACGGGGAGAACGCGCCAAGTTCACACTCCGACGCAGCACTTTCACATCAAAATGGTGTGGAGAATGCAAATATTGTTTCCTACTTTTCACTGTGTCCTTTTAGAGTTAGAATACATCCCCCCAGCCCAGCGCCGCTGTCCACCGCTCCGCCCGTTGCCCGCCCCAGCAACAACGGAAAAGAACCTGGAATTATCATCATTGTAAAAAAAAAAAGGAAAGCTCGCCTCTACTTGAAAGGCGTCCATCATCATGCCGGCAAATAAACAAACCAAACGACCCTCTTTCTCAAGTCGAGGATGGCCCCCGCTTTTGATATTTTATTTTTTTCCTCTCCGCATATCCTCTTTCATGTTGCTTTGTCTTCCTCTCTCTTTTTTTTTATATTTACTCCCTGAAAAGCTTTCATAACACATTATAAACCACCACTTTTTCGGGGGGTGGTGGGGGGGACTCTCTCTCACACCCACCCACCTCCTGAAGCTCATTACATTGAGACTGAATCTCTCTCACACACACACTGAAAATGATAACACGAGCAGCGACGGCACTCGTTAGCTGCTCTGTCAATCACAGGACCAGGCAGTGTGTGTGTGTGTGTGTGTGTGTGTGTGTGTGTGTGTGTGTGTGTGTGTGCATGCACAGTGCAGTGGGGTTTGGGTTTGAAGCAATCGACGGCGGGGGTCAGCGATGAAGACATTCATTGCCTATTCATCCATCACTTCGTCTCTTCTCGCTGGAAATCAATTTACGCCGCATCAGCGCCGTCCAAACCACCACCACCACCACTGTTGCGGCAGCGGTGTTGTTGTTGTTGCCTCGACAGCAGTAGCAGTAGCGTCGCACCGAAGCGGCGGTCGGCCACGGCGGCGACATGAAAAGAAGGAAGGGGAACGACTTCTGAAGGAAGGAGACGAGAAGAGAGGAGAGCGGCACAGTCGCTCAGATTCAAACTAATAAACGTCACTCATGTCGATCCGCTGCGTTCTCAGATAACCTGCATCCAACTGTCCCATCTATGATGAGTTGTTGTTTTTTTTTAGGTTTTTGTTGCCGCTCAACTTAACTTAAGTGGATGTTAAAGAAAGGATATTTCACTTAAAATTTTTGCTTGTTTTATAATCTACTCAGGCTCATGTGAACACCTCAGACAGTTTCAAAATTGCTCGAGTCAGTGTTTAGATACGGGGCACGGTGGCACAGAAAGGGCTTACCACTGTGCCCATTGGATCTTGCTGTCAGAATGTTAGGGGGTCCATAGGGTCCCATTGTGAACACAAACATGGTGAGTACACCAAGGTTTTATGTTAGAAATGTTGAGTAGGGGTCCCCAAAATGAAACTAGTTTTCATGGTGCTGAATCCATTCCAATCATTAGTTTTGCTAAAAACAGCCATGTCAGCACATGTGGTGCCGTCCAATGAGTGTGTGTTTTCGTGCGTGTTCATTTTATGCAAATTATGAATTTGCTCAACATATGCAAGTTAGCATACAGCAGTTTCTACATGCTGAGGACACCAACTCAACATTTCTAACATAAGACCTCAGTGTACCCATCATGGCACAGCTCAGTCACGGGATCATGACACTTCATTCTGTAAAAATAAGCTTCCTTTATGGCCGACAGGTACTTCCGTTGGTACGTGATAAAATTCCCAGAATTCCCATTTCCGTCTGACAGTGCTACTACACTTGTGTATTCTGCTCTGTGATGAGGAGGAGGAGGAGCAGGAGGAGGAGGAGGGTGGCGACAGGAGAGAGTAGATTCAGGGCCGGCGTGGAGACCGAAACACACCATCCACATTAATGCAGTTGTTGCATTTCTTGCAGATGTCAGCTCCACGGTTCATTAACAATGTTTGTTTAAAGAAAACCTGAAGTGGTGAGGGAGGGGGGGCGAGAGAGGATAAAAGAGGAAAGGACGACCGAGACGACGCAGCACAGAGAGGAATAATTGGCGGCGCGAAAATGAAACGAGAGAGAGAGAGAGAGAGGGGAGGAGGAGGAGGAGGAGGGCCGGGTGGGCGGGCTGCCGGGTCATCCGTGGCAACGGCAGATGAAAACATGCTTGAATGGCAGTCGTAGACGCACACGCAGTTTGTTTTTTTGTTTTTGTTTTTTGGACGGGAGCGGAGATAACTGAATGACACGAAGGTATGCAGCAACGTCTGGGCTGAGAAATTAACGAGTTGAGTGGAGGACGATGAGTGTGTGTGTGTGTGTGTGTGTGTGTGTGTGTGTGTGTGTGTGTGTGTGTGTGCGTGCGTGCGTGCGTGCGTGCGTGCGTGCGCGCAAGCATCCTTCCTTTACACGTTTACTTCCTTGTCAAAGCACACATTCCTGGCATACATTCCTAAAAATGCTTTTTAATATGTCATATTGTACTTGTCCCTCAAGATTATTCCTAACGGGCAAAGGTCTCCACCAGGTCAGGCTATGGCCTTATGGTGGCGCTATAGGCCAATGTGAAAAAAGGGTCCCATTCTTTCTTATGCTATTGATGGCAATTGGATGATTTGTGGCTTTTCGTCCCCCCCAAAAAAATGTTTTGCAAGAATTCACCTGACGCTATAACAGGTCAATGTGAAAAGGGTGCGGTTATATCTGTCTGCCTGGAAGGAAAGTGCAGTAAAGATGTGCTGCATTCATGATTTGATGCTTTTTGTTCAAAATAAGCCAAGCCCGCAAACTTGGAAAGCCAATTATAGACAAATGTAGATGAAATATGAAATATTGGACAGATTTGCCATGAGCACATGACTGTAGAGATACTGTGTAACAATCTGCAGGATTTGGGGACAGAATCTACAGGAGCAATATGTATTTTACAAATACTGGCCTATTGGTGGTGCTACAGTGTGGGCATAGAAAACACACATGGGAACACCAAAAACACCCAAAAAATTAAAAAGTTGATTTTGATGTTATTCCTCCTTTAATTACATCAAAAACGTTGCAGAGCCAATGCCACTCTTACACCAGCACCTCCTCCACTCAACCTTAGTCTAGTGGTGTTCTCGATCGATCGGCGCCGATTTAAATCGGCCGATTTCATAAATAAATGACTCAATCGGCCATCACCAAAACCTCCGATCCGGAAAACCGATCTGTATTGGTTTTGACTCGCTGTTTTTGGCACCTAGTGCATGTTCGGAGCGCTCCGTTTCTGACCCCTCAATGTCGCAATTCTTCTACTATGAGCCCATGCGCAGCGCATGTTGTTGACGTAGTGTTGTTGGAGCCTCTGACGTCATTCACAACGGCCTTCTTGGGACAGGACTAAATACACTATATGCTCATAGACACAATGTTACGCTATCCTGTCCCAAGATGGCCGCCACGTGACGACGTCACGCCCCATTGGCCAGCAGCGCTGCAACGACACCTACGTCAATAACATGCGCCGGCTCACACACTACACAGATAAGTTAGCATTTAGCATGCCGCTACGAATTGAACGCAATGTCTGTCGTCTGGAACTTCTATGCTGTGTCTGAGAAAGATATAAAATTTGCCGTCTGTAATACATGTGGTGGAGAATCTCCACCACATGTATTACAGACGGCAAATTTTATATCTTTCTCAGACGTGTATCTGTTGTTGTGTATCTGCCCTCGGAGCTTTCTCACATGCCAGGCTCAGGGAGAGAGAGAGAGAGAGTCGTGTATTTATATACGTCGGACTCATGTGGTCGGTGTTTATGAGCGTTTCTGCGTTCATGGTCACTTGGAACGTCTTTTCTTGTAAAGCGACAAGCAACCAAACAGGGATTACATGTTCCCGACATGGGATGTGGAAATGGCAGAGGAAAGGATGGATGCTGTTTCTTTTGAAGAATGCATGGCGTCGTTAGGCGAAACCAAATGGACCCTTGCAGAACCATTTGATTTCATGTTTACACTCGCAAGAGTTAAAATATTTATCATCTGCATTAGCACCACTTAATTAAGAAGTCTACACAATTAGAGAATGTAGAATGTACAGTAGCCTAAATCATTTTGATTTAGGCTACTGTATGTTTGTCTGTTTTGAAAATCCAGGCTGAGATTGTGGACAAAACCAAAAGAAATCTTGGTAACACTTTAGTTTTGGGTCAGTGGGGGTGAAAATGACGTCAAATGGTGGTCCGTGGCTCAAATGCTGAATAAATATTGGGCCCTGGTATGAAAAAAGTTGAAAACCACTGTAATAGGTCATAAAACACAAAAATAAAACAAAAACAAAAATATATATACTGTATATTATGTAATATGTAAAAAGTTGATGCATGTGAAGACCTTTCTAAATTATTTATTATTTTGTCTTTTCCCCAGGTTGTCACCTGAGGTCAGGTGCAACTTTTTGACAAATGGTATTTTTGAGTATAAATTAGGATTATTCAGGTGTCACTGCCTGGTCTGGTCTCTGAGTGGGCCTGCTGAGTTTGACAGGCATATCACTCCCCATATTGCTTTCAATTGTATCTGTGGTTAAACTGATACAAAATTGTAAGACAGTAAATGTTGTTTTTGACTTGTTAACAAGCTGCTGAAGAGGTCATAAGTAACATCCATAATATGGGGTAAATATAAGGGTAAATATTTGAATTTAACAATAAATCGGAATCGGTATCGGTATCGGCAGATACAAAAAAAAAAAAATCGGAGATCGGATCGGCCCAAAAAAACCTGCTCGGAACATCACTACCTTAGTCTCAAGTTAACTGTCCCAAACCTACACCTCTACCACTACCACAACCAACCAACCAACCAGTCTAGAGAAGCTGCCAGTGTTGGTGTGCGCCAGCCGGGCAGGCAGACATCCACCCGCCTTGTGAATGTGGTGGTGGTGGTGGGCTATCGAACCAGGGTCCCACGCCAACGATGGGTGGGTGGGTGCAGGACGGATGCACACATATGCACACACACACACACAGACACCTTTTCTGATTGCAAGCACCGGTCTGCCCTCAAGCCCCTGCACAAACCACACCCACCTCTGACAAACATTAGCGCACACACACGCACACGCACACACACACACACACAGCCTCTCCTCACCCTTGCTGTTTCCGACACACTTTAATGCTCTCCCGAGATGACACCCCCTGCAGGCCTTTAGGAATATTCTAATTCTGTTCCCTAACTTATTGTGTTAGTGTGTGCGCAAATGTGACTGTGTGTGTGTGTGTGTGTGTGTGTGTGTGTGTGTGTGTGTGTGTGTGTGTGTGTGTGTGTGTGTGTGTGTGTGTGTGTGAGAGAGAGAGAAAGAGTGTGACTGAGTGGGCACGAGAGAGAAGAGAGAGATGGGCGAGAGGGAGAGAGTGAGCATGAGAAATCGTGTGTGTGTGTGTGTGTGTGTGTGTGTGTGTGTGTGTGTGTGTGTGTGTGTGTGTGTGTGTGTGTCTGTGTGTGTGTGTGCTGTGCGACATAGTGAATTGTAATTAGTCGCTCTGGGGTGAGCAGAGAGCAAGCCCCTACCTCCTAAAAAGGAAAAAAAATGAAGGAGGGAGAAAAAGAAAAATAACACTTGGGGGCGAATAATTCTCTCCAAATACTCCATCCAATTTCCCTCCATCCCCCTCCTCTTCCTCCTCCATCTTCACAACCACCTCCAAATCGTCACCTCATGCCCCCACCATGGCCCCCTTTGACTGTCGCACCCCCCCCACACACACACACACACACACACACACACACACACAGTGCTCAGTCTCCCTCAATTGGTGGCCAATCATCCCACACTTTCTAGCAAAACTAGCCCACAGAAGAACTGGCAACACTGCAAACCGGCGCTGCAGGCTATACGTTGCATGAGAGAAAAAAATAAAGTTTGATTGGCCAACTGGTTTGTGCCGATTAAATGCTATAGTCTGGTGTTATCTGACAGCTTTAAAGGAGAATATCACACCAAAACACGATGGGCATCTATCTACCTTGATTCCTGTGACGACATACAGTATATATTGCCACTGATTTTTGTCAGAATCCCCCTGCTCTACATTACACCCTGAGGTCTCCCTCCCTCCCACAGTTTGTACTGCCGCAGCTTGTCTCTGCGGGTATTTTAGTAGTTCCAAACGTTTTTGTCTCCACTAGGTCGAAGGCATGGTGAAGAGAGTGTTTTGTGTCCATGTCTGGCACTGTTAACTGGTCGATGACAGACTTTACACACTCTCCTTGGAAGCCAACCATGAACCTCTGCCGCACATTTTCTAGACCGGCCTTTCATAGCGCAACCATGGTCAAATTGTTACACAGAATCTCTAGAGCCACGTGCTCAAGACGGGTCTGTTTCATCCTAATTGTCTATAATTGGCTATCAAAGTTTACAGGATTGGCTGTTTTTTTTTTACAAAAAGTATTAAATGCGGACAAATACAACCGCACCCTTTCCACATGTGGCATGACATGGCAACAGGCCATGTCATGCCACATGTGCATTTTTGCAAAACACATTTTTTTGCAGGAAAAAGCCTCAAGTCATCAAATAGCCATGAAAGGCATAAGAAAAAATGTAGACCTTTTCACCTTGTAGCACCACCAGCACCGCCTATAGCACCACCAGGCCTGAACTGGTGGAGACCTGATCCCAGAAGGGCACTTTTTCTCCACACATCATATTTTAAACAGTATGCTGATACTCACGCATGCATTGTACGTCACTCTGGGGCTGCCTTTATATGTAATCCCAGAGGTAGTTGATTCCTACGCTCCTCTCCTTCTGCCACTCTCCTCTCCAATCACTGAGGTCCAAACTCTTGTCATGTGAGCAGAGCCATCTAGAATGAAAGAGTTGCGTCACTACTCTCAGAGAACACTCATGGGGTAAAAACAGAATGTCATCACAAACGTGCCTAGTCAGCACATTTGGGCAAGTGCTATGGCGATTTTCAGCCCATTTTGTTTTGCAAAACTAATGGTTAGAATAGAATGGAAAACCCCCTAGTTAGACATCAAGTGCTACATAAAGCATGATGACATGCATGCTTTTCCTTCTATAGTTTGTGATTAGTACCCTAACTTTGACCTGTTTTTATGTTTCCCATGGTAGTTGAAAAAAGCTGAATAAAAGAAAAAAGCTCTTTGCCCAGTTATAACATGTATAAAACAAGGCAATGTGACATAACTCTGTTTACAAAGCTCTGTAGCCTACCCCTTCCAACTGTATATACTTTACCTATTTTTCCAACTGTTTTTATTCTATTTTATTTGTGACATTTGCTTGGGCAATGTATATGATTTTTTCTCATGACAATAAAGCTTCTGTGAATTGAATTGACAGACCCTATGTGTGGCCCCCTGTGCGTGCGCCACAGTCCTCCCCGTATCGATAGCCCTGCAGTCGCCTAACCGTCCGTCGCTCCACTCAACTACAAAGGGCCGTGGCTGTGCTGCGCTGACGGGGTGGCTGTAAAGGATGGCAGATAATGGCACTGAGGTGGTACTTAAATCTCAGCGAACCACGGCAGCTCGAGTAATTAGCGGACAGGATCCAGTCTGGAGGGCGTGCTAATCAGAGCTATAATGCTACTCCACAGGGCCCTGCTGGACAGCCAGCAGGCCACAGCAACACGACGATAGCTATGCTATCTCTCTCTCTCTCCCCCTTGTCCTTGTGATTGTGCGTGCTTCGTGCACGTGTGTGTCTCGCCGCCCACTCCGTTCCTCCCTCTCGATATATCCAGATCAAATGAATAATACAGTTAATACAACAACTTTGTATATTCCAAATGTCTTTGACAGTAATAAGACGGCAGCCTCCATAGTGACTGCACTGAGCCATGGGCTTTTTTGAGCAAAAACGACATCTGGGACAAGGACTAGTAGATGCGGGGTTGAAAGGAAGAGATCGAAAGGCTGTTTTTTTATTATGGGCACGATGTGCGATCCTGTGTTACTGACGACAACAGCTAAAAAGGTATCGATGCGGTGAGTAGCATTGCCTCGATCAATCAAAAGGGACTAAAAAGGAGTGACGATATGAAACAATTGTTTCATATCGTTCATTTGACAGCAAAGTTTGTTTAACACCTAAAAAACCACATGCCTCCTCACAAAATGAGAGAGAAAGAAATAGAAATAGAGAGAGAGAGAGAGAGAGAGAGAGAGAGAGAGAGAGAGAGAGAGAGAGAGGAGAGATGAGAGGGGGTCCTAGAGAAATAAATAATAATGTAATTTCACAGCGGTGTCAGAGGACTCAGGCAAGGCCCCGGCCTGTCCTTCCATTGAGGCTTCATTAGCGGGGAACAATAGGAGCTCCCTGCCATCTAATTAGAGGAGGTTAAGCCTTAGTGTCCTGAACGCGTTTTGGTGTTTTATCTGTTGAAAAATAGCAGATCAACAAGCTCATGTCGCGCCACCGAGTGGCGCGACATGAGCTTGTTGTTCTGCTATTTTTGAAAAATTGTGAAAATGTGCTGCAAATCTCTGAATATGTTATTTTGGAAGCAAACATTTTTAACTAATTTTTTTGCATCTGGGGGATCCCTAGAACAACATGTTTTCAGATGGTGGGTCTGCAGCCAAATATGGATAATTCTGGTGGTCCTTGGCTTGACCTTGGACACAGGAACACAGATTTTTCAGAAAAACTAGAATCTAGTGTCAGAGACTATAGAATCTACTGTCAAAAACTCGATTCTAGCGTCAGAAACTAAATTCTAGTGTCAAAAGTAGATCCTAGCATCAGAAACTATAATTTAGTGTCAATAACTAGAATCTAGTGTCGGAAACTACTGTAGAATCTAGCGTCAAAAGCTAGAATGTTGCTGAAGCTATAATCTGGTGTCAGGAACTACTGTATAATCTGGTGTCAGGAACTCCAATCGAGGGTCACAATGGGTTAATGAGGAGGAGGAGGAGGAGGAGGAGGAGGAGGAGAAGGCCCTCCTGGCCCCCGATCCCTGCCATGCACGGCACGCCGTGTCACCAGCACCACTGGCACAGGGTGGTGGGGGTCATAGGGGGGTCCCCAGGGGTCAGCCGGTAGTACGCCGGCCAGACGACCATTTGTGACCAAAGGTAAGCATTGATTTTTTTTTTCTTTTTATATAAAATGAAAGCAGGGATCACAGCTCCAAATTGATATATTTGGTTGTTCATGTTCAGTATAATCTACCAGTTTTGGAGCTTAAGGCATAGTTCCCCAAAGTGGTGTCCGGGATTAGACTAGGTACTAGAAAAGGTTGCTTTTCTGTATGCATACTAGGGCTACAACGATTAATCAATTAATTGTCATTGAATCAATTATTCAATTAGTTGTTAACTATTTCAGTAATTGATTAATCAGTTAGTCCACTAATCACTGAAGTTTTTATCCGTTTTCCCACTTAACCATAGTTTTTCCGTTGTTACAGTAAGTGTAACAAATTCCAACCATTTTCAACAGTTTACTGCCATTAATTAATATACCTTAACGATATTGTGTGGACATGAAAAAAAAAGTTCCATATTCTGTGTTTCCTAGAAATGGAGGTCTGACAAAATCACTAACAGGGTGAAACACGTTTCTTTTAGGACCTTTTTTGCTGAGTGTACAAATGGAACCAAATGGACCCGCTAGTGTCCAATTGGTTCACATTTGTACACTCTCAGGAAAAAAATGGTTAAATAGCCGGCCAATGAATCGATTATAAAAATAATCATTAATTGCAGCCCTAATGGATAGGCTGGTGGATAGACTACCTAACCGACTTCACAGTGGTAGGGTTTCTCTCCAGCCTAGACACATGCAGGTGTCAGTTCATACAGAATAAACTACTGTAGGTGACTGAATCACTTCACACACACACACACACACACACACACACACACACACACACACACACACACACACACACACACACACACACACACACACACACACACACACACACACACACACACACACACACACACTTCACAACGTTTGCAATGCTTTAGCCTCTTCTGGCTGAAGCTAGCCCCTCTGAGCCCCAATACAAACAAGCACAATAAACTGATATTTAGGTGTTACCCCAAGTTTGAATACAGCATGTTGGACACATTAACCCATAGTAGACGGGAACCCCTAGTGGTAGTTTTACCCTAGTTGACGGGAACCCCTACAGGGGTTCTGTACAGTATGTACAGTATCAAAAAATGTCAAAAATTTGATGGTGTTACACAATAATTTGAAGTTTTTCAATACACTTGGGTTAGTATTTCAAAGACATTTTTAGAATCGGGATAGTCTACAAGGGTTTAAGCTAAAATACCTTGCGTTGCTTGTACGCTCGCATTCGTAGATAACTGTTGCTAATGTTGCTTTTCACACTCCTCAGTCTAGATTTTCGTCACCACTAAACCCCTTGTGCCTTTACTTCTTTACTTTGCCTTTTTAAACGATTTAAAAATATTTTTTCAATAGTTAAAATGGCCAGTCTACAAGCTCACAACGTGTCAATACAATAGATTGACATGTCAAACTATTCCAAAACGTTTTTCAAAATAAAAAAGGCAAAGAAGTTAGGGAAAGGGGGTTTAGCATGTGACGAAAATGGTGCCCCTCGTCCCTTCCTGATGACGTGATTTGCGAATCCAATTCTGTTTTACATCCATTAAAAGCACTGTTTCCCAATCTCTGTATCTCAAACGCACCCAGTGCCGAGCATGCTGTACTGGCTGGCATGCTGCCTACTTTGGCGTTAAGAGAGCCTAAATATCACCGAATGATGGGCCGAACCTGGCTCAAATGCAAAAACATAATGGGCTCTGATATGAAAATGGTTGAAAACCACGACTGCCAAAGGTTTGTTGTGAATTTGGTAAGGAAGCAGAGACAGACAGTGAGTTCACACAACGTGCGTCAGACACAGATGCACATCGATGAACAAGCAGTATAAGAATTATTTCCTGTAGTGTTTTGCATTCTTTTTTTTCTTTTTTTTTCTTTTTTTTGACTTGTGTCTTCACGTTAGCTACCGAAAACACAATAGTTCCAATTTCTCCTCCAGGCATCCCAACGAAAAATAAATACAACTTTAATCTCTTAGCCTATACAGTATATCATGTCAGTGAGGGAGAAGCAGAAAACACAGCAAAGTGAATGCAGACATCACACGGCTATAGCCCTGGCAATTCCTCCTAGCTGTCATAGTTCTCGGCACGATCCTTCCCGGCCCTAAATAACTTTATCAACCTTAACAATGGAGACGTGCCGTGTTACGAAACATTTCGGGCAAACATGTACGGAACGGGGTCACTCGTTTCTCTTAAAAGGCCTATTGTACATGGGCTGTCATAGCAGTCAGCTAATGTCTTAACATATGTTCTTTTAAGGGCCCAGTGTATTATCTTTAAAAACATGCAGGTCGAATTTCAGGAACGGAGGAGGAAAAGGAGGTCCTTTTTTATGATGCTTGGCTTGCTTTTTCCTCACCCTGCTCTGCTGATTTCAAATTCAAATGACGCTTGGGGGGGGGGGGGGGTGGGCAGGGTGGCGGGGTGGGATAATGCATTCACTCCCTGCTTCCTCTCGCATGCAGCTACAGCCAACTCCTGGTGCCCCGCGCGCTGTTGCACTGTACCTTTAAGTGCACTGAACAGTCAGCCAGTCATTACTGGATGGATTCTACGGCCCGCATCGCCGCCGGCTATTGAAATTCGTGGGTCAAAGAAGCAGCTCACCAAAAAATTTAATCAGATGGAAAGAACTAAAGCTGCGAACAGCACACCCCTCTCAACCTCCCTCCCCCTCCCAAAAAACGCCTTTTTGGGATAAACTTTGGCCCGGGATCGGCTATAGTACATTTTTGGAAGCTTTTGTTTTTCTCCTTTTTTTTTTTTTTTTTTTTTTTTACACTGGACTGCTATACTGTTATGTTTTCATTTAGTGAAGGGAAATAATCTACCTGATAAAGTCACCGTTTTTTCAAAAACAAACCACAGTATAAGATAGAAATAAACAGCTTTGCAAATTAATACTTAAAGGTCAAGTGAATTGAAAAATATATTTTTCACACTTTTAGATAACATATGTGGTCATTATATGACCATACCCAACAATGCCCACAAAAAATTGTAATTTTTCACTTATTTGTATTTTTTAGATCAAAATTCTATGAAACATGATTTGATGTAACATGATGTAAACAAAAACGTGCTGCGTGATGATTTCAATAATTGATATTTAGAAGATTCTGGTCCTTATGCGTGCAATATGTGTTTTTTAGATATATTAGATTTGAGTAGTGAGCCCAGTGTCTCTGATCTCATCGACACTGAATGCTGAACTACAATCCCCATAATGCTTTGGTGCACGGTGCCTTCTTGTGGATAGGGGAGGGACGGTCTGTGTTATTGAGACAACATGCAGGCTGCTAAAATCTAAAACATTTAAAACCACATATTACACACAAACACCCCAAGGAAACAGTTCTAGACCTTCTAAATGTTATTAACATGATTACTATTTTATTTTTTCCCATTCACACATGTGAAACATAAGTCACGTGTCGTTTTGCATTTTTAGTTTGATAAAACAAACCCGTCCACCTAAGTGCATGCGTGTCGACCGCGCACGCACACACGTACACACGTACACACGTACACACGTACACACACACACACACACACACACACACACACACACACACACACACAAACCACCACCAACAACAGCATTGTAGATTTGTCTATAACCGCCAAAAACAAATAGACTGTTATTGCGTTTGGCTGTCAGAGAGAGAGAGAGAGAGATGGATCAGGTTCACAAACACTGTGTTACAGTAAAAGGATAAACAGCACTATGCAAGCAATTTTACCCCTTGTTTTGTATTTTTTGTTTTTGTAATGGTAAGCCTACATTATGGTGCATTATGGGAGATCTAAGGTAGTTTACACCTATGTTTGACGGTCGACTAATGGCGTATGTTAGCGCCGATCAAGCTGAATGACGATATCGTAGGATATTATATAAATGCGAGTTTTGTGGACCGCAAGGCAACATTGTCATTTCAAAACAATGGTTATCACTGCACATTAGTACAAGGAAAAAAAAACATGCCCATGTCCATGACCGTGAATTTGCTACCGGTTTGGACACAGGCAGGAAACAAACACGCACACGCACAAGCACACAAGCACACAAGCACACACGCACACACGCACACACGCACACACGCACACACACACACACACACACACACACACACACACACACACACACACACAGTAAACATGGACATGCGTTCAGGTATAATTTCCAGTAATGTATGTGTCAGTAATATGTAGTAATGTGTGCTGTAATAGCCCTTAATCACAGTGGCTGTTAGAGCGCGCTACAGGGTGGTTTCTGTACATTCAGCTGATCGGTGTGTGTGTGTGTGTGTGTGTGTGTGTGTGTGTGTGTGTGTGTGTGTGTGTGTGTGTGTGTGTGTGTGTGTGTGTGTGTGTGTGTGTGTACAAAAGAACCCTGTATCCATTACAGGTTAGGCCATTTGCTTAAACTGCATGCAAGCACAGACAAGTGCACGTATGCACACACTAGTGCCCACATGCACTGGCTCACACGCACATGCAAGTAACTGGATCTTATGATCAAAATAAGATCATGGTGTGGGGGGAAAAAGAATATCAAAAATGTCTTTGCCACTGACACATTAAAGATGGAGTGCCGTGATTTGATGTTTTTCCAACTTTGTGCTGTACATGATTAAGAGGAGACAAACCAGGAATACCAGGCATTCTTAATGAAACCCAATGAAGCACACATAAAAACGTCATTTTAACAAATACTGTACAGAAAAAAAAGAAAAAAACGATGATCATGTCTTAGAGTGAGGAAAAAATCATGGCACTCAATCTTTAAGTCCATGTATATTACATACTGACATATTGGTGACAACTGCCCCAAAGATTGTGTTATCAATACATAGTGAATGGAAGTAGTGTACTATGCAGTGGCATAAGTTGTCCAAATTGTATTGAGGATGGCACCTTTTGAATAAGAATATATAATACAAATAAGAAGAAATATATAGCGCCTTTATCCAAGGAAAATTACATTCACCCATTCTCTCACGCACGCACGCACGCACCCACCCACCCACCCACCCACCCACCCACCCACCCACCCACCCACCCACCCACCCACCCACCCACACACACACACACACACACACACACACACACACACACACACACACACACACACACACACACACACACACACACACACACACACACACACACACACACACACACACACACACACAGCAGAAACCATGCACCAACCTGCACATCTGGAACTATTTGAGGTTTAGTGTCTTGCCCAAGGACACTTTGACATGTAGGCAGTAGGAACTGGGATTCGAACCACCAAATATTTATAGTACATAAATTCAGTGGTCTTGAAAGATATCAAATCCTCCAAATGCACAGGCCCCTCTCTCTAGGGTGACCAGATCCAAACTGAGTGGGGAAACGGGACAAAATGTGGTTAGCAAATTATTAACCTCTTGATGTCAATATTCCAAAAAATAATTTAGGATTTCAATTAAAGTATAAAATTACTGCGACGTGTTTTGAGATTGTAGATCAGCTGGTGTCAGTACCGTGACACCAGCGGAATACTATTATTTTAACATAAAAACATGGCACATCTATAGCAGGAAAAGAGACAAAAGAATCCAACTATTACTGGACTGCAAAGTATTAGGGCATTTTGAACATTGGTGCCTGTCCAGTGGGCCGCTTGAAAAGTCTCGGGAATGAGGGACTGCCCCACGCAAAGAGGGACATCTGGTCACCCTGAGTGATGGCGCTGGAAGTCCAAACTGACATGCGTGAGAGGGTGTTAATCAAACAAGCTCCGTTTTCTATTTAGTTTTGGTTTTGTCTTTGTTAAATCAAAACATAAGCAGTGAGCCTCGACGTCCTGCCGTTCAACAATGCAACACACAACACATGAAAACAATACAAATTCAAATGACAACATCGCTGTGTTTACATACAGGAATAGACTGGTAGATCCTGGCGAAAATATCAAATTCAGATGGTGAGTGGAGGGAGTAGAGCGAGAGAGAGAGAGAGAGAAAGAGAAAGAAAGAGCGAGCCTTTCAAGTCATTTGTTTGTTAGACTCAGTTTCTTCTCCAGCCTGACCGATACGGAATTTTGGGAATGATACAATAATCGATACGATAGGTGTGTACACTACTAAGCGAATTGCAACCGATAGTGTTCCTTTTTAACTGGAATAAAAACAGGTGAGGATTGTGCAAATGTCTTACAGCGATATGATTATGCAAAGGTCCAGTCAAAGTGAGTAGTAGTTGGAGGCTGACTTAGCTGCTGCTGTCATTATTAACCATCTCCGTGTTTCTATGCCATGGCTCTGGCCACGGCTTTCACAGTCGAAACCCTTGTTTTGAAGCGTCAGATCTCTGAAACCAGATGTATGATGACATCCTCACGTTTCTGGTGTCTTGACGATTCCGCTTTCTAACTCTCTGTGCAAGAACATCCGGGTCACGAATCCCGGAAGTTCCGCTCAGAATCCCGTTCAGTTACGTGGAAATGGCTGTGTGCAATAATGCATTTCAAATGCATGGGATAGAATGGGCGAAGGGGGCAGAATTTTTTCCCAAATGAAGTGCAACAAAACAATGATACGCTTGGATTAAAAGATGGATTAAAGAATGGAATCTATTAATTGCTGTGTTCCGTGAGTATGCGGCAGGACAGGGGCAGATAGGGGCGGCTAATGTATTAAGAGGAGTTTTAAACAGGTGGTCCAGGACAACAATGGTCCCTGAGAGGATTCCAGGTGGTCTGCAGGCAAAATGATGAAAAGTTGGTTAACCAGATGTAACTCTTTGAGAGCATAAAAATGGACTATTTAGTCAATTTGGTTTCATATCTTCACTCTCAAGAGTTAAAATATTCACCATCTGAATTAGCCCAAGTCAACACAACTACAGAAAGTAGAAGATTAATGGTCATGTTTATCTGTATGCTTGCCTGTTTTGTTTTATCTGAAATCCAGCCTGGAATTGTGGACAAAAGAAAAACAAATTAGTTTTGCGGTCTGTGGAGCTATTCTCTAGTTTTGGGTTCTGAGGGTTAAAATGTCATCAAATGGTGGTCCGTGGCTCAAATTCTGAATTAATAGTGGGGCATGGTATCAAAAAAGTTGAGAACCACTGTATTAAGTATTACAGCACATTTTTCTGTCGCCAAAACGTTAAGTTGGGGTGGGAGGCTTTTCATATCAGAGACACTTTCATCAATGCTGGGGCCGATATGACCTAATATACATCAGTCGGGCTCTAGTTTCTTCCTCTATCAAGGTTCTCAAGCAAACAGCCAACACACAGACGCCCCCGAGAGGACAGGAAAGGAGGGGCAAA
>CM076988.1:17303669-17533669 GCA_039105355.1 Benthosema pterotum
AGCAAAAAAAAGTTAACTTCTTGCTGATTTTACAATTTGAAGATTTGTTTTTGGACCAGATCCACAATCCAGTCTGAGCTTTCTTTTTTACATAACCCAAACCTCCCCGACAAGAGTGGTCTTGCCCTTTAAAAGAGCATTCAGTGATTTGGGTGATTTGGATCACACCCTCTATTCTAGAGTGTGTGTCTGGGGGGGGCAGTACAATATTTTAATTAAAGGGAAATTTCCACCCATTTAAGATTTTTTTTTGTGAGTGCGTACAAATGAAACCAAATGAACCCTAACAGGTTCCGCTTGTACACCTTTGGTTCCGCTTGTACAATGTACACACTCAGAAAAAAATAGGTCCTAAAAGAAAATCATAGACATAGTAAAAGGCTGAAAATGGCTGGAATGCCCCTTTAAGTAATCAACACTTTGACAAAAATATAACTGACTGACACACACACACACACACACACACACACACACACACACACACACACACACACACACACACACACACACACACACACACACACACACACACGCCGTATGTGTTGTTAATGCTACAGTACAAGACTAGCAGGTACACTGTACACACATCAATCATTTTCACATATGAACCGATCCCCCTCCCTCCCCTTGTACCCCCGTTCCCCCCCTTCGTCCACCTGTGACCTTTACAGCTCTCCCCCCTGAGGGGGTCAAGGGTCAACGACTGCAAGATGGTGGAGGTAGTAACGTCTGGAAGCCGCCTTTACTTTGCCAGACGATCATCAATTATACCTGACGAGGAAGGAGGAGGAGGAGGTAGCGCCGCTCCCTCCCTCCCTCCTCGTTCTCAGAGCCGTTGTCCGCGCTCGTTCCGGCTTCCTTCAGATCAGCGCCATGTGAGAACGACTTCACACGGCGGAGGGGTTAACCCATTTAGCCCTGGCCGACATCCATTCTTTTATTATTATTATTATTATAATTATTGTTATTACTGTTATTTTTTATTATTATTATAATTTTGCTAAGAAGTTGCCGATAATACCTCTAAACCAGGGGTGTAAAACTCAGAATCAAATGGACCCTAGCGGGTCCATTTGGTTCCATTTGTACCTTCTCAGGAAAAATTGGTCTGAAAGAAAAATCATTAACATGGTGAAATACATTTTGGTGATGTCATCAGATGTATTTCACCATGTTAATGATTTTTTCAGACCTCCATTTTTAGGAAATACAGAATTGGGGGAACTTTTTTTATCATGTCCACACAACATCTCTAAGGTATATTAATGACATATTAAAATGTTGAAACTGGATGGTCTTCCCCTTTAATTTGATAATGTCTCAAGGGTCAAATGAAATTACACGGCGGGCCAAATTTGGCCCGCGGGCCAGAGTTTGACACCCATGCTCTAAACACACATACAGGTGTAGGGACGGATTAGAGCCAGAGCCAGCAGCAGGGGCGAAATCCATTCAAGCCCTCGCCCGCGGGCGCCCGGTTTCAAAACCGGGCGCCCGATTTCGAAGCGGGCGCCCGTTTTCGAAACCGGGCGCCCGGTTTTCGAAAGCGGGCGCCCGGTTTTCGAAACCGGGCGCCCGTTTTCGAAAGCGGGCGCCCGCTTTCACAAAAACGGGCGCCCGCGGTCGAGGGCGCTTTGGATTTCGCTTCGGTTTTGAAACCGGGCGCCCGTTTTCACAAACGGGCCCTCCTTCCCTCCCTCTCTCCTTCCCTCCCAGGTGTCTGCTGTTAAGACGCTGTGAATAAATGAGTTGATGTGTTGAAGAAAACTTTTAAAACGAAATATCTGGTATCATCTGTGATCATCTGTGTTGGTGAGTCATTTAATGTACATAATGACAATAACTATTATAATACACAGACGATTATGCCTACTGTTATGTTGATTTAGAGCTGCTGGCTTTGTGTAGATCATTGAGACATTAACCATCGCGTTTTCTTAGACACCTAAATTTGCATCACATTACCAAAACAGATTGACCATTATATCGTAAATATCCCACTTGTGAAAACACATTAGGCCTATTCATATCCCTAGAAGCTCCAAAAGTTGACACCATTTAGCACCCATTTAAATGTTAATGTAACTCTGAGAAAAAGTCAACTAAATCTATATAATTCCATTTGTACACCCTCAGAGTTACAGAACCACAAGGGTCCATTTGGTTCCAAACTATCATTTACTTATAGACTGGACCCCTAACTCAATGTTGGATGGAAGTGTACACGATGGTTAGTTCTTAGGAAGTGAAATTGAGAGACCCTTTAGTTTGAAATCTACCCATACCTGTACATTTTTTCAACCAAATACTTAAATCAAATCTGTACGTATACACCATAGGAGTTAAATTTGCTGTAGACTACAGACTAAATTCAATGCAAACAGATGGTACAATGATTTGTTCTTCCAATGTACCTGTAGTAAAAATACAATGCAGTATACATCATTTTGGGTGTATTTTGTATCTTTCAGGAATTGTGATGACATGACTACATTCAGCATTCGGTGATCTGGATTCCAGCAGCAGTGAGAAGCAGCCGTTCGATTTGGAGAATGCAGCATCAAACTGTTCTCTTCTCTGTTCCTTTTTGAGGGAGGTTGTTGTGGACTGTAGCATACTTGTTCATCTCAGTTATGTACCAAGACAATGAGGTGGCATTTAACTTATTGATTTGATTCACCACACACGTTTTACTTGACCTAACTACTGTATGTGTATACTATAATTACATTATTCAGAACATCTCTGTATTCAATTCCAGTCGCATTATACAAAAAAAATCCACCCAAAATACAACATTCATTCTATTTTCCTCAATACATGGCTAACTATAGATGCAAGAGGATAGTATCTGTATTGTCCAGGTGTATTTGAATAAAGCTGACACTGACAGACATCTATGTGTTTTAATTGAAATGACTGACATGATGGATTACAACATATACTTCAAGTGCATGTAAAAGTTAAAACCATGAAGAGCAGAATTGATTTGTATTGATTTGTATTGATGTACATCTCCTGGAGACCATGGTAACCTGAAAGACAAAGAAACAAAAGAAAGTTATTTTTGTTCCTATGTGGAAAGAATTTTGAACTTTGAGGTAAAATGACTGATATGTTCTGTTGTCCAGTGTCATGGCAGCAGAGTTGGCACCTCAATATTGGTAATTTCTACAAAACGTGTGGATAGGTCTGAAAATGAATGTACCGCAGATGTTTACATGTAACTAGTATGTACCATACATGGGTGCATTACATATTATTCTCAATACTGAAATACTTTTTTTTTTTAAATTTACTAAACATGAAAAAGAAGTCAATACAAACTCTGCTACTTTGAGGACAAAACCAAATTATTATTCAATATTATTATTGAAGCAGGGTACTCTTGAGACTTTGAGTAAATAGTAGTAGTCTAAATGGGTCCCTAGCTAAATATAGCTTGGAACCAAATGGACCCTACATTTGGTTGGATTCAAACTGGGGTGGTTTGGGTTATCCACGACATGAAAACGTTTGGTCTGCTCTAATGTAACTTCTTGGGATATGAATAATGCATTATCACAAGTGGGATATACGGTATAATGGCCAATGGCAGGCAACACTGTCTTTTGTATTACCAAGCTAGTCTGTATAGGTGTCTTAAGAAAACGCGATGGTTAATGTCTCAATGATCTACACAAAGCCAGCAGCTCTAAATCAACATAACAGTAGGCATAATCGTCTGTGTATTATAATAGTTATTGTCATTATGTACATTAAATGACTCACCAAAGCCAAGACAACATTGATAAAAGCAGTAAACACACGTTAGATTATAGTAGAAAAATGTTTACCTGTTACACAGCAGCCAGCAGCCTAGAGTAGACCAGTGTGCTGGTGGGGGCAGAATCCACAAGTTTTGCTTTGTTAATAAACACACAATAACCGAATTCCAATCAAAACGAACGGTAAATTAATGAAGCATACTAATGTAAGTTATGTTACAAAGTGGTGAAAATAGAAATATATGACGCGAAAATAATTGTATGTCTGTAGAAAAACGACTCGGCCAACTCCAGGCTCTGCTCCATGTAAAGTCAATACAGTACTGGATGGTTGGGGACTCAAAACGGAAGTGAAGTGTGAAGCGGAAGTTCCCCCCGCCCACTCCAGCAAATTGTGCAAGAGGGTAATAGACAGTTATGCAAACACCATTCACTTCATGGGGCCAGTCCAATGGCGGCTCTTCTACATAGACTTCTATTGAATTAGCACAACAAAAGGGGACACGTTCTGGAATGGAAGTAGTATTTGCAATGGATTCAAGCAACGGCCCAGCTTTTATGATAGTTTTGTAGTAAGCCTGTACAATATCTTACAACAGTTGTCATGATGAACAGATTCCTAAATTAGCCCTTATTTGTGCCGCCCTCGTTGAGAAACAATGTATTTCCAACAGTTTGTCACTTTATCTCATTTGCGCTTGGCTTCTGGCCCCTCAATGTCGCAACTCTTGTCCACCTAGAGTACACTATAGGCAGCCAACAGAGAAAACAACGGCGCATGCGCGGGCACTCTTCTGGTCATAGAAGAGTTGCGACATTGAGGGTCAGAAACTGAGCGCTTGAGCTGCTGTTCATGCAGCTTATATGATGCAGCTGAATAGGGACTTTAGGCAGGTTTTCAACAGTCAAAGGTACAGTAACGTTGTTATTTTACCGTTGACATGTTTGTGTTGTACTATCACTAAAAACAATCTAAAATAAAGCGATTTAAGATCATTAACGCTGGGCTGTTGCCTGGGTCCTAATTCAGGTCCAGGAGTTGTCCCCATTCTCTATTGA
This sequence comes from Benthosema pterotum, assembly GCA_039105355.1. NCBI lineage: Eukaryota > Metazoa > Chordata > Actinopteri > Myctophiformes > Myctophidae > Benthosema > Benthosema pterotum. Next base: position 17,308,496 of record CM076988.1, read on the forward strand.
AGTCTAAGCAGAAAAGCCGCCATTGGACTACCCCATGAAGTGGATGGAGTTGTCACTCTGTCTATACTCTATGGCTCTGTTTCAACACAGATGATCACAGATGATACCAGATATTTCGTTTTAAAAGTTTTCTTCAACACATCAACTCATTTATTCACAGCGTCTTAACAGCAGACACCTGGGAGGGAAGGAGGGAGGGAAAACGGGCGTTTGTGAAAACGGGCGGCCGTTTGTGAAAACGGGCGCCCGGTTTCAAAACCGAAGCGAAATCCAAAGCGCCCTCGACCGCGGGCGCCGTTTTTGTGAAAGCGGGCGCCCGCTTTCGAAAACGGGCGCCCGGTTTCAAAACCGGGCGCCCGGTTTCGAAAACCGGGCGCCCGCTTTCGAAAACGGGCGCCCGCTTTCGAAAACGGGCGCCCGCTTCGAAATCGGGCGCCCGATTTTGAAACCGGGCGCCCGCGGGCGAGGGCGCTTTTGGATTTCGCTGGCCCTCAGAGCCAGAGTCACACAAGAGTCACACAAACTCAGTTCACTTCATGGGCCAGTCCAATGGTGGCTCCACATATAGACATCTATTGAATAGGGACAACCGCAAGTCACAAAATGCATCAAAGTCTATGGGCTCCCACAAGTATATGAACCACTTGACTAGACAATTATCTGGCCCCTCAATATTGCATGGCTCTGATAGGAACCTTATGTTTCTATATCTGTGGTGCGCAATATTTCATGCAAAAGTGTTCCAGTGACTCCTCCAGCAGCAAAGATTTGCGTTAAAAACATTCACTCTCTCACGATATATATACAGTATATCTTCAAGATCAGAGGCACAATTACAATTTTCTTCCAAAAAATACCAGAACTGCAAGATTGTAAATGGGTATCCTTGAGCTTGTAGACACCCATTTTGGTGCGTTCCCGCCCGACATGGTTTAAACGCATAATTAGCAGGGACAAGTGAATATGAGTAACAGACTTGGGTCCGAACTGGAGCTATATGTTAATGTGGGGGGCATAGGACTTTACAAGACCCTCCATGCTGCGAGGCATTGAGATGGGATGTGGAACTAGGAGAGTGGGTGTGTGCATCCATCTGTGCATGTGTGCGTGCCTGTGTGTGTGCACGACTCACGTGCGTGTATGCGTGCGCAGTTGATTTCACATTTGGATATTACAAAATGCAATATTGTCTTCTTGTGCATATACAAAGGGGGTGTGTGTGCATTATGAAAAAAATGGCTTTTCCATTATTCAGTTTAGTGCAATAATTAAATATTCGATGCCCTGGGTGGGGGGGGGTAGTGAACCGTGCTAGTATGTAATGGGGCCTGACAGATGTTTTAAATAATGTTTATTTATCGATAGTAATAAACCGACACTGAACTGTACCACTTTGCAGTGAACTATAGGTCCACTCTGTTGCCCTGCGTTGGTAGCAACCATTCACCAAGGAAGACCAAGTTTGCAGAAGTCAGAAGGCAAAAGTTATAAGCTTTAATTTGTTTAATTATTATTTTTCCCGCAACTTTAACCCACAGCTATGTTTAAACCGTTTTCTATTTTATTGACCATGCATGGTCCGCCTGGACTCCTAATTTAATAATTTCTCCTTCACTAGTACTACTGCATCTGAAATGTCTTTATCCAAACCAGCAGATATACTCATCGGCATGTTGTCAATTAACTAAAATAATATATCTTTCAGGAATATTACTTTTTCCCAGTAACATATTATTTCACATTTTGAGTAATATAGTGTATATACAGTATTACCAGGGCTGCAAAAATTAATCAATTTTAATTATAATCAAATTGATAATTGAATAAATTGTCAACTAATTTAGAGATTAGATTCGCCACTAATCACTGGTGTTATCACTCTAGAGCGGATATGGAAATGATGCAGGCTGTTGATCCGGTCTACAACTAATGGGTATATTCAAAGTATTGGCCTGAATATGTTTTTCACAAATGAGTCTTGAAAATGGGGAGTCTGGTTGGGAGAATTAGTAATCATTTATTAGTTACTTTTGGAAGGGATTAATAAGTGGTGAAACATTACTTTTTAGAGTAGATTACTCTAAATCATATTTTGACAACACTGCTCATTTGCATCTGCATAGGTTAAAGTAGGTTAGGGCGGGATATATGCCCATTCGAGTGTTTCAAGGTGACAAATTGTGAGTTATAGAAACCACCTCAAGACAACTGGTGGTCTCCAGACCACTGGTTGAATGAAGACCTCTGCTCTAGTCTATAGGGTCAGTCTATAACAATGCTTACAGATGGGTGCAAGATTTGTGTGCATTATATCATACGTATATCGGGGGGGGGCCGTGTCTTATGCCAGTGTGCCATTGATCACCCTTCACTGTGCCAAGGTTGGCTATCCCCAGAGCCTTATAGTGGGAGAGTTGGGAGTTGTTCAACGCTGAGGAAGACCGCACAGGTCGAAACGCGTTCGTTGCTGTTCACTGCAAGAGGTAAATAAAGAACATTAGAAAGGACATTTAATGAGTGCTGGCATTTTTCTCTGTTTTCCAAGTTGTTCATGTACCCAAAACCAGAGCAGAGCAGCCCGGTCACGTGGTTCGTCACGTTCGTCAACAACAGTTTGTGAATGGGGTGCTATTAGTGAGCGCAGGCGCCCGGGGACATAGCAGTGAACAGGAATATCCAAACTCTCCCACTATAAGGCTCTGGCATCCCCCAGGCCAAATATACAGAGACAACTGTATGAACTTTGACCTTGACCGCACACGTTTCCGCTGGTGACTAGTGGGAGGCGAGCGACATCATTTCGACAAGCAGACGTGATGTGACCAGCGAGGAGAGCCTTATTAGCCCAGCTAAGAAAAAAAAACAGCGGCGCAAACGTATAAATTAATAAATGAATACATGAGCAACTGCAGCCCAAATAAATAAATATGACCCACACTCCTCGCATGAATTTATACATAAATACACGTCCATATTTATATTCCTAAATCTCCATAGCAACGCGTTTCGCCGCCGCCCCCCTGAAGATCACAGAGAGAAAATATTAGTACACCATAATTACACTCCCTCGCTTTCTTCTCTCTCGTTGTGCCCCACATTACCAAATATGAAATATTCTATGTATTTACATCCAAAATGTCAATCCCGTTCAATATCACACAACGATTTGCAAGTCATGTAACCAGTCTGTGTGTGTGTGTGTGTGTGTGTACACACACGGGGGGACCCATCAAGGCGAGAGAGCATAAAAAGGAAAGAGGTTTTGCCGTTCTTTTTTGTACAAGTCCAGCCAGAGAACAAGGCGGACAACACTCACATACAAAAACAGGAGTACAGGAGAGCCAGGAGTATAGAGACAGAGAGAGAGAGAGACAGACACAGGATGATTTAAAAGAGGAAAAACAGGAGAGAAACAAGAGCACTCAACAGGCTCTGAGGAAATTACGAGGGCTGGATGGATGGGTGGTCCCAAACGCCAAACAACACCATGCCATAGAGGCACGGAGGTGGCAACAGGGTCTGCCGGCTTTCATGTGGGTGAGTAGAGTTGTACAACTGCATGTCCTCTTCATTCGCTCTCGCCTTATGTTACGGCCTAGTCTCCTCTTATGCATATCCCAGTCGTGGCAAAACAACGTTTTAAGTTTGATCATGCAATTGGGATGTCTTTTTTTAACTTTGAACTGTCACGAACAGGCGTTGTACGTGCACGGGCAAGAGATGCTCGGGCGCGTAACCCGAGACTCAGACTATAATGTAGTTGTTCAAGGAGCCCCGCGGCCGTGTAAACGTGACTAGTCTCCCCTACTCAAAGAAATCCCCCAACAACAATCCCAAGTGGAAGGAACAATAGGCTCCCCGTGGAACTTTTAAGTTCAGAATTCATTTGCATTGGCAACAGGTAGGGGAGCTCAATGCACCCCCCCACCCTACTTCTCCTCCTCCACCTAAAAAAAGGTCCTGGTTTGAAATGCATCTGCTCCTTCAACATCAGAGAGCCCCGGCAGGCTCAACGAGGAGCCAGAGCACGGGGTAGTGATGGTGGTGGGGGGCTGGGGGTTGGGAAGGGGTGCGGGAGAGAGAGAGAGAGTTGTGCGAGAGTGCTTTTGTTGACAGCCTCCCAACAACTTATAGTGATCCTTCATCGTACTATTTCGATGGACCTGTGAGCACCACTTGTGAAAGTGTGGTGGTGAGGTGTGTGTGCGTGAGTGTGTTTGAGTGTGTGCGCCGCGGTGCATGGAGGTGTCAACATCAACAGGGGGGGGGACTGATGGAGTGTGTGTGCTTTAAGCCATTTCAACCTGACACTAGATTCTACATCTACTGTATATCTACTCTAGATTATATGTCTTCTAAATGCAGTTTTCAGGCAATTATGGGCCCTGGATCGGCCCGTATACTGTACCTCAAGGTGTGATGGTGCAATTCGAGAGTATACATTAATATATGGTAATATAAAATATAGGAGTTTACCGTAGTGTGACGGTAAGTTAAACGGGACCTTACTATTATCTGCACAGCCGTTTTTCGTGTTTTTGCGTGTTTCTTGTCTACCTCTTCCTCAATATTTCATGTCAAGGACCCCCGAAATCATCTGCTAAACGAGTTAATAAAAAGGCAACTGCAACAGAATATTCAAAATTTCGCTCCACATTTTCACGTTTTTTTTCATAGCAGACCTACAAGCTCATAGTGTGCCACTCCGTTGCACACTATGAGCTTGTAGATCTGTACATACACGATGCATATAGAACACCAAGGCGGCGTTCCGGCCCCAAACAGGTTAAAGCACTGGTATTGAAAAAATAAACAAATCAGAATCAATTAAGTGTGAACTCTCATGGAATATTCATAGGCAAAAACGCAGCAGCCTTTGCGTGACAAGCCATCATTGCCCACCTCCGGTCCGTTTTTTTCCCTCTCTCTCTCTTTCTCCCTCTTTCCCTCCCTCCCTCCCCCCTCTCTCCTCTCCATGTCCCGAACACATGGAGATGTGTCTGCCACTTAAATCAAATTAGTCATTAGCAAATTGAATCAACAATTAGAGCACAAAAAAGAGCTACATGGCATTAGCGTCATTGTTTTTTCGTTGTCAGCCCCATCACTGCATGATGTGACCTCTCTGGAGTAGTTTTCTTTTTTTTTTCCTTCTTTCCCTGCGGTGGTGGTTGGTTCCAACTTCTCTACTTAACGCATTTTCAGCGTAGTCAAGGATCCTGGCTCAAGGGTAACATGACCGAGTCCCCAGTTAGTACCCCCCTCTTTCTCTCTCTCTCTCCATGCCACGGTCACCTAGCATCACCACGCCACATCGCGGGTATGACAGCGGCACAGTTGTTTGTTGCCAAAACAAAATGTTTTTTGTTCGATGAAACGCACTGATGGATCAGAGACGACTGCCACCCCCTCTCTCTTTCTCTCTCTCTCTCTCATAATGTAGCCATTTAGCAATCACCCTTAATCCAGATAGACTTACATTAAGCAAGAATACATCATATACAGGCAAAGTACTTATCATGAATCATAGATTAAGCAAAGAAAGTAATAGTGGAATATCTAATGAGACTATGCAAGGGGTGGAACAATATATTAACTGTATCGAAATATTGATTTTAATTTTAAAAAATCTAAATATGCCATTATGTAAACAGAAAATATCACATTGTATTGTTTGACTTTGTATCACGTAAACAATGTGTTACTATATTTCCACACTCACTCCAGAGGGGCCACATTGTACTGTTGTATCAAAAATAACTGATCAGCTATTTTTGCTATATTCAAATTGAAATCCTTTATTTTATTTAATATGACAGATCTTAAGAATTTGTTAACGACGTTGGCAACGTGTTTTCCCACTTATCCCACACATGCAATGCCTCTGTCCCTCAAATGAGCAGTTTGGATCTGGTCACCCCATATGGGGGAGGGCTGTCAAAAACATTGCTGGTGGTGTATTTCTCATTATGCAAATGTGGCTTCCACTGATAGGCATGTTGTGTTTCATAAATGTGCATCCCCCTTGTCAGTAGTAGTCAAATTACATCTGAGTTAACTTTAGAGGGATTTGCCCCTGGAGGTGGGATGATCTTTACCCTATGGGATGTCCTACCAACATGCCACTATCCATTTAGTCAGGGAGTGAAATATAGACGGACATACTGTACTCTAGGTCAGTGGTTCCTAAACTTTTCCATGTCAAGGAGGACCCCCCAGCCCCCCCTTTCTACTTGCAAAGACATGACATGTACCGCAATAAGAGAAGATTTTAGTTTCTATGGCTGTGATTAATCAGCCATGCTCATTTAAAGGACCCCCAGGTTGACGTACATATTAGGCTATGGAACCATGTTTAAAGGGATAAGACTGTGTGTGTGTGTGTGTGTGTGTTTGTGTGTGTGTGTGTGTGTGTGTGTGTGTGTGTGTGTGTGTGTGTGTGTGTGTGTGTGTGTGTGTGTGTGTGTGTGTGTGTGTGTGTGCGTGTGCGTGTGCATGTGTGCTTTGCCATGATGTAATTTAACATGTGGACAAGAAATTTAAACAAATTTTCCAGTTATTAGAAATAGATGATTCAAATTTTGCCCCTCATTGACATTGTACACTAAACAGCTCAATGTCACTATTTCAGTACATAAACAAACACAAAGTTAATTCAGACGCTATAGAACATCACCCAAACACATGCTTTTTTCCCTTCCCATAACAATGTTCCTGATGATTTTAGCAATTTTATTTAAAAAAAGAAATCCCGGTTTGGTTGGATCCAGATCTTAAAATGTAAAATTAACAGGAAGTTAACATTTTAGGAAAAAATAAAAACACAAAATGGTTATGGTCTATAGTGAATCAACTTTGTATTTGTTTACGTATTTAAAAAAGTGACTTTGAGAGCTGTTTTAGTGTACGATGTAAGTCAATAAAGGACAATATTTAGAAATATCAATTTCTAATCACAGGAACTTTTTTATTTTTTTATTTCTTGAATTTACATCATGGCAACTACACAAACACACTAAAAAAGTGGTCTTACCCTTTAACTCTGAAAGTGTACAAACCATTTTGTACATTCTGAGTTGCAGACCCACAAGGATCCGCTTGGTTCCAAACTATCATTTAGGTGGGGTCCCCCTGGAACTCCCTCAAGGACCGCCGGGGGTCCCTGGGCCCCACATTAGGAAGCCACTGCCCTAGGTGATGTTTCGCTAAATTGTTTTGTTGTCGGGGGCTCATGAAGTCAACTTGCACAAGAAGTAAGATTTTGTGTTGGAATAATGCAGTGGAAACAAAACAAAGTGGCATAACGTTTGAATAAATGCATTTCATATTTGCATCCTTCCCGCATAACGTATGATAAACAGTGCCAGTTAGTTGTATATTTTTAAATTATTTTCCGCTTTGCTAACGTACTTCCCTCAAAAGGAGTTGACAGGGCTGCTTCCCCCTTCAAGGAAATATTAATAATCATGTTCCATTAAAAAGTCACAGGAAAAAACGACTAAAGCAGTCCTTAAGGAGGTATGTGAACTTCTTTGTGGGTTGTATGAATAATCATGATGAACAATTGCAAATGTTCTACGTAAAAAAATAGGATTAAATCTGCATGCTAAGAGGGCTCCAAAGTTTACGACTAAACTGATGAGAATAAAGCCGTGGGTGGGTGTGAGGGAGTGACTTTCTGTACAAGTTTTCCTGACAAAACCACTATCACAGGTTTACTACCGGTAAACTACATGAAGTGAAAATGACCATCTTTTCTTGGAAGATTTAACGTTTTATCGGATGTCGTTAATTAATGATATTTTAGATCAGGGGTTTTCAACCTTTTTGACTCCAGGGACCACCATTTATTCAGCATTAGAGCCACGGACCACCATTTGGTTACATTTTCACACCGAAGACCTAAAATTAAAGAATTCTTTTGGTTTTGTCCACAATTCCAGGCTGTATTTTGCCAACAGATTAAGTGGTGCTAATTCAGGTGATGAATTTTTACATTCTCAAGAGTTACATCTGGTTAACCAACTTTCCATCATTTAGCCTGGGGAACACCTGGAACCTTCTCAGGGACGACTGGTGGTCCCCGGACCACCGGTTGAAAACCTTTAGATGATGTTTTGAGGAGGTGTAGGAGAATGGAGTGTATGAACTCTGTTGTTGTAATAGGGGCCTAAAACAACAATAATAATAATAATAATAATAATAATAATAATAATTGTCGTTCTGCTTTCCAAACCGCACACACATACACAGACTACTAAATATATAGTCTATTTTCAGAAAAAAATACACAGCATTAAAGTAAAGTATTGTATTGTATTGTATTGTATTGTATTGTATTGTATTGTATTGTATTGTATTGTATTGTATTGTATTGTATTGTATTGTATTGTGTTTTATGATGCTGTTGTTCTCATGTGAAGCACTTTGTGACTAGCTCTTAAAAAGTGCTATATAAATAAAGATTATTATTATTATTATTATTAAGTTCGGAGGTAAATACTAGTCCTTGGTCATCTTCAAATGAATAGGATTAAAGATCTTTCATACAGGGATCAATAAGTGCTTCTGTAGTACATTTTCAATGTGTTTTCTCTCAGTTCACTTTTAAAATTACACTGCTATACCGAGAGCTGGAAGCCTGAGAGCTATATTATACTGAAACAAATGGTGGCTGACTGACTGACTGACTGACTGACTGTCTGACTGACTATACAACCATTAATGTGGGAAAAAGAGAGGAAATAAAATAATAAATCGAGGAGAAAGTGTGAGAAAAAGAAAAAAAAACCTGCTAAGGCTTATTTAATATTCATGAATTTTCTACAAGCTCAGTTCAGCAGTTTCGATTAAGCATTAATTAGAGAGCCAGAGGGGAGACCAAACAAAAATAAGGAAGCTGAATGACTAATGAAGGTGGCCGTGGATTTGGTGGTGGGTATTAGACCGCCCGTTGTGCCACTGATAGTGTTGGGGGGGGGGGGGACTCTTGGTGCGTGGGCAGCAGGTGCCAGAGGTGTGGGTGTGGGCAGCGTTAGTACAGTGTGCCCTCTGCCCACACCAAACGACCAAATGCTCTCTCTCTCTCTCTCTCTCTCTCTCTCTCTCTCTCTGCCTGGCTGTAAGAGAGAACCATCACCCTCTGTCTGTTCCAATACAGGAATAACATGCAGTGCTGTAGAGTCCACTGGCTTCCATGAAGGTTATTATGCAGCTATCGCGTGCAAAGTGCAAAGTGCAAAGTGCAAAAGAGCAGTGCGGTGGTGCGTGTGTGTGTGTGTGTGTGTGTGTGTGTGTTGTGTGTGGGGGGGGGGGGGGGGGGGGGGGGGGGGGGGGGGGGGGGGTAGCTATACCATGGCAGCCTAAAATTTTACATGCTCTCAGTTATTGGCCAAACTTTTAAACTGGTAGTCACTATAGTTTTGGGGTCAGTGTTAGTTTTAAGGTTTTGAGTCTGGGTAAAATGATTCCAGAAGTCAAACTATGTGTTATTGAGATGTTTTCCGGGTGTTTCCATTGGAAATTACGGCATTTTTTTTGTTTCTCCAAACCATTAATACCACATTTTTAGAGTTTATACTATATACACTAACTTAAGTGTTGTCAACCTTTGCAACTAAAATGGAATAAGAGTTTACATTGTAGACACAAACTTTCCTTAAAGTTGGATCTGGTTTCAGTTTTTTATAATGCATTTTCTTTCATATTAAAGAATTTGGTGCACATCAAGAGAAGAGTAGTGACTGACTTGACACTTTTGCCAATGTTGACTATTTCGAATATACCTTTTTTTCTTTCACGAAAAACTAAATGAAGACTAATCGCAAACTATATTAAGACGAAAACTATATAATCAATGGGACATTTGTTATTTCTTGTCCACATTTGGAATTACATCATAGTAAGGTGACACACACACACACACACACACACACACACACACACACACACACACACACACACACCACACACACACACACACACACACACACACACACACACACAAAGTGGTCTTACTCTTTAAGGGTTTTTCTGCTTAAGGACTTTTTACCACTTTCCATCGGTTCAATATTTTTAAAACAGACAGACGTAAAGGGCGTTCAATAGCACAAAATAGATAAACCAAAAACCTCAAGAAGGAAATGGAGTTAGGTGCTTTTTCCTCCCAACAACAGCAACAATATGTGTTCTTGCATTTTAATGTATGAATAGTGTTTATTGTATACTATTCAGAAAGGTCAGGCCAAGGATTAAATCCAGACTCCAAACACACCTGTTGTATCCTGGCCTTTGAGCCTTTTTAAACCATTCTCCATGGTCATGTGTTATGTGTGCCACGTTTAAGCTGCTGTTCTGTGTGCTAATTCTATTTTGGTTATGCATTTTACGCACTTTGAACTCTCATGATTTAACCTGTACTGTAACTGTCACCACCTATGCGTGGTTTTATGCTACAGAATATATGACTATTAAATACCAGATGTTTCCAGAGAAATACTTCTTAAAGGACTTTTTTTTTCTTTCCACCAAGATTTAAATGTTTTTGGTTGTTATTAGAGAAAGTAAAGTGTACAGCCTTGAGAACACCAGACTCTAAACTGCGTAAAAAGGACGCAGCGTCTTGAGGTAACGTGACGTGTTTTATACAGGCGCTGGATGGAAAGAGACGTTGGATGCAACGTCTTTTAGCCGTGTATCCTCTGGACGCAGATCTTTGCTGCACTTTACTGCAACGGGCATTTTTTTCCCCACCCACAGCCATTCAAAGACTTCAAACATGGCGGCTACGTCTGCGCCCTTTTTGCGCTGTATTGTGCTTACAGACTGAGTGTTATTTTTATTGTTTGTTTTTTTTTCCTTTCGTTTTATGCTTTCTATAGTTTTAGGGATTTTAATTGTTTTGAATAGACTATTTTTATTTATTTTATTTATTCATTTTTTTTTTTACAAAATAGTGCAGTATTTTATTTTTTTATTATCTACTGGAGTCGTAAAGATCACGGACAGTAGACCTCCTTCAAATTCAGTAGATCCAGTGATGTTTTGTGTCCAGATGTAATTTCATGGGGTTTAAATGCGTATAAAAACCCAATAATGGCTTGAAAAAATATAAAATAAACGTAACGTGTTATGTATAGTATAATAATTTGATTTGGAAGAACAACACCGTAGACTATTGTGATTTTAGAGTGCTTTTTACATGTTAAACTATAACTGCCCTAAAGGACTCATTTAATGCATGTCAGTGCTAATATGAAGCATAATTCATTTGTGTTTGCACTTCATGCATTTACAAGAACATAAAAATGTATATGTATGAATGTCACAGGGTGTATAATTTGTTTTAACGTTTTATAAATACCCCCCCCCCAGGTCTCCCTCCCCCAGTCTCTCCCCAATTCAATACAACATTAACCACAGTCTTTTGTTTTTACTGAAAAATAAAAAAACACATCATTTCTCCGTCCGTGCAAGTGTCTAAGTCCTCGCGGATCTTGTGCATGGATCGCACACACAAACAAACAATCTAGATAAATGAGTAAGTAAGCCCCCTGCAGCGGCTAGGGATGGGATGAGACGGAGAAAAAAACCTGGAGGTTATCGCTGCCTTTATCTATTTGGCGAAGGGCTTTGCAGACATCTCTCTCTCTCCTACTCCCTCAGCCAGGCACGAATGGATAAAGAGAAACAGGGAGAAAAATAAATGGTATTGTTACCAGGGTATTACCACTTAAGCCTGCCCATGATATTTGAATCGTACTGGTGAATTGTAATCAGGTATTTTATAGCTTAACGCTGTTCCTCTCTGTGTGTGTGTGTGTGTGTGTGTGTGTGTGTGTGTGTTGTGTGTGTGTGTGTGTGTGTGTGTGTGTGTGTGTGTGTGTGTGTGTGTGTGTGTAACCTATATAGCATATACAATGTCTTCCATCAGGTATTGGACAGGCACTGTGACTGACGGAGGGTATGAGATGGAGGGGGGGCAGGCCCCCTGCCCAATTTCACTTCACTCAATCTCTAAATCTATACATTGCAATATAAGTCCACATATACAGTACATGAGCCATGCAGAGCAAATGTTTGTTTGTATAACCAGCTCTATAGCGGAGATCAAGCTTTGATCTCACTACAAATAACACTAGTTTTCAACGATTTTGATACCAGGGCCTACTATTTATGCAACATTTCAACCACGGAAAACCTTCTTCTGTTCTTCGACCCAAAACTAAACATGTTTTTTTCCTGTTCCATGCTGTAACATGACCTCTCTTGTAAAGCAAGTAATTTGAGAGCGAAAAAAAAAAAATCTATACCGTCCAGTTGGACTGAGAACTACACTGACCAAGAGGCAACGCGACTCGAATGTCCGTCTAACTGCTTCCACTGACCCGACCATACAACAGGGGTTTTCAACCTTTTTCATTCCAGGGCCCACATTTTAGCCCCACAGACCCCAAAACTAATCCTCTACATTCTCTAGTTGTGTAGACTTGGGCTAAATCAGATGGTGAATATTTTAACTCATGAGAGTGTAAACATAAAACTAAATGGGGTCCATTTGGTTTCATTTTTACGCTCTCAAAGACATACATCTGGTTAACCAACTTTCCATCATTTAGCTTGGGGACCACCTGGAATCCTCTCAGGGACTGCTGGTGGTCCCCGGAACACCTGTTGAAAACTCATGCCATACAAGAAAACAAAGGTCACCACTTGTTGTCAAGCTTTTTTTGTCACTGTGGGTGTGCAGTCTCGCGGCCAAACTTTGCTTTTTAAACTTCCTTCAAGTTGCAACGGTCACATGTGTTTGTTTATGCTACAGAACATGGGAGGGTTCAGTTGACCCACACTACCGGCACTACTGAGCTAATGTCAACCAAACAACAACAATGAAGATATAGCTACAATTAAGTAGTTATTATTGTCCAAACATCCCATGTAAATATGTTATATTGTATACACGGCACATGTTTATGGTCACCCTCGCCGCTGACTGGGAGGTCAAGCTCAGAGGAAACAATGATAATTAGGAAGTATTGCGATGACAATCAGTGTCCTGGCAATTAACGAGAGGCAGCTCACTGCCTTTCTCTAAGGCAGTGGTTTTCAACCTTTTTGACACCAGGGACCACCATTTATTCAGAATTTGTGCCACGGACCACCACTTGAGGACATTTTAGCCCCACAGACCCCAAAACTAAAGAATTATTTTTGCTTTTGTCCATCTTCTAATTGTGTAGACTTGGGGCTAATTCAGATGATGAATATTTTAACTCTTGAGAGCGTAAAAATGAAACCAAATGGACCCGCAAGGGTCCATTTGGTTTCATTTTTACGTTCTCAAGAGTTACATCTGGTTAACCAACTCAGCTGGGGACCACCTGGAACCCTCTCAGGGACCACTGGTGGTCCCCGGACCACCTGTTGAAAACCCCTGCTCTAAGGCCATCAAACAACCTATCACAATTCATTACCACAAATTAGGGCTCAATAAAATTGCTATTCAGAGATAATTAAGAGTTGTTGTTTTTTTGTGTGTGTTTGAGGCACTAGGGTGTGTGTAGGGGTGTTTGGGACACTCCCCCCCCCCTCCACACACACACACACACACACACACACACACACACGCACACACACACACACACACACACACACACACACACACACACACACACACACACACACAGGAGTATACAACAGTGAGACACAACCACACAAAGTCCTGCCCCCTCCTCAACTCCAAAGAAAAAGAAAATGTACACACGTCGCACACAGTGCATGTACTGCGGACATACAAACATGCAGGCGCATAACAGGCGCACGCATATACACAAGCTCCACATGTGCGAGTGCACCATCACACACACACACACAACACACACACACACACGCACGCTCAGTCACTCCCCCTCTTCCGCTCACCTGCTGAGTTGGGAACCGCTCCAAATTAAACAAATAATTTCATCTCTCTCTGTGTGTGAAAGCAGACAGCAACAGCCTAAGGCTGCTAATGCTGTTGTGTTGTGCGTGTGCATACATCTGCACATGCATGCATCATATATAAAGAGAAGAGACCTATCTATCTTCATATATGGTCAAAGTTGCAAGAAAACAACCGATCTACAAGCTCACAATGTGATACTATGTGGGCTTATAGCTTGTAGCTGTTTTCTTTAATCAATTTAGCTGTATTTATTTATGTATTTATTTTATTCATTTACAGTATTTGCAAATGTTTAAAGATTCTGATATTCGTTCGCTCTTCACAATGTATGGACACTGGTTGGAAATGTTTTAAGTCTATGTGTGGACACTTGACTGTATTGACTGTAACACGGGTGCAAGAGAAAGAGAGAGAGAGAGAGAGAGAGAGAGAGAGAGAGAGAGACACAGAGACACAGAGAGAGAGACAGAGAGAGAGCAAGCATATCGGCATGGTTGGGGGTATTATGCACCCAACTGCAGAAGGTTTCCTTTCATTAATTATCACTCTCATGGTAGAACAAGCGCACCCATCTCTTCACGTGTGAAGAAGTGAAATAATATTTGGCTGCATGGCGACAGAATCTGCCCGAGAGCACTTCAACTTAATTAAGACACAGAGCCCGGGTGTTTCTGTTGCATTTTTCCTTTTTAGCCGATATTCAACAGAGCAGCATCGCTTCACAGTTAAGTGTTGTGGTGCTGCTCAAATAAATCCTCACCGTCTGAGGTCCTAACTGAGAACACACCTTTGTTTTCACCATAAGACAAAATACGTCTTAATTGGTTCTAGTGAGCAGCAGAGAGAATCAATAATAATTGTAATTAATAATGCAGACCTGGCACCCTGACTGCAGAAAAGTAACAGTAAAGAACTTCCAGGGTGGCATAATTACTGATTCTGAATTGAAATTGAATAAACAACACACATTAATCATGTTGCCAAGATTGCCCGTTTTCACCTTAATGTTTTCAAATTAAGACCAGTATCTGCCATTAAACAATGCAAAAATAGCACTCCATGTCTTGAACTTTGTATACAGTTGGACATTAGACATCATTCAACACTTCTCTTTTACGCAACTCTCTATTGGCTGAGCTCATTTCTAACCTGTGTGTGCTGCATATGTGCCTGTTTACATACACTTGCCTGTTTATGTGGTCCTTTTGTCTGTCCGTGCATGTGCATGTGCGTGCCTGTGCGTGCGCGTGTGTCATGTCAACCAATCCAGTCCTCCACACACACACGCACACGCACACGCACACACACACACACACACACACACACACACACACACACACACACACACACACACACACACACACACACGCACACACGCACAAACACACACACACACACTGGAGGGGCCGTGTGAAACGTCCAGTCTGGTCACCTCGCATCATTGTCGGGCCGGAATGTTGGCCCTGGCCCTGGCCTCGGACACTAGTACACCAGGGGCTAGGGGTGGGGGGGGGCAAGCAGGTGCACCGTTGCAATGCCCCTCCCCCGCAATCCTACACACAAACACACACAGCGTCAGCCATTGTTGTCGGAGGGGACGGACGCAGGGGACACAGAGAGACACAGAGAGCCTGTGGGTACTACACCTCTCTTACAGAGGTCACCCACCACCGTGGTCAGATAGGGATCACACTGCAGCCAGCCTTTAGTTATTATTAAGTGGGGGGTTTTCTGCAGATGCGGCGGTAAGCCTGGTGCTACGGTATACCCGTAGAACACAGTTTTCGGACTAGCTGCGTTTTAATGCATTTTTTTGTTTTTCTTCACTTTAATTTAAATTGCACTGAACTGAGTGAGTATAGTTGTTCAGGGTTAACATCTGATGAATTAGGACAATGTTGGGCAGTAACAAATGACATGTTAGTGTAATATTATAACCTTTTTCCAGCAAAAGTAGTGGAACAATATTACTCTGCCAAAATGGGTAATATGTAATATGTTACTCTGCCAAAACACGCCTCAAATGGATTATTACAAATGAGCTTGTTGTTGCATGATGTGATAATATAACAGACTTACAAGCTACCAACAGATAACATGTGCAGTAGTTTGTAGATGCTAATCCACCGCAGCATTCTGCACACATGACTTACACTACAAGTTGTCTCTAAACACATCTACATCTCTATTCTTTTGGGATGGGGAAACTTGGGAAAGTAATAAAGTAATATGTATCATATTAATCTTTGATTCAAGTAATAAGTAATAATAATATTACATTTTCTAAGGGGTCATAAGTAAAGTAAAAAATATTAAGCCCAACAATAATTAGGAATGGTAAAGGTTTATATACATAATACTGCACTGGACGAAAACATGCATGTTAACATAACGATGAAGCCATTGACAATGGAAGAATTCTTCGCTGCAGCGAGTTGTTGGTAAACCGACAAGTTCTTTTGGTGTCAGTTGCTACTCAGTATACTCTCCACAACCATTAGCTGCTCTCCTCCTCGCACACACAAAGGACAGCCTAGTAAAGAGATACCATCGCGCTGCTATCGAGACACTGGGGTCAGCCAGTCCCTCCTCGTTGTTGTGTATATCCTCTAGAGTCCTGAACGCGTTCTGGTGTTTTATCTGTTGAAAAATAGCAGATCAACAAGCTCATGTCGCGCCACTCGGTGGCTTGTTGTTCTGCTTGTTGTTCTGCTATTTTTGAAAAAATGTGAAAATGTGCTGCAAATCTCTGAATACATTATTTTGGAAGCAAACATTTTATCTCAATTTTTCGCTTCTGGGGAACCCCCGAGAACAACATGTTTTCAGATGGCGGTCTGCAGCCAAATATGGATAATTCTGGTGGTCCTTGGCTAGAAATATGTTAGCATCACTGACACAGGAGCACAGATTTTTCAGAAAAACTAGAATCTAGTGTCAGAAACTATAGAATCTAGTGTCAAAAACTCGATTCTAGCATCAGAAAGTAGATTCTAGTGTCAAAAAGGAGATCCTAGCATCAGAAACTATATCATTTAGTGTCTGTCAATAACTAGAATCTAGTGTCGGAAACTACTGTAGTGAATGAAACTCGAATCGAGGGTCAGGACTCAATGGGATATAGTATATGTCTCTGGACCACTAAACTCAGCCATGCTCAACAGGGATGTGCAGAGAGTGTTATAGGGAGGCAGGGGCAGAAAAAACATTCAGGGGGAGAGCAGGTTTATTGGATTCCACAGAACAGCTGCCATAGCAAAGTGCCTGTTTCACATCACACAGAGTGTATAGAGTATTTTTTATGCTAAAACTTTGTCCTTTTGCATGGTGGCAAATTCTGACAATGTTGGACTATTGGAATATTAAGCTGGATACTCCGGGAGGGCCTGGAAAGCCGTGGTCGGCACGACATAGCTAGGATAACTATCACTCTTTCCCGAAAGCAATCTCTCGACAGTTTGCATCTGGCCCCAACATACCAAAAGCGGTTATCCACTTCTCTGGCGACAGAAATCTCATATAATAACTGATAGTACTGTCAACAAGGTTACAATTCAGTGGTCACAAACAGCTGTGGCATTAATTGGCCCGATGGCCCAAAGCCAATTTTTCAAAACGTTCAGACCAGTAGATACTTCATACAGTGGCCCGACTGGACAGTAAAAAATGCCATGAGAATGAAATAATTATAAACTGAGCATTTTACCAGGTATTTGACCAATCTGGGAAATAAATCTTTACCAATACATTTCTTCTCCAATGTCTTTCTATTGGTGCCTGATTAACATGTACCAAACTGTTGAAATTCAACTCCTGTGGCAAACCTCATAAAAAGACGACAATGATATGACTAACAAGGAGGTTTTCATGATGCTGAATCCATTCCAAGCATTAAACAACACACTGACTGGGCTGAAAATGATCCTAGCCAGTTGCCAATTTGTGCTGCCATCATCAGGCTGTATCTCTAACATCATCAGGCTGTATCTTTTTAGAGATACAGCCTGATGATGGCCGCATTGGCCGAAACGTTGCTGCTCCCTTAATAAATTCCACTGCAATTGAGGACAGTGTGAGGGTGTTTTTTTTTTACTTTTGATGTTGGGATTTTTACCCTCTCCTGCGCACCTGTCGCTGTTGTTGACTATATGTTATTAGACACACATTGGTGAAGAAATTTCTTGGTACCAATTTAGTTCCCAGATTCTCATAACCTTCCCTTAGTATTCCGGATGGTGCATTTGTGCTCTGGAAAGGGCACCCGTCTTTTAGTGGCAGATAAAAGGGCAGGGACTGAGGACCCCCTTTGACGTATACGTGTGCATGAACCTGACACTGAACAAAATCACAGCAAATGATATACCAGGGGTGTATAGCTCAGTGCTCACCCTCCCTCCTCTTCT
Source organism: Benthosema pterotum (assembly GCA_039105355.1). NCBI lineage: Eukaryota > Metazoa > Chordata > Actinopteri > Myctophiformes > Myctophidae > Benthosema > Benthosema pterotum. The sequence goes on from CM076988.1 coordinate 17,326,841, forward strand.
CCTCTCCTTGTTGAAAAGAAGTCCTTTACACACCAAACAGCGCGTCGCAGACTCTCTCTCTGATCAGCAATTATGCACTTTAGAGGTATTAAATACTGCTGAGAGTAGGGGGGGGGGGGGGTAGGGGGGTCCCTGGAGACCACCAACCACCACCAGCGGCATATACACACGCTTTCCACTGAGAAAATGAAAAGGAGAGATCTGCCATTTGTACACATTATTCATACATTAAACACAAACGCCCATGTGGGTTAAAAAAAATGGAAAAAAGAAAAGAAAAAAAATATTACGTCGCATTCAGTTTCAGCTGTTATTTACTTGTCCCATGTCTTGTGTCCGCAGTGGCACGCGCACACACACGCACATGCACACACACACGCACGCACATGCACGCACATGTGCAGAGGATGACAACTCTAGGAAGTTTTCTCTGTTTCTTTCGTGTGTGTGTGTGTGTGTGTGTGTGTGTGTGTGTGTGTGTGTGTGTGTGTGTGTGTGTGTGTGTGTGTGTGTGTGTGTGTGTGTGTGTGTGTGTCAACATTTATCAGCATTAACCCTTCATTTTTTATTTTATTTTTCCGTTGCTATATTTACCGCTAACAGGTACGGTGGAGCGGGGTCAGAGTTTACCCATCTCTAAATGGTTGAACTAGCACCAAAGATTATCATCAATTAATATGCCATAATAAACTGCAGGGTCCACTTTCATATTCACTGTTATGCATTTGTCTTTTTAAGTGATGCTGCTTTGGCAATCTAAAGCGGCCTCTTCCGTAATGTATGCTAATGTGAGCAAAAAAAAAAAAACACACACACACACTTAGGATCGTCTCAGAGGAATTAAGAATCCATATTTGGAATTCACACCGGCAGTGTGTGTACGCTGGTCCATTTCTGGTGTTGAGGAAAACGATCAGCAGCCATGTGAGCATGACCGACTCAATGTATGCATGTACAGTATGTGTATATACTGTATATATGTTATGTTTTCTCTTTAAATTGTTTCCCAAAGTTGCCATGAAGAACAGATTACGGCGAGTACCGGAGAGTCCATTATTCAAACCGTGGGTCCTGACACCAGTTTACAGCTGTATCGTATTAACTTTCAACTACGAACACGCAGTAGCTCCACAGCACCTCATCTGCTATGTGAAAAAGTATTTCATGCAATAAAAGCAACATGAGCTTTAGGCATTCAGCAGTTGCTCTTAATCCAGGGCGATTTACAGTTAGAAAGAACAAGAAACATGGTAGTACACTACATCAAATGCACCATGAATTATATGTAAGCTATTAGAACCTAACAGTGGACAGGGGCAGACACTAACACCTGCCCCGGGCTTTCAGACTGAATGATGGACCCAGGTCGATATTTAACTCTGGAGAGTGTAAAATGTTTTAATCTAATTTGCAAGAGTTCTCCACACTGCGACATGTTATGTTGAGGGTATGGGATAGAGATAGGGTTCGTATTTTCAGGCCAATGGAGGACGAATCAATGGGAGGTCGGTTTAATGGCAGGTTACCCTGATTGGCTTCTCCCAGTGTGTGCACTGATCGGTACTCCTGAAATTCGTCGACCCAGTAGGTGGCAGTAATGCAAACGATGGCCGGAAATGAAACAGCATGTTTTGGAAATTGGCTAAATTAGTTGCTGAATATTTAATCTAGTCCAGTGCATAGGAAAATGTAAATTAAAACAAACTACTTTTCAGACTGTTCCTTTTGTGCACTGGGATTTACACTATAAACAACTATTGAGGCAGAGATTTTTTGGCTGACTCCTAATGAAAGTATGTGCTTATTATATTCCTTCCAAGCTGATTATAGGCAAGAAAAAAAAGGAATGAAAAATAACTAAATCTTGGGAACCTCCCCCCACAACAACAGGGTGTCCTGAACCTTATCAGTGCAAATATGAAGGCTTTAACTGCTTGCTGTTTTAGAAAATTGTGATAACCTTTTCACTACACCCTAGACAGCCTAGAGTATGTACAGAGATCTTTCAAATGAAATGTCGCAACATCCTAACAAGGAATCTGCAAAGGGAGCATATTGCAAATTGCAAGCAGGGCTTTTATAATGTTAACCAGAGCTAAGTTTGTCAACACTGATACAGATACAGTAATTCATGCTGCTCATTGCTCTATCGATACAGCAGCCTCCCGATCGATTCACCCATCATCCGGGTGTTTGATTGATATAAATGGTGCATTTATATTGTGCCTTTATCAGAGGAGCTTTACATGGTGCAATGGTTTTCAACCAGTGGTCCTTGAGGGGCTTCCAGGTGTTCCTCAGCTAAACGATGGGACAGTTGGTAACCAAATGGACCCTTAGAAATATGTACTGCTGCATAAAATGAAAACAAAGGAAGAATAAACCAAATGAAGAATAAATAGTAGTCCCTGGTATGAAAATGGTATGGTAGGAAACCACTGGCATCGCATGTACATTCATACACCCATTGCGCAGGAAACCATGCAAGACATCGACCATTTGGAGCAATTTGGGGTTCAGTGTGTTGCCCAAGGGCACTTTGACATGTTGACGATGTAGGAGGAGGAGGGATTCTTACCACCAAACCCATGGATCATCACTGGGTGGCCTGCTCTACCTCCTGAGCCACAGTCAACTGCGATATATGGCCGTATCAATTAAAGTGATTGCGCCACTTAGTTCTGGGACAAAACCTCAAGTACAAGGTAATGTTACTCATCAACGGTGGAACGCGGTCAATCATTGGCTGGCCGTATTGCGGTGTGACAAGACACACCGTACCTGCTTAAACACAGTGGTGTGTGCGTTTGTGTGCGTGTGTGCATGTGTGTGTGAGAGAGAGAGAGGAGGACTTAAAGGACACAAGTGACTGACGGACGGACGGAGTGCGCGCCAGCGCGAGGAGCGCCGAAAGAGACGGGAATGTGACAGTACACAGTTGCTACGCATTGCGTCAGGATGCTTGCTCTTGCACCTGGCAGCTGTCAATCATCGCCAGCACACACACACACACAGTCACACACACACACACACACACTCACACACACAGTACAGCATGAAAACACCTCGCTCACTCATATCACTGGAACCACTGCCAAACACGCCTTGAGTGGTGTCATCCCTCCCCACACACACACACACACACACACACACACACACACACACACACACACACACACACACACACACACACACACACACACACACGCAACACTAGCTCAGTCTGACTGCACTCCTCCTGTCACCGCGAGTCACAGAGAGAGAATGAGAGAGAGAGGAGAGAGAGAGAAGCATCCATCTACCGTATTTACATATGGAAAGGTCACAAATAGCCTGCAGGCACTGTGCTAATTAGAGAATGGGGGGTGGGGGGGAAAACTCCATAGATAAATTAAAAGACAAAAAAAATGTGGAGTTATCTAAGTATGTTGGCATAATGAAAGACTGGATAAGGTGATTGAAAGGTGAATGTGGAAGAGGTGGAAACGTGACAAAACGGCAATGCTTTTGTTGCGAAACAGGAATGCCGCGTTAATAAGGAAAACCCCTTTTGTGTTGCTGTTTTTTAAGCATTTTGTGATACTTTAAGCTGTCGAAAAAAATATACAGATCTACCAGCTCATCATAGCGCGGCACTCTGAGCTGCCTCTTTGAAAAAAAATATATAGTGAAAACGTTGTGAGCGCAAATCTTTGAATATGTATTCCTTCAGAGAATGTTTTTAACTCAAATCTTTGCTTCTCTGGGGTGTCCCTAGAACAACATATTTTTAAATGGCTGGCCAAATATAGATAATTCTCTGGGTTCCTTGACATGCAAAAAGTTGGGCACTACTAACATATAAACATAAGGTTTTTCAGAAAAAAGAATTAATCAGCTCCAGGGCAAGATAGGTAAAGAAACAACACCGTTTCTACTTTGTAATCATATCACGGTTTCTATTTGTTATTATAATTATTACACAGTGAAAATTACTTGGAAAAAAAAAAACGCAGGCTTAGGCCCTCCCAATCTCCCACTGCTGCATAGCCCCATTATACAGTAGCTTAGCTACTGTGGCTAGCGTAGTAGTAGGCCAATGATTCTGACCATATGATGCTGTTCAGATGACCGGGCTTATGTGTGTGATCATCTCCCATAAGCAGAGATAAGGCAAATCAACCTTTATAATTCATTGTGACAAGCTGACAGGGAAAATGAGTGCAAAATCTAATACTTATGTGAATTTTTGTGTCAGGAGCACCGGCTGTGCACTTGTTTATCCCCGGCTTTGGCCCATAGATAGCCGAGGGCTCCCGTCTCCTGCGGCCAAATCCGGCTGACTCTCATTTCCAGGCCTTCAGACACATCTCGCCCTGGTGAATCTCCTGATTAATTTTCGGGATGCCCCCCCCTCCACCACTACCACCACCACCACCTCCCCTTAATTAACAGCCCCAAAGGAGAAAAGGCGTAGATTCCCTTAACCACCAGCCTGCCTTTTGCCCACGCTAACATAGCAAAAACCTGCAACTAATACGAGACGGAGTGTGAGGAAAGATGACCTTAGGGAGTGGAGGACAGACGCTACGCCGCTGCTGCTGATGTCCGAAATGACATTACAGGGAAACACCACAACACCCCCCTGCACCCGATGACGCCCCGGTACTTAGACCTGGATGTAGGCGATGCCCCAGGATCTCCCAGGCTTTTTTTTTTTCTTTTTTAATCAGCAGCTAGAAATGAGCTCCCCATTAGTCTCATTTCATTTGTTTTAGTGTCGGTGGGGTGAGGAGGCATCAGGGTTGTTTTTTTTTCCTCTCATCACGTGATATAGCCCACCCGGGCAGCTTCTTGTGCCAACGTGCCATACATGGCCAGAGCAGTGCACAACCTGCCCCGCGGTCATTAATTGGTGCCACTCTTACTTCAAGGGGGGGTGGAGGAAATTGGCAGATGACAGGAGCGAGGAAAGGAAAGGCGAAATAGAAAGGGGGAGAAAAAAAAAGATCCTTTCTTTCTCCAAAACATCGGAGCCGATTTCACTAATTGGGGTTGAACGGTGCCCATCTCGGTTCCTGGTGGCTTTGACAGCCAAGTAGGGGAGGGCTGGATGGATGCATCGATGGAAGGAAAGCTGCTTGGAGGCAGCTTGGAGAGATCTCACCAACGCATGCCAAACTCAGAAGACATGCTGATAGGGAGGGATGTGTGTGTGTGTGTGTGTGTGGGGGGGGGGGGGGGGGTAGTTTGGTTGATTGAGGGACGAAGTGGCAAAGACACGCCGAGACAAAAGAGCACATGCAGCGAGAGGCGACGGTGACTTTTTCCCAGACCCTCGAACAACAAAAACAAACCAGCACTTGTCACACCGCATCGGGGGGGCTGCAGGGACGTGCACACATCCATACTACACATCAAACTACTCTTATAAGGCCGCATTATTTTCCCACTGCACTGGAAAATAGCAGATCTACAAGATCTCAGCCTGTCGCGCTGCAATGCATTGAGAACATATTGTACTTCTGCTTTTTTTTCCACCATCTTTGTCCAAACGCCTGTCCAAAGCACAAGTCGAGGGCTTGTTTCAACATTTTCAGATATTTTCCTCCAAAAATCATGAATGTTAAGGAGAATTCCGCACCAGAACACATTGACCATCAATCTACCTTGATTCCTGTGACATGAAACACAATGTTCTTGATTTTTGTCACAGATGCCCCATTTTCTACATTTCACCATGAGGTCAGTTGCAGCCTCTGTTGCTGTTGCGCCAGTGCAGTTAACATGGCCGCAGGTTGGAGTGCCAAAAGGGAGGGGAGGAGAGGAGGAGGAATAGATTACCTCTGGGATAACATGTAAAGACTGCACCAGAGTGACTTAAAACTCAAGCATGTTTATCAGTATACTAATAAAATGTGATGTGTGGAAAAAAAAATAAGTTTGGAGCTACTAAAATACCCGCAATAGAATAAAGACAACCTGCGGCCATGCAAACTGCAATGGTGCAACAGCAACAGAGGCTGCAACTGCAACTGACCTCATGGTGAAATGTAGAAAATGGGGCCTCTGTGACAAAAATCAAGGACATTAAAAATCATGTCACAGGAATCAAGGTAGATTGATGCCCAATGTGTTTTGGTGTGGAATTCTCCTTTAATAGCAAGATAAACGCAAAGATGAAACTGCACTCAAAACTGATTGCATTACTAAAGCTCAGTTTCCTGTTCTATGACCCTCACCAAGCACTGTTTTCAGAGTAAATGAGAAAGTAAAACAATTAGTTCCATTAATTGTGTTTGCAATATACAGTAAGATATATATATAAGATTTGCTAAGATAAAACACACAACCATGAAAAGTGTGTTTTTTTTTGTTTGTTTGTTTTTTGCGACTGCTGGTATGCAAACCGGGAGGAAGCGTGTCACGCTCTAACCCATACCTGGGCATTATGCGGCCCGGGGGCCAAATGCGGCCCTTTGGCTAACTCTGACCGGCCCGGGGACCACCAGTGGTCCTTGAGAGAGTTCCAGTTAAATATGGGGAGTGGGTTAACCAGATGTAACTCTTTGAGAGCGTAAAAATGAAACCAAATGGACCCTTGCGGGTCCATTTGGTTTCATGTTTACACTCTCAAGAGTTAAAATTCATCGTCATTTTTTTATCTATGTTTGCATGTTTTGTTTCCCAAACCCAGCCTGAAATTGTGAACAAAAACAAAAGAAATCTTTCGTTTTGGCGTCTGTGGGGCTAAAATGTCATCAAATCCTCGGTCCTCTGTGGCTCAAATACTAGATAAATAAAGGGCCCCAGTATCAAAAGGTTTCGTCTTACTCTTACTTTTGTCTTGAAATTAAATTACAACGCAGACTTTAGTTCAGCCTTTAGTCTTGGCTCCTCCACAGTATTTTATGTATCTCATCTGGCCCCTTGGGAAAAATAATTGCCCACCCCTGCTCTAACCCTACTCTGCAACGCTAACTGCTACTGTTGTTTCACATTGTTTATCCAGCACCGGCTGCACACGCGCACACACACGTCATTTCACACATTTTCTACATAAACCGATTCATGATCCTTGCCTCCACCACCTTGTAGTACGTGCTGTTAAAACGTCAGAATTCAACAGATTAACACACACACACACACACCGTACCACATTGCTAATGTGTCGTTTCGTGACCTGAAATCCGAGCATAGTAGCCTATATTCCAGGCACATGCATATACAGCAGGGGTTTTCAACAGGTGGTCCGGGGACCACCAGTGGTCCTTGAGAGGGTTCCAGGTGGTCCCCAGCAAAGTTGATTAACCAGATGTAACTCTTGAGAACGTAAAAATGAAACCAAATGGACCCGCAAGGGTCCATTTGGTTTCATTTCTACACTCTCAAGAGTTAAAATATTCATCATCTGAATTAGCCATTTTTGGAATGTTTTGCTTGTTTTGTTTCCCAAATCCAGCCTGGAATTGTGGACAAAATCAAAATAAATCTTTAGATTTGGGGTCGGTGGGGCTAAAATATCTTCAAATGGTGGTCCGTGGCTCAAATCCTGAATAAATGGTGGTCCCTGGTGTCAAAAAGGTTGAAAACCCCTGATATACAGTATACACTGCACATGAAAGGGGGCTTCAGCCCTGCCCTTTTACCAGTCTGTATAACTGTCGCACTTTCCAGTGAATGAATGAATGAATGAATATACTGTACAATAATAGCCGACCTGCAGCATTTTACTTGTTCTAAGACTCTGGAATTTAGTACTTATGTAGTACCTGTGTACTAGGAGTGGGTGGAATCGATCTATCGCGACACTGCAGTGAAATGTCCTCCACTCCCTTGGGTATTGTGTGGGAGGGGGCTAGGAGGTTTTCAGCCATTTTCATATCAAAGCCCCATGTTTATTCATCATTTGAGCCACAGAACCACTATTTGACGAGATTTAGCCCCTCAGACGGACCCTGAGGCGAAAGGATATTTTGTATTTTTTTTTAATCAAAAATGTTGTCCCACAATTCCATGCGCCGTATCTGAAACGTTGATCAAAATAACTACTTTTTACAAGATCTACAGTAATTGCGTAGACTTATTACAAAATGAAGAGTCGCAGATGTTCGATAACAGTTTAACTCTGTGAGAGCGTAAAAAGGTCAGGCATACCAAATGTGGAGTGTGACCCACAGACACACGCACGCACAGACAAAAGTTAACACCATCTCCAAAATACACTACATATATTCTCTATATTTGGGTCAGGCGTACTCAAATGCCCAAATATCCGTTATAACCACACTCGACTGCCCCCCGTACATGACTCCTATAAAACAGGGGGGGGGGCTCATCTCAGCATCCAGAGAGACACAATTGTCGACTTTGTGCCGTCCCGGGGTCGGTCGGGCCACCGCGGTAGCAGGGGGAGGGGATAAAACAGGAGATTTCACATTACAAAAGGACAAGAAGTGGCGGTGTAATTGGTATATTTGTGAGGGTCTGGTTTCTCCCCTCCATCCCCTCCTACCCTCCTACTGAAATGAAGCCTGTAAGAGTAGATACAGGGGCAGGGTGATGACCCTCTGCTCTCTCTCTCTCTCTGCCTTTTTTTTCCCTTTCTTTCCTGGCACTCTGAAAAGTTAAGTACATTTTGAAGACAATTCTTTAGTACTTTTAGTCTGAAATCAGGACTTTTACTTCTAGCAATTTATATATTGCAAAATTGATAGACAAGTAAATAAATAAATACAGTAAATAAGGCCCAGGCAGTTACGTAGTTCAACCGTCTCGGCACCAACCTAACGGCGAGCTGCGGGTTCGACTCCCGAGCCCAACGGCCTTTGCCACATTTCCTGTGTCCGTGTACTGTTAGCCTACTAACACTAACTGTCAATAAAGTCATAAAACAAATCCAAAAAACAGTCCAAAAATAATAAATAATAATAATAATAATAAGTGTAATAATAAAAGTGTCAATACGTTTTCCACCCCTGCCCATTTCCTTCTTGTATACACTTATTGCGCATGCACTGGAAGCAGCAGCCGATATCTACAAGTTCACATGTCGTACTACAAGCGCACATGTAGTTCTACCAGCCGACATGTTGACCAACAAGCTCACATGTGGATCTAGAAGCTCATGTGTAGACCAACAAGCCCACATGTTGATCTACAAGCCCACATGTAGATCTACAAGCTCACTTGTTGATCTATAAGTACAAATCACACTCACATGTTGATTTAGAACAGGGGTGCCCAACCAGTAGATCGGGATCTACCGGTAGATCTCGGCCTGATCACAAGTAGATCTCGGGAGATGTGGGGGGGAAGAAAAAATGGGGTGGAAAAGAAAAAAGAACGATTTTCGTGTGTCTGTTGTACTTATGTTGTACTGTTGTAGGCCTATTTATGACAAGTCTGTTGTACTTTATGCTTATATGGACATAAAGTAAAGTGGTAAAACAAAGTAGTGTTGTGTTGTTGTGAAGTTACTGTAGGCTGGCAACGGTGCGTGTGGTTTTAAATGTTGATATTGGACTGGTAGATCCCGGAGGGGTTGGCTGCTGAAAAGTAGATCTTGGGTCAAAAAAGGTTGGGCACCCCTTATCTACAACTACAAGCTCACATGTCGTTAGCCTTTACTTTACTTTATACAGTATTCCCTAACAATACGTGAGTTCTCTTTCTCAACATGTTACAGTGCCTAGTCTGGGGTTGGGGGAAGCAACATAGAACACCAAAAGACAACAGTCCGATATAAAACTGAATGGGTAATTATTTACATCCAAATTTAAGAGAATATATACAAAATGTACAATTAACCCATGAGCCCATATGAATTAACAAAACAAAAAAATTACAAACCTATGCTAAGCACAAATAAAAAGCAGAATTTATCCCAAAAATAATGAACTGTCCTTCCTGACATGAGCTCTTCCAAAAGTTCTTAAAGCCAGGATGGTCGCAGGTTGGGGTGAGAGGACATAACAAAATTACTAATTATCTATTTGTTGTGACTTGTGGTCACATCACGTTTCTTCTGTTCTCAACCCCCTTGTCAGCAAGACAGGGTCCATGTGGAATGATATCTTCCCACTCTCGCTGGTACCCTTTCACTCCACTACCAGGATATGACACCATCGCCCCCCCTCACATACCCCCACCCGCTCTGGTGAGGATAGCAGCTTGATCGGGGGAGGTAGAAGTAACAAATGAGATCAATTAACGTGTCCAAGAGGGGGCACCTGCCCCGGAGAGTCCGGTTGCAACTAAAACGATCTTCTCAGAGCCTTTGTTTCCCCCTTCTCTCTCTGCGGGGATTCCATTTGCAACCCTCGGCCAAACATCCCCGTCGGAGGACCCCACCCCTGCACCCTCCCCAAAACAATGGGGCCTATTGTCCCCCTCCCCTCAGTCCTTCATGGGCGAGGGGCCATGAAGGACCCATGGAAACCGTGGCGGTGGTGGCGGCGGCCCCCCCCCCCCCCCCCCCCACCCCTCTCAACTCCCCGTGTATCTCTGCTATCAGGAGGACTCTGAACTCCCGGTACAGGAGGGCATGAAACTCGCAGAAATTAATCCTGTAGCTCGCTCACCCCAACCTATCTGCCTCCCAACCCCTTCTCCTCCCACCGCCTTCCACCTTTCGGGAGGCCAGAACCGCCCCTCCCCTCTGTGACCCTCTCTGTCAACTTCACAGGATATCAACGCCGGTTTGATTTGTAACAAATTTGTAACTCCAGCTCTCTTTAATTGAATGACCGAGTGGCACTAACAAGGGGATGATTGAGCTCAATAATGGCACCTTTGGAAAGGGAGTAAACGGCCCAGGAGTGGAAAGGAAAGCCGAGAAGAGCAGGGTGAGGTGACGGGGAAGGAGGGGGCCTTGTGAGGGCCATACCTGCTCCTTCAGCACAGGGCACGTTTATTATGATGTCAGATTGCGAGAGACGTGGGTGTGGGCGAAAACAGCCTTTCTGTGTGGAGTTCTTCCCATGTCTCCTATGATACTTGAGATACCCTCACCAAACAAACAAAAACTAACAGTATTCCTTATGTCTGAATTGTCTCCCACTTCACTTATGGGAAAAAAGGAACTGGTTGGAATAACATGTTCCCTCCTACAATACCTCCAACAACAGTAACAGTAGTGCAAATATAGTCCAATGATGAAAATACTTAACCCAGGTGCGTCAAACTCAAAATACACAGTGGGCCAAAATAGAAAAAAAGGGGTATTAGCCGAGGGCCGGAGCCGCCGAATTGTGTTTCAGCACACACTTTACAAGGATGTCCCAAGAAAAACAAAAAAAATAATTTTCCTTAAAAGATCAATGTAGCTTAAAATAGCAAGATAAATGCAAAGATGAAACTGCTTGCATTAAAAACTGAAAGTGCATTATTAAAGCTCAGTTTCGTGTTCTATGATAGCACTGCTTTTATCGTAAGATGAGCAAGTAAATCAACTGAGTTGAGAAAGTAAAACAATAAGTTCCATTCATTTCTCATCATGGTGCATCTAATTTTCCATAGGGCGAGGTCTAATAATAATTTAATATCATCCTGCGAACCTAAACATTTAAACGAATCGTACTGTTCATTCATGTGCAAAGGGAGTTGAGGACATACAGTACTTCACACTATTTGTGTGTGTGTGTGTGTGTGTGTGTGTTGTGTGTGTGTGTGCGTGCGTGCGTGCGTGCGTGCGTGTGTGTGTACACAATTGTGCAGGCATGTGTGTGCTTATGTAGTGGTTGTATTATTCCAGATACAGTCTGAGTCCTGGCAGACTACCAAATAAAGCCCTATACCTCCCCCAGCACACTTCAGTTTGCAAATGGACAGACAAGTTGTTTACCATCACCTTCTAATCAACCTGGCATCACATCTTACCATTAAAGATTCAAACTTCACAACTCGCCCGTGTCCCTGTCGCAAATTTGAAATGTTATCTGCACAGACGCACACACAGGCGACACACACTTCCTTCCATGTCGTCTTATTGACGAGGGGGCTGCCCCTGTTATCTTTGCAAGCTTTCCTTTCTTTTCTCTTTTTTCTGAACTGTGATTTACATTTCAGTAGGGATTTATTAATACACATTTTAATTCCATGCAGCCGGACGCAACAGAAGTGGGCAAAAATTCTGAAAATAGCCCCCGCTACTATTGACAGAATTGGGAGAGGGAGAGAGAGAGAGAGAGAGAGAGAGAGAGAGAGAGAGAGAGAGAGAGAGAGAGAGAGAGAGAGAGAGAGAGAGAGAGAGAGAGAAAGACGAGGCTCTGGGATGTTCTTCAAAACGATGCATCATTTCCAAGTCCTCAAGTGGAGAGGATTACAATTACAATTAAAACTCAAAAGGCCTGCGTGGTCCAATCCCAAACGATCCTGTCCACAACCCCTTTGTGTACCTACTGCCAAATAATCATAGCTTGTCGAGGGGTGGGGTGGGGGGTGGGGGGGGCTGGCAGATGCAAAACCGCTTTCCAGCTAATTGTGGTGTATTACCGGGAGCTTGTTCACCGTGGATATTATGCAATAAGTGTTATTTCAGGCAAAGAATGCAGGTTGTAAATGGCATGCAAATGTAAGTCCTTTTTTGGCAGCATTTTCAAAGAGGAAAAAAAAACCACCACGCAAACACAGTTTCAACAATAGCGTGCCGACTCTGCCGAGCAAGTGGACGGACGAACCCCCCGTTTTTGGCACATGTATGCAGGCCCAGCCATTTTTATGTGGCCTTTGCAAAAGTGCAACAAGTTTATCTAAACTCAAATTGGCATTGATGGGGCTTTAAATCCTACTTATGTAGTCGGATGGCGTGCTATGCACACTAAAAATAACTCATCTACAAACTCACACCTATGAAACAGATTTATTTCCCCCAAAAAAGTCTAGTTGTTATTTTGTGAGAAAAACTCCTTATCGTCTGTTTCTCCTTACCCCACCATGAGCTTAGAATTTGGCTATAAGATGTTGGTTTTTGCTATATATTGTTTCTCCACCATGTCAATAGTGTGTTTACACTCACTTTCACTTTTAGTTCAGCTGTGGTACAGCTGTCTCAAGGAAGGGGGTAGGGGGGTGGGGGTAGGTGGTGCATGGTTTATGGCTGAACCATTGCTGAACCAAAAGTTAAAGTGTTGTGTGAACACACTATTGACATGGTGGAGAGAAATGAAGTAGTGTCCATGACATCAGAGACACTAGACTCTCTGCTAAACTCAAAAATATTTAAAAAAATTACATTACACACATAAAGACCCCCAGGAAAGTGTTCTAAATCTAAATCATTAACACACATTTTTGCAAAAATGGTGAAATGTTCCTTTAACACAGAGGATGCTGCCATGTGCTGCGTAGTAGTTTTAAGTGCTTTGGCAAACTGTCTTCAGCAATGTGTTTCTAATGGACAATGTGCAGTTGATTTGCACCCAGTCCAGCAGTCCAGTTATTTTCAAAATGGTGATTTTTAGTATATTTACAATGAGGTCAATTAGCATGTTTATAACATGCTAATTGATGTCTTACAGAAATAAAAAATGATGTCTTACAGAAATACAAACTGCTGTTGTTGAATTGACAACCAATGTGCTACATATACACTGCGCGCGCGCGCACACACACACACACACACACACACACACACACACACACACACACACACACACACACACACACACACACACACACACACACACACACACACACACACACACACACACACACACACACACACACACACACACACACACGGCACAGATGCTTTATGTACAACAATCCCTCTACTTGTGGGAAAAAAAATATATTTACATAATTCTTGTGAGAAGAAAATGCTACTACAAAGCCAAATTATTTGTTGATATTTTTTTTTTTCCCAAGTTTATATTTGAAAATGTACTGCATGCAGGTAACATTTGCTGTCATGTCATATGCTGAGTTGACTTAGTGAGTCTACTGTATGCGCGAACAAATTAATAAAATAGACTAATTTAGAATAATTGTTCTAAATGCCATTCCATGGCGTTATTAATTTCAAAAGCTGTGCTTTGTCACAGATGTGTACAGTTAAACCTTGAAACTAAATGTGACGAAGAAATCTAAACATAGCCTACACGATTCAAAATAAGGCAAATTAAATAAAACTATTTAACTATTAAACTATTGCTATTCCAGATGATATTTGTCTGTCGATAAGATTCAACACTGTACACCACATTCTCTGTACGAAATACAACCCCCCTTCCCCCCCACACACACATCACGTAATACCATATTTATGGAATTCAGATCACAATATTCTACATAATCCTTTGTTTATTCATTTCTTTCGCCGACAGTCACTTACATTATGTAAAACACATTCGCAGAGGTTGCAGCCAGCGGATGTAAAAAAAAAAAAAAAAAAGCACATAATGTGTGTTATGTGTTATTGTAACATGGCTATGTTAATTTGGGGAGGCAAAGTGTACCCATTTAAATACAAATTACACTTAAATGTCACATGGAGTTATCTAAATTCATAAACGAGGTTATATAGCAACACGTACTGTATTGCATTAGTCTCGGTGAATCATAAACATGTATTTGTTGTTAGTGGGAAGAGACGTGCCTCGATCTCAGGGTTGCGGCGCTGGCTAATAATGTCCATGTAAATTTGTAAAAATACAGCCGTCCTTCTCTGCTTTATTGACCTCTCTCTCTCCCCCTCCTCTCCCTCCCCCCCTCCCTCCCTTTCTCTGTCTCTCTCTCTCTCTCCGACAATTGCAAAGAGGTGCGAGGTTACAACTATGAGACCAACAGAGAGGAAAAAAAACACCATTATATCTCAAATTCATCCAATCATCAGCCGGGTTTCCTTTGAAATCCTGCTGCATTATTTCCTTCAATTTCTTCTTTTTTTAAAGGGGGAAAAAAGAAAGTGTAAGATAATACCATTCCTAATGTTCATTCACGCCCCCCCTCAACCCCCTTTTCCCAATCACTCCTGATAGCCAGGCAATCTAACGTCCCCCCGATAATAATCGTGTCATCAGTTCAGAAAATAACAGACCCCCTACGTTCAAGGTGGCAAAAAGGGGAATGTGAATGCAACGTTGAGTGGACAGACAAGAAGAGATAAACACCCTCATTCCCACCCCCCCAGCCGCCTTTTCAGAACGGCATCCCAAACAGGGTTGGGGTGAGGGGGTGGGGGGTGAAGACAGAAAACCAATTTACCTCATCAGTGGCCTTTTGTACGGCTGGTCCTGGTGCGCTTGACTCAGCTTTTTGACGGAGGTGGTGGTGGTGGTGGTGGTGGTGGTGGTGGTGACAGCGGTCGTCGGAGAGAGCTACACTGGCAGAACTTAATCAGCACTCTCTCTGTCCAACCAAAGCGACACAATGTCCCTGTCCCCTTTACAATACCTAGAAAGACAAGGGAAACGCTGTATATATACACAGACACACACACAGTACTGCAGACAGAGTCAAATCCATACTTTTTGTTTTTTTTCTTAAAGGATTCTAAATCTAAAACAGTTCTGTGAATGTTTCTATCTCACTGATTCTTCTCAAACTATTTTCATGGAGCCTCAAATCATCTGAAAAGATGTACAGTAGTTCCAGGTACTATGAAGAAGCAAAGATTTGAGTTTAAAAAAAAAAAAAAAGTTTGCTCTGAAAATATATATTTTTCATTTTTCACGATTCTTTTAAAAAATAGCAGATCTGCTTTTTTTTCTTTTTTTCAATAGCTAAAGTATAACGTAACGATTAAAACCCGGTTCCCATTCAGACATGATTGAGACGAATGGCAAAACTAAACACAGTTAAAGCATCGAAAGATTGATTTCAAATAAAATAGTTAGGAAATGCAAAGCTTACTGTATTATTATTATGTTTCCCACTTTGTTAATTTCCTGAATTGCACGTCGGATTACAATCAAATACAAATACAGTTGGGGGAACGCATGGTGGCACGCATGCATGTACGGTTGTTTATCTATCCATATCAAGTCCCATATACAGTATGCATCCGCATTTGGTGCACACAACAACTACTCCCCGGCTTTTACGGGTTTCCACGTGTGTTACGGACAGGGCAATCGTTTCCATATGGCAACGGGGGAAATGTCAAATATATACACACACGGCAGTGAAGGGAACATTAGCTCACTTACATGCAGATGTTCTGGGTTCTATTTCTCCAGCAGTCTTGTCCATCTGTGTTTAGTAGCGTGGTGGTGCTGCTGCTGGATGCTGCCGCTTAGCACAAGCCCTGCATGTGTGAAACGGAAGGCACATCATAAGCATTTGTTCATTTGTTTGTTTTTTACAAGAAAAGGTTACCCTTGAGATAAACCGAGGGACAACCTGTCAGTGATTCACTTTAGCTATTGAAAAATAGCAGACCTACAAGCTTGCAGCATGGCGCCAAAGCTTGTAGATCTGCTATTAAAAAAATGTGACAATGTGGTAAAATCTTTAAATATCTTCAAATGTTTAGCATTTCCATCCAGGCTTAGACAGCAGTTTATATAGACTTGAGAGCATTTCATTTAAACTTTGCACTATATAGTATAAATATGGGATCTGCTTTATAGCCACAATGGCCGCTCTCCTTACACAAAACATTTTGTGAATTTGAAATAAGCTATGAGGTGTAATGCCTGTGAAACAACACATGTACATGATTTTTTTGTGTTTTGTTTGACAAACCTTTTCCATTTTCCATGGGCAAACTTTGTTTTTTTTTTTCTGTAAAGTTCTCGCATTTGCCGCTTCACACCACTTTGGGAAGAACACACACACACACACACACACACACACACACACACACACACACACACACACACACACACACACACACACACACACACACACACACAAAGCATGCAGAACAGGCAGTTAGAATCCCCACAAACAATGGAAAAATAAAATAAAATGTGAATTCAGTTAATGGTGCAATTATAGGGAAGGTCAAGGTATTGTGTTGTAGTATTGTGTTGTTTTAGCATCATCAAATATTAGGAATTTACTGTCATTGTTGAAATAAATCCACATAAACAAAAAAAATCAATATATTTTGGACTGATAACTTTATAATATCAGAATAATTGCCATTCCTGTTAAGGTTGCATCCATTCAACAGCCACGGCATAGATTATTATCTCGTCTTAGACTGACATCTAGTGGTTGCTTGACACCATACAGGTCCAATACTAGGTGGCAGTGGTTTTAAATTAACCTTATTTCAAGTTAGGCCCCAGAATTTATTTATTCTGCGCCACAAACTATTTATTTTGAGCCACAAACAGACCACCGCTAGATGAGATTTAGCTTTGCAGACCCCCTACAAAAAAAAAAAAAAACTCAAGGAAGTCTTGTTATCATTGGAAATTATTTTGCCCATAATTCCTTGCTGACTGTATTGATGTCCGTACCATTAGAAATACAAACAGGCAAACAATAAAATTGTGTAGACTTTTATAGACGTGTTTAACCATAACTTAACTCTTAAGAGCATAACATGAAACCAAATGGACCCATATAAGGTCTCAATGAACCCTCACAAGAGCTTAAAAAAAGTATAAGGGTGCATTTTGTTATCAACTCTTAAACTTATTTAGCTGGTGACCACCTGGGACCAAAGTATTTCATGTCAAGGACCCCCAAAACAAGCCATTTAATGGGCCCCAATTTATTAGAGCTGGGCTCTAGCGCCCCTAGAGGTAAACACCAACTACAACCAGTGTACACAACATGGGAGCAGAGTAACAGGTATGGTTACAGGCCCATAGGGGTCCATTTGGTTACAAAATATCGTTTAGCTCGAGAGGGGGTCCCCCCTAGAATTCCCCACCTTTGGGAACTACTTCCATGAGCATACATGGCAGGCCTACTGCCTAAAATATTGTATTTTGTTTAGCTCATACCTGGGCATTATGCGGCCCGGGGGCCAAATGCGGCCCTTTGGTTGACTCTGACCGGCCCGGGGACCACCAGTGGTCCTTGAGAGAGTTCCAGTTAAATATGGAAAGTTGGTTAAACAGATGTAACTCTTTGAGAGCGTAAAAACGAAACCAAATGGACCCTTGCGGGTCCATTTGGTTTCATTTTTACACTCTCAAGAGTTAAAATATTCATCATCTGAATTACCTAAAAATCTACACAATCCGATAATGTAAAAGAATGGTCATTTTTTTTTTATCTATGTTTGCCTGTTTTGTTTCCCAAATCCAGCCTGGTATTGTGGACAAAACCAAAAGAAATCTTTAGTTTTGGGGTCTGTGAGGGCTAAGATGTCATCAAATGGTGGTCCTATGTGGCTCAAATACTGAGAAAAAAGAGGGCCCTGGTGTCAAAAAGGTTGGTCTTCCTCTTACTTTCGTCTTGAAATTAAATTAATATTACACAGACTTTAGTTCAGCTTTTAGTTTTGGCCCTCCACAATATTTTATGTATCTCATTTGGCCCCTTGGGAAAAATAATTGCCCACCCCTGGTTTAGCTTCTTCTTATGGTCACCCTAACCCTATCTAACCATGAAATGTGTCTTATTGTAGAGTCTGAAGCAGTGGTTTTCGACCACCAGAAAGTATTTACTTTTGGTCCGAGACTAGAGACCTCCCCAGAGACCTCCTCAAATGGTGGTCCGTGGCTCAGTTGCTGAATAAATAGTGGGCCCTGGTGGTATCAAAATGGTTGAAAACCGCGGGTCTAAAGGGGGCGCGTAAAACTAGCCGCATGCGGCTAGCGTAAAACCTACTGAACCATGTACTGAACGAACGGTGGTCAACACATTAGGCCTACATCACCTAAAACAGCACTTTATTTTTATTTTCATCGACGTAGCAATGAATGAACAGAACACATCCACACATCTCCTAACTTTAAACATCCCTACCTGTAGGCTAAATTCTTCTTTTCCTTTCTTTTTAAACAAACAAAACTGGGGGTGGTTGTTGTTGTTGTGGTGCCAGCTGGTCCAGCTGAGTATGCTAATGAGCATAATGAGCGCCCCCTAGTAGTCCACCAATAGCCTTCTAGTGTCAGCGTTGCGACATTGAGGGGTCAGAATAAACAGCAGCGCTCGAGCTGCTTGTTCGTGCAGCTTGAATATGGAGAGAACTGGAGTTGGAAACACGCTGTTTTCAACGAGGGGCGGAGCAAAGAAAAAACCGTGGAAGTGAACGGGGTTGTCACAACTCTGGCAGTACTGTAAGGCTATGACTCGGAGTGGGCACGGGATGCCTGCCTGGATCAAAGCAAACTTTTTGAACTTTTTTTTTAATTATTATTATATTTTTTCCACTAAGCTACTGACAGCTACTAGCCTGGTAAGCCTACGAGTAACATTACTCTCAGAGTGGTCCATTTGGTTCCATTTGTACAGTTAAATTAACATTATTTTACAATATAAAGGGGGATACAGCTAGAAATGCCATTAAATGGAGTCTGACCGTAGACTAATGCATGTCAATCCAGGGTTTCTTAGATTCCTGGCTAATGCCATGGGTCTCGAAACATTATATTTGCCCACTATAAATAAGAAATAAAATCAAAAGAACCATAAATATTTTACTTATTTCATAAATAGTGCTCCTGTCCAAGTTGATGATGTATTTTGTCCATGTGTGGCCTGGCTTGCAATGCACTTGTGAAAAATATGAAATAATATTTATTTGAAGCTCATAATAACTAATTACTAGAAAGTAGGCTATTAAGATATTTTTCATTTGCCTATCTAACCTTACATAATTCCATAAGACTAAACCGCACATGGGCATGACATCATGAACTTGCGACAGGAGAAGACAGGGGGCAAGTATAATGTTGTATGGTCTTATTAGCCTTTTAATTGAAAAAAAAAATGGATTGGGATTGAACTTTAGATATCAGTACTAAAACACCATACAGATTAAAACAAAGTTAAATGATGACAAGTTGTTAAAAAGCATGATGAGAAATACATAAAAACAATTACTGAAAAACGTTTTACAGAGTTTTTGAGGCAGGTTATTCCAGGGAGGGAATGACCTGTGGATAAAAGATCTCTTTAAATAATTGGTTTTGGGGCCACGTAGTACAAGATGTTCTGCCCCCCCAAACACGATGCCATGCAAAACAACCCAATATATTTCAAATTAAAGTGCTTATATTTAAAATGATTTGAAACACTACTACTGCTACTAATTACAATTTTGGCACCACTAAACCAACAGCATTTCATCATTGAAAACAGAAAACTCTCTGAGTCAGACCTTTAGCTTTATGCATGCTGCGTGTCTGTTCAACAACAACTGATGTTATTTTTGAAGCTTTACTTGACTAATTAAAGGTCTGTAACCGAAAATGGTATGGGTGCGACTTCATCGCCCGTGGCGCGAAGTGACACGGGCGATGAAACCGCCCCCATACCATTTTCTCTTGCCCTTCCAACATGTTCTCTTGCCCCCCCAAATGGGACATGTTACATCCGCCCTTGATCTCGGATACATTGTTTCCATGCAGTGTTTGTTTGCTGCTATAAGTTCCCCCGTGACCACCATGTCACTGTTTGCTTTCATTAACATTAAGAGCAGCTGACTAGGCAGGAATAAATCAAGCAAAAACACAGTGAATCAAGAAGGCTCGATCATGATGAGAGACAGAAGGGAAGGCGTGGAGGGGGGGTTGGGATTGTGTTTCTGATGTCGGTTAATTGAAGCTTTGTCGCCCAGACATGGGGGGGAAAGTGGGATGGTGGCGGGGGTGGCGGTTCAAAGGCGAACCGCCGGACCGCTTCATTTCTGCGCGAAGCAAAACACACACACTGACACACACACCTTTGATGTGTACCACTCAACTCGTTTGGGCGCTCGTGTGAATCTGATGCGAAAAGGAGGTCGGTGCTGGCCCCTTTGAGTGCAAGGGCTTCTGGGATACAGAACGTGTGATGAAGGGGCTGGCCTCTGACAGGTGGAGAGCCCGTCGGGGTCAGTCTTCACATCAACGAGGAGGGGTCAGGGAACGCGACGGTCGACAACAACTGACTGAAGAGGGCAATTAACTGCACGTTCCTGCGATTGAATCGCACAAACTGTCGGCCCGGGCCGTACTCACATTGTTGATACTCAAATGCACTTACCAACGTGCGCCGTGTACGTTCAGGGAAAGTGGTTTTGGCACTATACTTAGAGGTGTTGTGAACAGCAGAGGTTAGGGTGACCATAAGAAACAATGAGAAAAAAGTAATTTAAAAAGGAATACTTGCAGTAGCTTCTTTGAGCCGTCTTTGGGCCAGTGAATACCACAAACGAGGTTTGAGGCCGAAACGAGTCCGATTTTCTGTGCCAACAATCCGTGCCTGGTCAAACTGCTCAGCACTCATCGCTTGTGTGGGACAGGATGGGGTTAACAATTTCTGAATTAAATGCCTTCATCTCATATTCGACCAAATGCCTAATACTGCCTATCAAATTTTATTAAACTCCTCTGATGTAGGCCTATCACCTTTTTATTTTAAAATGTACATTTTGGGTGGTATAGGCCAACTTGGTATGGTATACAGTAGCCTGACTCTGGCAGATTACGGTATTGATTTCATAAGTGTCCTTCTCCTACCTTGATCTTTGCTCTCAAGCAGAAAGGATGTGGAACAGTGGGACAAAAATATGATATCTACCTTAATATTCCAATACCCAGATGTATGAGCGGTATGTGGCACAGCCGCAATAGTTCGCCAGTCTTGCGTTGATCCCGCCTATGGCAGCCGAGTATACGGCCGCATACTTCCGAACAGATTTAGATCAGAGTGCATCATCTCTGCCCGAGTGTGTCCAGATGGGAACAGTAGAAGCAATACCCCCAAATGAGAGCTCTGCTCTCAACTTAGCTTAGGATCATACTTCTATTATTAGTGGGCCGATATTGACCTACAGTAGAGGGATGCCACAAGGAGCCATTGAAAGAAGAAGGGAAATGTCCAATCAACTGTATTTATAACCCAGGAATGGCGGTCAGTCAAATGGGCTGTCCCCACGGTTGAATGGCACCCCCTAGCTGTCTATTCACTATTGGACATGTTTTTTTTGTTCCAGGCAGGCATCAAAGAAGAAGGTCTGCTTTGGAGATCCACTTTAAATAAAGACCTAATCAATAAAGACCATCTAGCATGGAGTTAAAGATGTTTCTCTGTGAGTGAGGACCCAGCAGCGAGTGGCTCATTACAGAAGAGTGGCAGGTGATAATGGGGATCATTAGAAGCCATAAGGTTCAAAGGTCATGTGCTCTCCTATACCTATAGATGACCATTTCGTTCTAAAGTGCTGTTTTTTCCACAGTCTCCAACATGGGATACCCCTTTGATGTGGCATCTGAATGAACGGATGAATGAACTATAACTGCGCTCTGACAAGTGGCAACTTCGCATTACACACAGGTAATGTGTTTAATATGTTACATACATGCCATCTCATTATACAGCCCACAATGTACTGTAATATACTTCATCAGCGATTCACAAGTACTGGCATTATAAATCTCAAGTTAATGTGGTCACACAGTGTATATATATATACGTCGCAATCCCATCCCTTGAGGTTTTCAATACCCATATGTATTTGCTGGGTTTTGTTTTATATGTGCCATATTTGTGGATAATGATCCAAATAGCATATTGCAAGATTAGTTAATACTCCTCTGCAGAATTCACTATAGGCTAGTGTAGTGTAGTGTCAAGATATGCCATCACTCCACATATAGCTGGGTTATTTTCCCAACTATTCAGACATTTATTAATACAACAAGCTGACAGGGGTACAACACACTGGTAAAACATATTAATAAGGTGTGACATGTTCCAAATATAGACATGAATGAACAAAGTCAGTCAGATTGGTGTGTTATTGGGAATTTCACTCTTCGGTCATATCAGCAACGTCACTTAAATGTGCATCTCTGTCTGCCGTCTCCTCTCTGCCTTTTTAACATTATGGGTAACTTATTCAAGGGGTAAATTAAATATGAAGCACGTCCTCTGTTGAGAAAACGACAAATACAGTGGAATTTCAGTGGACTTTTCTGTGTGGGCTCTGGCCTGCTGTACAATGTACAACGGACCAGATGTGTGGCCGCTCATTTGGGGGTGTGAAATTGCGATGTGAAGTCCCCATGCGTCTGTATACTGTTATGAACCGATGGCCATACAGTATTGGGACATCCCTACTTGCCTATCTAACACTCCCTTCCACTTCCCTGCAAAAGACCAACATGGCCACCGAGTTCTGCCGAGGACAAGGCGCACGTGAGCGTGTGTGCGCGCACGTGTGTGTGCTCACGGCACAATTAAGGGACTATCAGTGTTATCGCCTGCTCCTTTTCGCCGGGCCTCATGATGAGCGGCGCTGCGGCAGCTACAGTGACCGTGTTGTTGCCTAATTCCCACTAACTACAGGCCTGTGTAATCACACACCCCAATTAAGCACGCCTGATCCCCTCCGCTTCCGCTGTGTGTGTGTGTGTGTGTGTGTGTGTGTGTGTGTGTGTGTGTGTGTGTGTGTGTGTGTGTGTGTGTGTGTGTGTGTGTGTGTGTGTGTGTGTGTGTGTGTGTGTGTGTGTGTGTGTGTGTGTGTGTGTGTGACGCCTAACCTAGTCTGCTCACCACCACCACACCACGTAATTAGCTTTCATCTGGAAATGAAAAGAAAAGAGCACCTTCCACTTTATTGTACAGCCAAAACACCCATGTCTCTGCTACACCTCTTCTCCCCCCTCTCTCCTTTTCTCTCTCTGTCTCTCTCTCTCACACACACACACACACACACCCAACCCTACCACCACCACCCCCCTTCACACACACGCACACACACACACACACTCAATCCTTGTGTCATAAATGGCCTGCAATTTCAATCAGGTGGATATTTGTGGCCTACAACACTTAGGATCAAATCAGCCCTCATCCTTATAAGCTCTGTCCCTATGCACCCCATCCCATTTATTTAAACACCCATACAGACAGGGAGGGAGATGCGTGTGCACCTGCTGAACCTGTAGTTTGATCCATCTAACAGTGGATGCATTGCTGCAGGGAGATGTAAATATTATGTATTCAGGAAAATGGGCACAAAATATCTAAGCCGATGCCCTATACCCTCGTGCAGTGTCGTTATCCTCATTATATATTTGTTTTCTGATGGCTGTCTGTGGACAATTGCATATTAATCTGGGGTTCCTTGATGTGAAGAAATGGAGGGAAAACACTGATTTAAACTTGCAACCTGGAACAGTTGCTTATAATAATAATAATAAATTATATGATTTATATAACGCTTTTCAAGATACCCAAAGTCGCTCTACATAGAAAAAAAAAGAAATAAAAACAATTTCAATTGAGAAAATAAGAATAAAAGAATAAAATGATTAAAAACGAGAGATCAAAGAAGAGGGAGCAGGTTATGTAGGGAAGGCCAGTCTGAAGAGGTGGGTTTTGAGTGAGTTTTTGAAAATATCCAGGGTGGGGGAAGCTTTAATGTGGGCAGGGAGGGGGTTCCACAGTGTAGGGGCAGCCTCTGCAAAGGCCCTGTCCCTCCATGTTCTCTTGTTGGACTTGGGGGGGAACGAGTTGGTTTGTGGTGCTGGACCTGAGGGAGCGGGAGGGGCCGTGACAATGGAGGAGTTCAGAAAGGTAGGTCAGGGCCAGGTTGTTGAGGGCTTTGTAGGTGATGGTGAATATTTTGAAGTCAATTCTGTACTTGACTGGGAGCCAGTGTAGTTCACGAAGGACAGGGGTGATGTGATCTCTGGACCGGGTTTGAGAAAGCAGGCGGGCAGCAGAGTTTTGTACATGTTGCAGTTTTTTGAGAACTTTGGTGGTGGTGCCAAACAGGAGGCTATTACATAGTCGAGTCTGGAAGTGATGAATGAGTGGATGAGTGTTTCAGCAGCAGTGTGGGAGAGCATGGGACGGAGACGGGCTATATTGCGGAGGTGAAAGAAGGCAGTTTTGGTTTATCTGGTTGACATGTGGCTGGAAGGAGAGGGTGGGATCAAGGATGATGAGAATTTCTGATTTATTGCAATTGAGTTTTAAAAAAAATTGCTTGCATCCAGGTTTTGATGTCAGTCAGGCAGGAGGTGAGGGTTATAATGAGCAGACATGGTAACACTATCTACAGGGGGGCACGAGTGTGTGTGATTTGGTTCTAGTCCTCACCAGTGTCTTGTTTTTATCCGGTTTCGCGAACATGAAGTCAAGATGAAGTCAAACTTCATGTTTTTGGTTATATGGTGTAGCAGTGTACGTCTTCTACATCTCTGATGAATTGGAAGAGGCCGGATCATCTTGTAAAAAAGTGTAATGTTTTGTGTGTTGTTGTCCAACAGTTTTTGTATGGAGCTGTGCTTGAAAATGTACTGTAAATACTGTAAATACTAATAATCAATCAATCAATTGGCGCTGAAACCGCTATGACAAAGACTCTGTGGAAATGTTTATCTAGAACGACTGTTTTTTCAACAGTGGTCCTTGAGGGAGGTTCAGGTGGCCGCTAAATGATGGAGAGTTGTCATACTTGCCTGAAAATAATAAAGATATTAATCAAAGACAAAAATGACTTATCCCTAGCTATGGTAGGCTACCGTATTATTTGCAATTCATTTAGTAGACAGGCATTCATTTAGTAGAGACTAGTAGAGTGCAACTAGGTTATACTAGACACATCCCAGATGATGTGTTGCAAAAGAGAACAGAACCTAATTCTTCTCCAATGAAACATTTCCTCTGGAGGATGTGGCCAAAAGTGATGTACTATTATGGCAGCAATGGGATTAAAAACTAGGACTTCTTCAGCACGGGCAAGATCTGTGACTTGCATCATATTCCCATTGTGTTGAATGAAAGCTGAGTCAGATGACACATTTATCTGCATTTAAATAGCGCCTAGCACCTTGCCCAAGGTGCTTTACATCGTGCATGAGATTCACCCATTCACCCACACACACCCATGCACTAGTGGCGGTGGAAACCATGCAAGGCACCAACCAGCACATCGGGAGCAATTTGGGGTTCAGTGTCTTACTCAACAAACTTAGACACAAGCCTAAGCTGCAATGATTTTGGCCTATGATTTTGATGGGCGGGGACCGGTGCAGCCAGAATCACCAACTCATCATCTCTCACCAACGTGTCGTCATCCCCAGCCCCTCCCCCTGTGCTACGTCACGTAGCACAGGGGGATGTGACATAGCCTACGCCACAGCATTTGGAGCGACGCCCACACAGAAAGGTTCACTCCCACTTCTAGGCCACCGTTGGTAACGATTTAGTCCGGTCTTTCCCTTTTCGCGCAACGCGGACAAAAATCAAAGCTGTAGCGCGGGTCACTATCCCTGAGCCACCGCCACCTCGTCCCATACTAACATATGTGGGTGTACTGAAAGTGGACTGAAATTAAGCGATGGAGGGCTCATCTGGTGATAATATCATTATAGGAGCTCCTCAGTGCTAGGAACACTCACTTCTCTTCACAGAAATGTGTTACAGATGATGATGATAGGAGCGGCACCTTTACTGCCACTACACTACATTTGGTTGTTCGTGTGTCTGTCGCACGCCGTTGCTCAGTCAAACATGTGAACCGACTGCTAATGGCATGTACAGCCCTGACATTTACCAGATAATAAGGTGTTTAATCCTGTTCCTGTGTAGCAGGAGGAGGAGGAGGGATGGGTGGTGAGGAACAAGGCAGACGCAGAACTGAAACTAAAACGTGGCGAAGGAAATGCAAAGATCATCCAGGGAGGTCCCTGGGACTACATATTTTAAGATGGGGTCCACAGCCAAACACAGATAATCCTGGGGGTTCTTGGCACGAAATATTGTTTGCACTGCTCACACAGAAGCATAGATATTTCAGAAAACTGTTAGGCTTTAGAGGACATTTTGTGCAATCTAGTGTCAAAGTTTTTTTTTTTTTTTTTTTTTTTTTACTATTTTCAGCATTGGGATGATATTTTCAGCATTTTTTTGATTTGTAGGTCTTGTTGAGCTGGTCATTTTTAAAGTAGCTCTCAAGTAAGAAAAAACTGTGGGCAGTGTCTGGGCACCCCTGAGATAGACAGTCAGATAATTTTGCGAATGCGACGGCTATGAAACTGTTCCTCACCGGTCGCTATTAAACCTAACCCTAACCCCTAGCCCTAAACATGACCTAACCGACCGGTGGCCCAATGCTCTCGACCGTTGGCATAGCCATCACAACCAGTGGTCGTGGGCGCAAAATGATTTCACGGCAGTTAATTGGAAAATAACATAAATCGTTGGGCCTAAGGGTCGTGACCATTTTATCGTGGTCGCGGTCGAAAAACGATTTCGCTGTAGCCTGCCGAAACTCTCCCAATCTAGCCTACCCTGATTCAAGAAAGAGACAGACAGACGACATCACCAAGCTTAGGTTCGAACAATAATGAAGTGAGCAGGTTTCTCTGACTTGCTCGTCCATTTCCAGTGAGTGTCACAGCTCCACAGCCATGTCCATACACTTGCAAATTCAACAACAAGTTTTGACATTTTGAAGAGGTGTTGGTTTCCGATCACCCCCCACCGAAGGCTAGCATGGGGAATTTATACATTTTCTCTCTCTCTTGCTGTCTTTAGTCTAAACCCCCCCCCCCCCCACACCACCACCACCAAACTGTTCATTGTCGTGTCTCTTATCTGTCTTTGTCCCGAAACGAATCGATGAGGTGCTCATTAGCCCTGGGGATGTTCATTCATCGACGAGAGAGAGAGAGAGACAGAGAGAGAGAGAGAGAGAGAGAGAGAGAGCGAGCATGAAAGAGACTGGCTTGGAAGCAGAGGTGATGATGGTTGTACATTAGTGTGTGCGTCATGTGCGTGCGTGGGTGGGTGTGGCGGGCGGCCACAAGCAAACATTGAATTAGCCTTCTTCAAAATTAATCTAAATTACTAGCTTTATAAGTATTAAAGTATTAAAGTGTATTAGAGCTAAAATGTTGTATTTTTATGTCCATTGTATTTGTAATTAGTTCAAAAAGTTAAAGCCATACATTTTCTCCTCCTCCCCCAAGTGTGAGTGTGTGAGTGAGAGAGAGAGAGAGTGAGTGAGTGTTTTCATGTTTACGCATGTGAAGCCTCCATAAACACATCTTTCCTTCTGTCATCATAGTTGGCTGGATGGATGGACAGTGATTGTGGAACTATAGTGGTCCTCTGGAGTGATTGTGGAACTGTAGTGGTCCTCTGGAGTGATTGTGGAACTGTAGTGGTCCTCTATAGTGGGTATGGAACTGTAGTGGTCCTCTATAGTGGGTATGGAACTATATTGGCTCCCTCCATTATCAAAGTTGCTCACCTTTGTACATTAAGTGCAGGTATGGGAAAGGACAGAATGTAATATTATAAATGTCAGTTTAACCACATTAAACTTGGCATAACACTTTTGGGGCATTTCATTATTATTATATTTTTAGAAGGAGAAAATAAGCAAAAAAAAACTATAATCTCAAACGCTTTGCTCTGCACTGCAAAACAGCTTGTAGTTACCAGTAGGCATTTTCTCAACTTTCCGTTTTAATCCCTTTTGCAGCCAGAATCTATGGGCTCTACTTTGGTCCATGCTAAATCCCTTATCCCTAAACAACTTTTTTTTTTTTTTTTTTTTACTTTTTTGAAATGCATTTTTGAATTGTTAAAACGACTATAAAACACTAAAATATCCCATGTGACTAATACCTGACTAAAACAAAATGTAAAATGAATGAAGAGACTGGGATTGAAACTACAATTTGCTAGTGAGATCCACTAGCGACAAACGTCCTGGTTGCAATCACGTTGTGACCACTTGCTTTCTAGTCATACTTGCTTACTAGACTACTTAAGCATAAGCAAGTAGTCGCCATAAGCGAGTAGTCGTGACCAGGTTGCAACTATTCACAGTCATAAGCACCTAATAGCGCTGACTGAACAGTAAAGTAGTTGCGACCATGTCTATAGTCGCTGGTGGATTTTGCTGTTTTTGAACACATTTCCACTCACATTTTCATTAAGAATAGGGTGATATACAGTAAAGAGCAACGTGTGTGAGTGTGTGTTTTGCTCGGATGCCCACATACCGTATGTCACACATCATTTCCCTCTAAAGAGGACCAGACGAGGGAGACATTTTGGGGGACATGAATAATGTAATAATCTCAAGTCGTGGAACAGCAACACGGCCAATTGCAGTTCATTTGTTATTCTGACACATGTATACTTTCAGTTCCGTTTGAGATGAATAAATAATTGTTGTCGTTGGGAAAAAGTTTTGTCCGATCACATAACGCGGTGGGCCGTCAGATCAAGACACGGACACGGACAGATAGACTCAAGAATATGCCAAATTATACCCGACGAAACTTCACACACGCTGCATTAGCTCGCCCGCTCTCTTGATGTCATTATTTTTAGCAGAATGAAAGAAACAAAAAAAGAGGGTAAACATTTGTTTATGCAAGACAAATATGTGACACTTGTTTTTTTTTTCTATATCGTGTTTGCCAAAGCGGTGCGCCGTGCATGCATTCATTTTTCATTACTGCAGCTCTCCTGTCATGTGATTGTATCATTTTGATCAATACACAGAATATGTATACAAGAAAGGAAAATGTTTCTCCCCCTTTTCCATTAACAAATGCTAAAAGCTTGTAGGTTGGCTATTTTCAGTGCTGGTTGATGCACAATAGAGATTAAAGGGATCCAACACGGATTTTACATTTTACAGATTTGTGTTTTTTCCATCCCCAGTGAATTTTTACACCAAAGTTGTTTTTAGTGGTTGTTTAGGCTAGTGTATAAAAATCTATTAAAAGGCAACATTGATCTGATACATTTGATTTTAATTTCATGGTGGAGCCCCTTTAATATGGGTAAACCCAAATCCGACATTTCTTAGCTGGCCATTGTCCAATTTTTATCTCAGCCCAGATTGACGCACATCTTTACTGAGCAACAAGGCCAAGAACACTTTGAATCCTGGAAGCCCATATACAGCGTAACACTACACTGGCACTTTTCCAGCGCTTGTGTCTCATAAACAGGATTATATATTGTACATTATGTACTTACACTAAATAGCATCAACTCTGCTACTGCAAGAGGCTCAGAGACTGTAAAGACCGCAGAGGTGTTTCTTTATTACAAAAACTGCAACTTGGGAGATTTTGGATGACATCCACTAGTAGATGTCACAGGGTAGAGAGGTGGGGGAAAGTGAAATCACAGAACAATATACTAACTGTATAGTCTGTAGTAAATGCACAGATCGCACAGTGCAATTTGGTACAGGCAACAGAACTAAAGGGAATAAATTCAAAGCCCATGCAGGACAGCACGTTTATTGCACCACTCTCCTCTCTGTTGCATCACCTCTCCTTTCTAGATCTACCCGGCGACAACCGAACACAATCAAACTGGCCTCCACCTTCATGTAACCCAGGCTTGAATCCAGCAGCAATTAGTTAAATGGAATAACTAAATAAAATTCATTTCAAGAGTTAAAACAGTCTGTGTTTTAAATCTTTTAGTACATTTAGTACATTTTAAAATGTACTAAATGTGTGTTTTCTCACACATTTACTACAACTAAAGTTTTGCTCTAAAATACAAATGGCCTGCATTTACAGTTATATTCATAAAAAAAGAAGAAAATATGGCAAATAGATCAAACAAGGTGTCTAACTTAAGTTAACAAGGGTTAAAATTACCTGACTCCTGGATTGACTTCTTAGTTGGCCAATCAGTTAGCTCAGAGTGTTTGTGTCCCACCTACTGGTGGTGTATAATTCCTGTCAGGCTGGAAGTAGACAGAGAAATGTCCTTTTTCCTACACTTTCCGACATAGGAAAGACCTGCCCGCGGTTGAAATTCAGACAGGAACTAGCCGGAAGTTCCCATTGAAACCCATTCAAAAAAGGAGGATGTGACGTCACACCCCCGGCCGAAAGTTGGAATGTGCAAAAACCAACGTAGAGACACCCCTACAGACATTGCTTGTGTACTGCCCGTGGTTTTGGCAAGCTATGACGTCACGTCCTGTTTTTTTTTTAATAGGTGTCATTGACACTTCTGGCTTGTTCCTGCTTGCAGTATCGGCAGAGGCAGGCTTTTCCTGCAAGCTGCCCGCGGCCCAAAAATGCAAACCTGAACAAGCCAAAAGTGCCCATTGAAACCCATTCAAAAAAGCAGGACGTGATGTCACAGCCCTGCCGAAAACACAGACAGTGCACAAGCAAGGTGTAGAGGCGCCCTAAATGGTGGTTCTCATGTGCTCTGTGTACAAACACAGAGAGACAGTATCGCAATCTACATGGTAAGGGTAGGAAATAACCCTCACAACTACACCATCCACATTCTTCCTAATGTTTGACAGCTTCTGATGTATATATTGTGTCACTTGTTTATAGAGTGGAGTGTGGAGAAGGAGACATCGCTCCCCCTCGTGGAGAAGCCCAGGTGCATCCGAGCCTCCACGGCCTCCGGCCCAACGATACAGCATCCCTAGATTCCCAGTGTTTACTGGGTGGCGAACTAACCCGGATCGACCAGAGGGAGAAATCGCCAAAGTCCCCTCCCTCACGGACTGTGTGGTAGGACAAAGACCAAACCGAACAGTATTGTGATTCAGATTAAAGGGCCCCAACGTGCACAAAACAAAACTTTGGGAACTAAAGGTTTATTATTTTTGCTGGCTTTTTATTATTTTAGTTTGTTATTTTCCATTCCACTAGACATCTTCTGATACTAGTCCAGCTATTGACAAACATACTGAATATCACTACACCTGTATCTCTATTACTGATATTATTATTGATTTAAGCGGTTTGCTAGTATTGTGCAAACACTCTGGAGTGAGTGTGGAGCTATAGTGGTCCCTCTGGAGTGAGTGTGGAACTATAGCGTTTCTCTGGAGTGAGTGTGGAACTATAGCGGTCCTCTGGAGTGAGTGTGGAACTATAGCGGCCCTCTGGAGTGAGTGTGGAACTAGTGGTCCGGTCCTAACATTTCTTTTTTTTTTTTTCTTTTTTTTTTTTAAACAAAACCTTTACAAAATTTAAAGAGAATGATTCAAGCGTTCCTTAAAGCTGCAAAGTAGGTAGTTTGACTATGTTAATATAATCAGATTTTTCTGTTTGGATGAATGGGCTCTCTATGGGAAGTAGAGAGCACCTTGCTGGCAAGATGGCTGCCATTCATCAATAGGAGACTGGGGGCCCTATTTTTTGAGTCTTGGCTGTTTTGAGTGGCGACACCTCAAAGTTTTGACTTAATGCAGCAGCCTGGGTGCTCTACCTCTGTGTGCAACATGGGGTTTTGACCCAGAACAGGCCTATAGGAGCAGACTGGGTGCTCTAGCTGCTTTGCGGTTTGACCCAATGCAGCAGACTGGGTGCTCTACATCTGTGTGCTACATGGGGTTTTGACCCAGAACAGGCCTATAGGAGCAGACTGGGTGCTCTACCTCTGTGTGCTACATGGGGTTTTGACCCCATTCTTTATAGAATTTAAAGAGAATGATTCAAGCGTTCCTTAAAGCTGCAAAGTAGGTAGTTTGACTATGTTAATATAATCAGATTTTTCTGTTTGGATGAATGGGCTCTCTATGGGAAGTAGAGAGCACCTTGCTGGCAAGATGGCTGCCATTCATCAATAGGAGACTGGGGGCCCTATTTTTTGAGTCTTGGCTGTTTTGAGTGGCGACACCTCAAAGTTTTGACTTAATGCAGCAGCCTGGGTGCTCTACCTCTGTGTGCAACATGGGGTTTTGACCCAGAACAGGCCTATAGGAGCAGACTGGGTGCTCTAGCTGCTTTGCGGTTTGACCCAATGCAGCAGACTGGGTGCTCTACATCTGTGTGCTACATGGGGTTTTGACCCAGAACAGGCCTATAGGAGCAGACTGGGTGCTCTACCTCTGTGTGCTACATGGGGTTTTGACCCCATTCTTTATAGAATTTAAAGAGAATGATTCAAGCGTTCCTTAAAGCTGCAAAGTAGGTAGTTTGACTATGTTAATATAATCAGATTTTTCTGTTTGGATGAATGGGCTCTCTATGGGAAGTAGAGAGCACCTTGCTGGCAAGATGGCTGCCATTCATCAATAGGAGACTGGGGGCCCTATTTTTTGAGTCTTGGCTGTTTTGAGTGGCGACACCTCAAAGTTTTGACTTAATGCAGCAGCCTGGGTGCTCTACCTCTGTGTGCAACATGGGGTTTTGACCCAGAACAGGCCTATAGGAGCAGACTGGGTGCTCTAGCTGCTTTGCGGTTTGACCCAATGCAGCAGACTGGGTGCTCTACATCTGTGTGCTACATGGGGTTTTGACCCAGAACAGGCCTATAGGAGCAGACTGGGTGCTCTACCTCTGTGTGCTACATGGGGGTTTGACCCAGGCTTAGAAGGAGACTGGGTGCTCTGCACTGCCTCTGTGCTGCATGCAGGGGGTTTGCATGCAGAGTGAGGGCTTAAATCGCCTTAACAAAATTACCTGCGCTGGAACACAGAATCACAGGAACACAGCTAGGGGAGAGGATCAGAGCAACGTGTATTACAGCAGGCACCATTACCCTGCTCTCTCCCTCTCCGTATCTCCTCTCCTCTCCTCTCCTCTCCTCTCCTCTCCTCTCCTCTCCTCTCCTCTCCTGTCCTGTCCTGTCCTGTCCTGTCCTGTCCTGTCCTGTCCTGTCCTGTCCTGTCCTGTCCTGTCCTCTCCTGTCCTCTCCTGTCCTCTCCTCTCCTCTCCTGTCCTGTCCTGTCCTGTCCTGTCCTGTCCTGTCCTCTCCTCTCCTCTCCTCTCCTCTCCTCTCCTCTCCTCTCCTCTCCTCTCCCCTCCCCTCCCCTCCCCTCCCCTCCCCTCCCCTCCCCTCTCCTCTCCTCTCCTCTCCTCTCCTCTCCTCTCCTCTCCTCTCCTCTCCTCTCCTCTCCTCTCCTCTCCTCTCCTCTCCTCTCCTCTCCTCTCCTCTCCTCTCCTCTCCTCTCCTCTCCTCTCCTCTCCTCTCCTCTCCTCTCCTACAGGGACAGATTATCTCCTTCACTTAGCACACGCTGCTAATTTCTGCTGCCAGTTTGAACTCCCAGAATGCACCAGGGGGATTGGCTGTCTCTATGCTGCCTTTGCGGTGCTTTCTTCCCTCTCTCCCCACACATGCATTCATTCTCTCACTGTATTATCTGTTTTTCGGTTCCCGTTAGGATCCATTTGGTTCCATTTGTACCCTCTCAGGAAAAAGGGGTCTGAAAGAAAAGTCATTAACATGGTGAAATACATCTTGATGATGTCATCAGATGTATTTCACCATGTTAATGATTTTTTCAGAAGTCCATTTTAGGGAAATACAGAATTTTGGGAACTTTTTTATCATGTCCACACAACATCCCTAAAGGTAAATGACATATTAAAATGTTGAAAATGGGCGGTGTTCCCCTTTAAGACCCACTTGTGGAACGATGATTGGAAACAAATTAAACTCGCTAATACATATATTTTTGTGAGGACATTATTTACATAATGACCTTCTAAAGCATCGCACTGTGTGTGCGCATGTGTGTGTGTGTGTGTGCGTGTGTGCGTGCGTGCGTGCACGCATGTGTGTTGTTTGTTTTTACGGTGGCATGAGATAAAAAAAGGAAGCTGTTCCTTGTTGTTCATCTTAAAGGCCTTAAAGAAATCCTATAGGTAAATAAAAAGCAAAGTTGCTGTGCGAGCATAAAAATAAGAAAACACCAGAGAATATTTTCTGGCTTATGCGATTTATGTGATTTATGGTCCGGGGTGTGAGAATTAGCAGCAGGTGAGAGACTGACGGTATGTTGCTGAGTAAACACAGAGAGGATCCATTCAGGAGGTGAGGAAAAGATAGCAAAAAAGGGAGTTTTATTATCAAAATAGTACGTATATAAGGCCCTAGTGTATACCGGTGGGTTTTCAACCAGGGGTCCGGGGACCAACAATGGTCCTTGAGGGAGTTCCTGGTGATCCACAGCCAAATGATGAGTTGGATGACCCCTATAGGGTTTTTTCATACATAGGCGATTTTAGGTTCTCCTAGCAGGGAGGGGGGGGCACTTTTTAGGCTACTTTTTTGTGCCAAACACACCATTAAATGATGGACCATTGGTCTCTCTTGAGAGCGTTACAATGAAACGAAATAGACCCTTACGGGTCCATTTAAGGTTTCATTTTAACGCTCTCAAGAGTTACATCATGTTTACACTTTTGCAAATAGAAAACGTAGAAGAAACTTGAAATCCTTAGTTTTGTGTCTGAGAGACTAAACTATATAACATTTTTACAACTTTTTTGCCATCGGGGGGGCAAGTGCCCCCTGGGGTCGTCCTAAAATTGCCAATGTTTTCATATGAGGCTTGTCGCGTTGTTTTCATATGAGGCTTGTCGCGTTGTTGCGACTTTTCTCTGCAGTTTAATGTCTTAAGGCGCATCTTAGCTACGGGACACCGTTGGCGATCTTCGCTTCGGCTTATCTTTTTCGACTGCCGCTGCTCTGCCCACTTTCTGACCATCGTCAGTCCGCTTGCTATCGCCAGATTCGCCAGTGCCTGCCGGAACCCGGGTCCCATATAGACAAATAATGCATTTCTGGAAAACTTTGTCCATCTATCGCCTGCTGTTAAAACTTACTGAAAAGTTAACGTCCTAATTCAAACCAGTAAGAAGCGGTAATGGAGGCGTGCGAGGGCAGGGGGGGGGTCGTAACCGTAAGCAAGTAGTCGTGACCAGGTCTGCAAGTAGTCGCAACCTGGTCGCAAAGAGCTGCGACCACGATCGCGACCATGACCAGTAAAGTAGCCGCGACCAGTCAGAAACTGATCAGGTCGCCAGTGCCTAAATGTGTAGACCCTTCTAGACAGGAGAGGTGAAATCATCTCACAACCTCGACCTAGGTCGCAACTCCTGCCCGCCCCAACGTTTTTTTCTGCAGTCGCAACATTCATAACGTGGTTGCGAGCGTTTTACAATCAGTCACAACCGTTTAAAAGGGTCGGGTTAGGCATATAGGTTTTACTTAAGGTTAAGGTTAGGCTTAGTTGCGACCGATGAAGAAAAAAAAAACTTTTTGATGGTTTCCAAGGTGGTCGCGACGGCTTGTGGGAAAAGGTTCCCAAACCTAGAAGCATCGGCCTATTTTAAGCATCGGCCGTGACCTAGGTCGAGGTCACAAAATGATCTTGCTGTCACTCCTCCTAGAAGCTTCTCTAGGCCTCCCTGGCTTTCTGTGATTCTGTTCTCTCTCTCTCTCTCTCTATCTCTCTCTCTCTCTCTCTCTCTCTCTGCCCCCCACTCCCGCCCCCTAAACCTTGGGTCAAAGAACGCAACATGAATCACCAAGTGCCACCGCCAAACAGAAGAAGAAGCAGCTTCTGCCACCCCTGTCTCTGCTGCTGTTTCCTCGTGGCGGCAGCAGCAGTGCGACTGACTATACGACGGCGGACTGCTGCTGAGCTGTTTGTTTAGGAATCTGGGGGCTCGCCGGCGCCGCCGCCTCCTGCGCTGCACTGCGCCGCGCCACGCGAAAATTGTATTCCATCGACCATGCTCGCTATCAACACACAATTATCTGGGTTAATCATGTGGAACTGTGGCAAATTCACCTGGGGCTCAGGAACTAATGACATTCGCGTCTGGCCCTGCTTTAGTGAAATGGCCCCGGCAGCACCTGCAGCAGAAAACACGGAGATTGCCAAAGAAAATTTGGTCTCATTTCGTCCTGTCCCCCCCCCCCCCCGTCCCCCCGTCCCCTCGCCCCCAGTCCCCACCCCGCCCCCATCTCTATCCACACACACACACACACACACACACACACACACACACACACACACACACACACACACACACACACAAACACACACCTCCCCATCCTCTATTCTTCTTTGTCACAACCTCCCTACTAACCTCCGCCATCGCACATCCACTATACTATCTATCACTCCTCTCATTCTCTCATCCTTTCCCTTTCTAGTTGATCCTTTCTGTCTGTCTGTCTGTCTGTCTGTCTGTCTGTCTGTCTGTCTGTCTGTCTGTCTGTCTGTCTGTCTGTCTGTCTGTCTGCTTGTCTCTCAGCCTGTCCGTCTCATCTCTTCTCTTGTCTGCGCCTGACCTTATGTTACCGTATGCTTGCATTGTTAGCCGGCCGTGACGCTCGATTGTTAGGATTATTTCCAGTGCAGAGCTTCACGCTCCTATACAACATTACAAGTATTTTACCGTAATTCAATTTGCCTGACATGTTTGAAATAGGGCCTCCAGATAGAACATGGTTAAACCGACACAATATGTGGGCAAGGGTATGGGTTATGGGTAGTGTTGTCCCGATCACATTTTTTTTTTTGCTCCCAATCCGATCCCGATCATTTGAGTTTGAGTATCTGCTGATATTTCATCAGACTAGAATAGCACTCTTCACTCAAATGTGCACTTAGGCAACTCCAAAGCCAATTCCACAACATTTATTTACGGTACCTGCCATAGTGTCAACCCCTTACCCCTGTGTCGGATCTCTGGTTATACTGGTATATTTACCAATACGGAATGGTCTGATGATGACAAATTAGGGCCAATACTGATACCTTTCTGATACCGATACTATATATATATATATATATATATATATATATATATATATATATATATATATATATATATATATATATATATATATATATATATATATATATATATATATATATATATATATATATATATATATATTATAAATAAATATATAAAATA
This sequence comes from Benthosema pterotum, assembly GCA_039105355.1. Taxonomy (NCBI): domain Eukaryota; kingdom Metazoa; phylum Chordata; class Actinopteri; order Myctophiformes; family Myctophidae; genus Benthosema; species Benthosema pterotum. The sequence goes on from CM076988.1 coordinate 17,364,577, forward strand.
TATAAATATATTTATAAAATATATAAATATATTTATATATATATATATTTGCCGATACAGATATGAACCGATATCACAAAAAGGGCCGATCCGATACTTTTTCCGATGCCAATACAGTGCCGGGACATCCCTAGTTATGGGTAAGGGTAGGCCTATATTGCAACTACAACAAACCAGTTGTGACCAGGATCTAGTTGCGACTAGTAAGAGACTACTGTAGTCTGACCAGGTTACAACCTGGTCGCTATCTCTCTAAACACCTGTAGTGCTATAGTCTAGTGTGTGATAGTAAAAAAAATGTGATAAGACAATCATCTCACCACAGATTTGTGATTTGTGCGTTACACAGTCCCAGATCCGGACAGACGCCGACTCACTGTTCTCACTGTATAATTATTACAGAATGATTGAGTGCAGTCAGCAGGGTGTTGATGGTTCCTTGGACACACACACACACACACACACACACACACACACACACACACACACACACACACACACACACACACACACACACACACACACACACACACACATACGCACACACTCTTTTTTTCCTTCATCGTCTCGCTTTTGTTCTCCCTCTATTTCCCTTATCTTGCATTCTGTCACCCTATTAACTCTATCATCCACGTGGAGCCACACACACACACACACACACACACACACACACACACACACACACACACACACACACACACACACACACACACACACACACACACACACACACACACACATGCAGGTTCCCACCAACTTATACAGGAAGTTGAGAGAGAGAGAGAGAGAGAGAGAGAGAGAGAGAGAGAGCGACTCAATGATCATAATTATACATCAATACAAACATATGTTTCCCAATCACAGATGCCATCCATGTGTGAAATGGGTGTCACACCACTGGAGGTCTCATTATTCACGAAAGGGTACGTGTATATATGCGTATTATTGTGCATTGTGTGTGTGCGTGTGTGTGTGCGCGCGCGCGTGCATGTATGTGAGTGCGGTGCACTCACGAACAACGTGCGTCCGTATAGTTGAGGGTCACACCGTGCTGCTGTTACACAGTGGCACCTCTTCTCAGGAGAATCACGCAGCGGAGGATGCGACGACCTGTCGCGGATACGAGGGGCAGGGGCGGATCTAGGCATGGGGGGGCAATGCCCCCCTAAATGCCCAGTCTGCCCCAACTAACACGATAGACATGCAAAACAACCCAAGATATTTCAAATTAAAGTGCTTATAGTTAAAAACACTGCTGCTGCTACTAACCAACTAGAATGGTGCCCACCACTAAACCAACGGCATTTCATCATTGAAAACAAAAAAACTCTCTGAGTCAGACCTTTAGCTTTATGCATGCTGCGTGTCTGTTGCAACTTCAACAACAACTGATATCGTTGATGCTTGCCTAATATCAGTCCTGTAACCGAAAATGGTATGGGTGTGGCTTCATGAAGCATGGAACATTTTCAACTGCCCCCCAATTGGGAAATGTCACATCCGCCTCTGGATGTGAGGGATATCTTTGCATGCTGGCTGAATTTTTTCGGATTCCATTTCCGACAACGACGCCCCGACGCGAGAGAGGTGCAAATCACATCTCAGCCCTCACTCTGCTGGACGGAGGTGGATGAGATGCTCAGATGACTGTAAAGAATTATTGGCACGGCACTGGTGCGCACACACACACACACACACACACACACACACACACACACACACACACACACACACACGCACACACGTACACACACACACACACACACACACACTGTAAAAGTGAAATATCCCTTTAAGCACTCATGTTCTGACCTTTTTACCCAGCGGTCACCTTATCATCAACGTCAAAGGCAAGGTGCAACTTCCCATTACAGATACGTCCTATCCTATCATTGGATTAGACAACGTGAAACACACCAACACTGCAACCGTACCGAAAGCTTGAATGATCTTCTTTCTATCCTCAAAGTTTTTGTTCCATAATACTTCAGGCATGTTATGATGAGATACTTTCTGTAGGCCTAGTTGCAGGTGATGGTGTTTTGTGTTGAAATTTCGGAGCGCTCATTAGGGGCGAAATCCAAAAGCGACCTCGCCCGCGGGCGCCCGTTTTTGTGAAACCGGGCGCCCGCTTTTGAAAACGGGCGCCCGTTTTCAAAAGCGGGCGCCTGTTTTCACAAACTGGCGCCCTTTTCAAAAGGTTATGGTTAGGGTTAGGTTAGGTTTAGGCATAGGTTTACTGAGGTTAAGTTTAGGGTTAGAGTTAGGTTTAGGCATAGCCTAGTTTGTGAAAACGGGCGCCCGCTTTTGAAAACGGGCGCCCGCTTTTGAAAACGGGCGCCCGTTTTTGTGAAACGGGCGCCCGTTTTTGTGAAACCGGGCGATCGTTTTTGTGAAAGCGGGCGCCCGCTTTTGAAACCGGGCGCCCGCGGGCGAGGTCGCTTTTGGATTTCGCTGGCTCTCAATTTCGGAGCGCTCATTAGAGGCCAAAATGGCATGAGGACTTATATTAGGCATGTAAGCATCAATAACAACATCAGTTGTTGTTGAAGTTGCAACAGACACGCAGCATGCATAAAGCTAAAGGTCTGACTCAGGGTGTTCTGTTTTGAATGATTAATTGGTTTAGTGGTGCCACAGTTGTAGTTAGTTAATAGCGTAGTGTTTCAAATGATTTTAAATATACTGTAAGCACTTTAATTTGAAATAACTTTGAAATTTGGGTTGTTTTGCATGCCATCATGTTTGGTGGGGCAGTCAGGGCACATAGGGTGGCATTGCCCCTCCCCCCCATGCCCATTCCGCTTATGCATGGAGGGGGGGTCCATATCTGACATATGTTTTCAAATGGGGGTCCCCCACTGGTGTACAGTACACCGCCACAGCATGCAGAATAGTGATCGTTGGTGCAAGAGGGAACAGCAATAATCTGCCCTTCTAAAAATGTCACCAAAACTAAAAAGATGATTATAATAAATCACCCGCCCTCCCTGCCGCTGACACACTAGCGTGACGTCTAATCTCCACTGTTCCAAGTATGTTCTCTCTTTTTTTTTCATTAAATTTGTGCAAGGACTAATTTCGAGGGGCTGGGGGGTGGGGTGGGTTGGTGACGGTGGTGGGGGGCTTGAATACAGATGTCAGGATGCCATCGAATCCCCATCGCAGGGCCTCCTTTTAATGAGATAACAGGCTTTAGTCAAAGAATTAACGCTATTGAAAAAATCTGAATGAGATTAGTTCAATGGGATCTGTGTGTGTGTGCGTGTGTGTGTGTGTGTATACGCAGTGGTACGAGAGAGACGGGTGGATGTAACATGTCCCAATTGGGGGGGCAAGAGAAAATGGTATGGGGGCGGCTTCATCGCCCGTGGTGCGAAGCGACACAGGCGATGAGGTCGCACCCATACCATTTTCTGTTACAGGACTTATATTAGGCAAGTATAAGCATCAATAATAACCTCAGTTGTTGTTGAAGTTGCAACAGACACGCAGCATGCATAAAGCTAAAGGTCTGACTCAGAGAGTTTCCTGTTTTCAATGATGAAATGCTGTTGGTTTAGTGGTGACACAGCTGTAGTTAGTTAGTAGCAATAGTAGTGTTTCAAATCATTTTAAATATAAGCACTTTTTCATTTGAAATATCTTGAGTTGTTTTGCATGCCATCGTGTTTGGTGGGGCAGCCTGGGCATTTAGGGGGCATTGCCCCCCATGCCCATACCTCGATCTGCCCCTGCAAGAGAGAGAGAGAGAGAGAGAGAGAGAGAGAGAGAGAGAGAGAGAGCAGGGTAGAGAGATACAGAGGCCACGCAGGGAGTCATATCAGACTCGGAGACCTGCGGTGCTGCCAAATCGCAAATCTATTTCCGACGCTATGCTAGCATTAATTAATTATCAGACTAAAGCCGGTGTTGCATATTGATTCCATTGGAGGGGCGCGCGCGTTACGCGAAACCTTCTGCGCACTTGTATTATTATCTCCTATTAAGCAGGAGAGAAAAAAGGGGAGAGATTATAGGAACCCCTTCAGGGGCGTTTCATGGATCCTGTGAGGCTGTTAGAGCATGTCACGGACAAGACAAGCAGGCCTCACCCCCATCCTTGTTTCGTGCCATTCCTCTTTCTCTCTCATGTGGGCTAGAGGAGGAATGCATTCTTAAGCTGTAAATTTGATTAGGTTTTGCATGAGAGAGGCTTTTTCAATTACGCTCCACAATTATGGCCCCTCGATAAACAAAAAAAACAAAAAGAATATGTGCACGCACACACAACAACGCCCACATTTCTATTTAGGGGACAACAAGCTCAGACGTCGTATACACTAGGAGGACGCGGTGGGATTAATCATGTGAACCCTTAAATTAAAGGGAGGATCCACCGTGAATTTAGTGTTTTTCAAGTTATTGGGGTGTTTTTAGCCTCCCCCTCAGTTATGCCCCAAAAAGTAGTTTTAAACAGTCAGACCTTCATTGAGAAATCTGTGATTTTCTGAATGCTCCCTCCTCTCAGATTAATTCCTAATGTGATGTCATATTCAGGGACAAATTTGAATAGCCCCTCCAAGAATTTTCTTGTAAACGTGCACTGTCACACCCAGGATTTAATAGAACAACACGTGGTGTGTATCAAAACTTTTTTTTTGCACGGGACAGAGTGGGGTAGGCTACTACTGCACTAGCATGTCTGTTCCTATATGTTTGGTTTCAACGTTTTCCAGGGCTCCATATTCCTCACAAACCTCATTGAACTAAACATTTTTTGCTCGAACTTCTCTTCCCTGGCACAACAGCACCTCTTCGCTTGCCTGTTGTTTTTCTTCCCTTTTGAGACTCGAACCAAACTCTCTGAAGGAAGAGTAACTACACTATAGTGTGTTGCCTCTTTCTACTTCCATTCCCCACTCGCTGCCTCACTCCAACACCCAACACCCCCCACCCGCCTTTCGAACACACCCCCTTCTCGTTGAAAATATATATTTTAAAAAGCTGTATCGGTTGCCATGCTGATAATTCCCTCTGTTTGGGAGGGGGAAAATGATGAAAGCGTTCATGGATGAAAGAAACTCGGATTTAATCTCTCTCTCTCTCTCTCTCTGTCTCCCAGCGAACAAGGAGGAGTGGTGAAGAGACAACAGTGGATACTACTGTATAGGGAACAGCAGAAAGATGATGCACCTGAGGAGGAGGAAAAGAGGCCAAAAGGTACATATAACTAGATATGCACTCAGTTAAAGGGGAATTCCACCCATTTTCAACATTTTGAACCAAATGAACCCTAATAGGTTAATTTGGTTGCATTTGTACGCTCTCAGAAAAAAGAAGCGCCTAAAGAAATCCATTACATGGCAAATACATCTTGATCATGTCATCAAAATGTGTTTCACCATGTTAATGATTTTCTTCAGACCTCCGTTTGTAGGAAACACAGAATGGGGAAACGTTTTTATCATGTCCACCCAGCACCTCTAAGGTATACTAATGATATATTAGAATGTTGAAAATGGGTGGAATTCCCCTTTGACTCTAACCCTACCAGATACTCTACCCCCGCGCCACCACTGACCCACACTGTGCCAGACCTATACGATATAGAGTGCACTACTGGATTTTTGACAGCTATGCAATCTCTGCCTTATACATCTTATATTTGTGATCAGGACTTTCTCTTCGCAAAGTAAGGCTAAAGGGCCTTTCACGCGGAGAGCAATAAATCGCGCCTCTAGTTCATTTTCAACTTGACCGGCGTTTTTTGCTTAGAAAACACTGCGTTAAATCATGCGTGTGTCGCGACGTGTCATCTCACAGGGGGCCAGTCCAGTGGCAGGAAGCTGTACTACATGAACATCAAATGGGTTGTAGTTTACAGACCGGGCTGTTTTCTCCCCCCTCAATGTCGCAATGTGCCGACCTAGTCCTCTTTCCAAATGAATGGCGAATGGCAAACATTAAGGCAACGCTAAGCTTACCAAGTCTTATTGTCAGTAGTTGTTGTTGTGCGGCCGTCGTCTCATCCAAACCCTGAGGACACCAAATCGTCCTCCCAGGTGAATTGGAGGAGGTGACGGGGTGGAGGGTAAGGGAGGGGGGTCAAGAGGATAAAATTGCCCCCCAGCAACTCTCTTGCACTTTGCCAGGCAGGGCAAAAAAGAACCATATGGCCAGTGAAGCGTGCAGCTCGAGCCAGCCATCTCTGGCTCATATGTATGGAAAACATTGGGCGTGGAGGAGACAGAAAAGAGGGGGGGTGTATGGGGGTAGTCACAGGGGGTCATACAGTGGAGGCGGAGTGGCATACCCCCCCCCCCACACACACACACACACACACACACACACACACACACACGGTGTCCTGGTTGCAGGTTAGAAGGTCTTGGTTCAGGAGGAGAGGCTAATTTCTTCTACTTGGCTGAGCAAAGGCCTAAATAATTGTGCCCCCTGGGTTGGCCTCTGGGCTGGTGTGGTGGAGGCAGAGCGGAGCGTACCAACGCTAGAGGTTGGGGGGGTCGGGGGTTGACTGACAGAGGTGCAGGCCTGTTTCTAGCGGCTGGGTTAATTTTTTTTTTCAGCAGAGGTTTTATTTAGTCTCAGGCTTTTGAATAGCCCAATAGTCTTCTCAAATGGTTAGACCCTCTACAAACCTTGCTTGTGCACTGCCCGTGTTTTTGGTCAAACTATGACCTCAAAACGTCTTGCTTTTTTGAATGGGTGTCAATGACACTTCCGGCTTGTTCCTGCTTGCCTTTTCGGCAGTGGCAGGCTTTTTCTGCAAGCTGCCCGCAGCCGAAAATGCAAACCAGAACAAGCTGGAAGTGCCCATTGAAACCCTTTCAAAAAAGCAGGACATGACATTACAGCTCAGCCAAAAACACTGGCAGTACACTAGCAAAGTGTAGAGGTACCCTTACTCTTTATCGAGTCCTTATCCTTTCTTACAGGAAGAAAGGTTAAGGTCTGAACACTTAACACCCATCTTTTATGTTATCTAATAACAACCTAAACATGAACATTGCTTGAAAAAAAAAGTCCTTTAAGTCTGAGAGGTAAATGTCAGTTAAAAAAAATAAATACAAATAAAATAGGATGACAGGCGAGTTCTAAGTTATACTAAAGCACGCTTGTATGTAGCTCACATCCCTGCAGGTTGCCGCTGTGGTTTAATTGCTGTAGACAGCCCTATCTACCAGGCTGGGGGGACATATAGACCAGCCTGACAACACCTCGTACGACTGAGCTGTGTGGATGACACTTTTATACAGTACAACACACACTCACACACACACACACACACACACACACACACACACACACACACACACACACACACACACACACACACACACACACACACACACACACACACACACACACACACACGCTCGTGCATACACACTTCTGTGTAATGGAAGTGCTGTGAACAAAATGGAGGGATCGGAGAGCGGGGGGAAAAAGAGAGAGAAGCAAAGATTGAAAGCAAGCGATATGAATGACTGTGTGGATATTCATTAGAAGAGGGACGTCTGTTGGACTTAAAATCCTTGTCTGCAGTGTGCTGAGGAGAGGAGAGAGGAGGAGGAGGGGTGGGAGAGGTGACAGAGTTGTTTAAATATAGCGTGGACGGGTGGAAGTGGAGGTGACACGCTCTGCTGTAATTATGCTCACCTGGTTCACAGCGGAGATTAGGCAGAGAGGAGAGCGGAGAGAGGGGAGAGAGAGGGGCGTTAGTTAGACATGAAAGAAAATGGGAAAGTCTCACTGACGAGTAGTGTCAAGTCATCTCTCTCTCTCTCTCTCTCTCTCTCTCTCTCTCTCTCTGGTGTCATCTCAACATAGCACTTTGTTTTTTTTTGCCTTTTCCAATTATCAAGGTGTGACTGCGCTGTGTGGATTTAAACAATATACATTATCCCCCAGTTTGAAGTTAACAGTTAACTTACCTGGTGAAACAACAGGATGGAGAGAGAGAGAGATCTGACAGAGATAAAGCAGCTATCTGAATTAATTGTTGTTGTTAGTTATATTGTTTTGCAAACTAGCACACACGTGTGCGCACACACACACAGCTGTAATCTGATACGATGTTGTCAGAGGTGGTTGCAATGATGCTCCCTCAGAAAAGGTGATTTATTTGGGTTAGGAAAACTACTTTAGTACCGTTGCTACGTATATGCACAATACACATTGCAAGTAGGGCAACACGCTGGAGGGGGTGAAGGAGTGTGTGTGTGTGGGGGGGGTAAATGTGCCAAAAAGTGCCAAGCCGACCGTCCAAATAATTAAAAAAAAATCTCTGCAGCTCTGCTGCGCAATAATGACCGTGTGGAGTGGAGGCGCAAATATCTTTCACGTAGGGCAACAAATTGGTGAGTTAGGTCCCTGACAACTACAAGAGATGTTTTTTTTCCCCCACTCACTCACATAGTTAAAAAAACTGTCTTAGATAAGGTTTAGATTGAACCCAAAAGCAGAGCCACAGTAGTCAGAGGAGAGATATTAAGAATTTAATAATAGAACAACAACAAAACTACATCCATACAGGCAGAAAAACAACAGTTCAAAGCATACAATGCAGAATGCTTTAAGTATGGTTACAGGATCCGCAACATGGAGACTCCAGGAACACACAGGAATGACGTTGTACAACCTGACAGAGTGCTGGGGAAAAGAGTCCAGTTATATAGGGAGTGGAGTGGTTAGGGCTGACAGGGTCTGTGGGGCACCATAAAAACTCTCTTACACACACACATCCTTCAGTTAAGTGTTGATTTTGTCAATTAAAAGTATATGATGAAAAATGACCGTCGACTAGATTTTCAAGATAAAGATGACGGTACAAGTGGACCGTCATTTTACACTTGGCTAGGCCTACAAGCTCCTGACGTGTCACGTTGCAATGGCTCAGGGGTGAAGTGGCTGAATGGTAACTGCAAAGTGCCCTTGAGCAAGACAACTGATGTGGAGGTTGGTACCTTGCATGATTTTGTGTTGCATGGGTTTCGCAGTTGGTCTGAGGTGACGAAAATTGCAAGAAAAATATTCCAGGGACCTGGGTTCTATTGCCTCCCCCTGGCCAGGGGGAGGCACACACACACACACGCACACACAGTCAGTAGCCCATCCACAAGCTCAAAGTGTTGCACGCTGTGTGCTTGTGTTTCCAGGGACCACCAAATGGAACAATCCCTAGGGGGTCCTGATGCCTCCTGTGTACCTTTTAATGTGTACAGTACTATTTATGTCAATCATCGCGAGGGCCAGAGAGCTCCATGGTCAGCCGCAGTGAGTAGCAGTGAACTCGGCTGCAGCTTTACAGTAAGGGCTGCTGGTTGAGCCAAGTTTGACGTGAAGTAAAAAATGACAGTGACAACAAACTAATATCTCCCGGTTCAGTTCTGTGTCGATAAAACGGGTGAATTAACGGTTCCAGCCCGCAACCTGAGCCAGCATATGGACAGTATGCCATCTGTTAAATCGAAACTATAAATACATACAGAGATGCATAGTATTGTCCCAAAGTTTAGCGAAAGCTGCTGCAGGTCGGATAACATGCAGGAAATGAAGGTGGCCTGTGTGGCAGTATAGCCAGCGCAAAATTGTATGGGCCACCATTTGTTCCGGTGCTGGTGTAGCAGTAGAAATATGGCAGTGGGGTAACAGTGATAGCGGTGGCCTGTGACATGTGTAACGTTAGGGGTCCCGTCGGACTTTCCCATATAAAGCTAATGGGGAAATTTTAATTCACAAATAAATTCATTATTAATCAATGATGTGTTAATTTGAAAAAGGTGTCACTCTCTTCATAACATTATGGTCAACACCTGTGTGAAATCTCAGAGCGATTGGTGCAGCCAGGACGGACTTATGCCGGTTTCAGACATTCATTCATTCAGACAGACATTCAGACAGACATTTCCTTAATTATAGTATGGATTTATTACTTAACTTATTGAAAGTTAAACGTATTGTTAAGCAATCGGTGCGAGGTCGACGGTTGGAGGTCCCTACTCACTAACACCGCTCACGTACAAGTAGGCCATGGCCTACTTGCTACATGCAAGTTTGCACTCTACTAAGTGCTGTTCTAGTTCGAAGCTAGATCATTTTGTGGCTTCAGACTGCTAGTTCAAAATCAACAGAGCTTCAAGTTGAACCAACACTGCACTCAGGTGGCGGTTGTCGGAATAGCAACAACGTGGGGGGAAACAGACACTACATTCAGGCAGACAGAGAGAGAATGAGAGAGAGAGGGGGACCAAGAGAGAGTCCATCAAAGGGGGGAAAAGTGCTGTCACAAAATAGATCATGACAGTCTCATTTACTGTGGTGGTCTCGGAAGCTCTGACCCCTGCATTCTACACAGTGAAAGCTGAAGTCCCATTAATGGCAGGGCTGAGTCACACAGTCAAACTCAATTATCATATCTCTCACTCTCTCCCTGACAAACACAGCAGAAGCAACAGCAAAAAAAAGCAAGCATGGAGGCAGCGAGGCCTTGATCCACACTTCATCAGTGTCGACTTATCAATTATAGGCCTACTGGATTTGAATGATTTGTCCAGCAGCGAACGGCAGAGAGGAACTGCAGATCATGAAATAATGACTGACATTCAGGAGGGATCTGGTTTATTATTATTATTTCTACAATGTAAAAGATTCTCCATTATGCCGATCATCACTTACATTCTGCATTCTGGACATGTACTGCTATTACTCAAGCCAGTGGGCATGAAAGGGGTGAAGAATAAGCAGGATTTCGAGGGCCTTATAGGATATTTAGAGCTTAGAGAGCAGGGATGTAAAACTCAAAATCAAGCCCGAGTGTCCATGAGCAATACACTGAAACGCTTCCGATGTGCAGGTGGGTCAGTGCCTTGCTGATCGTGGTGGAAACCATGCAAGGCACAACCAGCGGATACGGAGCAATTTGGGGTTCATCAGCGCCTTGCCCAAGGACACTTCAACAACATATAGACAGGAGCAGCCAGGATTCGAACCGCTGACCCCTGGAGCTGTACCTCCTGAGCCATAAGATATGATAAAATGTATGGGAAGTATTTTGGAAATAGCAGTCAGTTTGGGCTGAAGTGGTTAATACATGTTTTGTAACAATAATCTACACAGTAGTAAGTTAAAGTTGTAAAAATAAACATAGTGGAACAAAAGTACAGTATTCATCTCTGAATTGCAAGTAAAACTGCAGACAATTTGACATATAAGTAAAGTATAAATACATCAAAATTGTACTTAAATACATGCTGGTGTACGATCAAATCCCACCAGAAAAGTCTCTCGACACTGTCACCATTTCAGCTGCACTCAGGGGTGGACTGACAGTATTAGTAGAGCAGATTAGTGAAACGATACTTCACTTTGGTATAGAAGCATGAAAATTGGCACAGATACTCTCCAAGGTCTACTCTTTAGGAAAAAGGCGCGTGCCACTCAAAATTCCAAGATGGCGGCCCCAAAATCCAAAATGTCCGCCCAAAAATGTGGTTTTTCCTTCATAACTTGAAATGCATTGATTTTACACCCCATAAATGTATTGAACATTAATACAAAGTTGGCCATTACGGACGGTTTGGCACCAAGAATGTGTCTGTATCACTTACGGCTCTTGAGATACAGCATATAGGTACTTTCACAGATTGAGGAGAGCAAGACATTTGTAACATTGATTCTTAAGTGAATCAAATGGTGATACAGGCATGAAAATTGGTACACACACTCTTCAAACCCCACTATTTCTAAAAGTACTGCGTGCCCTGCAAAATTCCAAGATGGCAGCCCCCAAAATCCAAGATGTCCGTCCAAAAATGTGGTTTTTCCTTCATAACTCGAAATACAAAGCTTTTAAGCCCCATAAATGTATTGAGCGTTAATATAAAGTCAGGCATTACGGACATTTTGATACCAAGTACATGTCTGTATGTAGTACGGTTCTTGAGTTACAACATATACGTAGTGATGTGGCACCATAAGTGTAACATTTTGGCATGTTTCACTCTTTAACTCAAAGATTCCTTTATCAGCATTTCTTCTATTTTCAGGAAATGGACCTACATGTATCTGCTATCATAAACCACTTCAAGTTTTTCAATTGATGAAACGGGTCGGGAGTTATTAAGCCAATTGTGAAGGGCTGTTACAGTGCTAAAATTGCTGCGTACATTTTGCGAATATAAGCCACCCAGAAATGTCTGTCTGTGCATCTGTCCTTCACAATAAGTGTATATGTGAAGCGGACGCACCAAGTGTAGCATGTGTCATAGTATAATGGTATATTGTGCTAAAAGGCGTAATAGTGTAATATATGCAATAGTTTAATAGTGTAATAGAGCCAATAGTGTAAGATATGCAGTATATAGCGGTATACTGTAATAGGGTAATATATGTAATAGTGTCGTAGTGTAACGTGTAATACTGTAATAGGGTAAAATGTGTAATAGTGTAATAGGGTAATATGTGTAATAGTGTCATAGTGTAACATGTGTAATAGGGTAATAGGGTAATATGTGTAATAGTGTCGTAGTGTAGCGTGTAATACTGTAATAGGGTAATATGTGTAATAGTGTAATAGGGTAATATGTGTAATAGTGTAATAGGGTAATATGTGTAATAGTGTCATAGTGTAACATGTGTAATAGGGTAATAGGGTAATATGTGTAATAGTGTCATAGTGTAACATGTGTAATAGGGTAATAGGGTAATATGTGTAATAGTATCATAGTGTAACATGTGTAATAGGGTAATAGGGTAATATGTGTAATAGTGTCATAGTGTAACATGTGTAATAGGGTAATAGGGTAATATGTGTAATAGTGTCATAGTGTAACGTGTAATACTGTAATAGGGTAATTTGTGTAATAGTGTAATAGGATAATACGTGCAATAGCATAATGTATGTACAATAGGCTACTAGTGTAATAGTGTAATAGGCTAATATGTGTAATAGTGTAATCTGTGTACATTAGGGTAATAGTGTAATATATGGAATAGTGGTCTAGTGTAATTGTCCTATTACACCATTACACATGATACACATATTTGCCTATTACACATGTCACAATTACACATATTACGCTATTATGCTATACCAATATTACAGTAATATATTACACTCTTACACTATTACCATAATGCACAAACATTACACTATTAGCCCTATTACACTATTGCATATATTACACTATTACCCTATTACACATGTTACACTATTACACACATTACCCTATTATGCTATTACACATGTTACACTATGCCAGTATTACACGTTACACTATGCCACTATTACACATATCAACCTATTACACTATTACACATGTTACACTATGCCACTATTACACATATAAACCTATTACACTATTACACATGTTACACTATGACACTATTACATACATTACCCTATTATGCTATTACACATGTTACACTATGCCACTATTACACATGACACCCTATTACACTTATTACCCTATTACACTATTACACATAATTCCTATTACACTATTACCCTAATGCAAAATATTACACTATTACACTTATTACCCTATTACACATGTTACACTATGACACTATTGAACATATTACCCTATTGCACATGTTACACTATGACACTATTACACATATTACCCTATTACACTATTACACATGTTGCACTATGACACTATTACACATATTACCCTATTACACTATTACACATATTACACTGACACTATTACACATATTAACCTATTACACTATTACACATGTTACACTGTGACACTTATTACATACATTACCCTATTACAGTATACCGGTATATACTGCATATATTACACTATTAGCTCTATTACACTATTGCATATATTACACTATTACGCATTTTAGCACATTATACAATTATAGTATGACACATGGTGCACTTGGTGCGTCCACTTCACATATACACTTATTGTGAAGGACAGATGCACAGACAGACATTTCTGGGTGGCTTATATTCGCAGAATGTACGCAGCAAATTTAGCACTGAAACAGCCCTTCGCGATCGGCTTAATAACTCCCGACCTGTTTCATCAATTGAAAAACCTGAAGTGGTTTATGATAGCAGATACATGTAGGTCCATTTCCTGAAAATAGAAGATATGGTGATAAAGGGATCTTTGAGTTAAAGAGGGAAATGTGCCAAAATGTTACACTTATGGTGCCTCATCACTACGTATATGTTGTAACTCAAGAACCGTAGCACATAGAGACATGTACTTGGTATCAAAATGTCCGTAATGCCTAACTTTATATTAACGCTCAATACATTTATGGGGCTTAAAAGCTTTGTATTTCGAGTTATGAAGGAAAAACCACATTTTTGGACGGACATCTTGGATTTTGGGGGCTGCCATCTTGGAATTTTGCAGGGCACGCAGTACTTTTAGAAATAGTGGGGTTTGAAGAGTGTGTGTACCAATTTTCATGCCTGTATCACCATTTGATTCACTTAAGAATCAATGTTACAAATGTCTTGCTCTCCTCAATCTGTGAAAGTACCTATATGCTGTATCTCAAGAGCCGTAAGTGATACAGACATGTTCTTGGTGCCAAACCGTCCGTAATGGCCAACTTTGTATTAATGTTCAATACATGTATGGGGTGTAAAATCAATGCATTTCAAGTTATGAAGGAAAAACCACATTTTTGGGCGGACATTTTGGATTTTGGGGCCGCCATCTTGGAATTTTGAGTGGCACGCGCCTTTTTCCTAAAGAGTAGACCTTGGAGAGTATCTGTGCCAATTTTCACGCTTCTATACCAAAGTGAAGTATCGTATGAAAAAAATGAGTTAATCTGCTGTACTATCTGGCATACAGGGCATTTTCCCGGTGGCCGACCCCCCCCGGGGGCCGTTAATGTCGTGTTTTAATTAAAAAAAAAAGAAAATCTGCACAAAACCGGCCCACGAATCAGTGCTGGCGGCCCTCTGTCCTCTTCAAATGAGACTGCCTATTGCAGGGTTTTTATAGAGATGGCTGCAATTCTAAACTGGCCTCTGTAAAACTAAAATGTATATAAATCCCCCCACCCACCCCGCCTCTCCTCATTGTACATTTCTCTTTTCCCTTTTTTACCCCCACTATGATTTTGCCTCCATGATTTGCTGCTTCTGATTTTACTGAAGTAGTTGTTTTGTATGTACGGTATTTGAATGCCTCAATGAAATGAACAAGTTGGCCACTATTGTAAACAAGTGTATGCTTAACTAGTGTGTCCAATCAGTTTTTCAGATTTGATGTAGTTGTACTTGAATTGTACTGTAATTCTCCAAGCTGTTATCAGTTTTGTAGCAGTGTGTACTTGACTTGTACTGTAGCTCTCATCTCTGTTAATAAAAATTTCATTCATTCATTCATTCATTCATTCATTCATAGTTAACTAAAACTAACTAACTAATTTTAGTTAGCCCGAGCCCCAGAGCCCCTTATGTCTTAAATTCTCATGGGGGCTCAGGCCCCGGAGCCCCCACAAAGATTCAGAGGGCCGCTCTGAGGGCCGCTCTGAGACAAAATTGCCCGGTACGTTTTGAGGTCCCAGTCCACCTTTCAGCTGCACTGACAAGAAAAAAGTAATCCTTGTTTTATTTTATTTATTAAACCTCATGGGTCCAATAACGCTGATAGGACATACAGTTCTTGTCCCCAAACTGCCTGGTTCTTCCCTTTTAGGGTCTGTCGACCTACTTGCAAAGAGTTTTCAACAAGTACAGTTTCGCAGGAATATCATGAAAGTGAAATGTCACTTTGTGAATGAGGTGCTATTTCTCATGCCAATAAAGCTCCTTTGAAAATAATTGCTATTTGAGAAACTACTATTATTCTCCTCTTTGAAGACATTAATATAATGCAACAAAGTGTCTGAAAATAACCTGTGACATGTCTTCTTTCATTTGTATGCACCTATTATTTTCTACAAAGGTATAGTCATTAATCCAATAATAAAATAATAATCAAGAATCATTTATCAACTTCCAGTTTCGGGAGCGTGTCACTCTTCACCTCCCCCAGGAAATCACTTTGCTTTATCATACTAGATAGAACATTTTAAACCAATTCTAGACAATATAGACCATGTAATCATCTACTCTTCAATGCATGACATGACAGACATGCATCCTTGTGCACGAGCATGTGCAGTCCAATCCAGTCCAGTCCTGTGCGCAGGGGTGGTTGTAACATTGCCCAATTAATTTGAAAAATTGTGTTAGGTGGGGCAGACTGGGCATTTAGGGGGACCCCCCTGTTCCCATGCCTAGATCCGCTCCTACCTGTGAGGCCGTGAGCACATTACAACTCATTGTTCTTTTATTGGCGTCCAGAATAACTGACTGCAAATAAAAATGTTTCACATGAAACAATTTGAACATGTTCAATGATACAAATGTATGTGTAAAACATCGCCAACCCAACCCAACATCTGCGTTCACATAGGGCCTACATGGTTCCAGTAGTCTAACAGAGGCTGTTTTGTAGTAATAGGACAACATAAACAATACAGAGACTTTAGTCATTTAATACTGGACAACACTTTAAAACAGTTGTCATGAAACCGCTATTATTTGCGTCCCCCTCGTTGAAAACAACGTATTTCCATTCCAACTCCAGTTTGTCCCTATTCAGGCTGCATGAAAGCAGCTCAGTTTCAGACCCTCAATGTCGCTACTATGAGAACTAGATGTCTCTCTGAACCAGAGCAGGTGCAGCTGCTGATTACTAATTCCAACTAAAGGGAAGAAAAAGCAGCGGTGAGTTTTTAAGAGTTTGTTGTGTTTGTTTACTGGAGCTTAAAGTTGGTGTTTTTGCTCTAATGAAAATTCCTTCCTGAAAGCGCTTGTAATGGTAAAATAAAATAAAATGAAAGGCAGAAAGCAGTGATGAAGAGACAGAATACATACATTTGCGCTTTAATAATGATTTGAATGCAGTGCACACCCAATCATCCATGTCACAACTCTGACACTAGAGGGCTCTGGGCTACACTATATATTGTGAAAGTTCTTCCTGTTCTGTAAAATACACTTCCTCCAGGTGATGTGATGCCTGGTGGCTGAGAACAAGCTGCGAACTAAGTGGTATGAAGGGGAAAAAAGTACACTGAATTGTATTGTTGATCATTTCCTTAACATGAGAGCTCATGAGATCATTCTTCTTTTATTGGAGTCCAGACTGACTGTGATCTGAAGAAAAGAGAATTAATTCTAATGTAGTGAAACCCAACCAGGCCCCAAGGCAGTCCCTAATGCTAACCATGCCATAGCATACTTTTGTTTGTTGGAGTCCAGTCTGATACTTGCACACGTTTCTGTGTGTTTAAGTACAATTTTAGTTTTGTAATATCACTGTCTTTTCTTGTAGTTGTGGTGTTGGTGATATTCCCCCCTGGCCCTCACATTAACTGCCCTGTAATATCACTGCAGGTAGGTTTTATTGTTTGTTCTTTTAATAACGATTTAAATGCAGTGTTTAATTATGATGCATTTCTAGGGCTTGCAAATCATTTGTTTATTATGTCTTTCCTTAACCCTAGAAGACCCAATAATGCTTTCTGGCAACATTAACCGCTAATTAATAACTTTTTTTAATTATGTTTTCCGCACATAAACATCATGACTGGTGTTCGTTGTTTAGCTATTGATATTGATTGATATACAGGTATATGCATAAATACCAGGCTAGAATTAACACAATTTTAAGAATATCTGAACTCACTGTAGTGAGTTTTAATCTTAATCCTGACAAAAAATATTGCAGGCATTTTACTCAGGCCTACTTTTGTGATCATTATTCATTAGAATATCTAGAATATACATTAATTATTTTGAAAGACATCCCATTGTTTTAATTTATTATTACTAAAATACATTTACATAAGTACCTTTTCCCTAGCCCCTATCGCCATCTCTGTAGCATGCAATACTGATGACAAACAAACTACCACTTTGATCAAAACACCCACGATCTCCTTACACCCGCGATCCAAAGTAATCCTCCCCACAAGATATTGAGATATTTCCACGTAACTGTACAAAAAGAGCTGTGATGCCGCTAAGTATTTTTAATCATTTTCCCCCAAAACCTTGTCCTAGATTCTCATGCTGTGTCCCACCCTCGAAGTATCTCGCTCCGTCGAGGACTGGTCAACGACTGGTCAACAGGTCGACAGGGGGGCGAGACATCCCATCTGCCGAGAGATATGTTGCTTGAGAATGTAGGTAAAGTTTTTTTGGGGAAAAAGATTAAAAAATACTTAGCGGCATCACAGATCTTTGGAATTTTGTACAGTTACGTGGAACTATCTCAATATCTTGTGGGGAGGATTACTTTGGATCGCGGGTGTAAGGAGGACGCGCGTGTTTCGATAAAGTGGTAGTTTGTTTGTCATCAGTATTGCATGCTACGGAGATGGCGAGGGACCACATGTGACAGAAGACATTGAGTCGCTTCAACTATCCCTTCCCGTTAAAAAACGGGAAGGGAAATTTTTGAGTTGTTTTTCTATGTTATAGTTGTTTTCTCTCCATGTGTTTCAGTGTAAAATTGTCCAAGGCCTGGTCCACCCTGCTGCCCACAGCTTTCCTCTTCTGTTGGGACTGGACTGTTGGACCTTTGGCTTTTTATTGGTGCGTATGTTTACCCCCCTGCACTGCATGTTGTTGTATGGCTTGTTTTGATGTCCTTTTATCTCCCCATTATGGTATAGTGTACTTAGTGTGCACAGCCTGACCCACCCTTCAGGAGAGACCATTATAAACTTATAACTGTATTATCTTATCTTGTCTGACTGACACATTGCCCTAACATTTTATACTTAAAAAGACTTTTAAACAGCACATTGCCAATGAGTCCCCAATCATCCGATTTTATCTGCAATCTGCTTGTATTAAACGAGATTAAACTCGTCAACATTGAACATTGCAGCTCTAGGCAGAGCTTGGTGGAATTATCCTCTTTGTTTGAAAGAGGATAATTACACCTGTTTCACCTGTAACTCGTAATGTTTGTGAGGTTAACGTTGTTTATACAGCCCCAATTCCAAAAATGTTAGGGAGGTTGTGAAAAATGTAAATAAAAATAGAATACAATGATTTACAAATCCTCTTCAACCCATATTCAGTTGAATACACTACAAAAACAAGCTATTTAATGTTCAAACGGTCCAAAACGTTGGGACAGGAGCAACAAAAAACTGGGAAAGTTGATGAATGCACAAATAACACCTGTTTGGAACATTTCACAGGTAGACCGGTTAATTGTAAACGGATTAAGTGTTGATTGGGATCATTGGGTATAAGAGGAGCATCCCAGTCGTGCACAATCAAAGATGGCAAGGTTCACCACTTTGTGACCAATTCTGTGAGAAAATTGCAAGAGTTCAAAACTAATATTTCTCAACATTCAATTGCAATGACTTTAGGGATTTCATCATCTACCGTCCATCTACCGTCATTCCACGGAAACGGTACCATTTGCAGTTCCTCTGACCGTTTTGGCTGTATTTTATTGATGGAGACACTGAAAAATATTTTTAAAAGATTTTTTAATCAATTGAAATGTTCCCTTGAATATTGTGTAAACATTACATGGATTTTATCTTCATATCAGAAATTATCTTGCTTTTTTTCAGTAGACACCCCATATTTTGTCCATTTTTCCATGTCCCCAGTGGCTTTCGATGAAAGTGGACTTGACATATGACTATTAAACATCAACAAAAATCCAAAAATTATCACATGAGCATATCTATCTATCTATCTATCTATCTATCTATCTATCTATCTATCTATCTATCTATCTATCTATCTATCTATCTATCTATCTATCTATCTATATATATATATATATATATATATATATATATCTGTACTTTATCTGTACTTTATTGCTGGACATCATTTATAGGAAGTAGTATTCTACAACTCTTCTGACCAACATGCTACAGAAAGTTGCAATTTTAAACCTCATTTTACACCGTTTTAGAGGCATTTTGTACTCTCACGTGTGGTCGTAAATCATAACAGCTCAACTCTGTTACATGAAATAATGATATAAAACAATTAGTTATAAAGATTCTGTTTGTTATTCCAACAATATATCTGATTCTGTAACCTCAGGCATGCCAAGTCTTCTCTTCTTACTCAACTCAGTTAGAGTAGTGACTATCTTTAGTACAAAAATCACAACTCTGTTATAAACTTAATTGGCTCAACTCCCATTATCAATTAACATGTTAAAAGATAAAAGATATATAGAAAATATATTGGATGCCTGGGATGGGAAATTATGTTTTTCTTATAGCTAAAGATGTCCTTAATAGTGTGGGCTATTCAGAAAAGTAAAACCTTTCTGTCAAAATTTCAGGAAAAAAAAGTCCAAATGGTACCGTTTCCGTGGAATGACTCCAAAACGTTCAGAGAATCTGAAGAACTTTTCTACAAGAAAGTGTCGAGGCTGAAAACCAACACTGAACGCTTGTGACCTTTCCTCCCTCAGGTGGCACTGCATTAAAAAACTGACATCATTGTGAAAGGGATATTTTTGGAGTCTGAATCCATTCCAAGCATTAGTTTTGGAAGAAAAAAAGCCATTGGGCTGAAAATGGCCCTAGCAGTAAGTTTGGAAACCTACATTTGGGAAATATTTTCTCCACCTTAATATCAATTGGTATCATTTCTTATATCGTTTTAATCATCTATTTGTCACCTTACAATGCTGCTATAATGTGGTTTGCACCCCCAAAAAAACGACCTTGCTTTGAGGCTGATTCTGACTGTCACACATCTGCCAGCACTTGAAGTTCAAAACAACAGCAAATGCCAACAGAAAAACATGTTGTTTTGCCACATTTTATGGTGCAACAACCCACATGTTTTAGTCCGTGGGACGCCAGGCAAAAAATGGCAATTTACCGCCATCAAAAGGGACAAGACATATGTGGTATCATTACGTTCGTCTGACATCCAGGAATGCAAAAATGTGTGATAGCAGTTTCAGAAGAGTAGCTGAATACAGTTTTTTGGCATTTATATCTGATAAAATGTTGTAATAACTTCATAACTTGAAATGCATTGATTTTACGCCCCATAAATGTATTGAACGTTAATATAAAGTTGAGCATTACGAACGATTTGGTACCAACTACATGTCTGTATCTTCTACGGTTCTCGAGATACAGTATATAGGTACATTCACAGATGGAGGAGAGCAAGACATTTGTAACATTGATTTTTAAGTCAATCAAATGGTGATACAGGCATGAGAATTGGTACACACACTCTTCAAACCCCACTATTTCTAAAAGTACTGCGTGCTCTGCAAAATTCCAAGATGGCACCCCCCAAAATCCAAGATGTCCGTCCAAAAATGTGGTTTTTCCTTCATAACTCAAATTACAAAGATCTTAAGCCCCATAAATGTATTGAACGTTAATATAAAGTCGGGCATTACGGACATTTTGATACCAAGTACATGGCTGTATGTACTACGGTTCTTGAGTTACAACATATACGTAGTGATGTGGCACCATAAGTGTAACATTTTGGCATGTTTCACTCTTTAACTCAAAGATCCCTTTATCACCATTTATTCTATTTTCAGGAAATGGACCTACATGTATCTGCTATCATAAACCACTTCAAGTTTTTCAATTGATGAAACGGGTCGGGAGTTATTAAGCCAATTGTGACGGGGTGTTTCAGTGCTAAAATTGCTGCGTACATTCTGCGAATATAAGCCACCCAGAAATGTCTGTCTGTGCATCTGTCCTTCACAATAAGTGTATATGTGAAGCGGACGCACCAAGTGTAGCATGTGTCATAGTATAATGGTATAATGTGTATAATGTGGGTAATATGTAATAGTGTCGTAGTGTAACGTGTAATACTGTAATAGGGCAATATGTGTAATAGGGTAATATGTGTAATAGTGTCATAGTGTAACATGGGTAATATGTGTAATAGTGTCATAGTGTAACATGTGTAATAGGGTAATAGGGTAATATGTGTAATAGTGTCGTAGTGTAACGTGTAATACTGTAATAGGTTAATATGTGTAATAGTGTCATAGTGTAACATGTGTAATAGGGTAATAGGGTAATAGGGTAATATGTGTAATAGTGTCATAGTGTAACATGTGTAATAGGGTAATAAGTGTAATAGTGTGATATTTGTGCATTAAGCTAATAGTGTAATAGGAAATATGTGTAATAGTGTCATAGTGTAATAGGGTAATATGTGTAATAGTGTAATAGTGCAATATATGTACATTAGGGTAATAGTGCAATATACGCAATCATGTAATAGTGTAATATATGCAATTGTGTAACAGCGTAATAGGGTAATATATCTAATAGTGTAATAGGGTAATATATGTAATGGTGTAATAGTGAAATATATGTGCATTAGGGTAATAGTGTAATATATTGAATAGTGGTCTAGTGTAATTGTCCTATTACACCATTACACATGATACACATACTTGCCTATTACACATGTCACAATATGACACTAGTACACATATTACGCTATTATGCTATACCAATATTACAGTAATATATTACACTATTACCATAATGCACAGACATTACACTATTAGCCCTATTACACTATTGCATATATTACACTATTACCCTATTACACATGTTACACTATGCCACTATTACACATATCAACCTATTACACTATTACACATGTTACACTATTACACACATTACCCTATTATGCTATTACAACATGTTACACTATGCCACTATTACACATGTTACACTATGCCACTATTACACATATCAACCTATTACACTATTACACATGTTACACTATGCCACTATTACACATATAAGCATATTACACTATTACACATGTTACACTATGACACTATTACACATATTACCCTATTACACTATTACACATGTTACACTGTGGCACTTATTACATACATTACCCTATTACAGTATACCGCTATAGACTGCATATATTACACTATTAGCTCTATTACACTATTGCATATATTACACTATTACGCATTTTTGCACATTATACAATTATAGTATGACACTTGGTACACTTGGTGCGTCCACTTTACATATACACTTATTGTGAAGGACAGATGCACAGACAGACATTTCTGGGTGGCTTATATTCGCAGAATGTACGCAGCAATTTTAGCACTGAAACAGCCCTTCACAATTGGCTTAATAACTCCCGACCCGTTTCATCAATTGAAAAACTTGAAGTGGTTTATGATAGCAGATACATGTAGGTCCATTTCCTGAAAATAGAATAAATGGTGATAAAGGGATCTTTGAGTTAAAGAGTGAAACATGCCAAAATGTTACACTTATGGTGCCACATCACTACGTATATGTTGTAACTCAAGAACCGTAGTACATACAGCCATGTACTTGGTATCAAAATGTCCGTAATGCCCGACTTTATATTAGCGTTCAATACATTTATGGGGCTTAACATCTTTGTAATTTGAGTTATGAAGGAAAAACCACATTTTTGGACGGACATCTTGGATTTTTGGGGGTGCCATCTTGGAATTTTGCAGGGCACGCAGTACTTTTAGAAATAGTGGGGTTTGAAGAGTGTGTGTACCAATTCTCATGCCTGTATCACCATTTGATTGACTTAAAAATCAATGTTACAAATGTCTTGCTCTCCTCCATCTGTGAATGTACCTATATACTGTATCTCGAGAACTGTAGGAGATACAGACATGTAGTTGGTACCAAATCGTTCGCAATGCTCAACTTTATATTAACGTTCAATACATTTATGGGGCGTAAAATCAATGCATTTCAAGTTATGAAGTTATTACAACATTTTATCAGATA
This sequence comes from Benthosema pterotum, assembly GCA_039105355.1. Taxonomy (NCBI): domain Eukaryota; kingdom Metazoa; phylum Chordata; class Actinopteri; order Myctophiformes; family Myctophidae; genus Benthosema; species Benthosema pterotum. Next base: position 17,388,430 of record CM076988.1, read on the forward strand.
TAAATGCCAAAAAACTGTATTCAGCTACTCTTCTGAAACTGCTATCACACATTTTTGCATTCCTGGATGTCAGATGAACGTAATGATACCACATATGTCTTGTCCCTTTTGATGGCGGTATTTTTCCTGGCGTCCCACGGACTATTTAGCACTGTTACTCATTCCAGGAATGTCCGGTCTCTACTCCTACCTCGTTGTAGAGGTAAATAGAACAATATAATTTACAATACAAATTGGTATTATTGAGGTGGTCTGGTGGTGAAAATAATTACCAAAGTTAGGTTTCCCAACTTTGGCCCATTTTATGTAAGGCAACATTTTCTAAATTTTCTAAAAAACATGTGATGTGCCAAACAAAGGCATCTTTCATGATTCTGAATCCATTCCAACCATTAGTTTTGCATAAAAAAACAATTGCTCTAGGGGATACGGAGGGGAAACATGCAAACTCAACACAGAAAGGCCCTTTCTCCAACTATGCCTCATGTATTGATTGTGCGGGGGAGAGCATCCACAACTGAGAATCAAACCCAGAACCTTCTAACAGGCAGGCAGAAAAAATATGACCCTAACCCTACCTTCCAGATATTCCAGAATGGAGTTCTGGGAAGGACAAAAAACAAGATTGTTCTTTGCATAAGGGGCCCAATGTAAGAATTCCTTTACTAACCCAATAATACATGGTTAATAAAAGGCTAAAACTATAGGTACTCTGTGCCTACCTAAAATCTAAGACCACAGAACACACACACAGTACACAGAAATAAGAGTGTCACCGTGAAAAGAGGTGCATGCAGTCACATCAATACCAAACCTGTAGGACAGTGGTCTATAGTGAGGCCTATTTGTGAACCCCTTAGTAGGTTGGCTGCACCATCTGGACCCAGACTCTGGTTACACAGGACTCCACATTTGGGGAATAAACAAAAGACGGAACCCATTAATGATCACAATATGGAATATGGAAAGTACCGGTAATCAAATGTATAAACTCAAGCTAAACAAAGCAGCAGTGGCAATCTTCAGTTGTCTGTACTTTCAACACCCTCTCACCACACAGCAATGTTTTGGCACAAGATCACCCCTGGCACCAGCCTTAAACCAGCATAAGTGCAAGACTTGGGTCTCAGGACCCTAGAAAGCGAAGGGTGCACGCACATCCACAAATTTCAACGAGTGCTGGATCTAACGTAGTAACGGGGAGTAGAGTGAACCCCGTTGTAAAAGCTCCAAAATTTTTATTTACAGCATAACGGTAGAAAAATATACAATGTTTTGTCCGGAAGTGGCCTTTGTCAAACTACCAAGCAGCTTATTGTTTAGTAGACTGCAAGGCTTTTAAATAGCAACACTGATTGAACCAGATTTTCTAGAAGTAATATACAGTATCTACGTGTTTCAGGGCTAAAGGGACCAGTCTGTATTGTTGTTTATTTAGTTATCCATTCAGATTGTTGGCCACTTAGTGTATAGACATTAGTTGTTCTCCAATGGTGTATTTTAATAGTTTTCTCTCCCTCTGTTACAGTAACTTGTTGCAGACTGGGTCTGCCCTGCTGCACAAAGCTTTCCTCTTCTGTTGGGACTGGACTGGCTCTTTATTGTTGTGTAAGTTTATCCTCCTCCACTGCATGTTGTTGTATGGGTTGTACACACAAACACAGAACAATACCATAGCTTTGTTAGGATGGTTGTGTAGTCATTATCTCATAAAATATTGCATTGTTACATAAACATTAACTTTAGTCATTTAGAGCGACAGATGCTCAAGTGAAAAGGGAACCCTATTGTGGAACTAACGATTGTCCCTCCCAAATTATTATCAATAATTAAAGGAGCATTTAGTGATTTGGGAAACCCTCCGGTCCCCTGGTAACAAGATGTGCACATGCACACACACTACAGTAGGGGTGCAACAGGCCAACAGCACATACTCCCTCCAATCAATCCTGATTGGAGGGAGCCCTGCCTCTCAACCTGAGGAAACTCCATTGCGCATGTCCGCTTCCTCACTAGGGACTCCACCATGGGGGCCTTTGCTTCCCATCCATAAATAATCAATGATTAGATGAAGGTTTTTCTCCCAAATCCTAAAGTAAAAAAGAATTAGCTACATGAAATCACTTCCTATACTCTTAAAGAGCACGTTGCTGTTTAAAGGGAGGTGCTCTTGCACCACCCAGTGTCTGTGCATGCCACTGATTGTCATGAAATTTCTTGCAAGAAAATACATATGCATATATTGGAGATGTATTCAGCTTTGGCAAGTTCAAGGGTTCAAGGCGAATGTGTTACTAGTATTGTTTATTGTTGTGTGTAGGAAACGGGAAAGACTAACAGAGAATCAACAACCTACTGTGCCGATGAGACTGAATATTAGAGACCGTCTCTACGACTACGACACGACGAGAACGTGGGAATGCTCCGACAGATTTGCCACAGAAGCCCAACATAGTTAAGAAAGCAGGCGGCGCCGACGGGGTCCACCCCTTCCACTGCCGTCTCTGGTTTCCATGGCGATGCTCCTATTGTCCACGTTGTTACCAAGAAGCAAATGGCTGCATTCTGCCGCAGAAGAGCTGGCTGGATGGAGAAACATCAGTGAGTAGGCCTACAACTCTGCACTGGTTTCAATTCTTTGTAAGACACATTGTGAGCTTGTAGATCTGATATTTTTTAATAGCTAAAGTATGAACCCACTAAGACACGCAGAGGGGGAGTTATATAAATCCTTTATTTTGGCCTTTATTTTGGCGATAAGTCCCTGCGCCCAGCCGCCCACACACATTTACTATGTTAAACTCAAGGCAAACCTTTATCTTTTAACTTTTTTGTGTGTAGGAAACGCAAGCCTTTGCTACTCCTGCGCAGACAGAGCAACCGACTGCGCAGACCAGACTGAACATCAACGCAGAAGCACTCCAGGCTGGATGGAGAAACATCGGTGAGTAGGCCAACAACTTGTTTTCAAATGCATACAGTTATTTTGGAAAAAACCTCAGCTCTCCAAACTCACAATGCGCCGTGATGAGACACAGTGTGAGCTTGGAGATATGATATTTCTAATGGCATGAATCCACAAAGACACCATGGGGGGGGAGAAGTGGGGCGAGGACATGTCCATGCAATGTTGTGAACTTCCAACAAAATCTAAAGAGAAATAAAATTAGCTGCAACGACTAGAATTAATAAATATACCGTCAAATTGTTGTATACGAATAAAAACTAGATACAAACTAAAGTATGATGACTAGAACTAAGACTAAATATAATTACAATTTCGTCAAACTAATAAAAACTTCTAAAATAACATTGACTAATGGACAAGAAATTCAGTAGACTAGAGTGAAGACAAGACAAAAATCTATTCTGATCTAATGAAAAATCTAATGATATATTCTGTTCACTCGCAATAAATTGTTAACTCATCAATATTTCTGTGATTTATTATGGTTCCAAATACATTTGTAGATTCAATCAAAAGTAAAACACATTGCATTCCTGGGATGTAATCTTCACAATTGTGTTTTTCATCAAAAGGATGCCAGAAAATGTGAAATATTTTAAGATTAGATGCTGATAAAAAAAAAATAAGGTGTAAACAGTTTTAGTTGACTAAAACTAGAAAAATACACTTAGGTGTTCGTAGGCTAAGTTTGAGACTAAAGTGTGACTAAATAAAAATACAAAAGACACTGGACTAAAACTGAGACTAAATTTTAAAAATGGCCGACAAGAACAATACTGGTGTTGTGTGTTGGTCATCTGTAGGATACTAGTTGTAGATTCTATGTTGGTGTGTTGGCCATCTGTAGTCTAGTAGCTGTAGATTCTGTAGCTAGTAGACTACAGATAACCAACAGGTTATCTGTAGTCTACTAACTGTAGATTCTATGTTGGTGTGTATATCTGTAGTCTACAAATGTGTAGAGAAGCTGTATAGTTTCCCTGGCACAAAAGGAGGAAATAGAAAGAACAAAAAATAAACAATTGACATGACCATATTGTCTGCTGCAGATCTGCTTCCACCAACATCTTCTAATGGCACCTCCTTTTATCACCTTCTAATAGCACCTCCTGACACCACCTAACACCACCTCCTCCCATGTTGGTCAAAGTTACTCTGCAGATGACATATGTCTGATATGGCTGCAACATTGCCTTGATATTTCCTGTTTTTGTAACCACTCCAGTTGCTGTTCCATTACTAGATCTCTAGTCTTTTGGTTTTGAACTGACTATTTTCAGAGGTCTTTTCTGATTATCCGGTGTGCACCATGGGAACAAGGATAGACCTGATTTTGGCTCACTAGCGTGGGTGGTATATACTTTAGCATGGAAAATGGATGCAAGTGGGCGCGTGTCATAGAAGAATAGTAGAATAACCTGCTCCCAACCGCCATACCACTTTCAAAGCAAGCGCTAGTCATTGTGTTAACAGCCAACCTGAGTTACATTAATTCTTCATTTTGGCGTCTGTCATCTCACATTCAGTATATTGAATCATCTTGTGGTGAAACAAATTGTTATGGTCGGACCAGGCCTGACCATAGTCAAAACTGTTTGAAATATAAGCAAACCATTCTGACCAGGGCTGGACTGGGACATTTTTTCAGGCCGGGCATTTTGTACTTAGACCAGGCCACCTCCCAGCTGCCCGGCGACGACACCTTTTTGGGCTTTTGGTGGCTCAAAAATGCATAGATAGCAGCATTTTAGCATCTACAACAGACTATACTAACACATTAGGCTTATATAAGCCGCTTATATACCATCATTCGCCTACTACAATGTTGTGTAAATTATAATTATTATATTTCACGTCGTGGCCAGGTGGCCAGGTGGCCAGCAGGCCAGAAAGCCTTGCAGGCCACCGGGCAAATGCCCGCTATGCCCTATGGCCAGTCCGTGCCTGATTCTGACCACTACACTCATAGGATATGATGAATCATCTGACTTGAGAGAAAACACTAATATTACTGCTTGTGAATTAGACTTAGACTTAGTTACTTTTTCACTTTGAATGATACAGAGAGACCTCCCTGACAATGATCTCAAGACGGTTTGTTTATTTTTGGACCACAATTCTTATGAGACGATTATTTATATACTGGTAAACCACAGAATGAGCACTCTTAACACTGTGCAGTAAACTAACTCATCATCTGGGGTGATATTCCCCGGAGATCCTTTGTCTCCCTCTCTGCAGTTCTATGGACTTCATGTGTTATGGATCCGCAGCTGCCTATCAAGTGTGACCATGGACTGCTACCATGGTAGGAAACACCACTACACTGTATTTGTATTAGGTGAATACCACTCTAAATGTAATGTAGCCTAGAGTTTGAATTTTGTGAAAATAATTACCCCTCCCCTTTAATACGCCTGTAACTGCATGTTAACAGACATTTGCTGGTTTAAATATAATGTAGATTTACCCTTCAATGCCAAAAGTGTGTAATGTTTTGATGTTTAATTTACGTCACGTGTTGCATAAATACCAGCTCTCATCAACATCCCATACTGACCAATCACAATACCAGTTGCCTGTGATTGGTTAGCGGATTTTCTGGTTTACTTATGACCTAAAGTTTCCCTTTATGTGGAATGCCATACTAGAGACGGCCAGAAACAAACTTTAGTGGACATTTGATCAGCATAAGCATTCAGCATATGCTGATCATGCTGAAGCATCAGCATTTGATCACCACTTAAAGTGGTCAATGGCAAATCTTGAGACATTTGGGGACAAAAGATATTTATAGAAGGGACTAGCATCCCTTGAAAGTCTGTAACATTACAAAGTACATTTTAGTAGCATTATGAACTACAACTTTGTGATGTCACTATTTTTATTTGATCTTTTCAGTCCTCCTGTCGAGACAGATAGCCAGCGAAGACCTAAGTGAGATGGACATCAGAACGCCACAGAGCAAGAGTCACCGTCGGGAGGACAGATTTCCAACGGGAGGAAAATAAGTCAGTCTGAAGTAAGTCTTCACTTAGTATTAAGTATCGTTAGTGTTGTTTTTGCCAGGCATTTTTTAGATTTAGTAATGTTGCTTGCTCATTTTAGTCACATTTCAGTCATTTCTATTCATGATAGTTTTAGTCAAAATCCTGAAAAGGCTATTTTAGCCTTTACATTTTAGTCTTAGTCCTGAAAAAGAGGTGCTGACGAAGTCATTTTAGTTATTGACAGGAGTGAGAAAAACCTGCCGTTGCCAGGTTCTTTTATCTGATCGATCTGCCTTGTGCTCCTTGTTCTCTGGGTTCCCACTTTGGTGGGTGGAAACGTACAGGAATTGACGGGCGGGCGTAGTCCTGCGGGAGCTTCGGCTACCCGGGGCTCGCTACGGGAATTGAACCCCTGGGCTTGTGCTGCGCGGCCCGTCCCGACGGAGCGGCGGCCGGTCGTTAAGGCGGTTAACTTCTCAATCAGAGACCTAGTCTCTGCGGCTGGGGTGTCGTAGCATTGCTCCGTCCCCTTAAATACAGACGAGAGGGTCACCCTAGTCCATTGGCCTATGTCGGAACCGGCTCTGCACCGGGCACTATGTGTCCTGGTGGATACCGACCGACCGGCCGTACCACGGGCATGGGTAGTGGCTTACTCTCCAGATGTCACGAGTCTTCTTTGGAAGCCGTAACAAGTTACAACATTATGCCACCAGGACGGTGCGCTAATCGCCGTCCCAATAGGGACGCGGGCCGGGACGTGCGGTTGCACCCAGGGGTCTAAGGGCCCGTCGAACGGGCTGACGGGCCGCTCCACTGGTGCTCACGGCGCGGACCACTCAGGTGGTCCGTGTTCGGGGCACCGGGGAGTCTGTCTAGGATGGTGGTGAACTGGAACCTTGCCCAGAAGGGTTGCCAATGGGGTGCGGCGGCTTCCTCGTTATTCGGTCCGACGTGCCGTCCGTGGATCTTCTGCCCACTCAGGTGGGTGGGGGACCCACGTGCTTGCTCGGGGGCAGGTGCGAGGGGTCCGACGCCCTCTCCTGTTGTCAGTTTGCCTTTCTCCGGCCGGAGGGAAGAGCACGGTGTCAATTCACTCGAAGTCCACATGTTCTGCTAGGGTTTTCGGATCACAGGTAGCGTTTGTGGCGCACCCTCTGAGAGGGCAGAGTGATGACTTAATGTTCACTGCATCCTTTAGGCTCTGCAGGGGCGCCTCACGTTCGCAACCCGGATCGGGGGAAGGTTCTTCCACTGGAAGCAGTTCCACCACCCACCTCTACCCATCTCCCCCTCCCTTTTCCCTTTCACAACCCCATACAACAACACTCACCCACTCTCACACATTGCACACTCACATACCTTCAAGACCGCCTAAGAGCGTGTTCATGATGGTGTAGCTGCAAGCCACACTTTGAATGTTAAAGATAAATCCCACACATAAACTTCATGGTACTGTTAATTAACTGCTTTACACATTTGATTGTTTCTTCTGATTGTGTTCCTAGTATGAGTAATTCCACTAGGAACACAGTCTTGGTTTTCAACCCCGCCTCCACCCAACACTTCGGTATCGGTTAGGGACTCCAACATGCCCTGTCCGGAGCTGCACAAGGTCAGATAAAAGATCAGATAAAACGCCATTGCCGATGATCGCCGTCAATTAAACGATACCAAGCAATGGTTACACTCTTTGCCTTTGCCATTGCCTTTGCTCATCAGCAGTCACTCTTTTTACAGTCATAAAGATGGATCAAGTCATAACGCCACTCACCGTTGGCATTGTCTTGCTAGCTGTTGTTAAAAAAAAACACAGGATCGATCGGGCATTGTGTCTATAAACAGCCATTCAGTCTGATTTAACTACTAACCTTTATCTACCAATGACGTTTTTTGACATGCAAAAGGTGCTAAATCCAACCATCCCTGTGATGTTTTTTACATATTTTGTGTTTTTTGGTGTTTTGGGGTATAACTTTGTTACAAAGTTTCATGTAGCTGTGAGCATAACAATGGACCCTTATAGATCTCTAACAGCCCTAACAAAAACAACAAAGGGATTTTTTTTACCTTAATGTGTCTCCAAATAACAGCACAAAAGATCAAAAACATGCAAAAAAAAAAGATGGCCAATAGATCCAAAAGTCAATAAATCCAGTTATTTGTATCGGGACTCCCATGCTAAAAACAGGCTGCAAGCCACAGCCGTGGCTTTGCAGCTGGGAACAAAATGTGTCGTTCGGTGTTTGCAGTGTTACCAACCTTCAAAATACACTAGTGGCACTTCCAATCCTTGAGAATAATAAAATAAAATATACGTATTTCTTTTTTCTGGGGGAAGTGGAGACTTGCAGGGTCAAAATGAGACATTTGTGTTCATATCACAAATGTTTATATGGGCATTCAAATGGAAATCAAATATGTACTTTATTAGGGTTTTTAGCTGGTCTGGCTACACAATTAAGCCTAATTATGGTGGAAGAGATAGTTATGAGCAATAATAAGAGCTCATCATTGACCCATTTCCCATCTCTTCCAAAACAATTCAAGATAATGCACTTTTCCCAACTTTCAGCATATACGGGAGTCTTCTTTTATGAACAGCTCAAGTGGCATGATTCAGGTATTGATGCATTTCCATTGCTGACAGGCAGCACATGCCAGCTCTGGGTTGGTAGAGGTGTTCCATTGTGCAGAGAAGCTTTGGGTCTCTTTTGGGTCAAACGACAGTACTGGCTGTAAGTCCAAACCTTGTGTTTGGAATTGCCAAGTACTAGCAATTATTATATCTACTGAAGATCAGCTCCCACCAACTCCCACCCTTCTACTAACACCACTTCCTTTCTAACAAACACATCCTGCTAACAGCACCTCCTAACACCACCTCCTTCCATCTTGGTCAAAGCTGATCAACAGAAGATATACAGTATGAGCCAAACATCAAATGGAGCCCATGGGCCACTGACACCAACAGACATATTGATTTAACCAGAAGAAGCTTCCTCTCTACACAGTGGAACACCCATACCAACCCAGAACTGGCCTTTGCCGTGTGTCAGCAATGGAAATACTTAAGTCATTCCACTTGTTTACAAAATACACGTCTGAGGGTGAAAAAGTGCAGTATCTTATTGAATTGTTCGAGGTTCAAGGTGTTTTATTTGTCACACTAATGTGGAGATATACAGGGATGAAACAGCATTTCCCACTCAGTGCTACAAGTCATAGACAAAAGGACAAACAGTAGAGCAGCAAGTACGATGAAGATGAAGGCAATAAATTGCTAGCTAACTGTAACACCCTAATTATAAAGTGAAGGTGCTAAACTATAATTAACTAAATTGTATAAATTAAGTGAAGGTATTAACGAAACTAAACAGAAAACTAAACAGGACTATGACACACTATACATACTAGAACTATACCACAACTATACTACAACTAAACTATAACAGACAAGACTACAACTAAACTATAAAAGCTATACTATAATATATATAATATAAAAATGTATACATAAAAATCATCAGCACCCAAACATCATACCACTTTTCATCAGGCAGATGGCACTTGTGTGTTAAGTTACATAAATGCTTTATTTCCGCTTTAAGTGTGTCCTTTCTAACCGTAACCATCGACTGACCTAAGATGGTAATTGTTATGGTCAGGCCGACCCAGTTAGGGTGTTGAACTCTGCGTCTTCCATGCCCTGCTCCATTTTCTCCTGCCCTTGGCTGTGTGGGTTAATTTTCCTTCTGTGTGACTGTTGTTAAAATGTACAGACTCACAGTCCAGTAAGGCCTGTCACTAACTCATCATCCGGGGAGACACTCCCCGGAGATTATGTCTCCCACTCTGCAGTTCCATGGACCCCCAGCTGCCCATCAAGAGTGAACCAGGACTCTAGCATAACCATGGACTTCTAGCATAACATGGTAGGCAGCAAGGCTACACATCTACGCTGTATTTTATCCCTAGAACACTGAAGATGATTTTCACTGGAAAGATTATATTTTTGCATTTTTATAATTTTTCTGAGGTCTTTCAGTATTCTAATTCTATTAATTAATTCTATTCTATTAATTCTAATAATTCTTATCACCTGGCATCATCCCACTCTGCAGTGCCATGGACTTCATGTACTATGGACCCCCAGCTGGACCAGGCCTCTTCATAGAGCCTAGGAAGAGTGCGACTGTGGACCCAGTCACCTAACAAAGCATGACCACGGACTGCTGCTACCATATCATAGTACACCACTGCACTGTATTTTATCTTTAACACTATTATACCACTTTATTATGATCTGACATAATAATGGAGGCATGTGGCATGTGACATTATGATGGAAATTTAAGTTCCTTTTATACGTATATGTCAGTACTCTTATGTCAGTAAAGTACCAGCTCAAGTGAATTAATTCACAGTATCATGTCTTCTATAAATGCTTTTACCAACTTCTTTTAAACCACCTCCTAATATCACTTTCTTCACTCCCTACTAATACCACCTACTAACACCACCACCTTCCAATGTTGGTGCAAGCTGATTTGTAGAAGACATATGATGTGAATTCACTCAATTCAGTGTCAATTCAAAGTGCTTTACTGGCATAAGAATACATGCATTTACGTTGCCAAAGCTCAGTACAATCAAGAAAAGAAACATGTACATTTGAAAGTCATAATCTCCAATATGTAATTGCTGTGTACCAACATCACCCAAAGACCTGTGGACAAGCTATGCCTCATCTATGAGACGGACATGTTTTATATGAATAATATTTATTGGTTCCATCTGAAAGATAAATGATCTTGTTTACAATTTCAAGTTGGTTATGTCCATTATCCTCATATTTGTCCCTAATGATTTTAACTCTGGCCTAGCCCTGTCTATGTTGTCTCTATTCTGTTATCCATAACAAATATTGCAGGATCTATCATTTATATTTCTGTCAGCAGATTGACCTACAGGTCTGTCACTGCGTTGTAAGTGTATCATGTGATTCAGTCTGCATACAGCTGCCCCTTTATAGACTTTGTAACTGTGGATTAATGCTGTGCCATACCACTAAAATTTGGTCTGTATTGAATTCCTGCATATTCCAGTCTATTTTTAAGGGATTTCTTTGCTTCATCTATTGCCTGGATTTACTAATTTGCTAATGTACATATTCAATGTTTGCTCAAAGGTGACAGTGCACTGTATTTGACATCTGACATATTTGACTTTCTAAAATGGTTCCTACTGTTTTGTTTACACCTGAATTACACCAAAATTTGTTCAGAGAAACGAACTAAGAACTGAGAAACCTCTATCTGCCCGTCTGATTGCTCTCCCATTTAGTTAGTTGTATAGTGCACAATTATGGTAGAAAATATACCACACAAAGCTTGACGTGTCTGTAAAGCTGTTCAGTTGTCTCGAGCCGATTCTACTGTATTGTACTATATTTGTTTTGAACGGCTTTGGTGCAAAAATAACCAGTTGTGTTTTTTTTGTTTTTTTGCTAACTTGTTTATTACTTGCTTTTTGAATGTGGGTGGGTGAAGTAAGTATTGTCTCCAATAAAAACATAAGTGGACTACCATGTAATGATGATACAATCTAGTATATACATTGTAAATCGATTTTAAGAAAAGTACTGTTTGAAGCCCCTTGTACTGAATAGTAAGCCAGTTTTATTTAGATTGTATCATCATTACAGTAATGATTTTTGTTCTGTTTAGTTTGTCGTGTCATTTCTTTCTACAACAATCTACAGCTAATCCTTGACCAATCTATACATCATTGCACAGTTCAGGTTAGCGTAAGGACCATACCCTTACAATGCACTCTTATGGCATGAAGTGTTTGAGGTTTTGAATATGTAGTTTACCGGTACTCCATTCAAAATTTACTTTTTAATAGAACTTCGTAGAAACTTCTCTGCTGATGCAAACCTTTTAAAGTTTTAGGTTATTCAATGAAAGAATAAATGGGCTTAATGAAAACATTAAGGAAATGTATTCAGGCCTGCATGTAACAATGGCGGGTGGACTATTTTTTGTGACATTTCCGATTGCTACATTGGCATAGACGGGTCATGAATATGTCTATGCCAATGTAAATGGCATAGACATATTCAATGTAGATATGTACTGTATTCTGATGCCAACAAAGCCATTTGAATTGGGGAACTTGATCAAAAAACGTGTTTTTTTGTTGTTTTGTTTTTGTTTTTTTGTTTACATATAAATAGGATAACCATAACCGTCTCCCCATGACAGTTGAGACACTCCCAATTATACTTTTAAAACCAACCTGAAGATGTGGCTAAAAAAATCAAATCTGTAATCAGGAGTAATTCTCTCCATGGTTCTGTCTCCTACACACTAGACAACATTCTGGACTTTTGTATTGTAATTGTATCGTAATGTGCTCTATGTATTTTTGTATTCATTACTATTTTTTAAGAGCTTGCTGTCTGTAATCAGGAGTGATTGTCTGTTCTCTCCATGGTTCTGTCTCCTACACCCTAGACTACATTCTGGACTTTTGTTTTTGTATCATAATGTGCTGTATGTACTTTTATATTCATTATTGTATTCATTATTTAAGAGCTTGCGCACTGCGCAGGGGGTGCTGATGTAAATTATCTTTGGCTATCTCTGCCCCATTTACACAATTTGTAAACTGTTGATTAATGAGCACTGTTTGTGTTAAATAAATGAACAAAAGCTTTAAATGTCTGCATGCAAATGAATGGAACTTTTATTCACCACTTATAGATGAGATGGACAGGACACATTGCTTAGAGCCTGATTCAAACCAGGAACCTTCTGCATGTGAGGCAGCCTCTCTTCCCACTCAGCCACCACTGTCAGATGTATATACTCCGTAATGCTCCTCTAACACCTCTGTTATGGTTGTTGGTTCAAACTTAGTGAAATGTTTCAACTTTCGCTGCTCATCTAAATTCTAAAAGGTCAACAATAACTTCCATGCATTATTCTTCAAGTCTCTGTAGCACAGAGGATGTGTTCATGCCTTCTATACCAGAAGGTTGATGGTTCAAGACCAGTGAAGTGTTTTCTGCCATTTGTCTGTCACTTTCAAAAGGTCTAGTATAACCTCCCCGCAACATCTTCCATGTGCCAGCGTGGCGCAGTCTTAAAGTCAGGGTCTTGAAAACTAAAAATAGCTGAAGGGTCTAGGTTCGAAACTCACACAGGGTCTGCGTTCAAAACTCAATATAAAAACACAAATACAAAACCCAAATAAAATGACTAAAAAGTAACTCAGGGCAAAGTAAAAGGCATCAAACCACCACTGCCAATCAAGCTTAGAAAGTCAAAAATAACCTTTATTTAAAAACTCCTTTCCCCCAGACATTAATATGCAAATTCAACCCCACCTAGGAGGTGGGGTCTATAAAAAGATCCTCCCCTTGGAGGTGTAGCTCCTCCCTCTTGAACCGAAAGCGACCCGGGGAGAGGCAGGCTGGGAGGCGGCCCGGGGAGCTGGCCTGGCCTCCCCGGGGAGGCGGCACGGGGAGGCGGCCGGAGCTCACCACTCTTCTCCAAAAAAACAAGTAAATGAAGGTCTACCCTGAGCAAGATTCAAACCACCAACCTTCGGCTTGAGAGACCTGTGCTTTTCTCTTGCACCACTGGGCCTTTCACACTTAATAGAATTCGGAGGTCATATTTAAGGTTGAGGGGAGAGGTTATGGGTCAAAAGGAGAAAATCCTCAGAAACCAGCTCTACCCCTGATGGATTGAGTGAAACTACTGATATACCCCCTGATGATCAGGGTTCATGATGACTCCACTGAGAGTTAGGAATGACAGAGTAAAAAAGCAAATGTGGGTAACTGACAAACCAACAGTGGAAACTTTTTTTTTTTTTTTACTGATACCCACATTTACTTTTTCATTGGGCAAACAAGATGTTTAGTTTGACTTTGACTTAATGTAATCACTTTGCACACTAGTTATAATGTCATTCACTAGTAACAGACACATTCAAATAAACACCGTTTGACACTTTATTTAGAAAAGAAGGAACATTAAAAGGCAGATAGGATTAAATGCATGAATGGCATGGCAAGACTTCGGGGGGTTGCTAGACCCTGAGAGTGAGAGCTTGGCTTGAGGGAGGGGGGCGGGGGGGTCAGGGGGTTGCCAGACCCTGAGAGTTTGGCTTGAGGAAGGGGGGGTCAAGACTGCAGGGGGTTGCAAGACCCTGAGAGTTTGGCTTGTGGGGGGGGGGGGGGGGGGGGGGGGGGGGGGGGGGGGGGGGGGGGGGGGGGGGGGGGGGGGGGGGGGTTTGGGGGGGGGGGGGGGGGGGGTTGAAGACCTCAGGGAAAGTATGGGGGGGGTGTTGGGGTCAAGAGTTCGGGGGGTTGCCAGACCCTGGGAGTTTGGCTTTGAGGGGGGGGGGGGGGGGGGTTGAAGACCTCAGGGAAAGTATGGGGGGGGTGTTGGGGTCAAGACTTCGGGGGGTTCCAGACCTGGGAGTTTGGGGGGCGGGGGGGGGGGGGGGGGGGTGAAGGGGGGGGGGGGGTTGGGTCAAGACTTCAGGGGGTTGCCAGACCCTGACTGGAGTTTGGCTTTGGGGGGGGGGGGGGGGGGGGGGGGGGGGGGGGGGGGTGGGGGCGGGGGGGGGGGGGGGGGGGGGGTAGGGGGGGGGGGGGGGGGGGGGGGGGCGGGGTGGGGGGGGGGGGGGGGGGGGGGGGGGGGGGGGGGGGGGGGTCGGGGGGGGTTTCCAGACCCTGAGAGTTTGGCTTGAGGAAGGGGGGTCAAGACTTCAGGGGGGTTGCCAGACCCTGAGAGTTTGGCTTTGGGGGGGGGGGGGGGGGGGGGGGTCAAGACTTCAGGGGGGTTGCCAGACCTGAGAGTTTGGCTTGAGGAAGGGGGGGTCAAGACTTCAGGGGGGTTGCCAGACCCTGAGAGTTTGGCTTGGGGGGGTCAAGACTTCAGAGTTTGGCTTGAGGAAGGTGGGTCAAGACTGCAGGGGGGTTGCCAGACCCTGAGAGTTTGGCTTGAGGAAGGGGGGGTCAAGACTTCAGAGGGTTGCCAGACCCTGAGAGTTTGGCTTGTGTGTGTGTGTGTGTGTGTGTGTGTGTGGGGGGGGGGGGGGGGTCAAGACTTCAGGGGGGTGAGAGTTTGGCTTGAGGTCTGAAGAGAGATGTCTGAGGACATACGATATGTCCAATATGTCCAATATGAGACCCCGTCTTGAACCTGAAACTAGAGAACAGAGTTAGTGCAAGGAAAGGGAGAGAGGGGTATGAGTTACGATGCATGAATCACTAGAGGATCATGTTTAGAACCTCACAGCTGATTCAGTGTCTGATTAGGCTACATTGATTAGGCCTTTAATTGGTCTAGTTAGCCTAATCAGACATTGAATCACCTGTGAGGTCGTAACATGGCAGCCACACTTCTGGGAATAGAGAGGGTGGAGCAATGATCAGTTACCATGGCAGAAAAGTGGAGGAGTTAACAGAGGTGGAGTTATGTAATTTACCTGAGGGAGGCTAGAAATGGAGTAGGTTGACAACTACATTCAATTATTCTTAGTTTTAGATGATCCAAAGTTTTTAAATAGTTTTTCCAAACATGTGCTTGTGACCATATCAATTCTTTGATTACATGATTAATTATCAGCGAAATTAGCCACAATTTTACCAATTACCATTGTAAAATTCACAGTTATTAGTCTTGTATTTAGTTAGTAGGCTACATCTCCAAGTTGTTAATAAACATTTCAATCAAAAGCAGCTCTCCTCCACCATTAAGTTTCCTAGCATTTATTAAGCCTATTCTCTTTTCAAACAGAAGGTGATGCGTTTGCACTGACCAGGTGTGCACCTGGTGTGTGTCAGTGAATAAAACAAGCACTCCCCCTCAGCTCTTGTTTTCAAGATGGCAGCTCATGATGTTTATTGAGGAATACCCAGGACAGAAAGTAGCTCATAAAATGTCTACCCATGGATTTTTATGGCACAAAAGCTTTGCAGATCAAAAGAGGGTAATTCAAGCTTTCTCTACAGCTGCAAGGTTGGTGAGTTTGACGTCGTTTAATACAGGCAGATCACAGATGACATTACTCTTAATGGGGGAGTCAATGGACGGAATTGCAACTCTAAATTCAATTCGAATTATAAAAGAATTTAGCGTTGCATTGCGGCTACAGCTAAATATATAATACAGATCTACAGTACACCTCTAAGGAGGTGTAGGCAGCCAAACTAATATCCTATCATTAAGGAGTCAAGGACAGGTGCTCAACCAAATATTTACTTACTGACAAATGTCTAAAGTAACAGGAGAAACAAATAATCACATATCACACATTTGAAACGATTTGTAGGCTCATGATAATTGTGATTATTTTTCTCTTACAGGGATGCAAAGTAGGTACTCAAGCACTGTATTACATTCTTCTCATACTTTTAAGTTTCCCTACCAGCAGATTACTAAATATAGCATACAGATCTACACCTGTAAACAGCCAAACTAATATCATTACTAAGGACAGGTCTTATCCAAATATTTACTTACTGACACATGTCAAAAGTAACAGGACAACAAATGAGCATTTCTGAGCCTGAAACAAGCATTTCTGAGCCTGCATGTTCTCAATCAGCCTAATTACATCCTGCTCTTTCTGGAGTTGTCAGTGACTAGCCAACAGCAACAGGGTTGTGGTTTTGGACTCTAGATGCACTTTGTTTCTTTGTTTACAGTTACAGTATTTTGTTAAACATAGTAATGAATGAACAAACATTTCAGAGTGTGCATGATGTTGTGATTCAGGGCCTAAAGCCAAAAGGATCTCAAGACTGAAAAATATTTTTGCAAATCTGCACAGATAATTTCATTAATCCATTAGAAAATGCAGGAATTCCAAATTATTGACAACATTTTAGTGGTATTTAACTCGGTCCTAAAAGAAAAACCCTTTAACATGGTGAAACACAACTTGACATCAAGTTGTGTTTCACCATGTTAATGTATTTTTTCAGCCCTCCATTTGTAGGAAACACAGAATGGGGTAATTCATGAATTATAATTTCACAACTTTGTCAGCATTTGAGTCATTCCACGAAAATGGTACGATTTGGACTTTTTTTTTTAAATTTTGGCCAAAAGGTTTTACTTTTCTGAATAGTCCACACTATTAAGGACATCTTTACCTATAAGAAAAACATAATTTCCCATCTCAGGAATTCAGTATTTTTTTAAATTATCTCATTAACATGGTAATTGATAACGGAGTTGAGTCAATTAAGTTAATAACGGAGTTGTGATTTTTGTACTAAAGATAGCCACTACTCTAACTGATTCCGTAACCAAGGCATGCCAGGTCTTCTCCTGTTACTGAACTCAGATATATTGTTGAAATAACAAACAGAATTGTTTTATATCATTATTTCATGTAACAGAGTTGAGCTGTTATGATTTACAACCACATGTGAGAGTAAAAAATGCTTCTAAAACGGTGTAAAATAAGGTTTTAAATTGCCACTTTCTGTAGCATGTTGGTCAGAAGAGTTGTAGAATACTTCTTCCTATTGGTGATGTCACTAAAGTCCAGTTAATTGTTGTTATAGAGGCAGAATGACTTGTGTAACGGAGTTGAGTGCAACTGAGGGACACAGCTATATAATGCCATTTAAATGATTAACCATCTATTTATTTAAAAACTAAACATGTCCAGCAATAAAGTACAGATAGATATATATTCTCATGTCATAATTTTGGGATTTTTGTTGATGTTTAATAGTTACAGTATATGTCAACTAACAACTTTCATTGAAGGCCACTGGGGACATGAAAAAAATTGACAAAATAGGGGGTGTCTACTGAAACAAAGTAACATAATTTCTGATATGAAGATAAAATCCATGTAATATTTACAGAATATTAAAGGGAACATTTCAATTGATTAAAAGAATCTTTTAAAAATATTTTTCAGTGATTCAATCAATAAAATACAGCTAAGACTGTCAGAGGGACTGCAAATCGTACCGTTTTCGTGGGATGGCTCATTTATTCTGGAGTGGCTGCAGCTTCCGTCCAGCTGCGATGAACAGCGCTCCAGACAGGAGGCAGAAGAAGCCAGCGACTGGGGCCAGCAGGAAGGATGGTCCACTGTGGACGGCCAGGCGGTGGTAGGCCTGCCGGGGGTGTCCTCTGGACAGACTCTGCTGGGACGCCGCAAACACCTCCAGTGTGTCCAGAACGTGGATCCACATGACGAACATCAGCACCACTCCCAGGAGACACACGCCTGGGGGGAGAGAGAGAGATGGAGTATAGCAGGGGTGCCCAACCTTTTTTGACCCAAGATCTACTTTTCAGCAGCCAACCCCTCCGGGATCTACCAGTCCAATATCAACATTTAAAACCACACGCATCGTTGCCAGCCTGCAGTAACTTCACAACAACACAACACTACTTTGTTTTACCACTTTACTTTATGTCCATATAAGCATAAAGTACAACAGACTTGTCACAAATAGGCCTACAACAGTACAACATAAATACAGACTTGGACAAACACTGCCATTGCAAATGCAATCATAATAAGAACAGTCCAGAATAGTCCATTATAAGTTGCAGAACAGTCCATTACACGTTGCAGAACAATACTGTTGGGATAATTCAGCAGACAACAATCCTCCAAATGAGCCGCTTTATAGACAGACAGACACGCAGACACACACACACGAAGATCACTCTTTTTTTTCTTTTCCACCCCATCCCCCCCCCCCCCCCCCCCCCCCCCCCCCCCCCCCCCCCCCCCATCTTCAGAGATCTACTTGTGATCAGGCCGAGATCTACCGGTAGATCCCGATCTACTGGTCTATACTCAGTATAGAAACATCACCAAACTGATGTTTCTATACTCAGTATAGAAACATCACCAAACTGATGTTTCTATACTCAGTATAGAAACATCACCAAAACAGGACAGGACACCACTGCTATCTGCTAGCCAATATTCAGCCCATGGCAATCTTGCTAACTATAGTAAAGGGCGTTACAGACGGCGAGTCTGAAACGCACACATTATCGCAGCTATTCCATCGTGCCACTCAGTGCTGACAGACGAGAAAAGCGAGAAAAAAAGCTCACAGGATTGAGGTCTAAAATAACGCGCTGGCGTGCAAACAAAACGAGAATGCGCGTAATAAACAACACTGAACGCCTCCAATAACGCCCGGCGTCACACACTCTCTTTATCGCACGTTGTTTTCTGAGAACAAAACGCCGGTCCCGTTGAAAATGAACCAGAATGCGCAATTTTTTACTCGCCGTCTGTAAAGCCCCTAAGGGAAAGTTATGAAAATCTGGGAACTAAAATCATGTGTTTCTAATGGTATCTAATAACATTACATACTAAACTAGATCAGCACTTGTGCCTACTTGTGTGCAACCAGCAAATCAGAAATTAACAAAAACAAATGACGTCACCACCCAAACCGGCCAATGTGAGTGCCCCGACGACAACCACCGACCGCCCACCACCATGCACCGAACGCTTAACTTCTGCCAGCTCCGTTCACGCAAGTTTCTCAATTGTTTTTCACAGGAGGAAAAATATTCTCTATGGGGGTTTTCTCTTTGCAATATCGGTAGAGGGTGGTTGTTTTCTTTGGTGAAGAACAATCGCGTTCTGGCCAAAAAGTCAATGTTATCCATGTGGTTGTGGGCTCATACCGTTTCCACTATAGAAAAGTAGTCTTTCTAATCACACAAGCCGTGTCTAGGCTGATCGGAGGTCCATCCCAGAGATTACATTGTCTTTCACAGAGCTCCACTGCAAAGCAGCTATGGAGCTTTGCACTAGAGCTAGTAGTGTGGTGTCGTTCAGAGTGTCTGCGTCATCACTTTTATGACCTCAGGACTATGACAACAGCTCTGTGTATGTCCACGCGGGCACAGCCAGTCTCTATTTGGACTCGTCTTTGTGGCACAAATCTCTAGCGATATTATCTGGGTGACAAAATCGCGTGATCATCAGGTAAATGGCACGTCGTTCATCCAAACGTCAGCGCTTAAATCAAAGCGTACCATGAAAGTATAGCGTGGGAATAGTGCTACACGTACATGTACGTCGGAGCCATAAAACGGCACACAAGTCGCGCATCATGGACTCCATATTTCACGAGAAACAGGACGGCTCTCTCTGCGCCCAGCACTGCCTCAACAACCTCCTCCAGGGCGAGTATTTCACCCCGGTGGACCTCTCCTCCATCGCCCAGCAGCTGGACGAAGAGGAACGCCTGAGGATGGCCGAGGGGGACACGGGCAGCCACGAGTACCGGGCCTTCCTGCAGCAGCCGTCGGGGAACATGGACGACAGCGGCTTCTTCTCCATCCAGGTCATCAGCAGCGCGCTGGGCAAAGTGTGGGGCCTGGAGCTGGTCCTCTTCAACAGCCCCGAGTACCAGAGTCAGATGATCGAGCCCACGGACGAGCGGGCCTTTATCTGCAACTACAAGGAGCACTGGTTCACGGTGCGGAAGCTCGGGCAGCAGTGGTTCAACCTCAACTCCCTCCTGAGCGGGCCCGAGCTCATCTCGGACACCTACCTGGCCCTGTTCCTGGCGCAGCTGCAGCAGGAGGGCTACTCCATCTTCGTCATCCTGGGGAAGCTGCCGGAGTGCGACGCCGACCAGATCCTGGGCATGGTGAGGGTGCAGCAGCAGCAGCGGCCCAGGCTCATCGGAGAGCTACAGGGAGGCTCCCGCTCCTCGAGTAGCAGCAATGGTGACGGGGGTGGGCTCTCCTCTTACGGCGGGAGCAGACCACCACCTTCCTTTTCGTCCCTGCCCGCGTGGGCCTCCGGAGGCATGGAGATGGACGACGGGCCTATGGAAGAGAGGTTTCAGTTCTGGAGAGCCATGCAGCTCAGCAGACAAGCCATGGACGAGGAGGACGAAGACGCCGACCTTCGGCAGGCCATAGAGCTCAGCATGCGAGGGGGAGGTGGCGGTTTTGGTGGTGGTGGCTGTGCAGCAGCGGCGAGTAAAAGCTCTGTGGAATCCAACGTAGGAAACGTCAAGAGTGGCAGGTGTGAAAAAGCGACATCGGCGTCATCTGCGTCGTCCGCAACCTCATCAACAGTGGGGACGGGGCGAGTGATATCAGAGGGCACCCAGACTGAGATACCTGCAGCGGAGGAACTGCGTCGGAAAAGACAGGCCTACTTCGACCGGCCGTCCAACCAGCAGCAGCAGCAGCAACCCCGGCAGGCAGAGCGCGACGCGTCAGGCAGCAGTAGCAGCAGCGCCGGCAGCGGCTTAGGATCACAGCGCTGTGACAGGGACAAGAGCCCTGCAAAAAACAAGCCCTATAGACAGTAAGATGGTGGAGAAAAGGCTTCTCTGATCTGCCTCGATCTTTGGGGGAAGATCACGTGGGTTGATGTCAAGCAGTGACCAGTGAGGGAAGTTCCAGGTGGTCCCCAGTGCAGCTAAATGATGGAGTTGGTAAGGGCTCTGCGGGATACACGTCAGTTTGGGTCCGCACTACTTCAAAATATAAATTTTGATTGACATGTCGCCAAAAGTATGGAAATTGTAGGCATAGTCTTATCCAGCAGTAACAAAATA
This sequence comes from Benthosema pterotum, assembly GCA_039105355.1. Taxonomy (NCBI): domain Eukaryota; kingdom Metazoa; phylum Chordata; class Actinopteri; order Myctophiformes; family Myctophidae; genus Benthosema; species Benthosema pterotum. The sequence continues at coordinate 17,410,001 of CM076988.1, forward strand.
TTCTTTAGTTTTGACTCGAGAGGCTAAATCTCATCAGTCAGTGGTCCCATGGCTCAGACGTTGAATGACTAATGGGACTTGATACGAAAAGGTTTTGAAAGCCACTGCAGTGTCTAAAATCTGTCTTATTCTAAAGCCACTGCAGATGGGAATATAATAGCCAGGTAGAAGGCAGAGCCACGTCTCTGCCTCCGCGTTCTACAAACATAGTTTGCTGATGATGTACAACTGCAAGAGAAGAAATGACAAAAGGCTAGTTTACTCTCACTGAACTAGTACTGTATGTGATGAGGGAAAGGGGTACATACACATAAATCCAGTTGTTTATGAGATGATGTATGCTGATGTACATATGCATAATGGTCAGAGCTCCCAGTCATTTTTTCCTGTTTCTAACCCTTTCAGCCGACAGTATTCCATAATTAACTTTATTTGATGCTGAAATATGAATATTTCAGGTTTTTCAAAAACCTTAGGTCAGGCCTAAATGGGCTAATTGAGCTTTCCTTTTTTAGGGGTGCAGGCACCTCCTACTGTATGTGTATTCACTATTAGTGTAAATTAACTTGACATCTTGGTAGTGATTTTGACATCATAGGGTCTGAGCAAACTGGCTTTTTTGACCTACACAAACTGTAATATATTAATACTATGTGTTGTTTTCAGCTTAAATTAATAGTTAAGTATCAGCATTAATCACTATTACAATGTTATTGTCTTTTTTATGGCAGATTTGTATTTAGCTCATAATTCAAGTTATTAGATAACTGGTGACAAAGCAAAATCCACAAAGTGACCAACGTCCTGGTTGCAACTTCTTTGTTAGTGTTGGTCCCGGTCGTGGGTAGTTGCTTGTGGCTACGACTAGTGAGCAACTAGCAACTAGCAACCAAGTCGCGAGACTCGCGACTACTTGCTTATGGCCGCGACTAGTTTATAGGTTGGTGGTGACCCTAAGCGCGGTAATAGCCTTCCTTACAACGGAGCAGTGCATATTCACCAACATGGTCGCTCGTAGCTACTGGATCTCTCCCTCCATATTAGAGAATTAACTAAATGCATTTGATAACTAATCTGCCCTCAGAGTGCCAACCTGTGCGCAAGCAGAGCAAGCGACCAAAAATACTTAAAGAAAACTTTATTGTTGACAACAAAACGTAAGGCTATAGCCTTGTGTTTTTTCGACATTTTTCAAAAATCCTCATAATGATGAAAAACGGCATGGTGTGCAAGACCCTAAGGCTATATAGCCTTCCGTTTTTGCCAGAATTCGTCAGGCTATAGCCTTGCGTTTTTTTTAAATTTCGACATTTTTCGAAAATCATCAAAAATCCTCCAAATGCTGTGCAAGACCGAGAGGCTATAGCCTTGCGTTTTTTCCAGAATTCGTCATTTTTGTCATTTTTTCGAATTTCCTCAAAACAATGAAAAAAAACGTAAGGCTATAGCCTTTTTTGAAATTTCGATATTTTTCGAAAATGCTCAAAAATCCACAAAATGATGAAAAACGACATGCTGTGCAAGACCGTAAGGCTATAGCCTTGCGTTTTTGCCAGAATTTTTTGTCATTTTTCGAAAATCCTCAAAAAGATGAAAAAACGTAAGGCTATAGCCTTGCGTTTTTTCGAAAATTCGACATTTTTCGAAAATCCTCAAAGATCCTAAAAATTATGAAAAGCGGCATGCTGTACGAGACCGTAAGGCTAAGCCTTGCGTTTTTGCTAGAATTCGTCATTTTTTGTCATTTTTCAAAGATCCTCGAAACAATGAAAAAAAAACGTAAGGCTATATCGAAATTTTGACATTTTTCGAAAATCCTCAAAAATCCTCAAAATGATGAAAAACGGCATGCTGTGCAAGACCGAGAGGCTATAGCCTTGCGTTTTTTCCAGAATTCGTCATTTTTTGTCATTTTTCGAATTTCCTCAAAACAATGAAAAAACGCAAGGCCTTACGTTTTTTTGAAATTTCGACATTTTTTGAAAATGCTGGTGCTGTTGTTTCTACAAGCATCAAGCTCATTTGGAAGAGCAATGTCTTACTATGTCATTTATTTAGAGATTTTTTTTTTTTTTTTTTTTTTTTTTTGAAAAAGACTACTAACTTGAGTGGAATATCAAACTTCATGTTGTCTATGTGATGTCTAGTACATTACATCTCTAGTATGAATGACATGTGAGATTGTAGACTGCCCATTTTAACTGATCCAAAAATGGTCGCAACAGGCAGCGCGACCATCTTTACTTAGTTGCGACCGGTGAAAACCGCTAAAGTTGTGTTTCACCATGTTAATGTTTTGTCAAACAAAATGACCTGTCAGGCTACATTTGGTTCCATTTGTACGCTCTGAGAAAAAAAAATCTTAAAAATGGGTGGGATTTTCTTTAAACATTTGGTTAAGGACCTGGTAGCAACCAGTTAGTCGTCACGACCAATATTAAGTAACCAAATCAAATATCAAATAACCACCACCCCCCCCCCCCCCCCCCCCCCCCCCACCAAAATCTAGTCTAGAGTGTGGATATTCAATGTCATGTGTTCATGCTCTATTTTCGGAACACTGGGGGTGAATTTTTCAAGTATCTGGGAGTACCCATAATTACATAACCCTTTATGAAAAATAAAAAGACAATTAATTTGACCTTCAGGCAGCAGTAGGTGCTGTACATGAATGCAGCATGCTTACCTCCCAAAAGCTGAAAAGCCCCGCCCACTTTATAGAGTCTGTGATTGGCCAGTGGGGCAGCGCAGACAACCAGAAATCCACCAATCACCACCGTGGCCACGCCTACTATGAGGAAGACACTCCAGAAGGTCCTGAAAACTGTGAACAGGATAGCAAAAATGCATCACCTTTTTTACACAATGAAACCTCACATTATTTACTATTGTACACCCTGCTGACAAGTCCACCCAAACCCGCATAATTTGGTTTACTTCAAACGGATGTTGAGTTCTTTCACTTCATTACAGTTATTTAGTTCAGTTTAACATCAAGCATTTTACAATGAAGATCTATAATAGATCCAAGCTGCTAAACAAGCAATCAGCCTGGGTGATGAATCTAAAATAACACACACTTAAAGTTCTTTTACACCAACTGGTCAAGACTGTCTTGACGCATGTCCCTGCTGTGTGATGTGTTTTGTTGTACGTGTCCCAACCGTTTCAATGCTTGGGACAATGTGGGACAACACCAAGGGGACAAGACCGTTTTAGTGTTAACTCTTGTGACCGCTTTGACCCAAGCAGTTGCAAGGTGACTGAAAAGGAGTGAAAATGGCTTGGACTAGATCAGACACTAGGGCAGGGGTGGGCAATTATTTTTCCCAAGGGGCCAAATGAGATACATAACATATTGTGGAGGGCCAAGACTAAAGGCTGAACTAAAGTCTGCGTAATATTAGTTTAATTTCAACACGAAAGTAAGGTATCAAACTTTTTGATACCGGGGCCCTGTATTTATTCAGTATTTGAGCCACAGAGGACGACCATTTGATGACATTTTAGCTGCACAGACTAGACCAAAATAAAGATTTCTTTTGTTTTTGTTCACAATACCAGGCTGGATTTGGGAAACCAAACAGCCAAACATAGACCAAAAATGACCATTCCTTCACATTATCTGATTGTGTAGATTTTAGGTAATTCAGATGATGAATACAGTATTTTAACTCTTGAGAGCGTAAACATTGAACCAAATGGACCCGCGAGGGTCCATTTGGTTCCATGTTTACGCTCTCAAAGAGTTACATCTGTTTAACCAACGTTCCATATTGAACTGGAATTTTCTCAAGGACCACTGGTGGTCCCCGGGCCGGTCAGAGTGAGCCAAAGGGCCGCATTTGGCCCCCGGGCCACATAATGCCCAGGTATGCACTAGGGCCTAGATTTCAATCACCGCTAAACCCCTTATTGCTTCTTTGCCTTTTTACACAATAGTTAAAATGGCCAGTTTGTAGACTGAGCATAGAAGAATAGGGATAGGGGGTTTAGTGTGTGATGAAAATGAAGTCCTAGATCTAGACAGACACAGGTATAAGCAGTCCCATGTGAGTGCCTTGACGTATTCAGCGAAATAAGACACCAACATTTCAAGGCATAATTGATTGATGAGTGATAAAAGCATACAGTAATTAACACAAAGAGTGAAAGTTACTGAAGTTATGAAGCTACCTCTGTAAGTAAGTCACTCTATGCTGTTGTAATATCAAAGTCCTTTGGTCAAAGACTCTTTAGCCCTAGTCTGAAGTCACATAAGCATGGGACCTGTCACTTTCCTGACTCTGTTTATGCAGTTTATGACCCCATCTCTTCAGAAGGTGCCTCAAAGCATTTTGTTGAATTTACTATTTAGACAAAATGTCTGTGGGTGCAACCCACACGTTTAGCAGTGTTAAGTACTTCCTCCAGCACTCGTCGTCGATGGGAATAGGATGGAGGTGATCCACAGACCAAAGCGGGGGCAGGTGGCGGGGCTTCATGTGCGTGACGAAAAGGCGTCTCCATCGGCGTTGCAGCTCCACCAAACCTTGCGGGCCTTTCGCCGCGTGGGCGCGCACCACCTTCAGCCCGAAGGGCTCGTAGGCCTCGCTGAAAACCTTGTAGCAGAGGCCACAAGCCTCCCGCAGCACCTGCGGACTCAGCGGCATGTTGCTGCACACCTCCTCCTTCAACGTCTCTGCGTTGTCGTGATAAAACCCTCTGACGATGGCCTCCAGTTCTGCGCGACGTTTCTCCGGAAGGCCATCCCTGGCGGAGAGGAGAAGTCCGGCGACCGAGCGCACGCGCCGCAGGTAAGAGTCCTTCGTGCGGCGCACGTCCTCCTCGATGCCACACTCCTCGGCCAGCTGTCGCCTGAATGCTTCGTTGTGGCCGACGCAGGCAGCGTGGCAGATGATGCACAGCATCAAGACGTCGTGGGAACTGTGGCTCTTTAACCCTTTGGGGAAATGCCGCCTGTACTCGTAGGGCACAATGCATTTGCGTACGTACGTTGGATCAGCTTTGCCACACACAACGCAGACATTCTCTATGGAGCCACGATAGTAATCCTGGCTATTCGAACCGTCGGGACGACGCCGCGGTTCAAACCGCAGCCGCACCGTGAAAGGGTCTTTGCTTCGGAGCTCTCCACGATCTTTGGAGATGTACCACATTGCTTTCCGCTTGTCACAGCTAGACAGGAGCTGGTCGTCTGGGGCATAAAGGAAGCAGTTGTCGTACATGGGCCTTTTCCTGGCAAGGAGAGGTGGTGCCTTTCTCCTGTTTTTACGAGGGTCTGGGACTTGCACAACTCCGGACCCCGGGCCATCATCACAAGGTGGTTTCCCGAGTCTCTGTTTCCGCTCTCCATCAGAGATCTTCTCGCAGTCTAAAACTATCTGGTGTCTGAAAGGCACATCGATCAGGCCCTTGCAGCGGACAGCCAGCTGAGAGTAGGTACAACCAGCAGTGTTGGGGGAGCCGGCTCCGGGGTAAAGGCCCAGGAGATGGAAGAATATGGCGATGGAGACCTGGGAATCTCTCGCCGCATAGGTGATCTGCTCCGGCGTCAGCTGCTCGGCCTCCCAGTCGCTGCAGCGCAGCTGTGGGGATTTGTCGAGAGACACATTCAGCACATCCACGGCCAGCGACTGCAGACTGAGTCCATTGCAATTAAATGCAACGTTCCCGCCGTGTCTCAAGGCAAGGTGGCGCAGGTCGACCGCGCCACGCAAAGACAACGGGCCGCAATCCTCCCGGGCAAGGCGCTTCCCGTCGTCGTAGCAGCCCACTCCAACTTTCAGGATGTGGGGATCGCAGAGGACTTTGACTAGGCCATGTGGAAAGGGCTGCCGGCCGCGGCGGAAGGACACCAGCCTCACCAGTATGCAAAGCCCCGAGTAGGACGCGATCTGCAGCAGGGAGACGGCTGGGGTATCGGTGTTTGCTGAGACCCATTCACAGTCAATGCCGAGGACAGGGAAGACTGACAGGTCCTGTCGCAGCGAGGGCCACACCTGGTCCCACTGCTCTTCAGAGATTACCACCAATGGCTTCACCCCCAGCAGGCGCTCGGGAGACGGCAGCGAAACGGAAGGAGACAGTTGTACAGTAGCGGTTTGACAACCAACGGCTTCAGTCCCCTTTTCAGTGCAATGTAGTGTTGTTGGTGCAGTCCTGCAGTCCAAGGGCTGAAGTTCTTCTTTGGCAAGAGTGGATGACACAGGTTGTGTCATCCGAAACGCCTGCCACGCCTGCCAGACCCATCCCAAAGAGACTCCTAGCTTTCTTGTTAGAATGGTGGTTAGGGATCGTTGTAGCGTCATCACATCTATTAACATTAGCGGGGTGAAACCTTGCAAACTTTTCGCCTCGTATTGAATAAATGTTTTTACACTACTACCTATTTTTTTGCCTTTCACGCCAGCTACAGTACCTTAGTGACTGTTGTTTACACTGTATGTTGGCCACAGTAGATGACTTCAGGGATCTCTGTATATCTGCTGAACATCGATGGCATAAGGTGATGTCACGAGGCGTGACCATATGGGACGTGACCAACTGACTGACGGGAAAGAGTTAAAGACGTAATCGGTTGTATTACCCCTAATTACCTAGGCTACTCTTCAACTCTGAAAAAAGAAAAAAAAAATCCATAAAAGGCTATTACTTCCTGGCAATAAACATCAATGAAAGCCAATAAGAATTAAGCTAACTTGTTTTTTTTTTATCCCATTTTTGAATCGTCCTCCACAAACACAGGTGGTTGTGATTACAGTCAGAAATACTTTGTTTTTAATCCCATTCTGGCACCAAGACAGTGTATTATTCAAACAATCATCACGTTGTTGAATATATACCAGTATCTGAACACATTATATGGTAGAAATAAGTCACATAGCAGTAAAGTGGCAGAGCTGAGTCACTATTGTAAACAGTCCATGTATTGTTGCCATCCCATGCATCCTGCATGTGATTGGTTCAGAAATTGGTTCCATTTGTACACTCACAAAAAAGGTCCTAAAAGAAAAATCATTAACACAACTTGATGCTGTCATCAAGTTGTGCTTCACCATGTTAATGATTTTCTATCATGTCCACACAACATCTAAGGGATATTAATTACATAGTAAATTTTGCAGATGGGTGGAATTCCCCATTAAATGATACCCACCGATGGCAGAGTCGGCTGCAGAGTGGTGTGAATGCCGGGGCTGGTGGAGGACAGGGAAGGGGAAGAGGAATGCAGGCTCACACACCTTCACACCGGGATGACTGACTGAAGACAACAACAGAGCCAAGATCACTGACAATATATGTTATGTGATGTTATGTGCCCCACAAACCCCCCCAAACTAAAGATTTCCTTTGCTTCTGTCCATGACCGTTAATCTTCTAGTTGTATAGATTAGGACTGATTCACATGATGAATATTTTAACTCTTGAGGGTGTAAAATGAAACCAAATGGACCCGCAAGGGTCCATTTGGAGAATGCCCTGCTTACAGATCCAGAAGCTCCAGGCAGAGAAGAGGTCTGGGCTGCCCCTGAACTCACACCTCCACAGCAGGCCTTCATGGAAGAGACGCACACCCTGTCCATCCTGGAGATCAAAGAAATCCTGAATTATTATTCTCACAATAATGAATCCAGGAAATATCAAAATAACTCAAAATACAACTAATGAAATAATTAGTCTCCATCACCCAAAACAGCAGTTCTGCTGCTGCTGGAACGGATCGGATCATCATCGTCATCAGTGTTTAGAAAGGCTCATATTTTACAGACGCGGTCACAGTCAGTTGCTATTGAGCCACTAAACATGGCCGCTTTGTTCATCTACTGCCATCTGAACTGGATTGAAGGGAAAGCCAAAACAAACGTGGCGCTGTGGATCGGCGTCAACATTAAAGGTCTCAACGTTACATGTATAATAGATCAAATTAATCAAAGATTAAAGTGGGGGTCACTGAACCTTTAAAGGGATAGTTTCAGTGACCCCCACTATATATCATTAAAAGGTGCTAAAAAAACATTCAAGGCGTTCTTGGCAAGGATGCACTTTGCATATACTGTAAGTGAGTTAATGTCAGGGTCGGATTGACCATTGGGCGTACAGGGAGGTCTCCCGGTGGGCCACGACCCGTAGGGGGCCGGTGGTATCACGGTATGATTAAAAGCACCGGTTTTCAACCTTTTTGATCCCAGGGCCCACTACTCATTCAGAATTTTAAGCCACGGAGGACCACCATTTGATGACATTTTAGCCCCAACAGACCCCCAAACCTAAAGATTTATTTTGCTTTTTGGTCCACAATTCCAGGCAGGATTTGAGAAACAAAAACAGTCAAACATCAAAATGACCATTAATCTTCTACATTTTGTAACTAGACCTGGGCCAATTTAGATGAATATTTTAACTCTTGAGAGTGTTAACATGAAACCAAATGGACCCTTGCGGGTCCATTTGGTTTCATGTTTACGCTCTCAAAGAGTTACATCTGGTTAACCAAGAACAGGTCCATCACGTGCTGGTTGTGGTGGGCCGGTCTAGGCCAAATCACGCTAAAAATGTCCGGGCCGATTTTTTGCCCAGTCCACCACTGGTTAATGTGGTGCCACAATGTGGTACTTTCTAATCTAAACTCCACTTTTGTAGTACTAGTATCAGCAGTGAACTCACAGAAGCCTTCTTCTCATGTACAGAGAGCTCCAGCAGCAGCCCTTCGTCATCTTCATCCTCCTCCTCAGAGACCAGCAGCCAGTACTGGGTCCCACAGGACAGCAGCATGCAGAGGACCCCCGTGGACCCCCACAGACCAGCCAGGAACAGCACTACATGGACCCTGTCATCGGGAGACATGTCCGACCGGGCTGTCTTTCTGTTGCTATAACTCTGTCTAATGTGGAGAGGAGAGGGTGTCTAATGTGGAGAGGAGAGGGGGGGGAGCGGTGGGACTGCATGGCAGACTTCATGGTATATGGTTACAGATGTTTATTTTTATTTTATTTTCCACAAACATACTGTAAATAGCAATGAGTCAATGCTATTTTGGAGTACAGTACAGACCCCCCCCCCCACACACACACACACGCACGGGTGACCAGATGTAAACTGTTCATTAGAGGAACAGAAGTATTGCATGTGTGCGACCAGTGGGAAATGCGTTGCCAATGTTGAATGAGCTCATAACTTTTTTCTATAATGTAATGCATTGCGTTATGAATGAACCCATGGCAGCTCACAATGTAATAAACCTTCATAATGGCCCATATTGTTGGGAAAGGTCTTACAGTGTCATTTTTACTATATTTACATATTATACACTTGTATCATGAGTCGAGAGCCAGTACCAATATGAGCTGATAATGACAAATTAGGGCCGGTACTGATACTTTTCCGATCCCCATGCAGTATTTGCCGATACGGTTCCTACAAAGTATGCATCCGAATGGGGTTTGCTATTGAGTAGCCTCGACACCCAGGCTTTCACCGCTTTGCGTTTTGTCCGCGTTGCACGAAAAACGGAAAGGCCGGTCTAATTTGTTAGCCTCCCGCAGCTCCTGCGGACTCAGCACTGCGTCACTGTGCACCGCCTTTTAGAGCTATTCGTCTCATTTGGTCCAATTATGACATTACTAATGACATTACTTATAAAAATCTTTTTCTCATGTCACCATTAGGTCATCTCCTAAACCGGCCAATCGGTGTACGTCGAGGGATGCCCAACCGCTGGCCGGAAGTAATGAAGACTCAATTGTTTTTTTCTTCATTGAACTTTGGCCTCAGGTTTTGGCCCCTGGACTATTATAGGTGGAATTGGGAATTGGGAAAAAAAGATTCTAGGTCTGCTGAAATGCGGGTGTGTGCGTGCGTGCGTGCGTGCGTACAAGTGCACATAGCAAATTCACAGGACCATGCTCGCGTACACATGCTTGCGTTATCGCTCCGCAATAGTCACAATGCAGTGCACAACCATTCCACGTCATTAGACCATCGGTTCCCAAACTTTTTGGGGAAAAAGGACGTCCCCAAAAAAGACACTTATTAGCCCACAGGCGTTTTATGGCTCTCTAGCAGTGATTTTCTATCACTTTAATTTCAAGCACATGCCCGGTTTTACATGCATTAGTCTATGACATCCATTTACATCTCTGCATGGGACCCTTATTGTTTTATGGTAAAAACTGTTAATTTAACCCTGGGAGTGTACAAATGGAACCAAAAGGACCAATAACAATTAAATAACAATTAAATGTGGTTACATTTGTATACAGACCCATAAGGGTCCATTTCATTCCCTACTATTATTTAGTTAGACCCCTGTATCTCCCACAAGGACCACTGGGCATCCACAGACAACATTTTGGGAACTAATAATTAAATGAGGAAAACAAAAGAATGTTTGATTGGTCAATATACTGCTGTTTCTTTTAATTGTGTTTTGGTATAAGGACACCTCAAGCTCACTTGGAAATGCCGTGAATTTGTGTACATACTGTAATCAATGTTTCCTTCTTTAGGATCTGGAGGGAGGAATAGGAAAATAAAAAATAAAATAAAACACCTTGAATGCCCTTCAACAACTTGTCAAGAAAATAAGAAAAAAATAAAGAAAAAAGGATTAGCTGGTCAAGTTAAACTTGTAAAGGACGTCTTGAAGCCCTGTGTTGTACCTCTGATGTGCATTTACCGGAAATAGAGCGCCGAAGTCACTCACTCACCCTGATTCACTGAAGAAAACTACTCTTCGCCCATCATGTTATAATACTCTATGGAGTATTATATTATGGTGGGTGTCGCATGGTATCATATAAACCAGTGTGGTTAAAACAGTAAACAGCCTCTGCGATAGGGTCAGGGAGTTGTGTCTCTCCGTATCATTTATGACAGTTAGATTTTTGCTAGAAACAGACAGTATCCAATGACTAATTCAGCAGCAGTAACATTGTAGCGCTTTCTCTTAGTCCATTGATCCTTCATATCAGTAATAATGAGTGGGCAAAAAATATCAATATAACACAACACTCAATGCCAATTATTACCAGGAAGACGCATCCAGTATACACTTCATATTTTGGCAAGTCCAAATATGGAGTATATGGGCGCACAGAGACATTTCCTCCTGGCTTAAACGGTTAAGTGATCCACTGAGTTAAATTAAAAAAAGTACATGAACCCGTGGACTTGGCGCCCTCTACCGATATCGATGCCAGACTTCGGTGCTCTATGGAATTCCGTATCATTGTTTATAGTGTTTTAAATCGCTCTGAGGATGTGTATATAATCCTGCTTCCTTCTTGATCCACCGACAACATAATTATATAACAACATACTGTATAACCCAACAACCCATATACAACAGAAGTGCATTTGTACAAGAGTCGCATCCATTAACTAACAATCAGTGGTTCCCAAAACTTTTACGTCAAGGAGCCCCAAATTGACAATAACAATTAGTCCCCCATTTGAAAAGATATGCCAGGGACGTAAGAGAATATTTTTACAGCTTTAGCAGTGATTTTAGTAGGGTTTTTTGCAACCCTTTTTGCAACCCTTTTTTTCCCCACTCGTTGACAATTAGCCGTTCTCAAAACCACAGCTTTTGGGACAGGATTTAGTCACTGTCCAATGCCAATACAAATAGTTTAGCAACAGTTGTTATGCAGGTCAAGCTTTCCCCTGATAGCATGCCTATTGGACAAGGACGGATTGGCGAGGGATTTAGTGAACTCATTACATAATGTGATCCTGGACTCAACACACCCTCCACCAACCTGGGGAGGCAGCGGACTGACCTCATGCTTCCTTCAATGCATGAGGACTCCTCCAAGGTGCCGTCTTGTCATCTGACAGGGGGGAGTTTCTCTGGTTGGACATAGCTGGGGAAGGAACACGTTATTCCAACCAGTTCCTGTCCCCTCCATCAGGCGCCCCGGCTGGCCAGGGGGAGGCAGTCTAGAGACCAGGATTGAGCAGTCATTTTCAACCATTTTCATCTCATGGAGCACAGTTCACAATAATGTGACTGTTCACGACTGGGGCTACATCTTTGCGGTAACTTGAGTATTAGTCACTTGAAAATATGCAATCATAGCTTCAAATCGACTGTTTGATCCACCAGTTTTAACGATATGGCTTATAAAGCAATATCTTGCAGAGAAACAGCAAGTTGAGAAACAGGCTTGAAAGGTTAACTTCTGATGACTCTAACATCACACCCATAGCTACATGTTTAAGCTGTTATTTTATGCTTGCATGTCAAATTCAGCTCTGATGTTTATTTCAGACATGCTCTAGTATGTATAGTCATTTTGCATGAAAGTAAATACAATCACTATTTCTCCTGTACTGAACAGTTGGTCTTACTTAGCCTCAGTCACAAGCAGTCACTAATGAGTGTGCACAAATGGAAATAAATGGACCGACTTGGTAATAACAGGTCCATTTGTGCCCCTGTCCAAATTTACAGAGCCATTAAGAGTCCAAAACCAAACTCGCGTTCCAAACTATCATCATTTAGCTGGGGACCCCCTGGACCCCCCTCAAGATGCCCACTTTTGGGAACCACTGAACTACACATTCCAACCCTGTGAGGAGGATAATCATAACAACAACATATATTATCAGGCACATGGAAATTAAAGATTTGATCCCCTGTTTATTACTCCGGCAGGTAAAGGTTTTTGTTTGTTTGTTTCATGATGCTTTTTTGTTTTTACTTTGTCCCTGCTGTCCTCTCATGGGTGAGGAGTCGGACACTGCCGTTCTTTTTTTTTTTTTACCGTTTAGTTTGGTCCATTGTCGTTTTAAGTCGAATGATCAACATGCGTCTGTTGGCGCATCCGTGAAAAAAAAGGCTATTGTGTACTTCCACAGTATGTGTGGTCTGGTCCAACACCATCTCACATATCATAGTACAAATGAACGGATTTGATGCCCCATAGATAAAACTACTAATAGAGCCAAAAGTCTGTAGATATGACAAATGAGATAGCTCCCCACTGACAGAGCAGCGCCCTCTCTGCCCAACTACTGCCACGTGAAGCGCTGCAGATACGTTTAAACTACCATCCGATAGGTATCACGATACATGGACGATATTGGTTCATGATGCCGATCTGATATGCTACAATGATTTGAAATGCAGTAATTATTTAGCTATTAAATATGTGTGAAACTTGTGTATAGTGCAGGTTTTTATAATGGATATAAATACCAGTACAGTGATCCGGCATATGATGGACATGGTATTTGAACACGTGTTTTTCTACTTAAAACGTAATTAGTATTGGGAACCATTCAATACAGATTCCTTACATAGCAAAACAACGCGATACAAAGTCAAACGATACATAAGGATATACTAATCAATACTATATCGTTACACCCTTATTAAAGGATATAAAACCTCAATGTCCGCACTTGAGGGTTTGTGAAAGCCACACCACTGTCACACAGCAGTAATATATGAAATATATGAACAGACTTCTGGCTCTGTTAGTAGTTTATCTATGGAATGGAACTCCCGTTCATTTATAGTATAGATTATGTGAGATCAGGCGGTCTGGTCTGGTGTACGCTGCGGTGGCAGGTAGGGAGGGAGGGAGGTCCTCGCGTCATCCCGTTCCCCTCTTCGGCGCGCGGTGGGTCCCTGGGATTAGGACATCACTCCGAATACCGGGTTGTGGCGGCAAATGCTGGGGCCGATTTCTTCATAGTCCTTCTTGGTGTGGCACACTTGGTAGAATTCAGGCTGGAGCAGAAAACATAGATGAATGTCAAGGTTTTTTTTTTTTTTTTTTTTTTGAAAAGTACAAGGCAGTGATGAACCCATGCGCATGGATCCATTTGGTTTAGTCCCTCGCACCTTGTGGCAGAGGAGAGGGCTGGAAGTCTTACAGAGACACATTTTTCAATTGAAGAAATGTAGTCCAGGAAGGAAGTGAGATTAGTGTCCAGCGCAGAGACACTACACACAGTAGGACAAACTACAGAATAATATAAGACTGATGTGGTTGGTGTTGCTACTCACAGTGGATGCCAGCATGGACCCTCCAAACCACACGGCGTATCTCTGCATGTGATGGGTGATGACCTGCACATCGATGGGCTTGGGCTGAACATACACACACGCACACAGTTGTTTTAGTTATCATGTGATGAGTGACAATGACCTCATGTACATTGACCTGCCAGTGTGCAATGCCCTACTAACAGTCACTGTAACATGCGTAATCACTCCTTCAAAACCACTCTCAAAGGGCAGCTACAGAAAGCTGCAATTCAAAACTGACCTCTGTAAAAAAAAAAAAAACACTATGATCAGACATCTACATTACACTACATTGTAATGGTGCAGAAGAAAGCACTGGCACCGAATAAAAATCCTTTTTAGATGCTTCATTTACGTCTGATGGACACACGGTGGATGTGTTTCGGCCAAATTGCACATTTTTATCCACAAGTTTATTAGTTCCTTTTCTGCTCAAAATGAGACAAACTAGGATGTTTAAAAGCCTTTAAAGCCTTTTGACCTGCCTCCACTCAGCTCTATAGCAGGGGTTTTCAACAGGTGGTCCGGGAACCCAGGTGGACCCTGAGAGGGTTCCAGGTGGTCCCCAGCTAAGTTGTTTAACCAGATGTAACTCTTGAGAATGTGAAAATGAAACCAAATGGACCCTGGCGGGTCCATTTGGTTTCATTTTTACACTCTCAAGAGTTAAAATATTCATCTTCATCATCTTAATTAGCCCTACACAACTAGAAGATTAATGGTCATTTTGATCTGTATGTTTGACTGTTTTGTTTCCTAAATCCAGCCTGGAATTGTGGACAAAAGCAAAAGCAATCTTTAGTTTTGGGTTCTGTGGGGCTAAAATGTCCTCAAATGGTGGTCCGTGGCTTAAATCCTGAATAAATGGTGGTCCCTGGGATGAAAAAGGTTGAAAACCACTGCTCTATATTGATCTTACCTTTAACTTTCCTCCACTCAGCTCTATATTGATCTTACCTTTAACTTTCCTCCACTCAGCTCTATAGTGATCTTACCTTTAACTTTCCTCCACTCAGCTCCTCGCTGAGCTTCAGTCTTCCGTCCACGGTCCTCTTCAGGTCTCTCTGCAGACGTCGACCAAAGTCCCTGAACATGGTGGAGCCGCCGGACAGCACCACGTTCTGCCGCACAACACAGACAAACAGTCACATTTATGAAAAACACCTGAACATGGTGGAGCCGCCGGACAGCACCACGTTCTGCCGCACAACGCAGACAAACAGTCACATTTATGAAAAACACCTGAACATGGTGGAGCCGCCGGACAGCACCACGTTCTGCCGCACAACGCAGACAAACAGTCACATTTATGAAAACAGGACTCTTTTTTATTTTTTTGCACTCTAACTTAAAACCACATGAACACTAGCAGCCAGGCATACATTCTGTGAGAATAACCATTCAATCGATAGAATCAAAGTTTATTTACAGCCAAAGACAATAAAAGACATCTGCCTGAGATTAAGGCAGATCACAAAAGATACACAGGTACATTACACATCACACCTGTGTGAAGTGAGGGGCTGCCTGATCAACAGGGCATTTGTGTTAGCGACAGAACATTGATTTCTCTTTGTTTTTAATGGTGTTTTATAAAACAAACACGGTTGAAAAACAAACGCTTATGGGGTGGGCTAGCGACCATCAAAAAACCTTCTAATACCTACTAGAAGTAGTAACAGTAAGTACTGTTTAGAGCCATTATTAGCATTCTAATATCTACTAGTATTAACAGTACAAACAGGTCATGTAGGGAGCATTACCTTGTACAGTGGACGTCTGACATCAATAGGACAGTTCTGGATCACCTCGTCCACCACCTCAGAGATGGGCTGGGTGAAGTCTGGGTTGGCAAACTGCACGCACACACGCACACGCACACACACACACACACACACAGTGAAATAACCCACAAATCAACTGCCTGAATCATCAGGATTGGAGCTGGATCGAGACCGCTCTCAGAGCAGATAAATGCCAATTCCCTATGAATTTCATAAAGATAACATCTCTCTATGATCAAATAAACTAAATTAAACTAATGGTGGAGAATTTGGGTTAAGCTTGAGTCCTCCAGTTGGGCAATCACTACTAGTAGTAAATGTGGGTCACCTCTGGGTGGTAGATGACTTGTCGAAGCGTTCAAAGCCCATGTCCTCCTTACCTCTGGGTGGAAGAAGATCTCTGGTCCCAGGAAGCGTTCGTAGCCCACGTCGATGGAGAACTCCTTCTTGCTGACGGCGTTGACCCCCGTGTACTGTTTGATCCACTTGGAGCCGTCCGTGTCGTACTTACTGAACTCCTTCACCAGGTCAGGACACACGTAGCTGTAGCGCTCCTGGGGGCGAAAATACAAGTGGTGACTTTGTTGTTACCTTTTCACACTGATGAAAACTAAATAAAGGCTAAGCTATGATGAAAAGTAAACTAAATATAACGACAATTTGTGAACAAATAAATACTAAAATGTCTGACAGAGACGAGTGGACAAGATATCAAGAAAATAGCAAAGTATATTTTCTGTAAGATGGGGTTGTCTTTCTCCTTTCTCTGTAAAATGAAATAATAAAAAATATATATGCAAAAAAAAAAAAAAGATATCAAGAAAATAGCAGATCTACAAGTTCACAGCACATGTCAGCGGTACAGTTGTTATAGGATCCTTTATTATAGAAACTACACCCAAACCTCCAACTATCACAAAGTTCAGTAGTGACCTTGTGGCTTTACTGCCCTCCAGTGGCCAGTCTGAGAAATGCACGGCAGCCTACAACAATGATGTGTCACGAGAAAGCATGCACTGCATTTATTTGATTTATTTAGAAGCAATGAACATAATAAGCACTTCAAGGATTTCACAGCAAAGTCCAGAGACTTATAGAGGAAACACTCTTAGCCCCCCACCATACGGATAAAATGCACCTTTTGACCAAAGAGAAACATCGGTAATATTGGTACACCCCTGTACTGATATTACTGAGAAAACCTTCATAGGGAACATTTTTCCACAAATCGTTTGTTTGGGTCAGTAGGTAAAACGTTATAGTCGCAGGTCCATCCCAGAGATTACACTGTCTTTCAGAGCTCCACTGCAAGGCAGAATAATAGAAGCAGTGGAGCTATGGACTAGAGCTTGAGCGGCTATTTTTCTGTGACTAGTCCCAACCCTAATTAAAACATTCCAGGCGACTAAAACTAAATGAAAACTATCCAAAAGAACTCGTGTCAGTGTCGAACAGTGTCTAATAAAACATAAAGACAGAGCTGACCGACCTTGACCATTTTGGCGGTCTCCAGGGACTGTTCAGGAGGGATGCCCACTTCTCTCTCCCTCAGCAGCTGCTGGATGAAGTAGGTAATGTCCCGGCCGGCGATGGGGATGTGTTTGATGCAGCTGCCGATGACGTAGCCTTCTGCCTGCACGGAACAACACGCATGTCACTGGAACGTTGTTGTTGTTGTTTTATTCACATGCCATTCTGGTCTCAGTCCTAAATGTGTTAAAACTGCCCAAGCATGTAGTTTTAGATTTTTGCATTGGCTATTAAAAAAAAAAGTAGCAAATATCCTAGCGGCAGACATTTTTGGGGAAACCTCTAAAGTGTGAGAACTAGTGATTTTGGTTCCCAACCCACACAGTTACACAGGAGGGGAAAGGGTGGGACCATTTCCCCAAAAAGATGACTCAGCCAGTCAAATGAAAACACCAAGGAGTCACTGACTGTGGTTTATAAACAGCTTTGAGTCTGTGTTAAGGTGTGCTAAGACTTGGATGGTTAAAGTGGTGCGATGTATGGAAAGGAAAAAGTCCCTTTGATCACGTTACTTGCAGATTGGCTGTACACACAGTCATCATTTAACATTGGGACTAGTGTTGAGCAAATGGACCAGGTCGTGCTTCACCCGTTGGCGCAACTTTTGCGTCTTTGCCTTATCTGTGTATAATCGCACCACTTCAACCATTCGTTCATGTTGACTTGTTTTCATGCCAGCAGCAGCAAAACAAGCAGCAGCCTGAGGCTCACTTACCACTGGTATGACGTGTGTGACGCCGTCGCCGCTGTCAATCACCGTGCCGGTCAGCGTCCTCTCCCCCACCTGTCTGGACGTCCACGATGCGGCCAGCGCCAGGACGGCCTGAGGACCAGAGAGACTCTATTATACTGTACTGTACATATGCGTAGGATTAACAGCATCCTAAGGTTAGCAGGGCATATGACATCAACTTATTCATACTAGGGCCCACTATTTATTCAGAATTTGAGGCACTGACCACCATTTAAGGACATTTTGGCCCCACAGACCCTAAAACTAAACATTTCTTTTGCTTTTGTCCACAATTTTAGGCTGGATTTGGGAAACAAACCAGTCAAACATACAGATCAAAATGACCATTAATCTTCTACAGTCTCTAGTTGTGTAGACTCTCGACACTCGTACAATACAATACACAAATCAATACAATACAGCAAAACATAGCAACTTGGGCTACTCTTCTTTAATATTTCATCAAGAACATTTACCAAAAAATATTGTGTAAGCTGTGTGTGGATCCACAATAAAAATGTGCATCTGCCCGGATCGCCAGATGTGCAGGTGTTAGTAGTGCCAACCAATGTGTTGCAATCACTGCAGACTTGCAGCTCACCTGAACAGCGATGTATAAACCTGGAACGTTGAAGGACTCGAACATAATCTCTGCTGTGTACTCTCTGTTTTCTGGTGTGTTAAGCGGAGGTTCTGTCTGGAGATCGATAGAAGGACACATACAAACAAAGAACCATGAACACTGAACATGACGCCGACACAGGAGGAAAACTATAGACTCAGCGTGCACGCACACATACTCACTCACTCACACATACTCACTCACTCACACACTCAGTCAGTTAACCTGGAGTTCAGACCAGGAAACTAACATCTACCGGTCATCCGAAGGGGTATTTCCCCACCACGAACACTAAAGGGGAATCTCGGCATGCCATCTTTAACAGATTTGCATCGATCATACAATAAAGGTGACATATTTGGAATCAAAACAGCGCCCAGCCTGCCTTACCAAGAGGAAGTAATGGTCTTCAGGTTCTGCCCGCAGATACTTGAAGATGACTTGCTCCATAAACCTCTCCATCAGGTCCCAGTCCTCCACGATGCCATGACGGATGGGCCACTGGGGGAAGATGAGGAGAGGTAAAGATAACAGATTAGCGTTTCAGTAAAAAAAATAAAACCTTACAATTACTGAGAGATTAGGTTGGTAAGGTGCAGGACCAACAGGCTACAAACAGTAACCCTCCAAATCCAGGGGGCATAATCTTCCATTTCACAATATCACATCTAAACTCTAGAAACATTTTATGCCAATCAGTGTTTTGGTCAAAACAATGGAAAGCACTGTAGATTCACTATAGATAGAGACAATTTGCAGGCAAAAAACAAACAAACATATTTTTAATTACGATCTCTCGGTGGCTTATTGTCAGTGTGTGTGTGAGTCTACCTTTGTTGCATACGAGGGTTTGTCTATGGCCTCGTCACCGATAAAGAAGTCCAGGTCGTCCACACCTTTCATCAGCCTGCGCTGGGCCTGGTCGCCTACCTTGGCAGACTCTTTGATTGCAATACCTGAACACCAACAAGAACAGACATACCCATCGTCAGAAATGTGCTTAGTCAGCACATGTAATGTTATTTTTCCTTTTGTAGGTATGGTATATTGTATATAGCTATATAGGTATAGTTAATCGTATGGTCATGTGCCAATTATGAAAATTGCTCAGCAAATGTACAACGTAAGTTAGCATCCAGCAGTTTCTACATGCTGGGGACCCCAACTCAACGTGTGTGTGTGTGTGTGTGTGTGTGTGTGTGTGTGTGTGTGTGTGTGTGTGTGTGTGTGTGTGTGTGTGTGTGTGTGTGTGTGTGTGTGTGTGTGTGTGTGTAAACAAAATCACATGATGCCATATGGCCATTTCATTATACTCACATGATGGAATAATGAATTGTGGTTCTGTGTTTCCTGCATATCCAAGCTTGGTGTACCTACAGGATCAAAATGAAATAGTGTGAATTGTTTGGTTAAACTCGTAAACTTGTAATGTTTTGTAATGTGTGTTTGATTAAGTGACTTGAGTCTTCTGTTGGTATAATAATTATAGATCCCAATTAAATAGATCCCAATTAAATTCAAATGCACTTTGATTGGCATGAGAAAACATGGGGGAAGTATAGCTCTGGTCCATAGTTCCACTGCTTCTATGATTCTGCCTTGCAGTGGAGCTCTGTAAAAGACAATGTACAGTAATCTCTGGGATGTCTCTGAACAGCCTCTCTTCTGGAGTGGAAATAATAAAGAATGTCTTACCTACACAAAACAAACGCAGTGTGTGTTAAAAAGCCTAATTTCCTTAGTTGAACAACTCTGAGCCCCCAACGCATGTATAAAACAGTCTATTTTCCTGGCAAGAACACGATTGTTTTTCCACCAGAAAAACAACCAGGATTTGCACCCTCTACCGATAATACGGAATATTATTTCCTCGGGTGGAAAATAATCGGGCTCAGAGTGTTTCCACTGAGGAAAGTAGTCTTTCTGATACCCCAAGCCATGCTTGTTTTGGCGATTAAGTGAAACGTTCTTTACATCTCCACTAAATAGAGGCTGTCCGGAGTTTCATCAGAGAGAGAGATTATGTTGTCTTTCACAAAGCTCCACTGCAAGGCAGAACCATGCAATCAGTGGAGCTTTGGGGCAGAGCTAGGTAAAGTATACATAAGGCACTTATAAATGAAATGTACAGCAATTATCTAATTTGTTTCAAATGAATCAAATAGCCAATAAATAAATCATAGGTGGTGGTATACCATTTTGTAAACAGAGCTGTCACACTGTGTTGTTATATTTTTATTTCTGTTTTATTACATAATTTGTTATATTTGTGCTGTTTGTTATATTTTTAATATAACACACAGCACTATATTTCCCAGTCACTTTTGGATTCAAACAGCATTCCCCCTTTCCAGGAAGTAATTTAGCTTAGCCTAGGCTATTCCATCCTTCTAAATGAACAGCAGAGCCCTGCTAGTAATAATACATACATTCCTATTAGGCACACACAGGCAACACACAATTTGCACTGCGGCCAGTTCACTTAAAGTGAACCCTTTTAAAATCAATCCCATTAAGAAGGGCATTGTAGTTAGCTTTAGCACTAAATGCTACAATACAGTACTGTACACATACATTGCTAGACAGGGCGTTAACTGGTTTGACAGCCGCCTGGATGTACGTGTGGTCAATGAATGCCGACACTGTGCTACATGCTAATAGAGTAGAGTAGAGCTGCGACATTGAGGGGACATGAAAACAGCCCGGTGGTCACGTGGTTCATGCGATCGCGTGAGCCCATAGACTTCCAATGCATTGGATGGGCCGCACACTTGTCCCCATTCAATGCATTGGGCTCCCGCGAGTCTATGTAGAAGAGCCCAGAGCCAGAGCATACGGTAGTTACGCAAACTCCGTTCACTTTGTGGGGTCAGTGCAATGGAGCTCTTCTACGAAGACTTCAGGGACAAGTCCTGGACCTGAACAAGTAGGCAGAAATGGATTTGACATTAAAGTTGAGCAACAGTCCAACTTCAATGATCTTAAATCTCTTTATTTTTTAGATCATTTTGTAGTTCAACTGAAACATAAACATCAGACTTTAGTCCTTCCTTACTGTACAATACTTTAAAAGTTGTCGTGTTGCACACATGCCTGCTCGTATTTGCATGCCCCTCGTTGAAAACAATGTATTTCCAACTCCAGTTTGTCCCTATTCAGGTGGTACGAACAGCAGCTCGAGCGCGCAGTTTATTCTGACACTCTCAATGTCGCAACTCTGACACTAGAGAGCCGCCATTAAGACAGGCCCCATGAAGTGAACGGAGTTGTCGCAGGCAGCTCTGTCTATACCCTCTCTGGCTCTCAGGCTAATGCCAGCGCCCAGCGCAGTGAGTGACCAGTCAGCGGGTCAGTGTAGTGTACTCACCCGGTGCCGCAGTCCACCACGCAGGCCGGTAAACGACCAGCCATGTCCGTCTGTTCTGTTAGATCCTCTCCTTGGACAGAAAGAAAGAGCCTATGAATGTGTTTCTTTGAGGCAGAGGTGCTGTTTAAAGTGCCACAATGATCGGTGCCGACTCTACGACATTAACGTTTCCGGGTTCTTTGCTATGATAAATAAAGAGGCTAGTGCATGGGGGCGTGGCGCAGGCTCCAGCGGGAGGTTTGCACATGCTCAGTCTAAACGGGAACTGTGATGATGAACTGGAAAAATGCTGTTTTGTATATTTTATTATTTTTCTTTTGTATATTTTCCATGTTCTTTATGCTTGCTTTGATTACAGTAGGCCTACGTGTGTTCAACTTTTATTTTTGTGAAATGACAAAGAAACACGGATACTGTTCATTCAAGTGCTGTGGATGATAAAAGGAAGATTGATGCTGTTTGCGATTCTTGATTCGATATAGCCTATCAATATATTGCAAGTTTTCCAGCAAATTACTTTCATTGCTTTTATCATACTAGAACATTTTAAAACATTTCTAACCACTTAGGATCATGTAAAGTTCAATCAACTCAAAACATTTTAAAGCAGAAGTGCAGCTCAATAACCATCAGTCTTTCTGACATGAACAAATACAGTAACATTCATATAGGCTACAAAATGATTATCATGACAGTAAGAATCCCGATACATTTAAATATCGATTTTTAATAAATCAAAAGAAGGCCTAGTAGTATTGTAATTGTGACATTTGCTTTGTAATCGTTTGTTTTGTCATGCCAGTAAAGCTCATTTGAACTGAATTGAAAAGGGTTGAAAATAAAAGCAAGATTGATCACGATTAAAACACTAAATAGCTTCTGGATAGTGTTTAATTCAGACATCTCTACAGACATTCACGTGTCACCAGTTTTTACCACTAGAGGGCCCCAGAGGCCATCAATTATCCTGCAGAAGATAAGCGCTGATTAACATTACAGGTTAATAGTTTTGGCTCTTTGGGCAGGTGCCAAATGCTGCTGAAAAAGGAAGATCATCATCAATATCAAGCTTGTCAATGTAGGCTACAAAGTCACACACCGCTGTAAAATATAATTTTAGATATAGTAGAATAGTGTTGATAGGCCTATGGGACATGGCAAAACACGATAGGCCATGTGTTGATCCACTGACAGTGAAAACCTAACAATGGTTTCAAGGACATTGTGCTTCAGTATGTTGACAAGAATCACAGAGACGCTATTTTTCCTTTCCAGCTCGATTTGGCACCTGCCCACAGAGCCAAAACTACTACAGTAGCCTACTGTGCTTAACTGACCGATCTACTGTCCTGACTTGAACCCCATACAATTAGATTATGAAAGAAAATGAAATTTTGCACAATATTCTAATTAATTGAGGTGGACACATGTTTTAGTTACTGTATACCATCACTAAAACATGAGTATATTTTACCCAGTGAAAAATGTTCTTTCGTATTTGTCATCAAAATATATGATATATGAACCACCACCAGAAACACACAGATCCCGCATTACTATTTATGGTGAAAATATTAGCCAGGTAGTACTGTATGTTCATATAAATACCTAGGACTACTGTAGTATCTCATCTCCTGTCCTGGAAAGATCAGATTGAATCTGTGTGTACGAAAACAAAGCAAAGAAGATCTTTAAAGCCGCTTAAATTCCTTTGGTGCCAGCAGCCATCTTTTGTTCTTCACCTCTGTGAGTGTGCTTCAGTAGCCTACTGTAGTACCACCTGGTTTGGAAGTCTGTCTGTAGCCTTAAAATCACAATTGCTGCAACAACTTAACATCTGTTCAAAGATTGTCGGACAACCACTTCAGAGACTGTATACTGTACATCCACGTATGATAACAGCATCCTTAGGTTATCAAGGAATATCACTTCCAATCCATGCCATGTTTTGTATGGAGAGTATAGGTTACTGCCGTCAGGAAGGAGATATACTGTTCCAGCATACAATAAGGTCAGACTGAAAAGGTCTTTTGTCCAACAGTCAACGTTGAGGCTAAATCAAGACTTTGTCCAGTTCTAAAGTGAGCTGTGAACATTGCTCTGTGCCCTTATATGTTTATGTGTGTATATGTGTTGCATACGAGGCTGCTGTGTCGCAAGACACATTTCAGTGCAAACTGACAAAGTAATATATCATATCATATATCATATCTCATTTGATATAGCGGCCTTATCCAGGCCCTTTACTTTCACCCATTCACTCACATTCATACGGTATCGCGGTGGAAACCATGCAAGGTACCAAAACCAGCATATCAGGACCAACTTGAGGTCTATTGCCCCATCTACCCTATGGCACATGTTGTGTAGACAGCAGAGGCTGTGAGCCATTCATGTTCATCACATTATCACTAAAACAAAAAAGGTCAATTCACCCAAACACATGCCTATAGAAAAATGCTTGAAGGTACTGAAAATATCCACCCACCTCAGACGTCAAGAACATTATGATGTCACTAAGCATTAAGGTTAAAAATCATCCATGTTTGTTTTTTATAGGTTTAAATTAGTTCATGTATGTGTAATTACTAGTGGGCGCAAGTTAGGCGATCAGTGCGAAGTGTTGTAATGGTGATGTTAGTAAGAGACCTAATACTCATGTCATGAGTATTAGCTTGCTCCGCTCACGCACGAGTAGTCCATGGCCTGCTTGTGCGCAACGCACACGTCCATGCTCTGCCCAGTGCTGATCTAGTTAGGCAAACCATCCTCCTTGATCACTCCTGCACCAATTCATCTTTATTGCATTATCTCATTCAGACTACATGCAGGGGGAAAGTAATGTCACAATAAAAATGTTATACAGATTAATTATTATGTGTTATCACAGGGACCCTTAACACGTTTAAGCTCTTGTTAAAGTTTTTTTTCCCACACTTGGTGATAAATTAGTCAGGCCAACAAGTGCATGTCCATTTCGCGCCCACGTTATTGTAACCTTTATTTTCTTTTAGAATTCACCATCGGGGGATTAATTGTGTCTGTTTATTTGCTCACTGACCTTGCAGACTGGAACGAATGGGGCACTTTTTTAACTGCACAAAATTGGTTTCTGTATAGGAGGAGGAATTGATTGATTGGATTTGCTTCAGCGAAATCCCTGTTAACTCAAGGTAAGCAGAGGTATGGGAAAACATATTAAGTATGCAAGCTGTTCGCCGCCTCCCTTCAGAATGCAACAAACGAGTGCCAAACTTGAGCCAAAGTGAATGCTGGTGTTACACCGCGTATAGTGTGATAAATGTATTTATTTATTTATTTGTTTAATTACGTGCGCAGTTTATCCAAGGTAGGCTCGTTTTTAGGAGCCCCAGCAGTGCCATGGAGCCTCCGTATGCCTCCCCGTCTGTGAGGTGAACACAACACAGCCTCAAACCCGCGGCCTTCCCTCCTTCCCCTCCCTCAGAAGAAGAATAGATCATTTATTGCCATCCTCATTTCCTGCACAGCACTTGGCCCCCGCAGTATAAACAACAAAAATAGATAATGGTTCAAGACTGCACACACAGTAAAAGAAAAAAATATAAATAAAAAAAAGTGGCACTGCTGCCTGATAAGACTGTTTGCATGCACATCATTACAGTACAGCAGAGGTAGTAGGTCTTATTATTTTTAATAATCTCCCTCCTTTTTTTCCCCTTTTGCTGCATCTCAAACCAGCAGGAGATCTGTAGCCTGCATTCACACTTTCCTTCACTAAGTTCTCTGATCTTTAGCCTCCCTCTCTCTCTCTCTCTCTCTGACTCTCTCTCTCACACTCTCTTTCTTTCTCTCTCTCTCTCCCTGTTCCAAAGCCACTGTCCTCATCTGCACCCGGCCGTGTGGTTGTCTGTCTCCCTAATGACGGCGCTGTGTCACAGACCCAGTACAGTCTTTACTCTTTTACTGATAATAATAATGCCAGCCTGCCAGACAGCGTCTTAAGTTGTAGTGAGTGAACAGGGGACACGCATAAACGCACACCCATGCCGTGGGTGTGTATGTATATTTATTACACCTTTATCCAAGGTGCTTTACATAGACGGTGGATCCCATTCACCCATCAATGGCAGCGGAAACCATGCAAGGTACCGCCCAGCACATCAGGAGCAATTATGGGTCAAGCGTCTTGCTCATGGACACGTCGACACTAAAGCCATGGCTACAAGTATATGGATCTTTTGCAAAAAAAATTCCTCCTCTGTTAAAAAAAAATATCACTGCCCACATGACAAAGATATCGGTTTCTGTGTCCTCACCCGAACTCTGAACTGCAATGAACACAGGATAAAATCACAGCAGGTTCACATTCTGGCGATTTGCTTTACACTTATGAGTTGCCAAATACATACAACATTATTCAGGCTTCGCCCTGCACATCAATAAATACAAATACAGACAAGTGTGGACTCCCTGGACCAGTATAGGCTGATTATTCATACTGGATGCAGAATACAGAGCCTTTGCTTGCTGGTGATGTGTTGCAGCTGATGCAACAATAACTCATTATAAACACAGTGATATACAACATGTCCAATCGGACGGATATCTGTGTAGCTTCCAGGCACATGCTGCATTTCCAACGTTTATTATAGTAAATGATACACACTAATGAGTGGTAATCGTTATAGTTTCTAAAAAGGAATAAGACCGATCACAGCCCATATGGAGATGATCTTCACGTCATCTCCAGGACATCTTCACCAGTTGAGTTACAGTAAATAAAGCTTATTCTGGGCCAGATCTGACTGGTTATGATTGATTTATGTTGATCTGGCCTCAATCTGACTCTTTCTGATTGACGTCCGTTCTTAGTGCACTGGGTTTGTGTTGGTTGAAACCAGGTGATATTCTGGCCAGATTTGACTATTGTTGATTTGACTCGGCCTCTGGCCCAGGGGCGGATGTAACATTTCCCAATTGGGCGGGCAGGAGAAAATGGTAGGGGGGGCGGCCTCATCAGCTCTGTCGCTTCGCACCACAGGCGATGAAGTCGTTGAAGTTGCAAGAAAGAGTTTTTTGTTTCCAATGATGGAATGGTGTTGGTTTAGTGGTGCCACAATTGTAAGTTTATTGATTTATATTAAGTAAGTTCAGTGTATGTATAACCAGATTTGACTGAGAGGTTGCCATTGGATTTGGTATATTCATGTCATGATAGCAGGGAATCATGTCTTCAAATTGACAGAATTGGTTGTTCAGTTTGAGGCTCCAGTTTAGGAGATATTGCTTATAAAGTCTTCTGTGGACTTTAACATTACACCTATATCTATGCTTACGCATTCATTTCATATTTACATGTCGATTTCAGCTCTGTGCATTCATTTCAGACATACTGTACATCTCTAGCATTGTATGTGAAGAGTCTGGCTGTGTGCTATGAACTCATTTTGGATGAAACATAAATAAATTCATTTTTTCTCCTCTGGCCAAAAGCTGGAGGCTTCATGATAACAGCCACTCAGTCTAATCTTGTCACATATAAGCATGCGGTATGTTGTTATTTATATGGTTTTGTCGTGAAGTGACATTGAATAGGCCTCACCGAGAATAGCGCTATAATATGTGATGTACTATTGTTGTTGCAATATCTTGTTGCATACACTATACAAGTAGAGTCCTATCTGGCATTTGTCCAAGACATGAAAAAGCTAACTAACAGTGGAAGGATTATATCCTAATCTGTATTCCTCCTGGTGGCCATGCTGCAGGCTTCTCAGCTCAGCCCATTCTGGGCCAAGCCTTATAATTGCATGCTTTAAAGAAGACATACTATATCACCTTCCATTAAAAGCAGAGGTGATAATGCTGTTCCTTCACCACGTTGGAAATACATGTTGAGCACCAGCAGGCAAATGTTTTTTTTAGGCGTATTGTGCCTGCCCTGCACAACAGGAATTGCAATTGGCATGCACATGTGCACACGCGCACAGACACACACACACACACACACACACACACACACACACACACACACACACACACTGGGTGAAAAGAGAGGTTAACAGGCAATTATGGACACTGGATTTGCCCATAAACCTACAGTAATATATGGTAATGTAATAGGTGTGATGGTACAAGGTGTGATGGAGCATGCAGTAATATAACAGGTGTGATGTTACAACTTAAGAGCATACAGTAATATCCGGTAATATAAGAGATGTGATGGTACAATTTGGACGTTTACCTGAGTTTGCTGGTAAATTAAAAGGTAAAGTAAAGTTGTTAAAAATAACAAGTTAATGGATTTAATTAATTGTAGATTAATCCGATTTTACAGAGACATATAGCTGTGTGTAGCTGTAACCAGCCATAGAGTATTTAACTACTCTATACCTACCTTTAGCTTGAGGAATTCACTGGCATTGGGGGCTTGTAAATCACCTAGTTTGTTACTGTAAATATATATAAATAAAAAAATCAGATCTTTTTCCTTTTTTAAGTGTTCAAACATGGCATATTGTTGACATAGTTCAAATGGTGATTAATCATGATTAAAATAATTTTGAAGCTGTGATTAATCTGATCAAAATGAATCATTCAACAACCCTAGTAATAAGTAATACAGATTTGTTTAAGTAACATTTTGACAACACTGATAGTAAATACATGTTATACACCATAGTCTTCATGGTGTGCTGGAACGGTAGCTGCAACAAAAATTGATCTTGGTAAGAAGAACCCACGCAATCAAGTGTGTATTATAGTTCCAAATACATGATTTTAGTTGCTAATGTTTGGAACGAGCCGTCCTAATCATTATAGGGTACGACGTTCTGTAAAAAAAAAATTGACACAGACACTATAGACAGGCGTTCGAGCCACCAACCCACAGAATATTGAATGCCCTGCTATACCCTCTGACCCACGGTCACAATAGCCATACACAGGCACGCACACTAAAAGCAAATTCAACTTTGTCACAAAGATGCAGTATAATGCACAGCAGTCGCTCAAAGTTGGATTGCCATTAAAGCGAAAATGCTGCAAAATACCCTAAAGTGCTCAATATAATAATATAACTTTTTTCTGTACTCAGGGAGGTTTGTGGGAGTACCAATGCTATCTCAAAAATTGATTTGATTGCAGCAGACCACGCATAATTGCACAAAATAATCCACGGCTTTTTGAAAAGGGAGCGAGTAGTAATCGGGGAGTATAAGGTGTACTCAGGCATGACGTGCAAGCTAATTGAGTCTCTCATCACACCATTTCACTATTTTCATTTATAGTCTGGCTGTTATTTGGAAATTAAAGAACTGAAAAAAGGCCAAGGTCATTTTTCAGATAATAACTGTCGGTTACAGCAGAGAACACCAAAAGGAGGGATGTTATTTTCATCATCAGAGATAAAGAAATACAGTGATTTCACTTAATTCATTATTTTATTATCATTAATATTATTTTTATACAGTAATTCTCCCTACTAGAGTGTGCTGGTCATGTTAAGGAGTTCCTCCCTGTACCTACTGTATATAGTGAACCCCTATAGAGTAAAAAAACAAGAGTTACGGTCAAAGAGGCCAATAGCAAGAAGGGCTAACTTGCTTTACTGCATGAATGGTGCGGGTACAACATGAACGAACTTGAACACTTATGATGACTTATGATGAACTACCTTATTGGCCTGAATATAACACTACTTTTTTCCCAATGGAAATATCCTAAAAATATACTATTTGACATTCAATGTTATTTTTTCTGTAAATGAATCTTGAAAAATGGGGGTCATCTTATAAACGAGTCGTCTTATATTCGGGACAATACGGTACATACTGGACGTAAAAGCAACCCAGCAGACTAGGGGCTCCAATTTCCAATTAGAGCATCTAGTATTGGGGAAGAGGTGTTCCCACGCTATTTGCTATTTTTTCAATTTTTTACCCTTATTTGGTATTTTTTAGCTTTTTAGCCCACACCTTGATGCAGGCTCCGGCCGATGGAGCAAACAGGACCTCATCATCCGCAAAAAGCAGTATGCAACCCTTACAGTCACTCCCCAAGCCGAACACACTCTCTGCCACGGCCCTATATGTCTTCTGTTATTTCCCAGAAGCGATTACTTCACAATAGGTCTCAGTTATTCAGAAAGAGTGTTTGATCATGAAGATGGTCGCTGGGCTTGAGTGTAGTTTATCCATGTTGTGACGAATCCTCTGTCTGGAATTGCATGAAGAGCGAAAATGACATTGGTGAACCCATAACCGCTTTATCATATACCTGTCCTTGACTGTCACTTATTATGTCAGGCGTTTTTTCGAGTTTGTTGGAGGCATGCAGTCACAGATCCCTCCATAGAAAAGAGCTGAACTTAGAGAAGCCATTCTATTTCATCAGGTTAACAGCACAGTTTATTAATATGACCCTTTTCCATCATGTGTCTTAATTGCCTCATATCTTGTCGCAAGAGTTCCTCCTTCCTTTGTTTGTTTGTTTTCTTTATTGACGTTGAGAGCCAAGGGGAAGATATAGTTTTCTTGCAACATTTGTGTCACAGATCAGCAGAATACAATGTTACTCTTCACAGAAGACTGAAAATAAACCGCTATATAAAAACACTGTATGCATGGCCCCGTCCTCTCTCTCCAAAAGGAATCTTGTTTCTTCGAGATGAAACATTCTACATGTCCATTGAAATGAATATTGCTCAGGTGTGGTCTTCTCTTAGAGCTCTGAAGCCTCTGATACCTTATTTACGTGTATCAAAAAAAAGAGGACCAGCGGGGTTCAAACCACCAACCTACAGATCATTGGACAACCTGCTCTACCTCCAGTCAAACATGCCAATGAAAAAACCTGTAATATAGTGACATCACACACCAGCCCCTCCCCTAACCCCTCCCCCTTTGTCATACAACTACCACTGTGGGCGTGGCTTCAGTTCAGGTGGATCTCCACCTGGGGTTGTCCACATAAATACAACGTTTTAACAAATACCGTTCCTCCTCATATAGCAATAATATGTGATGATCATGGCACTCTTATCTTTAACTCTGAGAGTATAGAAATGGAACCAAATGGAGCCATTATTTGTTCCTCCCAGAGCTACAAAGTGTCCATTTGGTTCCAAACTATCATTTAGCTGCAGGTAGACCCCCTGGGCCCCCCTCAAGGACCATCAGAGATACATGGACCCCACTTTTGGGAACCACTGCCTCAAACACCTCAGTACCTCTGTGCCTAGTATAATATGACATTACAGGATATGAATGTGCATTGCAATGCCTTACAGCATATGTATTATAATAACTGCTGTATGCGACACAATATGAAAATAAATCTAAGGTGGGCAATTCAATAACAAGCAATAAACAACTGCATGTGTAAACAAGGTAGAGAAGAGCTGCCCATTATAACTATCTGGAGAGAACTCTAAGGAGAATAAAAAATAAAAAATATTAATGCATGAACATGAAGTAATGCTATACAATAAGTTTCCTCTAAAAGCGTTGGCTGCATGCATTACCATTTATAACTATTCTAGGACATGATTGATCTTCTTTCATTAATTCAAGATCAATTATGACTTATTCCGCCTAAGGGAACATTTGAATATATTTGGCATCATCATTCTACAATAGGCAATGCCCTGCTGCACGCTGAATTGTGTTATTGTTTTTCCTGGTGATTGAAATGTTTTCCACGACTCTATAAGCAATCAATGCACGCACAACCCCAAGGGTTCACTGTATTGGCCCGATTTTAAACACACAAAAACAAAAAGCACTCCTAGGGAGGAAATAAGGTGCGTTTAGAGAGCAGTTTATGTCCGTGTAATAATAGGCCGACTTCAGAAGTGCTGAGTCGATGCTCTCAAGTATAAAGTGAACTTCATCTTTAAAAAAAACTCATGCATAAAATCAAACTGGCCAAGACAACCCAAAGAACTCACATCACAAAACCCACATCAGCATTTCCTATGTTCCCCTGCCCCGAAACTAAAGATTATAAGAGGACGGATCAAACGCAATCTAAACGTTCCATCACTGGGAGATATATAGCTTATAGCTAAACTGGCCCAAATAAGTTTGGAAATGTAACTTTGGGAAGTATTTTCTCCACCTTAACCTTAATAATACCAATTGGTCTTGTATCTTATATTGTTTTAACAACAGGTTATGGCTTGTGGAGATCGGATCTTCATGGAATGAGTAACTGCTAAACGTATGGGTTGCACCGCCCCAAAAAATGGTCACAGGTGTGTGCCAGGTACACAAGCATGGGCCCTGTCACTTTCTTGACTTTGTTTATGCCGTTTATGACCCCATGTCTTCAGAATCTGCCTCAAAGCGAGGTTGAATTTGCCAATTTTTCAGGGTGCAACCCACACGTTTAACAGTGTTACTCATTCCAGGAAAGTCTGATCTGTAAAATCTACCCATATAGCACTATGGGTAAATTGATAATTGTTATATCGGATATGAAACTCCGACCAGCCTCTATTCTCTTGTGCAAATCTCAGGAACTGAGAGCTTATAGCTACCACCAAAACAAATACGGCTTGGGTATTTTAGAAAGCCGACTTTCCGAGAGCGCTTTTCTAGGAGAAATGTATATTAATGTATTGATGAGGCATTGGTAACACGTTGTGACACTACAATATGTGACAAGTAATTAATTGTGTTACTTTTTGCATTACCACATAACACCGTCAAAGAGGGTGTTATGTGGCTCCTGTTTTAAATCTTACACTCTTACACAAACGGAGATAATAGAGCCGATGTACAAGCTTGTAGACCTGTAGACATACTGTAGTCACAGTATGTTTGTCCCAGAATCGGGATGCAATTGGGGTTCAAGTGTTTACATGGAGCAGGGTAGGCTAAATGGAATAACAATATCGCGATAACGTTATGCTGTCATCTGCATCGATTTACAAACATCACAAACAACTTTAAAGCTGTAGTATAGACTATAAAGGCAGGGAGTATATTTAGAAAAATCATTTCAAAGTCTAAATCCTCTAGTGAATGTTTACATTAAGCCAAGAGAGGCCATGCCTTTTGTGAACTTAAAATAAATATGTTAAGTATGGCATTACTAAAAGTAATGTGCTCCTTGATGATGGTACAGTATGTGGTAGGATACATGGTACAGATACATGAAGGCTCGGCCCAAATAATACTCGCCCCAAATAATACTCAGGTCCATGTTAAAATCATTAACATGGTGAAACTCAACTTGCTAGCCGCCATTGGACTGATCCCATGAAGTGAACAGAGTTTGCGACGGCGCAACTCTGTCTATACTGAGACTCTGGGCTGAATGTTATTTGGGCTGAGCCTTCCTGTTACCGCATGTACTGCAAGTGCAAAAGTATTTTGTTACTCCTGAAAGTAAGAATTCGGATAGCTAGACATGACTGCTACAAAGCTGAACCTTCGGCTCATGAATTATTCTGTCACTCACAATGATCAAATGAGATCAGCAACAACAGCAACAACAATGAGCAATAACTTATAAGAGAAACACAAATTAACCATGAGCTTTCCTTTTATACATTTACTAAATGCAAACTCCTGACTAATCATTTCAGGGCAACAGCATAAAACCAAAACTGAATAGATTACATCAAAGAAGGTTTGTCACAAAACAATGCTCTAAAACGCCAAGAAGATTAATGAAAAGATATAGTGCTTTTGTAGCACATCAGATTTTTTCAGGGAACGGCGAAATCCACTGGCGATCAACAACCAGGTCGCATCAATTAGCGACCAGGTCACTACCACTTGCTTACTAGTTGTGACCAGATGACCTGGTTCCATCTAGTAAGCACAGGGCTTGACACTAACACTTGCCCGCTTGCCTGGGGCAAGTAAAAAAAATGGTGGGGCAAGTGAAGACTGCTACCTGGTTGCCCGATCGGGCAAGTGTGCAACTTAGTGCACTATAACACAACACAAGATAAATTTGTCTTGAAGGCAGTCATTGCACTCTGCCTCTGTGTCTTTCCCTGCTTTCTAGCTGTCCACAATTCCATATACACATCAAAATGACCTAATCTTCTACATTCTCTAGTTGTGTAGACCTGGGCTAATTAAGATGATGAATTTTAACTCTTGAGAGTGTAAAAATGAAACCAAATGGACCCGCAAGGGTGCACCTACTGAAGGGGTTTATTTATTTATTTTAAATATTTTTTTATCCCACGATTTTGTAACCCATTTTTTCACCCAGTGCCAATTCCTAATGTGATCCTGGGCTCTACACACCCTCCACCAACCTGGGGAGGCAGCGGACTGGCCTCATGCTTCCTTCAATGCATGAGGAGTTCAAGCTGCCTTCTTTTCACCTGACAGCGGGGAGTTTCCCTGGTTGGACGTAGCGCGTGGAAGGAACACGTTATTCCAACCAGTTCCTGTCCCCTCCATCAGGCGCCCCGGCTGGCCAGGGGGAGGCAGTTTAGAGTCCAGGATTACAGCATGTTTTTGTGAGGGTATCTACCCTAGGGGACACGGGGAGAACATGCAAACTCCACACAGAAAGGCCCTTTTTGCCAACCCCGCCTCGGGTATGGGCACTGATGACGTGGAGGAGCAGACACGCCGCCAGCACCCACAGCAGCGCCCCTAGCGGGAATCTTGGGAACCCAGGGGTTTATGCTGCATTTCTATGTGGGTGTATTCAGTATGTTCAGAGGCGTTTCTAAGCAATTTGGAGGCCCAGGCTCCAAATTGCTTGCGGTCCATTTGGTAATGGACCATCATCCATTTGGTAAGGAGGGCTCCAGGGAAAATCTCCTGTGACGTCATACCTACAGTATGACAAGCACAGTAAAATGCTATTTTTAAACTAAAGAACATTTGTTTTAAATGTTCAATTCTATTTATAGAGGACAAGTATAATATATTTATCCATATGAGGCTTATTAGCCCCCAGGCGGGGCAACTGCCTAGTCTGCCTAATGGGTATTGACTCCAATGCTGCGGCTGAAAAGAGACGGCTATTGGCTAAAAAGCGCACGTTGTTATATGTGATTTTGCTTCCACCACCATCCCAGCACCGATGGTGCATACAGATGCCGCTTGTCAACTATCCGGCTAACTGATCGGTGAAATGTGTACAATGAACTACACTCAACAAAAATATAAACGCAACACTTTTGTTTTTGCTCCCATTTTTCAGGGGATGGACTTAAAGACCTAAAACTCATTCCAGATATACAATATAACCATTTCTATCAAACACTGTTCACAAATTTGCCTAAATGTGTGATATTGAGCACTTCTGCTTTGTTAAGATAATCCATCCCACCTCACAGGTGTGCCACGTTAAGATGCAGGTGTGACATCATGATTAGTGCACAGGTGAACCCCAGACTCTCCACAACAAAAAGACACCCTGAAATGTGCAATTTTCTTTTGCCTTATTGGGTGTATAGGCCTCTGAACCAGTCAGTATCTGGTGTGACCACCATTTGCCTCATGCAGTGCAACACATCTTCTTCGCATAGAGTTTATCAGATTGTCAATTGTGGCGTGTGGAATGTTGGTCCACTCCTCTTCAATGGCTATGTGAAGTTGCTGGATATTAGTGGGAACTGGTACACACTGTAAAAATGGTAATAACACAATATTACCACATTATTACCATTTCGACAGCGCATGCCAGTTCCCATTAATATCCAGCAACTTCACATAGCCATTGAAGAGGAGTGGACCAACATTCCACAGGCCACAATTGACAATCTGATAAACTCTATGCGAAGAAGATGTGTTGCACTGCATGAGGCAAATGGTGGTCACACCAGATACTGACGGTTCGGAGGCCCATACACCCAATAAGGCAAAAGAAAATTGCACATTTCAGGGTGTCTTTTTATTGTGGAGAGTCTGAGGTACACCTGTGCACTAATCATGATGCCACATCTGCATCTTAACGTGGCACACCTGTGAGGTGGGATGGATTATCTTAACAAAGCAGAAGTCCTCAATATCACACGTTTAGGCAAATTTGTGAACAGTGTTTGATAGAAATGGTTATATTGTATATCTGGAATGAATTTTAGGGCTTTAAGTCCATCCCCTGAAAAATGGGAGCAAAAACAAAAGTGTTGCGTTTATATTTTTGTTGAGTGTATTAATGCATTAATGGATAATTGGCATCCCTATCCGTTATATACGCAAGACCTATTTCTATTGTGACTTTGTCGCTGATGACGCTTTTTTGTTCTTTTGTCTTTTGCGTGGCTACAGCAAAAAATCCATCCAAGCCAAAGTTCCCTTGTGGACAATAGTTTACCTTGACCAACTGTTTGCATGCTGTGTTTTTTCAGTGTCTTTACTTATGGTAGAACTGGGCATGGCTGCAGGCAAGGCTATTCCAAACTCCCAAAGTTATATGGCAGTGAAACAGAAGTCAATATCAAGTCATGATATACTGTATATGCAATTCCCTGCCAACCTTTGAACAATATAAAGTTAAAAGAACTGCGTGGGGGTATACTAGACTACTACTGCCATTGCAATCAGAACAGTAGGCTCATTCCCATTCCCCTGCCGTTAGCTGAACACCCACCACTTCAGACTTCATCACAGCCCACAGCGCTTGAAGCTCCAGTCAGTCCCCACGACCTCTCATACAGCTGGAAGCAAAGGCTCACCTTATATAACTTTGATAGCAATTCATACATAGACATATAAGCACTCTATATTCACCAGGGGCGGATGTAACATTTCCCAATTAGGGGGGCAGGACAAAATGGTATGGTTGCGGCTTCATCGCCGAAGGCGCACCCATATCATTTTCCGCTACAGGACTTTTATTAGGTAAGTATAAGCATCAATAATAACATCAGTTGTTGTTGAAGTTGCAACAGACACACAGCATGCATAAAGCTAAAGGTCTGACTCAGAGAGTTTTCTGTTTTCAATGATGAAATGCTGTTGGTTTAATGTTGCCACAATTGTAGTTAGTTAGTAGCAGTAGTAGTGGTTTAAATCATTTTAAATACAAGCACTTTAATTTGAAATATTTTGGGTTGTTTAGCATGCCATCATGTTTGGTGGGGCAGTCTAGGCATTTAGGGGGGCATTGCCCCCCCATGCACATGCCTAGATCCGCCCCTGGTGTATGCGCGTATATAATGTCATTAGATATTCTAATGTCAGGTTCTTATCCACAAGTTTA
This sequence comes from Benthosema pterotum, assembly GCA_039105355.1. NCBI lineage: Eukaryota > Metazoa > Chordata > Actinopteri > Myctophiformes > Myctophidae > Benthosema > Benthosema pterotum. The sequence continues at coordinate 17,447,246 of CM076988.1, forward strand.
ATACAACCCAAGTTTTCAACCAGGCTAAGGGTTACTGACCTATTAAAAGGGTTGCAGCGGATATAAAACACACGCACGCACACTGTATTGGGTGTGAAAACAACACATTAGTCCAGTAATGGCCTGACATGGACTCCACCTCCTTGTTTAGCTATCGATGGCGGATCATTAGGAGTGCATAGACCACTTTGTGAAGGAACAGTTAGCTTCTGTGGCGCTGTGCCGCGTGTCTCTATATGCCTCCTACCTAACATCACACCTCTACAAGGATTGTGAACACTCGCTCAGCTAATCAGCACCACTCCTCTTAGTAGAAGTCTATAATATACTGATATTTAGTGTCGTCATCTGATAAATCAATGAATTGTATAGTTGGCCGATGGATTGTTTATGAAAATAATCTTTAGTTGCAGCCCTAGAAAAATCACATCCATCCACAATGGACTTTTTATTTTATTTTATTTATTTATTTCTACACTGGACCAATCTCACAGGTCTTACGAATGTTTGGACAGAAGGAGAACTTAACAACTTAGGTCCACTTTTTAGACCTTACCATAAGCCCTAACCCCTCCCCACTTTCCAACCCGTGGTTGCAAAGTGTCCAACCCATGGTTGGGCACTTTCCAATGGGCTCATCCATTACAATGTAAATATAATGCATATTTCACATTAAACACTGGTTCATTTTTGGAGGCAGACGTAAAATCTCTTCCAACTAGGCCTGTCATATGCAGGGAAAAAATGTGTGACATTCATTTCTTTTTAAAACATGTTTCACCATGTTATCACATGTTATACTCAACTGAAGTTGGAAGACAGCAGTTTAGGGAGAGGCTTACTGAAAGGTCTATTGTAAAATCAAGTGTGTTTTTTTGTTGGCACAACAGTGATGGAAATGTTCTCAAGCTAATTTTCATGGATCAAAGGTGCAAAACACTTCAGTGTTTGCTCCAAAGGTAATTAAACAATCCTGGCAGTACTGGGTAGGTGAAAGATTAAATATGAAGTGTAAAAAAAAAAGTACGAAAAACAAAACAAAACAAATATCGTGTTATTTCAGGTCCAGAGAACAGCGGACGTCCATCATCAGCAGAGTGCGTCTGGGCAGGGGTCCGGGCACCGGCGACAGCACGGTCATCACCTGCGCCTGCGTGTCCACGGCAGTCACAAGGACGAAGCCGCAGACCGGACTGTCCAGTACCCCTGCGCTTCTCCTTCTTCTCCCAGATCCCTCCCCCTCATCCTCCTCTTCCTCCTCAGCCCAGCTCACACTCAGCAAGTGGTGTGTGAGCTCGGGGCCCGGCTTAACGGTCACCAGCTTTAGCCGAAGATCCTCCTCATGTCGCCTCCTCTGAGACACGCCGAGATGTGTGACAGCCGGGGACGGCGAGTCCAACGAGGCAGGGACAGGGAGCTGGGACAAGTTGGAGGACATCGACTGTGGAGAAAGATTCACAGGAGGGGACCAGGAGTGGAGACCGCAACTTGGCCCCACCTCAGCTCCTGTAGGTTCTGGGCCTACTGGAGCCAAGGAGGTGCGGCTGCCGCCCCAGCCCGATAGAGAGGCCTCTTCGCCGGTTACCCGTGGTTCTCCCGAAAGGCAAGACAGCGGAGGAAGAGGCACCCCGATCCTGTAGACGCGAACGTCCGAGAAGTGCAGGTCGAAGGCGTGCGGGTAGGTGCGCTGGCGGCGGACAGACTCACCACCGTAGAAGTACTCGCGGACCCTCCGGTCGCGTGCCTCCCGCCGGTGGCCCGTGCCGCGCCGCACCACCCCGCCGGACACGGGCAGCCGGACCACCCGCACATGGCCACGCGGGAGGTCCCGCCTGAGCGCGTTGTAGAGCCGCGAGCCGCCGCCGTCGCCATCGTCCCAGTCGAGCACCAGCACCGCATCCGCCCGGAAGGCGGCAGCAACGTGCAGCAGGACCCCGTAGCCGGCGCCCATGGTCCAGCCACAGGTGTTGACCACGCAGCCGCCCACGGCGGCCTTCCTGTCGCCCCGACAGCGCCGGACGAACGCGGCAGCCAACCGCGACGTCAGCCGCTTGTAGAGCTTGACGTTGGCCGAGGGGGTGGTGGAGCCGAAGTGGAACACGACGTGCTGGGAGGCCGGGTGGAGCGAGAAGCCTTCCTCCACGTCGGCCGGGCGCCCTGTGGCCAGGAGCGCCGACACGGTCCCTGGGAGCGAGAGCGCGCTCTGCCCCACGTCCAGCTCCACCAGCGTGGGCCTCCGGCCCAGCCGGGCAGCGTAGTTCACCAGCAGGCGACACAGCGTGGACTTGCCCGTGTCCGTGGGGCCCGCCACCACGACCCTGGGCCCCCCACGCCCGCCGCCGCTTTTCTCAGCCCGTCTCCTCATCTGCTCCAGAGTGGCATGCGCGTCCATGTACGCCCGCATGGGAGTGTCGTCAGAGACGTACGCCGTGAACTTGGCCCCGCCGCGCAGGGCCACGCTACAACCCCGCCATGTGAAGACCGCCACCTTTGCGCCGGGATGGAATGTATAGCTCTTGCTCTGCTCCAGCTCCGAGCCGAAGACTTCAGCCGTGCCGGCCAGGAGCTCCAGTTGGACGACCTCTTCCTCCTCCGACACCTCGAAGCGAAGCTCCGTCTCCTTCTCCAGGTCAAAGAACCTGGCGCCTCTTCCTCCTCCTCCTCTTCCTCCCGGTGCTGCTCCTCCTCCTCTGGCTTCTCCTGGCGCATCTTCACCGGTCTTCTTCACCGCGCCTTCTTCTGTCGCCATGATGGACGGAGGGAGGGAGCTCACATCAAAGAGATCCTTGGCTGTTTGCGGGAGAGGTCGTTCAAAACTTCGAAGCTTCACCAGGGGCTGGAGTCTTCATCCAACCGCCACCGTTTTTGTTTTGTTTCATTACCCCTATATGACGTCATCAACATGGTGTCTTTACAATCTGAAGCCCTGGTATAGTGACTCCCAGGTATAGTGACTACCATTTAGCAGATGCTCTTAATCCAGAGCGATTTACATTGAATATAGCGGGGCGGCTGTGGCTCAGCAGGTAGAGCAGGTCGTCCAATGACCCGTGGGTTGGCGGTTCGAATCCCGGCTCCTCCTGTCGAAGTGTCGAAGTGTCTTTGGGCAAGACACTGAACCCCAAATTGCCTCCAATGAGTTGGTCGGTGTGAGCTGGCCACCATTGGTGTGTGAATGTGGGAAGTGGGGACGCTGGCATTGACTGTTCGCCGCTCTACTTCCCAATGTACAGTATGAATGAATGGACACGCTTTTCCAAGCGCTTTGAGCACTTGGAAAAGTGCTATAAAATGCAATCCATTATAGAGACATTGCAACGCATCATACAGATTACAAATTAAGCAGATACACTACGCTACAATACACTTTACAATGTAAGCACTAAAACATGGTAATACATTAGACATCCTAAGTCACTGCAATCTTAGTCTAATAAGGTGCCATCCAACTACCTAGGAGGGCACTGAAAGTACTATGGGTTGGTATGTGCTATATGGGCCGAGATGGAGTCTGAAGAGGTGTGTTTTCAGATGGATGATAGGGAGTGAGTGAGTCAGTGGTTCTGATTGCAAAAATAATTGTAGAGGTAACTGTTGTTGATCAGCAGTAGCTCTTATCAACACCAACATCAGTGTGTCAGAGCCTCAATATGGCAAACAGCAGCGTCGCCAAAACACGGTTGCAAACTTTACGAAAACAGTCTCACTGACACCCTGCCGCACGAGGGTTTACAATTCCCCGAAAATAAAGACAATGACGCAACTACTTGCCGAAAAAACAAAACCTCTGTAAGTCTCTTCTCAAAGCTGGGTAGTCTCAGGTCCCCAGCTTCTCTCTGAAATGTACTTTGTGAGATTTTTTTAAAAAGCAATGTACCACATAGGTATAGCCTGCGCCGATCCACAAGGATGCATTTTATTTCGTGACAAAAATAATGTATTTTAGAGGGCAGTTGTGGACTTGAGACGCTACCCAGCTTTAGCTTTAACCAAGGCTATGGCGAATAGTTATGTTGTTTTGTTTATTTTTGGGACCTTGTAAACCCTCGCACGGCAGGGGGAAAACTGCAGGGGCAGGGGGAGAAGTTGCATCGCTGTGTCCATGGCCAGGGCACAGTATTCTCATTCCCTTAGCTTAGAGCAGCCAGTAAGTTCGACGTTGGTTTATGTTGACTTGAATAAATCAGCAGTATGCAGTCTAATTCTTTGGAGAGCTTTGGGAGTGATAGACAAGAGTATCGGCTCACTCCGCTCACGCACGAGTAAGGCATGGCCTACTTGTGGGCAATGCACAAGTTTGCACTCTGCCGAGTGCTGATCTAGTTCATTCATTCAGTGGAGGTGAGCGCAGCAGGACTCGCTGTAAACACTGGACCAGGGCTAGTGAATCTGTGGCATTCGAAACTCGCCATAAAATAAACATTGAGAGCTCTTGCATAATCCACAGTGACCTTTAATCTTTGATGCTCAGCCCTATAAAAAATGACAAAAACTGATTTTGTGTTTGCCTTGGACTCCCTTCTCTCACGTCGCCCACACATTGTTGTGGCACACAATAACAACACATTATCCCCTAGAGGGGCTAGGCGGGAAAAAATATCACTTTGATTTAGACTGATGTGATAAAATAAATCTCTTCAGGAAGCTCTTTATCTCTCCTGCACCGCGTTGCCCACGGAGGAGAACACACAAGTACACACTTCTGTCAAACAAAACAAACAGAGCACTTCAAACACGCAGCTGTCCTTCCATTCACCACCACTAATTCCACTAATTGGTTGTGCGCTCTCTCTTTTTTTGTAGGTTGGAGTGCATTTTTGATTGGAGTGTTATTTAGTGATTTGGTCGGTTTGCTTGGAATGGAATTGAAACAGCAGGTGTTCGGGAGAAACACACATTGACCCCAACGCCCTTCACGCCACTCTACGCCCCCACACCTATCCCTAGATGACCCTATTTATACCTGCCCAATACCAGGGGAGGATTATCCAACAGGCATGTTGGGCCCATGCAGGGGCCCTGAGCTAGAGCTAGGGGTGCCCTCAGTGTTCACTTGATCACTTAGGCCTGATTTATGCTACCAGCCAAATCCAGCCTGAATCGGAACTGAGACACATTGAGCCTGGAATCTGATTCGTTAAAATGAGTCATGTGACCTGTTAGACCAATCAGATTTCTATCTTGAAACCGGTGTTAGAGGCTCAAGCTGTTATTAACAATTGCCTTCTTCATTTTTTTTGTCAATAAAATAACCCCAAAAGTTCTAAACCATCAAGATACATTACTGCAAGTGTTTAAACGGTTTGCTTTTACTTAACTTATTTTGGCTGTTTATTGTTTTGAAGCAATGCCTTGCTGTAAATCCTGCTGAAATGCTGGTGAATATCACTGGCTGATAGGTCATGATTGATATGCTTGTGTGCAGACATTATGTGCCACGGTGGGAAGAAAATAATGTTCCGGTGTCATAGCTGGTGGTGGCCCAGGGGCCCATCATTTCTATCCGTCTATGCCCAATACCACCCAGAAACCTTGCATGTTCCGCCCACCTCGCTGCGCTGCATGCAAGCCACTTTCCTACAGGCTTTCACATCCCATATGAAAGCCTATTCACCTCCATAGTACATCCTCCCCTGCTCTCCCCTGGCACTAAATACAGTAGCCTATATATCTTGTGGAACAAGTGGAACAAACGATTGAAACAAATTCTCTTCTCTTCCCCTTAAAGGGATAGTTCCATTTCTTTTTTAAAATTCAAGCTGTATGAAGTACCATTAAAATAGTAGTGGTTGCTACTGTATTAATTCATATCCAGAGTTCTGCTCTGGTTGTGGTGAAATATGAAGTAGTTCTAGTCATTTTGTGGCGGGTCACTGGGGGCCATGCAGTGAAAGTAAATAATAAAAAAATAATAATCCTTTGAACAAATAATCCTTTGTTCATTTTTGATCAATCTACCACATAGAACTTATTTTGTGTGCAACTCTTGCCCCAAAAGCAGTTCTGTGTGATAGAGGGGTCAAAAATGAACAAAGGAGGTCCTAATATTTTAGAAATAATTCAACAATACAAATGACATTTTGAGGATTAATTACTGCATGGCCCCAGTGACCCCCACAAAACGACCAGAACCTCTTCATATTGACCAAAACCAGAGCTCTCTGGTCTAATTGATTGCCAGACTATGGCAATCAATTAATACATTAACTAAAGTTCCGAAAATCTGAACTATTCCTTTTAAGGCTCAACATACTCAAGGGTGAAAACTCTTCAACTAAACTCATTTCACCCTGGAGTATGTTTGCGCCTTTACTCTCCCTCTTCCATATCTCAGGCCTTTCCAATCGTTCGTTCATTCTCTCACTTATTGTCAACAAATATGTTAAACTTCGTTGCGTTTCTTCCGACTAGTGAAGTGCAATTGAAGTGCAATGAAGTGCAATTTCATGAGCAGGTGCATTCAGTGTAGCGTTGCTGGGTCTTGGGAATGAAAAGTCTGAAGAACACGTGCCGGGCCGACCTCCGCGACGACGCGTGTAAGGCTGCGTTCACATCTACGAAATCGAACATCTCATGGAGGCGGCCATCTTGAAACCATTCCAGTCATTCCCTATGGGGATGACGTCATTTCCTGTTTCTTCAAGGGCCTGCATGAAACCAAACTACATGAAACCAGTTGTAGGCAAGTCGGACTACAGAGTCCATGACAACCCAAAAAGGGTTGGGCAAACAGCCAACCAGTAGTAGAAAAGTCGCATCTTTGATGTCATCAGGCAGGGTTTATGTTGTAGTCTTTATAGACTCTAGTCTTCACTCTTTATTGACTGCTGTCAAAGAACAGCTTATTGGCATCTTTTAAACAGAAATGATTTTCATTTAAAGTATGACATATTCAGGCCCTGTCCATTAAGTAAGTCAACAGGATAATATAAACCCTGGCACAACAGAAAAATAAAACTTTAGAATTCAAGGTGCATATACAAAAATATGAACTTTTGACATTGTAAATTTCCAGTAGTAACCTACCCAATGAAACGCTGGCATTGTACAAGCCTTGATCACTTCACACAACAATCAGTGGTCTAGTGGTTAAGACATTGGTCTTGCAACATGGCGGCCCGGGTTTAATTCCTCTCTTAGGAATTAACTTTTTGAACAAAGTTGCCGGTAAACAACTGTTGCTAACTAATGTGTCCAGTCACATTTTTTTCAATTTGTTGTAATTGTACTTGAATTGTACTGTAATTCTCCAAGCTTTTATCACTTTTGTTGTAGCAGTCCAACTTGACATGTAGGCTATTGTAGGGAGTTCATATTTCATTTATTCATTCACTATTGTATGGACCTGGGGCAAAATCACCCCACCCCCCACCCCCTCTCCCCCCTAGGGTAATTTCTTAAAAATATGTTCCTTCTTCTTTACAACACAAGTGGACAAAGAGAACTACAAGGCAAACATGTGGGTCTGTTTCCTCATTTCCTGCCTTGCCCACAACATGCCAAAGCATTGTGGGAAATGGTTGCACGGACCCATGAAACCCATGCTACCACTGGTTTCTAGGATTTCAAGGATTTCTACTGTGGGAACGCACACTAACTGAATACGACTGCAGTACGGCATCCGAAAGCTAACTGAATACGACTGCAGTACGGCACCCGAAAGCTAACTGAATACGACTGCAACGCGGCATTCCAAGCTCTGCCAGCTTCGTATTTTTTCATAAGCCTCCTCCTCCTCCGCCCACTAATCGAATGTTGCGTCAGATGTTTTATTGGCGTCTGTGAATATTGGGTTCCTTTGAGAACAAAGTAATGCCTGCCGGAGGGACGGTCAGGGATCGACGATAATTGCCAAGTGCGCCATTACTCGGGAATCTTTTGGTTTCTTTAATGTCATTTAATCCAGAGTTAGTGGGTCTAGTATTTTATTTTATTTTTTCCATGGCTATAGCCTCCGGTGGCACCCATGTTGTGACATCATCAAATGACCTAAATCGTGCTTGACTTTGTGCTTTGAACGCACGCATGCGTTCAAAGCATTCATAGGACTTATGTTGAGCAAATAGACGATATTTAGAGTTTAAGATTACTTTAATCTCACCTCACACATATAAAACCATTGATTATGCTGAGAGAAGAATTCAGCGAGTGAAGCTATGACTCACCCGACTGTCCTTCCCCTTGACCCGTTCAATAAGAGAGTTCACAGCTGCCCAAGGTTTTTGTTTGGTTTCCACTCAGAATTCTGGCAACAGTACCAGATTTAACCACCGGATGGTGGCATGTAGTTGGTTAACAGCACCAAGGTGAATTTCTCCAGAATGATGATAAATATATAAATTTATGTAAATATGTGTTCATTGCACATAGCAAATATAACGCATGCAGACAACCTACAGTACATACAAACTCAACATAGATCTGCGTAGGGTAGGCCTATTGAACTACACAACACTATCTAATATATTCATTCATTCATTCATTCAAGGACCCGAGAACTGCATGTGCCACGCCCTACTGTAATCGTAATGTTTACTATTCTTCTTTGTTTATCCTCATACTCCATATATGGGAGTTTTGTGCAAGTAAGACATGCATGCAGCGCAGCGTCTTACTTGTTGTCACACATTCCTCATCTCGGCATGCCCAGATGACCCAGAACTCCGTATACATGCAGTGTCTTACTTGTATCAAGGGGGTTCTATTGTACGAACATTGACCCTTACGAGTTAAAGGCATATTTCACTTTCCAAAGTGACATTCCCAGGACAGTTGTCTGCTTTTCATTTCATTTCAGTTGTTGATTTTACATTTCTGAACTGTAAACTGTAGTTCATAAAAAGTAAATTCATGCCTCCTTCTGACCCTTGTCCCTTACCATCGTCCTTGACCAGCACCTCCTTCTGACACATGTCCTGGACGTTGACGGTGCAGTTGACCACGTACTCTGGCGTGGAGCAGTCGTGTTGCTTCACCTCCTCACACTGGTAGCACTGGATCTGGAGGGCGTTGCCTGCAGACGGGCATAGCAGGGAGACAGACACACGGAAATGGGTCGCATTTTTATAATGCAGTGGTTTTCAACCTTTTTGACACCAGGACCCACTATTTATTCAGTATTTTAGCCATGGACCACCAATACCATTTTATGACAATTTAGCCGGCTCCAAAGACCCCAAAACTTAAGATGTCTTTGCTTTTGTCCACAATAATACGAATAATAAATGACCATTAATCTTCTACATTCTCTAGATTCAGATGATGAATCAGCCTCTTGAGAGCGTAAACATGAATCCAAATGCACCTGCAAGGGTCCATCTGGTTAACCTGGAACCAGTTAACCAGTGGTTCCCGGACCACTGGTTGAAAACCTTTGTTATAAGGGATTCATTCTTCCATTGGGATGGTGAAGCGGTCAACTCCAGCATCCTCACTTCCCACATTCACACACCAATCCACTGGAGGCAATGAGGTTCAGTGTCTTGCCCAAGGACACTTTGACCTGTGGACAGGACGGAGCCAGGATTCGAACCGCCGACCCACGGATCATGGGACGACCTGCTCTACCTCCTGAGCCACAGCCACCCCCAAGGAAAGAAAGAGTATTAAAGGTAATATAGGCAACTTTAGTGTGTACAAAGTGTAAACAGATTTGAACCTGTACGTAACAGCGTTATGGAACTGCTGGAGACTGCAGACTGCTGTGCTGCGTTTGGCTAAAACGCTGCCCCCCCCCCCCCCCACACACACACACACACACACAGACACACATGCAGGCACACGCGCACACACACACACACACACACACACACACACACACACACACACACACACACACACACACACACACACACACACACACACACACACACACACACACACACACAATCACCCACGCCCACGCCCACCCCCCCACACTAGTACTGCCTTGTTATGAAACTGATTTGTTGGCAACAACAAAAGTTCTGGACTGTCTGCAGGGCAAAGTAAGTGTCTGTCTGCAGGGAAACAGCTAAGCATTGTACAGGGGAAAAGGCAAAAAATATATTGCTATATACAGTAATATATGTATATACTTTGATTTTTGGCAAAAAGGTTGCCTATGATACCTTTAACCGAGGCAAGGAATGGGTGCTGAAATTCCATCAACAAGAAATGATCACATAGCAGTCCATTTGCCAGAACCTGCAGGCATGTTGAGTACATGATGGGTCCCCAGCATGGAGAAACTCTGCTTCCTGTTACCTGGTCATGTGACCTGGTCATGTGACCTGAGTAAAAAAAAATATCACAACAAGGTCCTGAGTATGACTATGTTTATTTATATATTTGTTTGTTTGTTTATTATATTTTTTTGGATGAATCATTAAAGAGTACCTCAAGTTGCCATCTATTGCTGTAGTTTTCTGTTTGTGTAAAATATTGGGTAAAATATGGACATGTTTAATGATGGAGTGACAAAATCTGTGTTTAGTTAATGTGAGACAGACGGACAGGCAGACAGACGGACAGGCAGACGTTTAGCACAAGTATAGTCTATAATTCATGTTTTGTTTTGTTATTTTCAAAGTCATACTAACGCTGCTCCCTTTAGTGCTCTGGGTTTCTACATTGCCACTGGGACTTCATGGACAACATCAAAACAATAATAATGTTCAAACTCTCTGTCTGTATTTCTGTTACAGGATGAATTATTCAGCTGCAATGTTATTGTGTAGCCCCATTTAATTATGCATCTTGTTGCGTGAGGATCGAAAAACCAATGCTGAAACTCTGTATAATAATGATGATGCTGCTGCCGCCTATATGCGGTGGCTTCACACGGTGAAATGAAACGAAATTGTTCTGTCGCTGGAGATGATCAAAGATGTGCTCAGCGTTGCTTTCAGCTCGGCGTACTACTACTGATGTCCAACCTGGTCCGTTGATCTTAATTTGAGCGGATAGAAGACCACACTGTATCGACCAGAAGGAGGTTAGGGTGTGCATGAGCGGGATATTGCCCAATCAATATCCCCCCATGCAGTGAAAGGGAGATTAGTAACTATAACTAATGAATCTGGATCGAATCTTACACTTTCAGTTAAATTAACACTCAGGATGTGAGCAGCGGGGATGAGCAGACATCAATAACAGACACTCCATCCTATAATATAATACATACTGTATATGTCAAACTCAAGGCCCATGAATTAAAGGGGAATTCCCTCCATTTTCAATATTTTACTATCATTAATACTATCATTTACTGTCATTAATACACCTTAGAAATGTTGTGTGGACATGATGAAAAGTTCCCCCCATTCTGTGTTTCCTAAAAATGGATGTCTGACAAAAAAACAAAACCTGGTGAAACACAACTTGATGACATCAAGTTGTGTTTCACCATGTTAATAATTTTTATTTTAGGACCCTTTTTTCCCTGAGTGTACAAATGGAATCACAGCATGGACCTGTTAGGGTTCATTTGTACACTCTCAGGAAAAAAATAATATTATCATAATAATCATTACCAATATTACAATTCACAATTCTCACTGTCGCCCAACAATTAGCACCCAAATCATTATCATCAAAGGTCATCACAATTACAATCAGGACACAGTATGTAAACATACTGAATGAATACAGTGTCCTGATTGGCCACCACAATTTTCTGGAGTAGGAAATGATTGTACAATTGAGCTATTCCAGACCAATCTGCTGACAGCTGATTTGGTCTGGTTTTATCCAGGCTCGCATGCTTCTGTTTAAATGAATTAATGACATCAATACACCATCCAGGTAAAAGTAATTAACTGATACGTGACTCAATAGGAGATTGCCATGATATAATCTAACTAGGTTGGTTTGGGGCCATATATAATAGATTATATAGTGATTAGTTTGTGTTGTTTTAGCTGCAAAGGCCATCCATCCATTTCCACTGACACATCATGGAGTAATTAATGAAATGGCATGAGTGCACGCACAGCCAGATCATTTTCGGACCTCGATCTAGGTCGCGATCGAGGCTTAAAACAGCCGCGAACAATTTAACAGCCCCACTGATGCTTATAAGTCGGAAAACAAGAATTTTCCCCCAAACCGCCGTGATAGTTCATTGTGACCTAAACGTAACACCAGTAAAACCTATGCCTAAACACCTGACTTTTTTAAAATGGTCGCAACCTTTTTCCTCCTGCACCGACCAATCTAGAAAAAGGTTGTGAGGGCCCCCGATCGGTCAGCGAAGGTGGAAATAGGTTGTGACTGTTGAAAACTAATAAAATGTTTTAAGCATCAGTCACAATCTTAGTCGAGGTCGCAAAGTGATTCCGCCCCTCCTGTGCAAAGGCCATCCATCCATTTCCACTGACACATCATGGAGTAATTAATGAAATGCACACACACACACACACACACACACACACACACACACACACACACACACACACACACACACACACACACACACACACACACACACACACACACACACCAGGGGCGGATCTAGGCATGGGCATGGGGGGCAATGCCCCCCTAAATGCCCAGTCTGCCACACCAAACATGCAAAACAACCCAAGATATTTCAGTGCTTATATTTAAAAGTATTTGAAACACTACTGAAAATGGTATGGGGTCGGCTTCACGGGCGATGAAGCCGCCCCCATACCATTTTCAGCTGCCCCCCCAATTTGGAAATGTTACATTCGCCCCTGACACACACACACACACACACACACACACACACACACACACACACACACACACACACACACACACACACACACACACACACACACACACACCTATAGGTCTAATCCAGGGGTTTTCAACAGGTGGTCCGGGGACCACCAGTGGTCCCTGAGAGGGTTCCAGGTGGTCCCCAGCTAGGTTGGTTAACCAGATGTAACTCCTGAGAACGTAAAAATGAAACCAAATGGACCCTTGCGGGTCCATTTGGTTTCATTTTTACACTCTCAAGAGTTAAAGTATTCATCATCTGAATTAGCCCAAGTCTATACAACTAGAAGATGGACAAAAGCAATAGAAATCTTTATTCTTGGGGTCTGTGGGGATAAAATGTCCTCAAATGGTGGTCCGTGGCTCAAATGATGAATAAATGGTGGTCCCGGCCTGGAGTCTAAAAGGTTGAAAACCCCTGGTCTAATCTAAAGACCTTAGCAGCCCTTAGACTCAACCTCTTGATCCATTCATGATGGTCTGCCCCTGTGATGATGAGAGCAGTTTAATTGGGACTGAAGGATTCTGGAAGTAATTACCCTTATCAATATTAGTCCATTTTGGATATGTAAACCCATAAGGCATGCAGTACACCAAGGTTTAAATGGGTATTCCACTTTCAAAAAAACTTTTGGTCATTTTATGGTCTACTCAGTCTCATGTGAACACACCAGACAGTTTACAAGTTACTCCATTCAGTATTTAGATATTTGATGTTCATTTTAGCATATCCACCTCCTTCCTATACAAGCCCATTATAACTTAAAACTCCATTTTAACCATGACAGATTATTCGAAAAATAATGGTGACTGATATTGTCCTCCTAATACTTGAGAGGGCCATGGAATTTCACTTACAGTTTTCATGTATTTTTAAAATATTGTTTTATTCATTTGGGTGGGCATGCCAAAATAGTGAGGCTGCTACATTTTCCAAAACAATGTTTTAAAAATAAATGAAAACTGTAAATGAAGTTTTAACGGCCCTCTCATGTATTAGGAGAACAATATCAGTAACTAGAAAAAAGATGGGTTGTTTTTGAATAATCTGTCATGGTTAAAATGGAGTTTTACGTTATAATGGGGTTGTATAGGAAGGAGGCGGATGCACTAAAATGAACTGAAATCAAATATCTAAATACTAATAGTAGAAACTGCTGGAGGCTACTTGCATGTGTTAATAATTAATAATTGGCATAATATCTGACCATACCATTAACAACCCATAGGAGGCAAAAAGGTTAAAATGTCATCATGCTTTATGGAGCAGGTGATATGACTAAGTAGGGTGTTTTCATGATGCGGAATTCATTCCAAGCATTTTCCTCCTTCTTTCCTTACCTCGTCTCTCTCTTTTTTGTTGTTAATGGTATACAGTATGCTCTCATATTATGCCAATTATGAAAAAGTAATACGCCTACTCAACATTTCTAAAATAAAACCTTCATGGTGTATCAACATGTCAGGGACTGGGTTGACAATGGGGCTGTATGGGCTGGCAAGGAGACTATATAGCTATCTTCTTTTTTTTTTCCACCAAGACAAACATAATAAGTAATGTGGCTAAGATACTGCACACAGTCACAAGTTCAACGAAATAAAATTGCCACCCTTTGGGTAACTCAGTCAGACCCTGAGTATAGACAGAGTTAGGCCGTTACAAATTCGTTCCAATAGTCCCGAGACAAACATATGATACTGTACTACTGGCTACAGTCAGAACTAATCTTCGCAGTGACCAAAATGCGCATCTTTCTCTCTATCTAGTTGATTCCATTGACCCAGATAATCCAATTGCCTGCATTTCCAGCCTAAATCCAGAATTTGGTCTAAAATACGGCTAGGTACCGTACATACGTTAGGGCAGCTGTGGGCATGGGATGGTCGCACTAGGCTGCGCAGCCCGTGCGCACAGCGTCCAATGGTATCACATGTACCCCAAAAAAGCCGATATGCAATCAATCGCCATGCATTGCATTCTTATATAGTTTTGTTGCCAATTATTATAGACCTACTTTCCAATCCAATCCTGTAGATCCAAGTTATGTTATTACCACGAACACTTTATAATAAAAAGCCATGTTTCTCTTTCTACAAATGGCCGTGCGTAATTTCGTGCGTCACGATGGTTTTGATGTTCGAAGCTCCGAGTCCATAATAGCACCTTATGGGGGGACCCTCGTATGTTAGACCGTCATCCAAAATAGGGGGAGAAGATAAATGAGGTACCCAAAAGGCGGGCTGATTCCGAGCTGTGCCAGAGAGAGAATCCGTGCGTGCGAGGCGCAGCCATCATCATCATCATCACCTTCATGCATGCACGGTGAGCTCGGTCGGTGAGGATATAACTTCCACAAAAGAAGAAAAACAACACCAAAAAAACAAAAAAACATACCTGCATTCTCGAGGAGGATTCCAAATAAAGTCGCGAAGAAAACGAGAGGACGACGCATTCTTCTTCTCTCGTCCTCCGAAGACGCAGTGACGCTCGATTATAGAGGGAGACCATCAGAACATCATTCACACTGAACTTCAGCTGGTGTGAACGCGCGCGTGTGTGTGAGTGAGAGAGAGAGAGAGAGAGAGAGAGAGAGAGAGAGAGAGAGAGAGAGAGAGAGAGAGAGAGAGAGAGAGAGAGAGAGAGAGAGAGAGAGACGCACGGACGCACAACGCGAGGCGATCAGCAGCAGTGATCAGACTGTGCGCTCTGTCTGCACGCTGTACGCGCGTGTACGTCGCACGCACACACACACACACACACACACACACACACACACACACACACACACACACACACACACACACACACACACACACACACACACACACACACACAGCATTTGAGCCGCGGACCACCATTTGATGACATTTTAGCCCCACGGACCCCAAAACTTTAGATTTCTTTTGTTTTTGTCCACAATCCCAGGCTGGATTTAGCAATCAAAACAGTGAAACATCAAAATGACGATTAGTCTAATTCTAATCTTCTACATTCTCTACCTACCTGTACCTACTGTACACTTGTTAATTAAGTGGGTTAATTCACATGATTAATATTTTAACTCTTGATAGTGTAAACATGAAACCAAATGGACCCGCAGGGGTCCATCTGGCTAACCAAAATTTAGCTTCATTTAACTGGGGACCTCCTGGAAACCTCTCAAGGATGTCTCTCAAAGACGTCTGTTAATTGAAAAATAGAGGCACCTCAAGGTACAATTGTATATTAATTAAATTAGTATTATTATTATTTTTCAATTATTCAATGATTATTATTATTTTTCAATTATTTTGCCAAACTTTTTCATGTCAAGGACCCCCAAATTGACACAAATCAGCCCAGCACGGACCCCGCCTCATGTGAAGAGATAATACCAGGGACCCCCATAAATGATTTTTATGGCTCTATAGTGGGGATGCGCAACCTGTTGCGTTTTGATGTAATTGGGTGACGTAATGGTGATGTAATGGTGACTTAATTGTAGGCCTACTTGTGCCATGGCTTACAAGTAGGCCGTGGCCTACTTGTGCCATGACTTACAAGTAGGCCGTGGCCTCTACCTAGTGCTGATCTAGTTTAAAATTATTATCAGGCTGTTAGTATAGTCTTTGATATAATAGGTGAAGAGAGAGAAAGAAGAGAAAGACAGATGAGGGGGCGACGTCCAAGTGACAGAGTCTATAGCTAAATTAATAGATTGTATCCTTTATTTTAGTGCTCATAATTGCCCGTGGAGTAGAGGATAAATGATTATAAATCACCAGAGAGCGTTGAGAGAGCGTTCAACACTTCTCGCTGGTGTTGGTGCGAATTGTTGGACACACACACACACACACACACACACACACACACACACACACACACACACACACACACACACACACACACACACACACACACACACACACACACACACACACACAAGAACACACAAGTCATCCTGACAGATTTTTAGTGGGAAGCAGTGATTATGACCAGCATGCCCTTGAGAGAGAGGGAAAGAGATTAGTTTTTCTCTCATTCACTCCCTCTTAGAACACACATGAATCACCTGTGTAACCCAGGTTAAAACTGGTTGAAATGATGATTCAGCCATGTTGATTTGTCCCTTTTTGACTGTCCCTTTTCGGGCCAAGTTGTCACTAGTGACGGTTCACAGTTCAGCTCACCACTCATTCACAGCTCACTAATCATTCACACCAGGCTGCAATCATACACACCACACCCCCAGTATATAGCAGGCACTCTGCCTCAGTCAGTGAGGTGCACATCACTGGCTGGGGACAGGTCTGTATACTTCTCTCTCAAACATTTTACCCAAACATTTCAATCCAAAACAATATACTAACACAGATTACCACCATTTTAGATCCCAATGCAAAGCCCCCTGGTGAATACACTGAAACTGAATGAGCTGTGAACTTGAACTAAGAATTGGTGAGTTTTGTTTTGAAACATTGTCTGATCTGTTTTGTTTGAAGCTGTTTTGTTTGGAATTGTTTGTTTTGATCTAAAGGTATAATATTGACATTATTTGTAAATGATGATTTGATTTGTTATGTTATTCGAATTTGTAGATCAGCTAGTTTGATTATTATTATTTTGCGATATTTAATTTTGGCCTTTTTGTGTTCAGGCCAGGTTTTGTCCACTTAACCCTTCGACTGCCGATCATGGTGATGATGAACTGAACACAATGGCGAGCTAAACCCACACGAACCTACTGTTTCTGTTCTGTCCTACCTGGACCTGGTAGGACCCTCCATACCCGAAACACACTCTCGACTACACACACACACACACACACACACACACACACACACACACACACTGACTCCGAATGACTATGACCCTGGATGAACTTTGGACATTTGACTGATATATGACTTGGGTCGAAACTATGATGGTTTGATTTAATTAATTCATTTGCATTTGTTTATTTGTTTTTGGTTTTCTTTCATTTCAATTACTTCAATAATAATTCAATTAAGTATACTTTACAGTGTCTTTGGTCCTTTATGGTTCATTATAATTTCCTTTTACAAACAACCTACTTCTGTCGCAGTACTGGTCCTAATCATACATTTTCTCACAAATATATGCTACAAAATTGTGGCGAGCTAGCCAGGAGAAGGTATTTGAATTTCATAAAGGTTAACGCAATTAACACAATTTAAAAATGGAGGTATTTGAAACTATTAAAATCCCAAATGCAGTTTTGGTAAATGGATTAACGGAAACAGAGGAATATGAAGAGGTTCTGGATTTTCTCAAACAGTATGGTTCCATTAACAGGACGGAAATAATCAATGACACTGAATCACAATACAACCACTTCCTAATTGTGGAATTTGTCTCAGGGTCTGCAATGTTAACTCTGGAGAAGATTTTGCCACATACACATGTTACCACGGAAACCAGTTTCATCATTCAAAACCTGTCTGATTTGTACACAAAGGGTATCGGCAGTACAAAAACCAAGTCGTACTTGGATGATTTAAAAGCCTTGGCTCGGGCAAGTGGAAAAGACTACAATGAAGTTCTCAAGGACATGATGTCTCAAATTGGAGAATCCATCGCTAATCTCAAGCCATCGGAATCTGAGGAATCTGAGGAACTAGCAGAGCAATTGAAGACTTCTCCACAAACACCTTTCAAACCCACTTCAATGGCTGCTGCTCATGCAAGTCCCTCTATAGCTCCTGATGACTTTAACCCTCCTGAAATACAGCGCTATGTTGTTGAGCACATTGTCAAGAGCGAGGACAATACTCGCAATGCTTCCTCTCAAAGATTGAGAGTCTTTTCAGGCAAGATTCCCATACCCTCTCATGAGGTCGACTATGATGCTTGGCGCTTTAGTGTTGATTTAATCATGAAAGATCCTGCTGTGTCTGATATTCTGAGATCCAGAAAGATCCTTGAAAGCCTTCTTTCCCCAGCTGCAGATATGGTTAAGCACTTGAGTCCCGATACTTTACCTGCTGTCTATCTGCAACTGCTTGATTCAGCTTTTGGTACAGTCCAAGATGGCGACGAACTGTATGCCAAATTCATGGATACTGTTCAAGATGCTGCAGAGAAACCATCTGCTTACTTACAACGCCTACATGTAGCGTTGAATCTTACTGTCAAGCGAGGTGGTATTCCTGCCACAGAAATAAACAAGCATCTGCTAAATCAATTCTGCAGAGGGTGCTGGGACAACTCACTTCTTTCAGAGCTGCAACTGAAACATAAGAAAGCAAATCCCCCGTCCTTTTCTGAGCTACTCTTGCTTTTGCGCACAGAAGAGGATCGCGAAGCCGCAAAATCTATGCGCATGAAACGGCATCTGGGCACTGGGAAACAGAAAGTGGCATCAAACTGGCAGGTTGCCCACAGTGACAAGGATGACAGTGATGAGGAGAAAGGAATGAGTGCTACATTGAAAGCTCTCACGAAACAAATGGCGGAGATTCAAAAGCAATTAGCTGCTCTAACCTCAAACCAACAGGGAGCTAAAGGCTCGTTCTCTCAGAAGTCCGCTAGCAACAATAAGCCTCACAATAAAAACTCAAACGCATCTGCTAAACAGCCTGTTCAATCCTCACAGTCCAAATCACTGAGTACCAAACCAAAACCCGGATACTGTTTCCGCTGTGGAGAGGACGGTCACATAAAACCTCAATGCACAAATGACCCAAACCCTGGACTAGTGGCCGAGAAAAGGAAACAATTCAATTCCAAGTGTCAAAAATGGGAGAAACAACACTCGGAGGATGAGTTAAACTAAAACCAGTTCCTGTTGTGGGACGAACGGGGACTGTGGCGACTAAATGTCCTAACACTAAACGCAAACGATGTGCTAAACTAAAAATGTCAAGTGCAAAGAGCTCATTCACTAAGCTTCCAAAAGGGTTGGTTGGTTCCAGATGTACAGCAGTAGTCAACATTGCTGGCATTGATTTCAATTGTCTTATGGATACCGGTTCTCAAGTAACCACAGTTCCAATGTCCTTTTACAAGCAGAACCTTGCTGATCAACCACTCAAACCTATTTGCGAACTATTAGAGGTTGAGGGTGCAGCTGGACAGTCTGTCCCGTATTTGGGATATGTTGAACTGGTGGTTCGATTCCCAAAAGACTTTGTGGGAACAGACATTGATGTACCCACTCTTGCGCTTGTAGTTCCAGAGGTACACCAAACTCCACCTCCTGTCCTCATAGGAACTAATACGCTTGACATCCTCTATGAGAAGTACTTTGGTGGTGAGACACCACACCATCAACCTGACCAGTATGGTTACCGAGTGGTACTCAAAACACTTGAGTTACGGCGACAACAACAGAACCAAGACGGAAGTGTCGGCGTTGTGAGAATGCTCAGTAAAACACCTACCGTCATTCCTGCATGCCAGAGTGTCATTCTTGAGGGCTCTGCTAAGGTCCATAGTCCATCTGCTGATCGCTGGGTGACGGTAGAGCACCCCACCCAGTCATACTTACCTGGCGGCCTATGTGTTAAGAGTTGCCTCAGTGCTCTTCCTTCTAATGCACCTTACAAAGTCCCTGTGATGGTCACAAATGAAACTGATCAAGACATTTCCATTCCCCCGTTCTGTGTCATTGCAGAACTTGGTGCTTTCCACTGCATTCTTTCACAACACACGGTGACAACTTCTCCAGTCTTGCACCAACCAAAGCTGAACATCAACTTTGCTGATTCTCCACTGTCTACAGAGTGGAAAGAGCGTATAACAAGCAAGCTCAGTGCAATACCAGAGGTCTTTGCTCTTCATGATTTAGACTTTGGGTGTACAGATAAAGTGAAGCATCGCATTAAACTCCATGATGAAACTCCTTTTAAACATCGGGCCAGGCCTATTCATCCTCAGGACATCGAGGCAGTGCGCAAGCATCTTAATGACTTGCTGGAGGCCGGTGTTATTAGAGAGTCAGACTCACCTTTTTCTTCACCCATTGTGGTTGTGCGGAAACGCAACAATGATGTACGGTTGTGCATAGATTATCGAAAGCTCAATCTTCAAACGGTGAAGGACGCCTATGCACTACCTAATCTTGAAGAGACCTTTTCAGCACTCACAGGTTCCAAATGGTTCTCGGTGCTTGATTTAAAATCTGGATACTACCAGATCGCTATGGATGAAGCTGACAAGAGTAAAACCGCTTTTGTTACACCACTTGGATTCTGGGAGTTTAACCGAATGCCACAAGGAGTGACTAATGCACCTAGTACATTCCAACGGTTGATGGAAAAATGCATGGGAGACTTACATTTGAGAGAAGTTCTTGTCTTTCTGGACGATCTCATCATTTACTCGGATACTCTAGAAGAACATGAAATCCGATTACTGAGAGTACTCAATCGTCTCAAAGAATATGGGTTGAAATTGTCCCCTGAAAAGTGCAAATTCTTCCAGTCTTCAGTCCGATACTTGGGACATGTTGTGTCCGAGAATGGAGTGGAAACAGACCCCGAAAAAGTGAATGCTCTCAAATCCTGGCCAATTCCTACAAACCTGAAAGAGTTGAGATCCTTTTTAGGGTTCTCTGGCTACTATCGTCGCTTCATCAAGGGGTACGCCGACATAGCAAAGCCACTCAATGAACTTACCCGAGGGTATCCACCATCACGCAAAACCCCAAAGGGCAAGGGAATCAGTGACAAATATCACAATCCGCACCAGCCTTTTGGAGATCGATGGACACCTAACTGTCAAAACGCTTTTGAGAAACTCATAGAAACACTTACCACTGCTCCTGTTCTTGGTTTTGCAGACCCCAAGAAGCCGTACCTCTTGCACACTGACGCCAGTACAACTGGACTCGGAGCTGCATTATACCAGGAGCAGGATGGGAAACTGAGAGCCATTGCGTTTGCCAGTCGCGGTCTGTCCAACAGTGAATCCAGATATCCAGCTCATAAACTAGAGTTTCTTGCACTCAAATGGAGTGTAACTGAAAAGTTCCATGATTACTTGTATGGGTGTGACTTTACTGTAGTCACAGACAGTAACCCCCTTACCTACATACTTACCTCTGCGAAGTTGGACGCAACCAGCTACAGATGGTTGGCTGCTTTGTCTACATTCTCTTTCATGCTTCAGTACCGGGCTGGCAATCAAAATCTTGACGCTGATGGTCTCTCCAGACGACCACACGAACTGTATCTGGATGAGGGCCAGTCTGAGAAGGAGAAGGACCGCATTAGCCGGTTTGCCCAACAACATCTGGCTGACGGCTCTCTTGAGGATGTCTCCTCTGATGTTGTCACCGCCATCTGTCAGAGTGGGTTGGTCAGAACACTCAGTGACCCCCATGACCTTACTCTCGTTGAGTCTCTGGCAGTTTCTGCTGATGCAATTCCTGACAGTTATGTTACAGAAGATCAACATGGCTTACCTGTCATTCCTTCTCTGTCCCATCTCGATCTTAAAGAGAAGCAGAGGTCGGATCCATGCCTTCGTGAGGTCATTTTCCAACTAGAGACGGGAGAAAAAGTCTCTCCAACAGTAAGGAACGAGCTTCCTGATCTTCCTCTTCTACTCAGAGAGTTGAATAGGTTGGAGTTGCAAAATGATATCCTGTATCGAAGGAGACAAGACAACGATCAAATCTCATATCAACTTGTTCTACCTGAAGAGCTGCGTGCAACTGTCTTGCAGAGCTTACATAATGACATGGGTCATATGGGCATAGAGAGAACGCTTGATCTTGTCCGCACGAGGTTCTATTGGCCCAGAATGTCAGCAGCTGTAGAACATAAAATCAAGACGTGTGATCGATGCATACGCAGAAAAGCTCTTCCTGAAAAAGCAGCGCCCTTGGTGAACATAAGAGCAACACGTCCACTTGAGTTGGTGTGCATGGATTTCCTTAGCCTTGAGCCCGATACAAGCAACACCAAGGATATCCTTGTACTTACCGACCATTTCACCAAGTTTGCCATTGCTATTCCCACTCCCAATCAAAAAGCTAAAACAGTCGCAAAATGTTTGTGGGATAACTTCATTGTATATTATGGCATACCGGAGCGCTTGCACACAGATCAAGGAGCTGACTTTGAATCCAAGCTGATCAAAGAGCTATGTGAAATTTCAGGCATCCAAAAATGTCACACAACTCCGTACCACCCCCGTGGGAACCCCGTTGAAAGGTTCAATCGGACATTGCTTAACATGTTGGGAACTCTGGAAAACAAGCAAAAATCAAAATGGCGAGAATATGTGAAGCCCTTAGTTCATGCATACAATTGCACCCGCAACGAAGTAACCGGGTTCACGCCGTATGAACTTATGTTTGGACGTTCACCCCGACTGCCAGTTGATCTAGCTTTCAACTTACCTGTGAAAGGAGATAAGCAGAAATCTCATTCCCAATATGTGCAAAATCTCAAGTCCCGATTGGAAGAGAGCTACCAATTAGCCTCTCGAAATGCTCTCAAAACGGCAGAACGAAACAAAGTTCGTTTCGACAAACGGGTAACTACCTCAGACCTCGAGGTAGGGGACAGAGTCCTCGTCAGACATGTACGCATCCGTGGAAAACATAAACTTGCGGACAAGTGGGAGGAGGATATCTATGTTGTGATCAGTCGTGCAGGAGAACTTCCAGTATACACTGTACGGCCAGAGAACAAAGATGGGCCGAAACGTACCCTGCATAGAGATCTACTCCTACCTTGTGGGTTTCTTCCTATGATGTCAAAGGAAGAATCCCCTCCGTCTGTCCCTGTTCGTAGGCCACGAACCCGTCGTCATCCTGGCGACAACCATACTGATCCTGTTGATGCAGATTTTCCAGCGGAGGAGGATTCAGATTGGTGGGTCTCGCCAAGCCATGTTCAGTCAACAGTTAAGCGCACTGTAGAACACCCCCACAATACTGGAAGCGGCACAATAACTCGCAACCCTGCTGAGGAGCAAATTTCTGAGCACAGTACTGTGGAGGATGAGGACCTACCTGAATCCACCGAAGTGGAGAACTTACCTGAATCCGTGGAAAAGGAACATCTACCGGAACCTGTTGAAACATACTTACCTGTGGAAACTGAAACCGAACACTTACCTGAAACCGAACACTTACCTGAAACCGAACACTTACCTGAACCTGGAAACGAATACTTACCTGAACCTGAAAATGAACACTTACCGGAAATAACTGAAAGGACCGACTTACCTGAACCTGTGGAGGAAAACCAACTTACCAATATTGAACCAGATGGAAACTCACAGGAAGGAAACTTACCGGATGTAAACTTACCTGATGGAGAAATATCGGAGGAACCTGAACTTGACCAAACCACTGCACCTGCAGTCATTACCACTCAACCAGAACCTGAGAGTTCAGTTAGGCGCTCAAGTAGGAGCAAACAAGCGCCTAAAAGGTTACAATACACTCAGATGGGCAACCCCTTGATAAATGTTGTTCAATCTTTATTTCAAAGTTTGTCTACAGCATACACTGATGCATTGAGCGATAGGGGTGTGTCTAGTTTTCCCCCAACCCTCAAATCTATGTAGTGTAACATGCAACGGGACGTGCATGGATTTAGGGGGGGAGGATGTAACCCAGGTTAAAACTGGTTGAAATGGTGATTCAGCCATGTTGATTTGTCCCTTTTTGACTGTCCCTTTTCGGGCCAAGTTGTCACTAGTGACGGTTCACAGTTCAGCTCACCACTCATTCACAGCTCACTAATCATTCACACCAGGCTGCAATCATACACACCACACCCCCAGTATATAGCAGGCACTCTGCCTCAGTCAGTGAGGTGCACATCACTGGCTGGGGACAGGTCTGTATACTTCTCTCTCAAACATTTTACCCAAACATTTCAATCCAAAACAATATACTAACACAGATTACCACCATTTTAGATCCCAATGCAAAGCCCCCTGGTGAATACACTGAAACTGAATGAGCTGTGAACTTGAACTAAGAATTGGTGAGTTTTGTTTTGAAACATTGTCTGATCTGTTTTGTTTGAAGCTGTTTTGTTTGGAATTGTTTGTTTTGATCTAAAGGTATAATATTGACATTATTTGTAAATGATGATTTGATTTGTTATGTTATTCGAATTTGTAGATCAGCTAGTTTGATTATTATTATTTTGCGATATTTAATTTTGGCCTTTTTGTGTTCAGGCCAGGTTTTGTCCACTTAACCCTTCGACTGCCGATCATGGTGATGATGAACTGAACACAATGGCGAGCTAAACCCACACGAACCTACTGTTTCTGTTCTGTCCTACCTGGACCTGGTAGGACCCTCCATACCCGAAACACACTCTCGACTACACACACACACACACACACACACACACACACACACACTGACTCCGAATGACTATGACCCTGGATGAACTTTGGACATTTGACTGATATATGACTTGGGTCGAAACTATGATGGTTTGATTTAATTAATTCATTTGCATTTGTTTATTTGTTTTTGGTTTTCTTTCATTTCAATTACTTCAATAATAATTCAATTAAGTATACTTTACAGTGTCTTTGGTCCTTTATGGTTCATTATAATTTCCTTTTACAAACAACCTACTTCTGTCGCAGTACTGGTCCTAATCATACATTTTCTCACAAATATATGCTACACCTGCACTGATACATGCATGCTTACAGGGACCGGCCATGGATTAGCAGCTATATGGAGGGGAGGGGGGGGGGTATATCTCCTCTGCATGCTTTTGGACAGCCACGCCCACCCTCTACACACACACACACACACACACACACACACACACACACACACACACACACACACACACACACACACACACACACACACACACACACACACACACACACACGCACTGAAAGGGAAACCCTGGCCGTAAACCAAATATCATTAATATTATATATCTTTTTTCCTCAGTCATGGCAAAATGCCATGTGTTAATTACTACCCTATTTAGTGTTATATTTCCTGCCAATTTGGGATTATTTTTTTCTGCATTCGAATATTCTGTGCATCACTAATATATACACGATATTTGTATTTTATATGGAAGTAGAAAAAAGTACCCGTCTGGCCACAAGCCACCAGCAGGTCAGGCTGTGGCCTCCTGGTGGCGCTATAAAAAGCAGTTGTGGAAAAAATACAGGTCAAAGATTTGTCCTTGGACTTCAGGGAGTGTTCCTGCAATGTTTCATGCAAATCGGTGCATGTATGGGTAGGAATGTGAAAAGCTGCCTCATTGTGGCACTATAACAGGTCATTCTAGAAAATGTGGGGCAGAGGTTCATCGTTGGCATCCAGGGAGTGTGTGTGCAAAGTTTGCCATGACAGTGAACCATGGCTTCAGCCTGGTGGAGACAATTATTTATAATGTATAGCTAGTTTTTTGATGCCAAACAGGGGCGGATGTAACATGTCCCATCTGGGGGGGGCAAGAGAAAATGGTATGGGGGCGTCTTCATCGCCCGTGGCGCGAAGAAGTCGCACCCATACCATTTTCGGTTACAGCACTTTTATTATTAGTCAAGTAAAGCATCAATAATAACATCAGTTGTTGTTGAAGTTGCAACAGACACGCAGCATGCATCAAGCTAAAGGTCTGAGAGTTTTCCGTTTTCAATGATGAAATGCTGTTGGTTTAGTGGTGACAAAATTGTAGGTAGTACAGTAGTAGTGTTTCAAATCATTTTAAATATAAGCACTTTAATTTGAAATATCTTGGGTTGTTTTGGATGGCATCGTGTTTGGGGGGGCAGAATGGGTATTTAGGGGGGCATTGCCCCCCCAGGCCCATGCCTAGATCCGCCCCTGATGCCAAATACGGCCTTACAGGTCTATGCATATTTAGCATTTTATGTACATAGCACTCAGTACACAGTGCATAGTTACAGTGCACAGATATTCAGGACAGATACATCGGCTTTGCTCAGAGCTGCTGGTTGTCCAATGATCCGTGGGTTGGTTGACGGTTTGAATCCTGACACACACTCCCAAAAGACAACACGAGCATGAGTTAAATGTAGAGTATGAAATAGGAAATAGTTTCTTGTATTTATTTAGGAAATTGTTACATAAAATATATAGCATTAAAGTTTGAGTGTAACAGCCAAAGAAAATTGCACACAATAATATTAATAATAATAATTACCAAAGTAACACTGCTGGTAACCATTAAGTCTTATTTTTCTTTAAACCAAAGGGAACCAGGGACATTTTAAGGATAAAAGGTGAAAACATGACATGAAAACGACACTGAAGTTCTGTACAAAAAATGTGGGTATAAATAGTCGACAACTAGAAAAATACACAAGTCCTTTTAAAGACTCTCTTCAATACAATATTAACAGGTTTTCATATAGAAAAATGAAAAATAAAAATACAAATTAAACCCAACCATTAGCACCATGTATGCTGGCCAAATTAGACAGTTTAAAAGGATAAAGTAGGATTTTGGCATAACAATAACCTTAAAAGAACTAAAATTCAAATAGGTCTTTGTTTGAAGTAAAGTGATAAAATATAAAGAATCAGCTCTTATTATTATTGATCAAAATGATCAAAATAAAGACTTTTTTTTGTTTACTTAACATGAACGTCCCGGACAGAATTTCAAACACACACACACACACGCACACACACACACACACACACACACACACACACACACACACACACACACACACACACACACACACACACACACACACACACACACACACACACACACACACACACACACACGTTCTGCACATTTTCAAACAGTTGATTTACAACCATGGCTGAATGATTGGCAAAACAAAAGCAAAACATTAGTTATTATTATAATTTGTTTGCATATATCGATCAACAATGCCCCTTTCCCATATTACCTCATAGAACTTCTTTATATATAGTATATACAACATAATGTACAGCAACCGTTTCAAAGAGGGAAAAAAGCGAGGTTTGGAAGATTTCAGATACACTTATTACTAGTATTATATGTGTACACATGAGACAAACAGGGACGTGCACACATAAGACATTAAGGGGGGCAAGTTCAGCCCCCTGCCCCATTTACCCGTCTTCGAAAAAAACAACTGCCCTCTCCAGACCACGAATACAACATTTACTACAGTACATGGTGAAAGAAATGCAAAAACATGTCACTCCTTTGTTTTCCAAGCCATGCTGGAAGGCAGCAGGGCTGGATCTATGCATGGTGGGGGGGCTATGGGTGTGGCGATGAAGCCGCACCCATAGGGACGTGCACACATAAGGGCTATGGGTGTGGCGATGAAGCCGCACCCATAACATTTTCTCATGCCCCCCCAATTGGGGGGGCATGGCCTACTAGTAGGCCATGGCACTTGTTACATCCGGGCCTGTTGGAAGGCAGAAGGAGTATCCCTCCCACCCACCCAAATAGCTGATAGATCAACAAGCCCCTGCCCCACCCCTCCAACAATCTGTGTACGCCCCTGGAGGAGACAAATATGGAGATGAAGAAGAAGATGATGATGATTTTGGAGTTTAACAATGATGTCCCCAATGATCACCTGTCCTGCTTTGACGTTTGCACTCATGGATCATCGTTCACCAATGCCAGTTTTAGGTTATATTGTTAATGTTCCCTGAGATTCCACCAGTGAGATTATTATTGTCTGCTGTAAATTAGGGATGGAGCTCGTTCATTTTTCTATTGTTTATTTGAATCGATCAATAGGGCCGGATGTAGGCATAGGCACGGGGGGGCCAGGTCCCCGAGACATGGCCAAATCATTTCCCAGTGTCCCCAGCCAAAGACTGCCTATCTAACAGACAGACAATTGAACTTTTGACTTTTGGACAATAATATTATGGAAGAAACTGTTTAACTGAATGGTTAGTCAGTCACATTATAAGTGACACTTCAGATATTTCACAGTTACTCAATTCTTTCTAGTCTTTCTTGTTTAAATATGACGTCATGGGCCGCTAATATACTCGATAACAGTCTTGACAAGAAAGATATTAAAGATATTAATACCGGGAACTAAATAAGCTTCTTATCTGTTTTTTTGGGGGGGTTGGGGGGTATCGAATATCGAGCTCCATTCCCTCTACTGCCGTTTGGGAGTTTCAATCCAGATGAGCGTGCACACACGCCTGTGTGTGTGTGTGTGTGTGCTGTTGTTTACTGTGCACACTGTACCGTTTCAGACACTGCAAGGTCGGGGGTAGGTCGTTTTTTCTTATTATTTTTTTAAAAAGCGCCATCAAAGCGGCGATCAATTTAATGCCAGCTCATCGTTAAAAATTCAGGTTCAATAATAAGTGCTTTTCTCTTCTTTTTTTTGCAGCTTAATGTCAGCTTTTCGTTCGATCATTTTGACGTCTTGCAGTCAGCAATAATAATCACCCCTCCCAAAAACGCCCGAAGGGTTTCTGTTTTTCTTTAATTTTACCATGATTTTGAACAAAGTAAACGTACATGTTATTATAGGATAATTGAAAACCTGAAGTCAACAGCTGCTACTGCATGGCTGTTGTTGTTATCATTTTTTTCATGCTGAGAATATTGCTTATTCCAACAACAACACGACGACTCAACGCGCCGCAGATCAATGCTGTTCTAAGTTGTTATTGTGACTCTCCCAGTGTCTAAGGAGGATATTAGAGATACACCAACATGGCCAACAAAACCGTAGATGTTAAATAATATTCCCAGCAGCAGCAGAAAGCAACAGAAAGCAGAAATCGCTTCGGCGGGTGTGTGCAGAGGCAATTATATAGTGCAGACGACGTATCTCGGGGCTCCAGCACTATAATTATCTCTGCACAAATCATCACCACTTTTCAAAAAAAAAAAAAAAAAAAAGTTTCTCTTTACATTCTGTACAAACTCTGTACAGTGTCTGTTACAGTGCAATGATAACAAGTTCCCCGAGATGAGGAGGAGGAAGAGGAGGGGATAAAAATAATAATAATAACATCAAAAATGCTAAAGGGAAAAAGACACAGTTATTGTATACTGTATATTGCTAATAGTCCTCAAAACGCACCGCAGATTCGATCCGAGTTCAGCTCCGGTCACAATAACATGATCCGACCGACTATTAAGTGCTTCTGTTTCAGTTTTTCAGTTGTTTTTGTTTGTATCTTTTTTGGGTGGGTGGGGAGTGAACCGAGGGGCCAGGGACGTCGTGCACACATCGAAACGGGGATTCATTCAGCCCCACTTCCCTGTCACCTGTTTACGCGTCTGTAAAACAAACTGCACGTACTTCCAGACCACGAACGATGCATGAAAGAAATGCAAAATGTCACTCCTTTCCTTTCCATGCTGCGCCAGAAGGCAGCGATCCTGAATGTTCACTTGAACTTGAAAGCAGCATTTTTTTGCGTTGGGACAAGTGTTTCTAAATCCATGTCGTTAACACACGCACTAGCTATGGAGGGGCTTTGCGTCCCCCAAAAAAGCCGATCTACCACTCTCAGAGAGCTTGTAGATCATGACCCACATAAGTTCGGAAACCTAACTTTGGGAAGTATTTTCTCCACGTTAAAAATAGCAATTGTTATTGTATCTCATATTGTTTTAATCGTTGATTACAGTCACCTTACAACAAGGTAGTGCTGAAGTTGAAAACAAGAGTGAATGCCAACAGAACAACATTTCATTTAGCCACATTTTTTTGATGGTGCAACAACCCACACGTTTACCACTGTTACTCATTCCAGGAATGTCCGATCTTTACCCGCCATACCTTATTGTAAAGGTGACTAAACAGCGATTAAAACGATATAAGATGCAATCCCAGTTGGTATTATTAAGTTGGAGAAAATACCGGAAGTTAGGTTTCCGAAACGTATGCGGGCCGGTTTATTTTCGCTATCTTTGTCCAAAAGTGCCCTCTTGCGGGATTCCAGCCCTTGGCCCCCCTCCACACTCTCTGCATGTCCCTGGGTGGGTGGGGGTGAACAAAGGGGGGTCCCTCCTCTCTGTTCCCTGTACACTAAACGTCATTGGATCCCTGGCTAGCGCAGGACGAGAAACTATCGTACAGAGAGTCGCTGAGCGATCCCGTGGAGGAAGGGTTGGCCGCTCTGCCGGCCCCTCCTCCATGCGGCCGATCATCCTCCTCCTCCTCCTCCTCTTCGGGGACCCCCGTGTGGTCGTCGTCGTGGGGGTACGGGAGGAGACCCCCAGAGGAACAGCCGTGGTGCTGGTTGAGCTTGTTGTTCAGGGACTCCTCCAGGTCCACGCCGCCCGCCGTCCGCAGCGACGATAACGACGCTCCCTGGAGGACATCGGCGTCTGAAGTCTTCTTCTCCGACGGGAGCAGTGGAATCTCTTTCTGCAAAAGGAAAAACAACAAACACACGTACATACAGTATGATTCTCCTTTTCTGCTCTTTGTTTGCTCTTTTTTTGCACTCTATATTCTATCCTTTTGTTTGCTCTTAACACGATAAGCATCCGTAACCATTAGCGGCCATTTCATTTCGACATTGTAGATTCTACAAAACATTCGCTCTGAACGAACATACTAAAAGATTTGTGCTGCATTCTCACATTCTCCCCAAAAATAGCAGGCGTTCACGGCTCATAGCGCGCCACAAAGCTGTGAACACCTGCTATTTTCCAATGAAAGTTAAAACACCACAAGTACACTACAGAATGGTTTCAATCGCTGTACCCCTGTCCGTTTTCATTCGGACCGAGTTTCAGACGCACATGAAACAAAGAACCAACGATGGACAACAAAGGGGAGGTCACATACTTCCTACTGCATTCTCTGAAGGAAGCCAAACAAGACGATGACATTTAAAAGCCACAAGGACGAGTCTTAACCAGCCACACCGATCTGACTAAACGGGACGTCTGGTTCACAGCATAGGCGCTGGGGTGGGGTCCTCCCCATGTCCTGCCACTGCTGTCAAAGTGATCTTCAACATTTTTAGTCAGGCACACTCTTATTCCTGCTCCAAGGGGTCCTAAAAGGTATTGACCGTGGTGGTGGTGGTGGTGCTGTTGCCCCTCTCTCCCTAAGGGCAGGCTTTTTGCTTATCTTTCAGTTAGGATTTCATTATTATCTCAGTTTTGGCCTTTTCAAGGGCACCAATACCCCCCCCCCCCCCCCCCCCCCCCACACACACACACACACACACTGGAACAGTAGACAGTGAACTGAGAGTCCAACCACAACATGAGATTATGTGAGAGCTGGTCTACAGTCCTTTCTCATTTGTTTTCCAGACTTTTAAAAGGATCCCTGACTAATAAGATAAACATCGCTTAAAACATTATACTTACCGATATAAGTAAAATAAACGTATAAAAACACCAATGGCATCTTATTTCTTTCATAAATAGAGAATCTTTCACTCAACAGGAACTGCTCCTGGCGCAGGATGATGTCACAATGTCACGTGTGATCTAGCTCTATGGAATATATGGATGAACATGCTCATGTGAAATCATCATCCTGCACCTCCTATTGAGTGAAAGATTCTCTATTTATGAAAGAAATATTGAAGGTGTTTTTATCTGCATGTTTTAGTTATAGAAGGCAAGTATAGTGTTTTAAGGCATATTTGTCTTATTAGCCAGAGATCCTTTTAAAGCCATTTTGTTTGTTTATTTTCTCTCTCTCTCGTCTCCCCAAAATGTAGAGACAGTGGATTATTCTGCGACCTCGGCCTAGTAGGTCGTGACCGATGCTTAAAGCGGTCATGACCGTTTGTTAATGGCTCCTTATAGGTAGGACTGGAAAACCCGGTCATAAGCGGTTGCAACCTTTTTTCAACTAAACCTAATCCTAACCTTAGCCCTAAACGTAACCTCAGCAAAACGTATGCTTAAACCTAACCTTGCTTTTCTGCCTATATTGGTCGTATACAAGAAAGGAAATGGGGAGAGGAAATGCAATACTGCAAAAAAAAAAAAAAAAGATTCCCTTATCGCTAAAAAAACAACAGTTTACTTTTATATAATCTAAATAAAACACTGTTATCCTTGGAACCCACTTCCACATGTCATACTTGTCGCACACTTTTAACTTCCATTATCTGCAAGCCGTACAATAAAATGAATCAGTTTCTGTGTACACAAAGATAAGCGCTAACCCCCATTTATTTTTTCACTTGCAGAATAATGGAAAATACACTGCAGAATAGTCTATCCATTCTATCTATTAAATCAACTAATTAGCAGCTGACATTATTATTATCGTTATTATCTGCTATAACTACCTGTCAGCTTGTAGCCAATCAGCAAACAGAGCTGCTCATCAGTATCACTACCATGTTAGTTGCTACAATAATGTTTAAGAATAATGCACTTATAATGAAAAATGGAGGGGGGAGAATTGGAAGGAAGTAGTAAATTGGAATTATATGCTACTACTAACGTTTGAAAAAAATATTTGGGGTTTGACTTGACAGTTTGTGATGTTGAATTTAGTATCTTGCACCCAAAGCTAAGAACTTTCACATTTTTGTCTACAATTGGGAGACATAACTGGCAAAAAGTTGGTCAAAATAACAATTATTCTCCATTTTCTAATTGTGTGGACTACGTAATTCGGATGTTTAAATATGATTTAACTCTTGAGAGTGTAAAATGAAACGAAATGGACCGAAATGGACCCGTTTCATTTTAACACTCTCAAGAGTTACAGATCTATACATTTAAGGGGACTGTCATGTGATCTACATGCATGGCCTGTGTGATCTATCACGATCTACCTTTTGGGCACCCCTGGTCTAGCCAGTCGCTTTGCAAGCAGCTGGTTAAAAAAAAAGTCTAGGTCTACAAGCTCACAACACGTAGTGATGTTGTCAGCTTGGTTGCCTAGCACGACGTGCAAGTCCTGCATCTAACACACCTCTGTCCCGATGTTAGTGAGTAGCAAGTCAGAACAAACACACAGCTTGAGGAAGCGGCCGCTGTGTTGTTCTGTGTGTTGTGTTAGGGGTTGTTAAAACCCAGCAGGGGGTATGAACAGTGTCGTGACGGTTCCTCTGCGATCAGAGTATAGCTGTGTGGCGGTGGATAACAGCCAGGTGTCAGATGGCTCCATCCAGGATTTTTCTAGCCACTATAGAGCCCCAGCTGCCCTGTCTCTGTTTCCATTTGACTGGGGGAGAAAACACAATTATACCCCGGACGATCGAAGACCCCACTCTCCTCCTCTTCTCCGGAGTGTCCCCCCGTACCACTAGCACTAGGGGTGGGCAAAAAAATAATAATATCAGAAGGATGATGGCTGCACACGCACACAAGGCGGCGGGTCTTTCTCTGCGTGGTTTTTCAGAGAGTGGCGTCACGTGGCTTTCACCATGTTAACTGTCTGTGTAGACGTCTGTCTGTCAGTATGACACTGTGAGTCACACAAAAAAGGCACCGTATGTCGCTTCTTCCTACTGAGAGCGTATACAAGTTTTACTAGAAGTATAGAAACTTTTTTTGTCCTCATTTCGTTTTTTTTTTTTTTTTTTTTTAACAGAGCGGTCCTCTAGGCCTGGATCCAGTGCTGAATCACCACCTTCAACCAAGAATTAATCCCATAAGGATAATCGCCAGGTAAATGAAATGGACCAGTATGATTATTGTTTTAGTAGTAGGTCACCAACAGCTACACGTTATAGCAGAGGTGCCCAAAAGGTAGATTGTGATCTACCAGTAGATCACACAGACCATGCAGGTAGATCACAACAGTCTGTAACTCCTGAGAGCGTTAAAACAAAACCGAATGGACCCTTACGGGTCCAGTTTTGTCCCAGTTGTGGACAAAAGTGTGAAAGTTCTTAGTTTTGGGTGCAAGAGACTAAATCAACATTACAAACAGTCAAGTTAAACACTATAACAGTAAAACCATCATCACTATTTCAAAGATCAAACTTTCTAGGGGGCCTTGAAATGGATTTTTAGAAATGGAATAATCACATTCTTGATATGTGGATCTTGTTGTAGCCCGTCATTCAGAAAGTAGCTCTCAAGTCAAAAAAGTGTGGACACCCCTGCGTTATAGGTTATAGCCGATCTACATGGAGTCTGCCAGTAGGTAGTGTCACTATGCTGTGGACCACAGGTTGGGAACCAGAGGGGTAGAAGTGCGTCTCTCGTCTCAAAGGGAGCTCATATATTCTTACCGTTTTGATATTTACTTTCTACTGCGCTGCCACAGCGCCGGTTTATATTTATTCAGAGATTTAGAGATTATTTCGGCTGCCTTATTTGAATTGACGTAACCAGATGAATAATTCCGCCCCCCCCTCTCTCTCTCTATGCAGGTTGCAATGTCTCCCCAAAAAGAGAACCAGCGGGTTTAGCCTTTACAGCATTATTTGAGAATGTAAAATAATTTGATTATATGATTATGATGATTATAATAATTTAATTTTGATTGATGTTTTAGCTGCTGTCTCTCTCCTGGTACTGACATCAACACAGCATGGAAATGTGAACAGAATCTCATCCGATGGTAACAAGAACAAAGGGGGAGACATGGAACTCAACTTTTTATACTTTGTTGTGTTTTTGGTGAACAAATCAGTCTTTTCATATAGTCTCTCATGCAGCCTCTCCACAAGGAGGAGAAGTGCACTCGAGGTGTGGCTTTGTAGTCCAGGAAGGAACTTTCATAACTACAAAAAAAAACAAATATATAACACACATAAAAATCCCAAGAAAGTGTTCTGTGTATCATAAACATTAGCTCTGGTTGCACAAAATTAGCTCTGGTTTCAAAAGGGGCGAAGTGGCCCTTTCAGAAAGGGTGAATGAAACAAGAAAGGGTCCAGAGACAGGAAGGAATTAAAGGATGTGTTTCTTTTTTTGGGGGCAACGACAAGAAAAAGGAGGACAAGAACCAAGAAACAGAAAGAAAAGCAAGTGTGAGTGAGTGACACACAGAGAGAAGAAAACAAAGAAAGAGATAGAGAGTGAGAGGGGAGAAAGAAAAGAGGGAGGAGAAAAGAAAAGAAAAGAAAAGAGAGGAGAGGCAGCATGCGGGGCTGTCAGGTGATGTCAGGATGATGAATGAGGGGTCGCTACCGGAGGGGCCAGCAGTCACCACCAGGAGGATGGGCTCCGATGGGAGCCGCGTCACCCTGGCTTTACATCACTCCCCTGAGCGCTTGTGAAAGGTTATTAAAAGGCACTGACACCCAAACCACCAAACTTCTCTCACTACAGTCCAGGGGCGGATCTAGGCATGGGCATGGGGGGGGGGCAATGCCCCCCTAAATACCCAGTCTGCCCCCTCCCCCCAAACATGATGCCATGCAAAACAACCCAAGATATTTCAAATTAAAGTGCTTATATTTAAAATGATTTGAAACACTACTACTGCTACTAACTACAATTTTGACACCACTAAACCAACAGCATTTTGTCATTGAAAACAGAAAACTCTCTGAGTCAGACCTTTAGCTTTATGCATGCTGCGTGTCTGTTGCAACTTCAACAACAACTGATGTTATTATTGATGCTTGTACTTGCCTAATAAAAGTCCTGTAACTGAAAATGGTATGGGTGCGGCTTCATCCGTGGTGAAAATGGTATTGGTGCGGCTGTCCGTGGCTTCGCGCCACGGGCGATGAAGACGCACCCATACCATTTTCTCTTGCCCCTCCAACATGTTCTCTTGCCCCCCCCAAATAGGACATGTTACATCCGCCCCTGACACACACACACACACACACACACAGTGACTGTTGTAGAAAGGGTTTCGACACGTATACTGTCAGAGGGTGAGAGGAGGGTGGCGGCGCCAAGAAGAATTGACTTTTTTATGGGGGGAATAATGCAGGGTAAAAGCGGGTCAGTCGATGGAGGGGTCGCTCGTCATTACGTCCAAGATCGAGGTGTGTTTTGATTGAGGCGCGCCGTCCGTGACAATAAATATCGGACCGCCAGGTCGTCCACAAAATAATGCCTTATTTCTAACGCAGAGCCATACCTCATCATGGTCTGTGCTTTTTTTTTTTTTTTTTACTTTGACGGCCATCAAACCAAAGGCAATTTATAAAAGTTCCGCGTTCGATTCCACTTTCAGGTTAACTATAAATAAATTACTTTTAGGGGGGTTGTGCGTAGCGGTCAGGGAGGTATACCTACCAACCTTTTTCTAGCGTGTCGTGTTGCCACTGAGAGTGAATAGGGCGCATAGATGAAGACAAGGAAGCTTTGTTATCATTCTGTGACTTAAAGGGGAACTCCATCTATTTTCAACATTTTAATAAGTAATTAATATACCTTAGAGATGTTTGTGTGGACATGATAAAAAAGTTAAAAAGTTCCCCAATTCTGTATTTCCTAAAAATGGAGGTGAAATACATCTGATGACATCATCAAGATGTATTTAGTAAGTAAGTAAGTAAGTAATGGACCCAAATGGACCTGCTAGGGTCCATTTGGTTCACATTTGTATCCTCACATCTGTATCCTCTCAGGAAACAATTGAAAATGGGTGGAATTCCCCTTTAAGGGAGCACACACAAGTTTACAAACTAGACCTGTACGTGCCCTGGCCTACTTGAGAACGATGCAAGTTGGGAACTTCATAATCAGTGTTGGGCAATATTACTTATTATATTACTTAAATGAAAGTGTTATTGTCACATATTACTCTTTAGATAAGTACTACTTGTAATCAAGAGTAACAATATTACATATTACTGTACATGTTACTTTTATATGACTTTGTTTTGGGATTTTTGTTGAAGGTTAATAGTTAATGTCAAGTCCACTTTATATAAGGGGGTGTCTACTGAAAGAAAGCAAGATAATTTCTGATGTGAAGATAAAATCCATGTAATGTTTATACAAAATATTAAAGGGAACATTTCAATTGATTAAAACATCTTTTAAAAAAATATTTTTCATAAATTCAATCAGTAAAATACAGCTAAAATGGTCAGAGAGACTGCAAATCGTACCGTTTTCATGGAATGACTCACTTGCTCATCCCACTAAGTTATAATTGTACTGCCGGCAGTCTTCCAGGTGCTAAAACACGCCACTGAGCAACTTCTATTGAAATGAATAGTGAGGAGGCTAACAGGCAATTTCTTTGACAGCAGCTGATTTGGTCTGACTTTAGCCAGGCAACATACATAAAATGGAGATCTAAACCTCGTCAAAAGGTGGTCTGTGGATCAAATGCTGAATAAATAGTATAGGCCCTGGTATCAAAATGGTTGAAAAGACACTTTATTAAACTAGCAGGAATTGACTCAGATTTGACTGCGCTGAGAAATGTCTTCTATCTTTTATACACATCCGGCGGCGCGCTTTGCTAGGGAGTGTACACACGGTGAATAGATCATGCCCAATCTAAAATGATATTATTTTCCATGCAGATAAAAAAGACTGGAACGCCATGCGTGCTACACAAACACTTCAATCAACGCTCCAAGGTTGTAAGTCGCTTGTATTATTTATTATTTCTTTTCTTTTTTTTGGTTCAAACAGGAGAGAGAATGAGCGTAGGTGTGTGTACTAGTAGTATGGATGGCTCTCTAACAAAGACCCCGGGAGAACCGCTGCCCCTCTCTCAAAACAGAACCAGTCAAGGACGCTGAATATTTGCGTGTTTCTGTGCGTGGGTGTGTGGGAGCTTCTCTCCATGTCTCTCTCTCTCTCTCTCTCTCTCTCTCTCTCTCACCAGGGGCGGATCTAGGCATGGGTATGGGGGGGCAATGCCCCCCTAAATGTCCTGACTGCCCCACCAAACATGATGGCATGCAAAACAACTGATGTTATTATTGATGCTTTACTTGCTTAATAAAAGTCCTGTAACTGAAAATGGTATGGGAAGCCGCCCCCATACCATTTTCTCCCGCCCCGCCCCAATTGAGAAATGTTACAATCCGCCCCTGTCTCTCTCTCTCTCTCTCACACACACACACACACTCACACACACACACACACACACACACACACACACACACACACACACACACACACACACACACACACACACACACACACACACACACACAACACACACACACACACACACACACACACAGACAGGCACAGACGCACTCAACGGCAACACCGCTTGCTTGGTAAAGTGGTGTTGAGTCAGATCTCATTGCAGAGTTATGGATTAGGGTGTCAGCGGTGGTGGTGGGTGGGTGTCTGCATGGGGCGGTAACGGGAGCCAGTCGAGTGAGGAGCTGCTTGCTTGGCTGCTCCGTGAGACCATAATATTCCACCACCCCGACCCAACATTAACAGTCATGCCAGGATGGGACCGGCCGCTCAGCCCTGGGGGCCTGGAGGAGGCCATTTCATGGTACGCTTGATGCTCATTTGTCATTCAGGGTGAGCTAAAATACTGGTAGGCAAATACACCCCCCTGACACGCCGAGCAGCGTGAACGGATCGAAAGCTATTAGGTTGTTGGCTTCACATGAAAAAACAAAAAAAAAAAAAAAGCAAATACAGAACAAATAAACCCAACAACCCACTCTTTGGGAATAGGAAAACTAAGTTAAGGAGGAGGGGGTTCAGGTGAATCTGTTCAAGTTATTTCTACTTAACAAAAGCATCTATTTAATGCCTCTGTGTTCGCGTTTTTCCTCTCTTTCTCCATCGCCCCATGCCCCAAAGCCTACTTGACATTTCAAACAGGTTTTTTGAATTGTGCACACAATGCACACAGCTTCAGTGTGCCAAGCAGAGGGGTTGTTATTAATATATTCTTCCGAATAAACACCCGAGTGATATGGACACAAAAAACATAGTTCCATGTGATAGAAGGGTTCAAAATGAATGAAGGCTGCTGGTCACAAATTGCCCGGGTGTGGAAATTGGGTCTATATTTAATAATGTCAGGACATGTCAACAACGCTATGAACTCTTATAAGCCTAAAGAGTGTATATTGAGTCTCCATTATGTCAGGAGGAAATCGATGAAAAATAAATCACTAGATAACAGAATATTCTACTTTTAATGGGACTCGGTGGAATTTGGAGCTTGGGGGAGTGATGAAGGCATTGCCTAGCAACAGGGTCAGTGTTGAATGTTGACATTTTGAGCTAAAGCATTCCACGTCTATAAAGAACATTAAATGACGTCGTATTCTGTCAGAAGCAGCCAACAGTTGGTGCGCGACTGTGGGTAAATATCAGACCTAAAATGTCCAAGCAGGCGGTATCTTCTACGAACCAACCCAGCACCAAACCCCACGCATTGCGAGCTGAAACTATCACTGGTGATATAAAATGAAATAAAAGTCTTCTGCTGGGTTATATCAGCTGGACCGGTTCTGAAGCCGGGTATTAAACGAGGAAGCCCATGACATATTAAATAAAATGGTGAATTTAAATACTGGTAGTGCCACGTTACAATAATGTATCATATATAGAGAGATTTGAGATGGTGACAAGTTGTGACTTCTGAGCAGTGTTACATTTTACCTATTTTACCTATTTTACCTTATTGTAAAATGTACACTGAGCAGCGTTCACAGAGGAACAACACCACGGGACATGGGTTTGGATTCATGTATGTATCGTCTCTTGTCTTGAATGTTTCATATACAGTATATGCTCTGTTATGCACCATACCAGGCTTGATATGCTTATTGATAATCCCGGCCAGGTATTCGTGTTATTGGATCAAAAACCAAAACCCTATTCAAAAGACGGAGATCCAGCTTGCGCCTGATGCAAGCACACAATTAATTGTTTTTGTTTCTCCTCCAAACGAGACAAACTGCCATCTTTGAGACCTTATAACAGTCTAAGCTTTGATCACTTCTGGGTCAGGCTGTAAGTGACCCCCTTCCACTTGTAAAGTTATAACTCAGATTTCTCTGGCACTATAGCACCACCCTCTGGTCTGGAGGACTGAGAGATAATGCCGAGTGGGTAGAAAAAAACAACACCACTCACGCTGAGCCTGTCTCCGGCCGTGCCGCTGTCCCGTGCCAGCAGGTTGTACTGGGAGATCCTGTGGCCGCGTTGGGAGGAGAAGACGTCGTGTTGGTAGTAGTCCATGATGGAGAGACGTTCCTCCACACCGCTCCTCCTCTTCAATGTCTCCTCCTCATTGGGATCCACTGGAGAGAGAGAGAGACGGAGGAGACGTTGGTTTATCTGTTC
The DNA here is from genome assembly GCA_039105355.1 of Benthosema pterotum. Classification (NCBI taxonomy): domain Eukaryota; kingdom Metazoa; phylum Chordata; class Actinopteri; order Myctophiformes; family Myctophidae; genus Benthosema; species Benthosema pterotum. The sequence goes on from CM076988.1 coordinate 17,488,037, forward strand.
ATCGCTGATAGCACTAGCCTGACACTAAATTATCATTTTGTTTCACTTCATTATTCAGTCTGAAGCCCTTCCCACGACAGCAATGTACAGGTTTCAAAACAGCAGCCTTCGGAGATTGGCTCATAGCAACCAAGCAGAACTGTAGGACAGTTTTGATTGTTGTTGTCAATCAGGTGGCTAATGGCCAGGGGTGGATGTAACATTTCCCAATTGGGAGGCAGGAGAAAATGGTATGGGGGCAGCTTCATCGCCTGTGTCGCTTTTGGTTACAGGACTTTTATTAGACAAGTAAACATCAATAATAACATCAGTTGTTGTTGAAGTTGCAACAGACACACAGCATGCATAAAGCTAAAGGTCTGACTCAGAGAGTTTTCTGTTTTCAATGATGAAATGCTGTTGGTTTAGTGGTGCCACAGCTGTAGTTAGTTAGTAGCAGTAGTAGTGTTTCAAATCATTTTAAATTTAGGCACTTTAATTTGAAATATCTTGGGTTGTTTTGCATGCCATCGTGTTTGGTGGGGCAGACTGGGCATTTAGGGGGTCAGTGCCCCCCCCCCCATGCTCATGCCTAGATCCGCCCCTGGCTAATGGCCAACCAGCTGTTGCGATCACTAGATGGGCGTGAAACTAAGTGCTGACCTGAGCTGCTCTTCTTGGGCTGTTGGGTCAGGGTTCTGTGTGCAGGTGAACCCAGTGTGCTCTCACTGCTCTCTGCCTCTGTGTCCGACTCGCTGCTGCTGCTGCCCGCCGGGTACAGGCACACCCTCAGGGTACTCTCTGGGTACGGGCACAGGGTCCTCTCCTGTTCAGAGAGAGAGAGAGAGAGAGATTTTGGACCTCAATAATGTGAGCTTTTATTTCTCGCTATGAGATTCTCGTCTGTCAGCACTGAGCGGTGGAATCGCCACGATAACGTGTGCATTTCAGACACCCCCTTCTGTAAAGCCTATCTACTAGCGAGTTAAACCAGTGGTCCTTTGGATGTTAAAACTCTTACCCTGGGTAAAATTTGGTGGTCCTTGGTTCTTGTGTTCTGGCGAACATCAGTGGTAGTAGAGTTGTTGCTGTGTGGTTCACTCTGACTCAGTCTCTTTGATCGAATCACATCTGTTGAGTAGAGAATGGCAGATGACGTGAGTCACTCCTAGTACACACAGACACACACACACACATGGCACACGTGGACACACAAATGGGTACAAACACAAATATGCACGCAAACACATACGGCAGACACGTTTGCATGTGCACATTTCAATTTGTTTACCTGGGTCCGCAAAAACATTTATAAAATGCGTTATCAAGGGCACAACTATGCGTCAGTTGCTTCTAATGTCCCATTCTCTCGCACACACACACACACACACACACACACACACACACAACACACACACACACGCACGCGCACACACACACGCACACACGCACACAACGCACACACACATCCATCTCCAAAAGTAGAGCAGTAATTCCTGATGTCTAAAACGCTTGAGCAGCGTTTTATATTTCAAACTCCTACCAGGCTGCATAGTAAGACATGTCTTTTCTTACAGGGGTCCCTGGCACATGCCATCTCTTACTGGGGTCTCTGACACATGTCTTCTCTTACAGGGGGGTCCCATCCTGACACATGCCTTCTCTTATGGGGGTCCCTGCGGCACATGTCTCTGGCGCTAAATATTTTGTAACAGGGCACTGCACTGCGATACGGCACAGATATCAAGCCGCAGTAGAATGGCAGACAAAATCTCGCCATCATAACACTGAATTTGCTAAACTAACTTTTACACTCTGACAGACAGACAGACAGACAGACAGACAGATGAGCCATCTGACAGTGCCCTCTGCGTTCTATTAGTCACTCACAGAACACCAACGCGGAACCATCTTGCACACACTCCATTCAAACACCCTCCCTCCCTCCCTCCGCACAAACCATTCATATGCCAATGAGACATGGCAGAGAGAGAGAGAGTGCAGGGACGGATCTAAGCATGGGCATGCCTAGATCCCAGTCTGCTCCACCAAACATGATGGCATGCAAAGCAACCCAAGATATTTCAAATTAAAGTGCTTATACAGTATTTAAAAACACTACTACAGCTACTAACTACACTAAACCAAAAGCATTCATCATTCAAACAGAAAACTCTCTAAGTCAGACTTTAACTTTATGCATGCTGCGTGTCTGTTGAAGTTGAACAAAGTTAAAGGTCTGACTCAGACAACAACTGATGTTATTATTGATGCTTTCCTAATATAAGTCCTGTAACCGAAAATTTTCACCTGCCCCCCCCCCCCCCCCCTCCATTGGGAAATGTTACATCCGCCCCTGAGAGAGAAAGAAGCGTGTGTGCTATTCAGAGGTCTGAAACATTAGCGTCATCCACCCCGTGGTTGTTTGCAGCTCCGCTATGACTCTTGGCCACGCACACAAAACAACAGATTTCTGCCTGTCGCCTCCGTCGTCCTCCCCACCCCACCAACCCCCTCCTCGAAATGACTAAACACTCTGGCTAAACACGCTGGCAGCCCCCCTCACAGCCCCCTCACACCCCCCCTCACAGCCCACTACGCCGTCATCGTACGCAGACTCTAACTGACTCTTTAACAATTATACGCACGTGCACAGTGCACACACACACACGCGCACGCACACTCGCACCACACACAACACATCAACCACACGCACACACACACACACACCACACACACACACGCACACGCACACAGCACACACGCACACGCACACAAAAGCATACGCACACACACACACATGCACACGCACACACACACACACAACACACACACACACACACACACACACACACACACACACACACACTGCACTGATAACTTTTTGGGGCATGGCCTGTCTACAGTTGAATGGATAGGTTATCAGTCAAAAGTGAGACAGGGAAAGAAGATGGATGGGAAGGATCAACATATGGAATGCCAGATCTGATTGATATCCAATATAATTAATCTGTGTTATGGCCGAACTGATACCATCAATTATTATTTCAGTCTATATAAAAAAATTATATATACATACATAATATAATATTATATATATAATATATATATATATATATATATATATATATAATATATATATATATATAATATATATATGAGACCTTCTCCCTCCATGTTGCTTCTACTTTGATGCTGCAGCTGTTTCCCTGCAGACAGACACACTTGCTTTGCTCTGCAGACGGTCCAGAACCTTTGGTGTCAACAAATCCTTTTCGTTGGGCTCAAGGCAAGGCAGTGGTAGTGTGTGTGAGTGTGTGTGGGTGAGAGGGAGGGTGGGGGGTTGTGGGGGGTGAGGCGGTGTTTTAGCCAATCACGTTTTTTGAGCGTATGGAGTGGAGGTGAGGTGAGTTAGATTCAAATCTGTTTACACACAGTTAGAGCGTACAGATGCAACCAAATGAACCCTAACGGGGTTCATTTGGGTCCATTTGTACACTCTCAGAAAAAAAGAAGCGTCTAAAGAAATCCATTAACATGGTGAAAATACATCTTGATGATGTCATCAAGATCCTGTTAATGATTTTCTTCAGACCTCCATTTCTTGGGAACACAGAATGGGGGAACTTTTTATTTTTATTTTTATCATGTCCGCCCAGCACCTCTAGGGTATACTAATGACATATTAGAATGTTGAAAATGGGTGGAGTTCCCCTTTAAGAGCAAAAAGGCTGCTGTAATAGAGTGAGACTAACGGTCACTTGACAAGTCACGGAATCTGGATGCTGGTGTGTTGAAAACAGACGCGGGAGGGAGGGAGGGAGGGAGGCATCGGAGGAGATGTGATCTCTCATCTCTGAGTGTGTGTGTTGTCTCTAATAAGTCATCAGATTGCCTCCCACCCGCTGCTGCTGCGCGCTGCGCTGAGCGCACAGCGCAGCCACGGGGTTAAAGGCGCTTTATGATCTATGAATACGCCGACCTGCTCTTTTAATTGCATTAGCCACAGCTCTAATCCCTAGAGGTGCGCTGGTGGTGGTGCTGCATTTAATGCCATTCATATCCTACGACCAGTGGTTAACCCCAAACCTTCTCATGCCAAGGACCCCCAAGTTGACACTATAATTAGCCCCGCGGACCCCCATTAGAAAACAAATAAATGCCTGCAAGTCAGAGAAGAATTTGACGACTCTAGCAGTTACAAACGTACCACAAATCTCTGATTATACAGTATATTCTTTCAGAGATTATTTTATTCTGGAACAACACATTTTCAGATGGTGGTCAAGCAGCCAAGTGCCAGCTTGGGTTCCAGCCTGATTGGCCGCGTGCCGCACATCTGAAATGTCTCTTCACAAATCGGTCTGTCCAGAGCCTGCTTGGCTTCCATTTCCCTGACGTCTGACGTCGCTTGTTACATAGACACGTTATTTTTTTCCCCTCAAACAAACCACAGACCAATCAGAATCCTCGGCTGCATTTCAACCTTCAAATGCCCCGCCCACCTACCTGTGGGGATAGGCTGCTCCTGGCCAGACTGTTTTGCGAAGTGACATTACAGACGTGTGGAGGAGCGCAGCGAATCAGACTGCATCCCAGGCAAGTCTAACCAAATACTGTATAACCTCTGGGGGGTCCTTGATATGAGAAAGGTCACACGCCACTGACATAGTTTTTTTTTCCAGAAAACTAGTAGGATTTAAATAATTAATTCAATTCATACAGGAAAGAAAATCAATGAAAGAGGACTTGAGAGCAGAGACAGTAAATACATTATTCATCTGTGCAACCTTGAGACATGAGAGGAACGTTTTACACTTTAAACTGCAGAGCAGAGTAAAAAGCGGATCCTTAGACAAACCAACGCATGTTCAATAACACGATTAAACTAATTAATGACTAATAAAGACCCTGTTTGGTGAGATGTGTGTGTGTGTGTGTGTGTTGTGTGTGTGTGTGTGTGTGTGTGTGTGTGTGTGTGTGCGCGCGTGTGTGCGTGTGTTGTTCAGTCATAGTCATTAAATTGTCTATGACTAAATGCCATGTTTTAGTCATCTGAAACATATTAACCCTTTCCCTACCACATAAATTAGGCTTAATACTGTAGCCAGACCACTAAATACCCTAATAAAGTACATATTTGAATGTCCATATAAAAATGTGTATGACCCATGACACAAATCACAAATGTCTCATTAAACCCTGCAAGTCTCCACTTTCCCCAGAAAAAAAGAAATATGTATATTTATTTTATTATTCTCAAGGATTAAACATTATTATTATTTTTTCATTTACTTTCTCACAACACTTCACAAACGTGTTGTGAGCTTGCAGAACTGCTATTTTCTGATATTTTCTGGTATTTGACTTTTTCATGCACAATGTTAAAGTAGTTTATTATTATGAAACCTGGTTACTTATTTCTACGAGCCCGGGAGGTGCCATGCAGAAAAATATATTTTAAAAGCGTTCGGACGCATTATATATCGTCCAAACGCGTTGTTATTTTCGTCCAAACGCATTGTTATTTCGTCCAAACGCATTGTTATTTCGTCCAAACGCATTGTTATTTCTCCAAAACGCATTGTTAATTGTCGCGTGTGCTGCTGCCGCACTGGGAGTGACTCGCGGCAGCTCCGGGGTCCCCAGCGTCTTTTTTGGACTTCCAGAGTCCAGACAACGCACGGCAGCAGGAGCCGAGCTTCGGACCTGCCCGACTGAAGAGCTCTCCTCGTCGGGTAGAGTCGGCCGCTCGCGCACCCTTACTCGGCGCGAGCTACGAGGTCCGAAAAAAATGAAAATGTTTATAATCCAGCTCCATCTTCGAGGGTCCCCGACGCCCCCCTGCCCCCGGGAACCCTTTACACCCAAGGATGAGTCAAAAAGCTAGTTAGCTAGCCAGCATTGCTAGTGGGAGCAGTTACCACGCCATAACGGTAGGGATGTGACGTAGTTGAATCCTCCTTCAGAATCTCCCCTCTATACACGTATCAGCCATATAGTAGAAGAGTTGCGACATTGAGGGGCAAAACATAGAGTTGGATAAGACTATTCTGATTTCCCTTCCATCCCACTTGCATTAACTGTTTCCTCCATGTGGTCTCTGTATTTTATAACTCAATGGGCAGAAAGCATTCTGGTAGACTCTAATCATTCCGTGACTTCCGGTTGTCCCCATTTCTCACGCCGAGCTGCGGAGCTGCCCGACCGAGGGCTCTCTCGGTCGGGTAGAGTCGGCCGCTTCTTCCCCTTGCCGCGTGAGAATGGGACAACCGAAGTCACGGAATGCATTAGAGTCTACCAGAATGCTTTCTGCCCATTGAGTTATAAAATACAGAGACCACATCTGGAGAAACAGTTAATGCAAGTGGATGGAAGGGAAAATCAGAATACGTCTCTATCCAACTCTATGTTTCTGCCCCCTCAATTCGCTACTCTTCTACTATATGGCCCTGATACAGTGTAAGACGGCGGAGATTCTGAAGGAGGATTCAACTACTCACATCCCTACACTCTATGGCGTGGTAACTGCCTCCCACTAGCCAATGCCTGGCTAGCTAACTAGCTTTTTGACTCATCCATGGGTGTAAAGGGTTCCCGGGGGCAGGGCGCTCGGGACCCTCGAAGATGAGCTGGACTTATAAACATTTTCATTTTTTTCGGACCTCCGTACTCGCGCCGAGTAAGGGGCGAGCGGCCGACTCTACCCGGCCGAGAGAGCTCTTCAGTCGGGCAGGTCCGAAGCTCGGCTCCCTGCTCGCCGTGAGCTCTGTCTGGACTCTGGAAGTCCAAAAAACGCTCCGGACCCCGGAGCTGCCGCGAGTCACTCCCAGTGCGGCAGCAGCACACGCGCACACGAATAACAATGCGTTTGGACGATTAACAATGCTTTGGACGAAAAAACAATGCGTTTGGACAAAAAACAACCGTTTGGACGATATATAATGCGTCCGAACGCTTTTAAAATATATTTTTCTGCATGGCACCTCCCGCTCCGTATATTTCTCCCTCCAAACACCTGGCAATCAATTTCCAACTTGCGCATTTGTCACTATATTTAGCTTTTTTTCAGACCACCCTAGCACCAAAATTATTGAAAAACTAGTACTTTTTTAAAAAACGAGTGCTTTTTTGCTGGTGAGTTGGTTTGAAAACCACTGCCCTAGCTCCTTCTAGTGCATTTTAAGTGTCACTAGTATTTTTGAAGTTGCAACACTGCAAACACAGAAATGGTACATTCTGTTCCCTGCTGAAAGCCATGGCTGTGCTTGCAGCCTGCCATCAGCATGGGAGTCCTGATACAAATTATTGATTTATTTACCTTTGGATCATTGGCAATCTTTTTTACATGTTTGATCTTTTGTGCTGTTATTTGGAGACACATAAGGTAAGTTAAAAACAATCCCTTTGTTGCTTTGTTTGTTGTTTTTTTTGTTAGCTATTAGAGATCTATAAGGTCCATTGTAATGACACAGACTTGAGACTTTGACAAGTTGGGGAGGGCTCCCTCTGCTGGCGGAGGGCCCCCCACTACACCCCAATAGACATTAAATGAGCCAGAATCACCCAAGAATACACAATACGTCATTACGTCATGGAGGCTTGGATTTGCATGTCAATTACCTCAATTACGTCATTGGTAATTATAGGGTTAATAGCTTGAATATAGAGCTGAGCATTCCCACTCCTCTCGTGACATCGCCCTCCGAACCCCCAAAAATATTTCCCAATCCATTTTCCCTCATTGACCTTTCAAAAAGATTAAAAAGACGTTTGATTAACATGATCACCGCTATTGCCAAGTTCTACAATCCAATCAATGGATTGGATTGGGGGTCCGGGGACCACCAATGGTCCTTGAGAAGGTTCCAGGTGGTCCCCAGGATAAATGCTGGAAAGTTGGTTAACCAGATGTAACTCTTTGAGAGTGTAAAAATGAAACCAAATGGACTAATGTCCAAATGTTTACGCTCTCAAGAGTTAAAATATGCATCATGTGAATTAGCCCAAGACTACACAACTAGAGAATGTAGAAGGTTAATGGTCATTTTTATCTGTATGTTTGACTGTTTTGTTTCCCAAATCCAGCCTGGAATTGTGGACAAAAGAAATCTTTAGTTTTGGGGTCTGTGGGGCTACAATGTCCACAAATGGTGGTCCAAATGGTGGCTCAAATTCTGAATAAATAGTGGGCCCTGCTATCAAAAAAGGTTGAAACCCACTACCTTGGATCTTCCACTCACCTGAGGTGGAGGTGGGTTTGGGGAGGCGCCCTGGCCAGTGCTGAGGAGGAGGGTGTCCGACTGGGGTCAACAAGGAGTGTCCCAGCAGGGTAACGGCACTACCCGGCAAGGCGGGAGGCAAGGCAGGCGACTTTGGAATGGACGAGGTCTGAAAGAGGATGAGGAAGAAAGGAAGGCCCTTGACGTCCCGTTGGTCTCGTCTCTCGCCTCGCTGACCCGCCCGGGCTGGACTCGGACTTGGGGACGGCGTGCGCGGCTGCCACCGTTGCCGCCTCCCCCCCCGGGCCCCCGACCTCAGGAGGGGGAAGTGCCGATGCCGCTGTCCAGGGTCCTCATCTGACAGCCTGAGCCTAGAGGAGGAGGAAGGAGGAGGGGGGCAGGACCACGGGGGAGGAGGAGGAAGAGGAGGAAGAGGTTGATAAAGAGATGATGACGGCAACCAGAGGGAAAAGGCAAGAAGGTTCGAAGGAAACGGTCGACGTGGGGAAATCGCAGTGGTGGTGGTGTGTGTCAGGGCGGATGTAACATTTCCCAATTGGTGGGGGCAGAAGAAAATGGTATGGGGGCGACTTCATCGCTCGTGCCGCTTCGCGCCATGGGCGATGAAGCCGGCCCCATACCATTTTCAGTAGTGTTTTCAAATACTTTTGAATATAAGCATTGAAATAGCTTGGGTTGTTTTGCATGCCATCGTGTTTGGTGGGGCAGACTGGGCATTTAGGGGGCATTACCCACCATGCCTATGCCTAGATCCGCCCCTGGTGTGTGTGTGTGTGTGTGTGTGTGTGTGTGTGTGTGTGTGTGTGTGTGTGTGTGCGCGCGTGCGTGTGTATGTGTGTGTGTTCATGGTGTGTGTCACATGCAGTGGAAGGGGTGGTGGGTAAACAGAACGCCTTGAGTAAGGGTTCAATTAATTACAACACACGGGTGAGAGAGAGAGAGGGAGACAAGGAATAAATCATTATGTCACCTTAAAAGGTGAATTCCACCCGTTTCCAACATTTTTTTTCACGTGACGATATCCACTACCACTATCACTGTCAATAAAAGCCGATAAAGGTTAAGCTGACGTGTTTTTCCCCTCATTTCTGAATCCCATTTCTGAATTGTCCTCAACAACACAGATAGCTTTGGTTACAGTCAGAAATAGTCCTTTTTTAATAAAAAAACAAACAAACTAAATCATCATGTTAGAATATAATGCATATTTGAACCATCAGATGGTAGAAATAACTAAGCCACATAACAGCACAGTGGCAGAGCTGAGCGACTATTGTAAACAGTCCATGCATCTTGTGTTCAGAGTATAGCCGTCCCTCTCTCTCTTTGCCATCCCATCGCCTGAAGGGATGCATGCTCTCATTTGTGCAGAAACCCTCTGTGCCAGATAATAGCGTGGGATCCATAATAAAATGCCCACCGTTTCTGTTTCGCTCCACCTTTGAAATCCTCTTCCAGTACACTACGGCGGCACTACTTCCTCCTGTTACCACTTCCATCATCTGACTATTGAAGCCTTCCAGCACAACGATCTCTAGTGATCTCACATGACTGAAACTATTGATTTGACTTTCTTTTCCAGTTTTAGTCTCCTTTCTTCCTAGATCCCAGATGGCCGTCGTGCTGCAGGCATAGTTAAAGGACTTTGGAAAGTGCACTTTGAGCCTGAGCAAAAAAAAAAAAACTTCAGCAAGAGACGACAGATGGAGACGTCCATTTAGAAAAACACAGTTACTTTGCACAGTCCTGACTCGGTGTGTTGGAACAATCCAAATGGTAATGAATGACCGTTGAGTAGCGAGAGAGCAGTATTCTTCACTGTAATCCTGCATAGATACTTTCTGACATATGTTCCTGCCCTAATTGTACTAGCACTGACTATTATACTCTACACTGTACTCATTTTCATCCAAGGATCTTACATTGTCAGTTGACTAAGAAAAAAGGAGAAAAACAAAGATTGTAATAACTTTGCTCACTCACCATGGATTAAAAAATAGCAGAACTACAAGCTTCGTTTGTGTTGTTGCCGGCTGCAGTATGGATTAATGGAAACAAGCTATTGTTTGCTTGCCGGCTGCATGTGCTTGTAATGTGCGAGGAGGAGAACATTTCACACAGACAGAATACTGAACGAGTCTAAGGATCTAAATGGACCTTAGAGGGATTGTGACATAAAAAAAAATAAGTTTTTGTCTTTTTTTTCTGAGCTCAATTGCACCCCCTTTTTGGCCTGGAGGGTTTTCTGGCTCAAACAAGTGCTCTGATTTTCCTGCTGAATGTGAACGTGTCACACTCTGCAAAGCCCATATATGTCAATGGGATTTGCAAGCCAATGTCCTGCTCTCACTGTTTTGCCCTGTATTCATTGCAACTCAAAATACTTCCAAAACCCACAGAAAAACTTGTCCAGACCGCAAAATTCTGGTTTTCTGGGTGTTAACTGAGATCATAAATCCTAAAAAGGAAAAACAAAAAAGAAAAATAAATTAAAATTAATCTCACGAAACCTTTAACCTCAGTTAAAACTATGCCTAAACCTAAAGGTATTTGGAGCCTTAGTATCAGTAAAATAAAATAAAACAAATATTCAGATTGTTTAGGGATGACTGTACCTGATACTCTGATTAATCTCACATGTTTGGCATTTGGAAGAGATTACTCTCTTTAGTTTCTTCTTCTTCTGTGGCATAATATGATGGAGAGCAGATATGGTGAAAAGAAGCTGACATGGAGCTCTGGTGAAACCGGCTTTTCTATTTTCCAATAGGTTTCGGGTGGATTTCATCAATCTGGTCTCATGCCAGTATAAAGTGCCGTCTTCCCTCGGACAAACAGATGATCCTCCTGAGCAGCAAATCAAAGTTTGTTTGTTTTTCACTCTGTGGAATATAATAAGCAATGACTTTTTTTCCCTACACTCGCACAAATGATTCACATACGAACTATAAAGCCTATATAGCTTCCAAAACAACAAGGTTCACGGTGAGGTCGACCATTAAAAAGAAAAGATCTATGCATTCATGAAGCATTAGCCTCAATGCAGCAACGTTCAATGAACCTACGGACTTCACCCGCAGGGGGGAAAGTTCTCCTTACAGAGAACATTTCATAATTCATGATATTCTGTTGTCTGAGAAGCTTCGGTACAATGTTATTAGATAGGAGTTATTCTGCCTTCAATGAACTTGCGGTACATTCCAACTGGTTCTCACCTACAGGTATCAAGGCTGATATCATTGCTGAGATGAGAGCCAGTGGCAGTTAGTTACTCACATGAGTTCTATAGATTTGGGAATATACTGGGTAACAAATAATGCAACCTTGACTGTCTGATGGTTACCAAGCCTTCTACCCACAGCAAAACACATGTGTTAAAGTTACTATATTTTTTGCCTTTTCCCCTCTATGTTGCTTTAACTTTGAGGCTGCAGCTGTTTCCCTGCAGACAGACACTGCTTTGGCCTTGCAGACGGTCCAGAACTTTATTGTTGTCAACAAATCCTTTGCGTCATGGCAAGTCGGTGCTAGTGTGTGTGTGTGTGTGTGGGGGGGGGGGGGGGGGGGGGCTGTTTTTGTGGACATTTCTGGTACTGAGCCAAACTGGCATACTGAGAAAACATGAACAATAATTGTCTAAGTGCTTGTTCAGACTACAGACTAGAATGTATAAAAATGTAGTCAAAGGCCCTTTATAGAGTACTGTGATTATGATCAAACTATGAGCACACTTTTCATATCACACACAGCCAGGGGTGTAGTGGAGGGGGGACGTTTGGGTCTGAAAAAAATTATTAGCATGGTGAAATACATCTTGATGACACCATCAAGATGTGTTTCACCATGTTAATGAGTTTCCTTTTTTCTGAGAGTGTACAAATGGAACCAAATGGACCCGCTAGGGTCCATTTGGTTCACATTTGTACACTCTCAGAAAAAAAAAAATCAAATGGGGGGAATTCCCCTTTCAGAGGCGTCCCCCCACTTCTAAAAGTACTACTACAACACTGCACACAGCACAGCTGTAACGCTCACTTTCCCCTATATTAGTAAGAGTCCCGCTCTCTGGCTAATAAACTATTCAATCAATCAACCTAAATCTATATCCAACTGTACCATGGGTGTATTAACCCATTGTGTCCTGTCTAGATTTCTAGTTTCTAATATTCAAAGATTTGCACCCACGTTTTCATGATTTTTCAAAAATAGCAGAGATACAAGCTCATAGCGCGCCACTCGGTGGCGCGCTATGAGCTTGTAGATCTGCTATTTTTCGATAGTTAAAACATAATGCTTAGAACACCAAAACGCGTTCAGTGCACTAAGGGTTAAAGGTATTGATAGAATTAATGCTCCCATATATAAGCCACGCTACATGGCACGAGGAGGCATTAGGGCCGACGCACGGCCAGACGATAAGTAATCACAGCTGAAACCTTTATGAGACATTTAATTCATACGGAGCAGTAGATGTGCTTAGCTGGCAGGAATGTTAAAATGCCATATAGTTAATTAGAACGGAGGAACGATTAAGCATAAGATATCTGGCCGCGGTCCACCATCCAGGAGTTCATTTTCATGGACGCTTGGAGACTGGCCCGTGTCAAAACAATTTGCTGGACTAATTTGACAACCGTGCAAGTTTACTGATAGTAAAATGTTCTTTTTCACTGCAGAAGCAAAGAAAAGTTGAAGAAACTATAACCCCTGGGTGGAGAGCTGCTGAACTCTACTTATGCAACGCCGATAAAAAATGTGAATACAAAAATAAAATAAACTACTGTATGTCTCACATTATTGTTACCACATTGATGGAAAACTCTTCCCTGGGCAGTGTTGGTTTTTACAGCAAGTTTAGATTTTAGTTTTAGTCATAGTCTTTTGAATAGATTTCATTTAGTGTGAATCACATCTCAACTGGAATGTATTTGTCTTAGTCTAGTTTTAGTCGACCAAATTCTGTATGACAAGATAACGTTATAATTGCTGAAGATAGCAGATCTCCAAGCTCACAAGCTTGTAGATCTCTCTCTCACACACACACACACACACACACACACACACACACGCACACACACACACACACGCACGCACGCACACACGTGTGTGCTCTCCTGACACTACAGCAGTCAGTAGTGAAGATCACCACATCGTTAGCTGATTATTCAACCATTTTCTTTCAACCACAACTTATTCAAGAAGCGCTCGGACTCAATAATTTGACGGTTTGACCCTGGGCCGTGACACGGCAATCACTGACTGACTAGCACCCACTCTGTGTGGCCCCAATCACTTCTCCACCGGTTATGGAGTATTCATTATTGCAGTGGACAAAACCTATTGAAAACAGTTTATGCTGAATATTCACTGACCAGATCAAGGTCCCTCGGGAGTAACTATAAGCCATTCTACAGCATTGGTTTAAAAATGAGTGAAATTTTTATGTGAATATCTCAAACCTTTGAGCATATGCATGTTGCACCCACGGGCGGATCTAGGCAAGGGCGTGGGGGGGCAATGCCCCCCTAAATGCCCAGACTGCCCCACCAAACATGACAGCATGCAAAAGAACCCAAGATATGCTGTGTGCTTATATTTAAAAGTATTTGAAACACTGCTACTGCTACTAACTAACTTCAACAACTGATGTTATTATTGATGCTTTACTTGCCCAATAAAAGTCCTATTGGTGTTACACTGGTGTAACCCTGGTTACACCAGATCTAAAAGGACACCTATTTAGTAATGACCAGTGTTGGGCAGTAACAAACCAATCTACAAGGTCATGGATGGATGGGCTCTTTTCACAGAGAGGGGACAGAATAATGGCTGGAGGTCCAGTTCCATCAAACACAGGGCCAGGGGCGTTTCTGCCATTCGGCAGACTAGGCAGTTGCCTAGGGCGCCATGAGGGGAGGGGGGGCGACCACCAGACATGCTTTAAAAGGATCCCAGGCTAATAAACCTCACATGGATAAATACATTATACTTATCCTCTATAACTAGAAATGAACATTTAAAACGCTTTAGTTTAAAAATAGTTCATAATTTTATCCGTTGGGCATTTTACAGGAGATTTTTCATGGGGGCTCCAGGGAAAATCTTGCCTAGGGCTCCAAATTGCTTAGAAACGCCACTGCACAGTGCCTTACCTATCATGTGTTCTTGTCGCGTGGTCTCTGGGACCAGAGCCTCATCGTTCTCAGTCCTGCTCGGGCTGATCTTCTGAGTCACGATAAAAGTCTGGAGCAGAGCGAAATGGAGAAAAAAAAAGATGACAGACATTTAACATTAGTTTTCCCCCCGCAACGGAAGTTCTAAATTCGATTCCAATTCAACATCGTCATGGTAACAGGAGGATTTTAGTACCACCACTTTGGGCTCAAATGTGCCTGCCTGATACAGTATATGCTACGGCAGCCTGTTCTCACATAATGTAGTATAAATGAACGGGATTGATGTTTTGTAGATGAACTACTAATATGGAGACAAAAGTCTGTTCATATTACTAATGTGTGACGGAAGAGGCATGGCTTTCACAATCCCTCAAAGTGCAATTTCACTGCGGCTGTTTGGGGCTAATATTTCCAGTTATTTTTCTCATGCTGCAGCTTTAAACAGTATTGCGTTTGGTGAAGGAGGCGAGTTACTGGTAATGCTACTTTACTTTGACCTAAAAAGTGTGATGAGCAGCAGCCTATTATTATCATTACAGTCAGACGTAGAAAGACATCTAGTGACAGAGTTGTGATATTGAAAGTGAAAGAAAGATCTTGAGGGTGTCCTCTTTATATTAGGATTATAAAGATTTGTAAAGTGGGTGACTCTTCTGACTAAAAATATTGTGTTGTTGTACTGTGTTTTGTTGTACTGTACTGTTCAGCGACTGTGCTGTCAATGGGGAGGCATTTCAATTATGAACAGGCCTTTGTCTCTATTACTAGTTCATCTACGAAATTCTGTTTATTTATACTATATTAAGTGAGTTCGGCTCGGCTATAGTGTTGCATGTGTGGCCAATCTTTGACTGGAGGTTTTTAAAGTTCGGAGCAAGCTGCAATCTGCAAGCGCACAATCGCAAAGGGCAAATGAATGATACCTTATTATTTCTAGATGGGCATTTAAAAACAGTCTGGCACCGTGCCGACGGACTTCGCAGTGTCTTCTGCCAAAGCACACGTCGGTGCAGTTAAATGTGAGTCCTTTCTGTTTGAAATTTAGTAAGTAATAACCTAATTGATGCACGACTCGGCGCTGCAGCACAGCCTCTCTAGAAATTGGTTTATAAATTACAAAACAAAAGTGTTTGGATGGGGTTGATGTATTACTTAGGCACACGCTGTAGCTCATATGAGGCGACGACTAGCCTTCTCTGGTGTTGTATGTCTGTGGGTGGAAGGCATTCTAATGGCCTCTTTGTTAAATTGAGTTCCGTTGTGATAAGAGAAGCCTCTTCCACGCTTATCGAGGTTCCACATCGCGCTGGATTAGGTTTCCCCACATGGTGCAGCCAGCGAGACAGCCAGGCTCTGTGTCCTTCTACTCTCTCATCTCCCATGATCCTCTGTCACTCTCCTGTCTTTACTTTCCTGTGTCCTATAGTGTCTCGCCCTGCCATTTGTTACTTTGTTTTTTATCTTATCTTAGATAGAATTCTACGTAAACTTGGCAGTAAAAGACGGCATGTACAGATGGCAGTGTATGTAGACTTATAGCTTTTCATGTAAACATAGCACTATATTATTTTTACCCTACATACAGTAGATTATGTAAAGTGCATGTATGATTCACATTAAAGCAGCAGTGGTTTTCAACCTTTTTGATACCAGGGTCCATTATTTATTCAGCATTTGAGCCACGGACCACCTTTTGATGACATTTTAGCCCCACAGACCCCAAAGCTAAAGATTTCTTTTGATTTTGTCCACAATACCAGACTGGATTTGGGAAACAAAACAGTCACACGTACAGATCAAAATGACCGTTAATCTTCTACATTCTCTAGTTGTGTAGACTGGGGCTAATTTGGATGATGAATATTTAGCTGGGGACCACCTGGAACCCTCTCCAGGACCACTGGTGGTCCCCGGACCACTGGTAGAAAACCACAGCATTAAAGGACAAATCCATACTATAACACATTGGGCATCCATATCCCTGTGACATCATCCATATTGCCTTGGATTTTTGTCATAGATACTCCCTGTTCTAGATTCCACCACCCCCACATTAAAGCACATCTGTAGCTTCCTCCAAACAGGTGTATTATCATCTATACCCACCGCCGTATCGGTGCAGATCTCCATCATATCGCCTCTCATTTCGCCATGCTTGGGGATGGAGATGGCGGTCAGCGATGTCGGGCTGAGGGAGTCGACGCCGCCCTTCACACCGGACCTGCCGAGGGAACAGACGGATGCACGCACGCGCACGCACACACACACGCACACGCACACACAGATATTATCAGTTCACGTCTCTCCAGTGACGTCCTCTATTATCAAAGTCTGCAGGCAGAAAGAGAGAGAGTGTCGGTGACCCTCACCCCCTCACGTCTCTCCCACTCACAAAATATAAAAAATTCATGCACGCACAGACACAAACACTCACGCACATGTCTGTGTGTGTGTGTGTGTGCGTGTGTGTGATGTAGAAAATCTTTACTTGCTTTAATTCAGTAAAAAAACGTATCAATAATGCAATGCAATGAAATACTAATGAAGTGCCAAGTAAGTAAAAGTCCGGCGTTAAAGATGGACTTACAAAGAGTACTAAGGGATGGGAAGTAAGCAGCCCTACAAGCTCACAATGTGGCACACTAGCTGTGAGCGTGTGCGCACGTACAGTACACACGGGCATGTACTGTGTGTTACACGAACTCGCACGCGCTAAGACAACACAGCGATGTACCTTGAATGATGCACATACACGTGCATACGTGCACAGCGGCATACAGACAGGCAGACACGCTGAATCTTAAACACTTTGCAGAGTGAGGAGGAGGGAGGTGTCCCAGGGGATACCTCCACCGCTGCCACCGCTGACAGATTAGCGTCTGGGAAAAAAAATGCTTCGCGATAACGAAGAAGATGTGCCGGGGGGCGACTTGGAAGTGGCCAATCACTTTACTGAAGGGTGTGTGTGTCTGTGTGTGTGTGTGGCGTTCCCCTGACTGACTGAGAGGTACTTCAAGCGATCGACTGACTGACTGACTGCAGGGGCGGATGTAACATTTCCCAATCGGGGGGGGGGGGGGGGTATAGGGGCGTCGATGAAGTCGCACCCATACCATTTTCAGTTACAGGACTGTTATTAGGCAAGTATAAGCATCAACAATAACATCAGTTGTTGTTGAAGTTGCAACAGACACGCAGCATGCATAAAGCTAAAGGTCTGACTCAGAGTTTTCTGTTTTCAATGGTGAAATGCTGTTGGTTTAGTGGTGAGCCGATTGTAGTTAGTTAGTAGCAGTAGTAGTGTTTCAAGTCATTTTAAATATATAAGCACTTTAATGTGAAATATATTGGGTTGTTTTGCATTGCCCCCCCCCCCCCCCCCCCCCCCCCCCCCATGCCCATGCCTACATCCGCCCCTGACTAACTGGCGGCGCCTTGAGATTATCGACGACACAAAGCAGCTGGCGACGACAAAACGTCAAATTCATGACGGGTTCAGGTCTTGACACCGTGTTTTTTTATTTGCCTACAGACAGACGCACAGACAGACAGCTGTGAGCAGAACTGATGTTGTCTATAGCAGAGTGAGAGGGTTCATGTTATCATTATTATTTTTTGTTGTTGTTGATAGCATAACAACAGATGGGCTGAGAGTGACATTTGCCGCCGTCGTCAAAATCCTGGCGACAATCCACCGTCTTCATTCTATCTGCAAACTCTTTAATAAAAACAACACCCTAGAAACATTATTAGCTAGTTTCTGTCGAGAAATAAATGGCCTGCATGTGATTATCTCTTCCAAAATGTCATGACGTCTGAAAACAGGTGTTACACAGGCAGGGCCAAGGAGTGGTTTCAACAAGCGCTTCCCAACTCCCAACGCTCCAGCATGCTGCTCAATGTTTTGCCACTCGGTCTAGATCAGGAGGAAGCGTGGAAAAATCATGCACGCATATTATGTTCAAGTATTCACCGTATTCATACAGCCCACGAGTCTTTGCGTTTGTGTGTGCATCACTTCCTGTTATCTCTTGCTGTGTTGCCAGTTTTGCGAGAGAAACAAGCGGCCAGCAGGTCTATGAAGACCAGCACAATTGACAATAGATGATCTACAAGCTGACAGTGACACAATCTGAGGTTGTTTTTATAATAAAAAAAATAAAATAAAAAATCAAGAATAAAATGAAACATATTTTCACAACATTCCTTAAATAGTAGCAACCGTTTTAAAAAGGTCGGGGGTTGTTAGGTTCAGGCATTGGTTTTACTGAGGTTAAGTTCAGCACTAATGTTAGGGTTATGTTTAGTTACCAGCAATGAAAGATTTTTTTTTTATTTTGCAACGGGTTGGAAAAAAAGGTTTGTAAAATACTTGGTTCCCGACCTACAGTACTGTATAAACCGACGTACATCGGTCGCGACCAAGGTCAAGGCCACAAGACGATAAAAAAAAGAAAGAAAAAAAAAACTACAATATATTTGTATATACTGACCTGCCCAGAAAGTCCTTCATGAACTGCTCCTTCCCAAAGTAAGCGGTGGTGGTGCAGTGGATCTGGCTGGCGATCTGCCCCATCTGGAGGTTGCACTGGTCCATGAGGGAGCTCAGCTTGTTGTTGGTCTCTGTCGTCAGGTGGTGGTTGTTCTGCTCCTCGTGGCCCGTGGTGCTGGTGGTGCTGGTGGTGGTGTCTTTATTACACGTGGGGCTGCCGTCGTTCCTCTTCTTGTCCTTCTTCTTGTCCGCCTTGGCCTGCTTGTTCACGCCTCCCAGCACCACCGAGCCGAACTTCAGCTCCTTGTTGTTTCCCTTGCTGGGGGACGAGGCGGAGGAGGAGGAGGAATCGCTGGTCTTCTTGGCGCCGTTCAGAGCCGGCAGCTTGCTCCTGCGCAGGCCGAACCAGTTGGCCAGGGAGGGCGTGGTCTTCTGCCTGCTCTCTGTCACCTGGGATATTAAAATATTAATATTTTAAATATTATTAAAATATAGACATTATTCCTTTCTGTACTGTACGTTGATCATGCTCAATGGAAAAGTGAACATTGATAATTGACGTTGATTGTTGATATTGATGAAAAAAAAATCCTTTTAAATAACCTAATTAAACAATGTAACTAATAACTAACTTTCTCCTGTAGCTCTTGGCACTTCTGCAGGTTCTCTTCGATGCCCATCATGACCTTCTCCTCGATGGTGCAGGCCGCCGTCTGACTAACCACCTTCTTCTCCTCTGCGGCTACGGTGGCGGTGTTGTTGTCCGGACCTTCGTTCACAGCGGATGAGGAGCCCTGCTGCTGCGTCTGGGCTTTGACCACCCCCCAGCTCGCGTCCGGCACTTTCCCGACGGGACTCGTCGCCGCTGCCACGTCACTCAGAAGCAGCGTGGAGTTGGGATCGTAGACGTGAGACGACCGAGGAGAGGACAGCTCGAACTGCGGGTAGGACGTGACCTTCGGCGGCTTCCGGGAGTTCTTCCTCTCGCCGATCCTGTCGGTGTTGGGCAAGCTACGGGCTTCTTTCTGCGGCGGCTGCTGGGAGGCGGCGATCGCTACCTCCTCCTCCTCGTCTCCGTGTTTCAACGTGTTTTGTTGCGACCACTCCGCTTTGGAATGGCCCGATTTAGACGTCCTGTGATCGGGGAGGAGGACGCTACTACAGTTTGAGCCCGCCAGGCCCCCGTAGAGGCTCAGCCGGTTCCTGGAGGAACGGACGGGGCTCTCGGCGGCGGTGCTACCGGGCGCCTCCGTCGAACTCTGTCGCGACAGGGAGTTGTTGCTGTTCCCCCTCTCGCCGGAGTTGGTGATGATCTGGGTTCGGATTTTGCCCTGCTGCTGCTGCACATTGTCCGGCAAAAGCCCGCAAACGTTGGGCTTCTCCATGTAGTTGGTGCTGAAGCTCTGGCTGCGGGCCTTGGCCCCGTTCATGCCCAGTGCCGGCTTCAGGTGGGGTTTGGTGGTGACGGAGACGGACCTGGAGAAGAGCAGGCTGGCCCTCTTCCCTTTATCGCACAACGCTGCCGCCGCCACCTCCCCTCCCTCCCCTTCTAGCGACACGGCGGTGCCGTTGTTGTGTGCCGCTTCGCCTTCCAGCGCCGACCAGCCCCGGAGGACGTCAGCTTTCCCCTCCGTAATAACGGAGGACGAATAATCAATACCGTACTCCGGCGGTGTGAGCAGTGGGGTCGCGGCGTTATTGAAAGTCACCGCCGTCGTTGTTGTTTCCCTGCAGGAGGACGCCGAGTTGGCGTGATCTTTCTCGTTCTTGGCGCCCGACGTTTGCACGCTCGGACACGAGGACAGGCCGGCGGTGCTCTTGTTGTGCGCGGAAGAGGGAGATTTCAAAAACGCCTTGAATCCCATGGGGATGCGAGTCTTTTGCGAGGTTTTCTCCGGTGTTGCTACAGCGGTCGGCGGTGCGCTGCTGCACGCAGCGGACTGCACTACGACCGGCGCTAGCCTGCTATCCTGCGGCTCTGTGTTGCACACAGGCTGGTGGTCCTGAAGCGATGCGGCTAAACCGGCAGTCTTGTTGTGTGTCGTTTCGTGCGTGGCCGACGAGCCCCTCTTGCACACGAACGAGGCGCCCGTTCGCAGGGCGGCGCGTTCGTAGGGGGGCGGGCCGCCGTTCTTGGAGCCTTTCGGCGGCGCGGCGGCGTGTTGCTGTTGTTGTTCAGACTCTGGCAGAGGTCCTGAGGTTGAAGAAGAGGAGGAGGAGAGGTAGTGCTTCGCGGCGGGCGTCGTCCGCTTGTAAGTGCCTTTGCTCTGCGTGGTGGTGGTGGTCGCGGTCGCGGGGCCGGCGCCACCGGGGGATTTGGGAAGATTCCCATGATGCAGCAGCTTCTGAGGCGCCAGGGCGGTCCCGTAACCCGCGTCTAAAAAGTCTGCGGAGGAGTCACGGCTGGGCGTGTTATTTGGCGGTAACGGAGGCGGGTGGTAGCTGGGGGGAGGTCCCCTCACAGTGCAGGTGGTCGGTGGCGGTGCGGTGGGTGTTTTATGTGCCTGAGGTGAACCGCCACCGTCGTAGTTTGGTCTGATCAGCAAGGAGGTGGTGCGGCCCGGGGGCAGCGGTGGGGGCGACGGGGACCTGAGTTTGTTGTTTTTGCTGGTGGTGGTGGAGGTGGTGAGGGTTTCACAGTGTTCTTTGTCTCTGGTGGGCTGCATCTCCAAGACATGCTCCGGGAGATGCCTCCTGGAGGGCTGCGGCGAGCCCTTATTGCTCCAGCCGCCGCTCCTCACGCCAGGGGAGAGCTGTTGCTGTTGTTGTTTGGCGTTGTGGTGGTTGTTCGCCGCCACTTTAGCGGGGCTCTGCTGGACACAGCCCGCCGCCGCCGTTCCCCCCGAGGGCTTGATGTACCGGGACAGTTTAACGGGAGGCGAGGAGGGGGATGAGTTTGTGTTGGCCGCAGGCTCGGTGGAGGACCCTCTGGAAACCCTCAGCGGAGACGCAGACGACGCCTTGTTGCCGTTCCGGCCGGGTATCTTTGAGCCGCCGTTGTTGGACTTGTTGGAGTCGCTGACGACGCCTCGGTTAGCGCGGATGGCGGCGGCGGAGGCTGCGCTGCTCTGCGACGGTTTGACCAGTCTTTTTTGCGGCGTCGAATAATGCGCCGACCGCTCTGCCGCGCTGCCGCCACCGTCGCTGTTATTGCTGCTTACGGCAGCCGCCTTACTCCCCCGGAATTCCGACAGTCTGGTGGGCCTCTCTTGGGACGCCGCTGGTCGCTGCGTGGCGCGGCCGCCGCCACCGACCTCCGGAACATCATAATTCCGAAGAGGCCCGGAGGAGGAAGGTGCGGCGGAAAGCGCCTGAGTGCTTTGGAGTTCGATGGGCTGTCCTTCCGCGTCGAAGATGGCCAAGAGGCTCTCCTCGGACTTGGCGAACTGCTGAGCCGCCGCCACCCCGCGGCTGGGTTCCTTGATGAGGCTGAACGGCCGCGGCGGCCTCCCGTCGGCCGACTGCGTGCGTCCCGCAGCCTCTTTCTTCCCCCTCCAGCACTGCTGGTGTTGTTTTTGCTCCGACGGCAGCTTGGTCGGCTCCCTGGACGGCCTCTTCTTGGCCTCTCCCCTGACCGCCTCCAAGTCAGACGTCGCCTCCGGAGGGTCTTCTTGGTCCGACGAGCGGTTGGGGTTAACCTGGTGGAGTTTGGTGGGCTTGGAGAACGCCGAGGCCCGCTGCTTCTCTCCTCCGGACGAGAGGAAGCTGCTGATGAAGCTCATCAGCCGTTCGGGACGCTCCTTGGAGTCGTAGGGAGGAGGAGGGAGGCGTTCTTTCTTGCCGCCGGCGTCGTCCCCTTCCTCCTCCTCGTCGTTGTTGTAGTCCTGCAGACCCTCCCAGCTGCACAGGCTGTCTGAGGTGCTGCGGGAGAGCCGGAGGGTCTGGTGGTGACCCGACAGCCAGCTGTCTCTGCACGGAACGCCGTCGCCGTCTCTTCTCCTCCGCGCTGCTGCAGATTCGTCGTCCGCGTCGTCGTCGTCGGAGTCATACGACGAGAACCTGGAGAAAAGAAACGTACTTAGTTACTTAGCATTAGCAGCATTACTTACTTAGCATTATTGGCATCAATTAGCATTACTTATCATTATTAACATAATTAAATATACTTAGTAATAGCATTACTTAGCATTATATAGCACCATTAACAATACTTAGCTTTAGCATGGTTTTGCATTCTTAGGATTATTAGCATTACTTAGCATTACATAGCACCATTAACATTACTTTAGCTATTGAGAAATATCAGACCTACAAGTGCGCCACTCCGTGGCATGCTATGAGCTTGTAGATCTGATATTTTTGAAAATGGTGAAAATGTGGCACAATTTTTTGAATATTTTTTTCAGTTCAGAATGGGTTAAACATCGCAGAAAAAATATATGCCTAAATACCTAACCAACCAAGTAATTTGGTCTCAACGGAAACTAATCTGAATAAACCACAGCTGCATCTACATGTAGAAAAGTTAAACAAAAAACAGTATATTACAGAGCAATTACGGGGAGCTAACGTTGGTCCAATAAACCAGCGTTTTTCAACCAGTGGTCCCTGAGAAGGTTCCAGGTAGTCCCTAGGTAAATGATGGAGAGTTGGTTGTACCAACAAGACCCATATAGAACTCTCATCTGAATCTACACAATTACGAAATGTAGAAGAATTGTCATTTTTTGATCAAAGTTTTCCTGTTATCTCACATAAATACAGCATGGAATTGTGGACGGAAAACAAAAAAAATCTTTACATTTGAGTCTGAGGGACTAAGATGCAAAAAACCAAAAAAACACTGCAACAAACAAATCACATCAAACCTCCTGATGACTCCGCCCCCGCCGAACCCCAAGGCGACTCCGCTGCTGCGGACTCCGCCGTACGCCGCCGCCGTTTGGTGCTGGGGCTTGCAGACCCCCTTGCCGCCACCTCTGCCGCTGCTGCTCTTGATGCCCAGCGAGTAGATGCCCTCGTTGGAGTCCATGCAGTCCTTCTCCCCCCCCAGGCGGGGAGACAGCCTGGAGGACAGGGAGCTGCTGCGCCGGTGTCTCCTCCTCTGCAGCTTGCGGAGACCCTCCAGGATGTGGCTCTCCTTGGCTCTGCTGCTGCGCGTGGAGGACCCTCCACCACCAGCAGCAGAGGGGCTGGTGGAGCAGATGTTCCCCGGTGCAGAGGAACCCAGACTCAGCCTCTTCTCCCAGGTCAGAGAGGACTGGAGGAGACGACAAGAAGAACAAGAACACACAACTTCACATTAGAAAAACTTAGTTATACTGGGTATAGAGCTGAGCAGTTCCACCCCCTGGTGACGTTGCCCCCGTTCCAGAAATGGATTTTCCATTCATTTTACTCATAGACTTTTCAAAAGTAATTTATATGAATACGATACAATTATACCACACACAAAGCCAACTCAGTTTGTGGCAAATCATGACAACACACACAATCTTTTGGGACAATTTTTGAATAAAAATGAAACAAAAAGTGTTGTACCCTGCCATTTTTACATTTACCCCAATTGGTAAATGTTACATCCGCCCCTGGTGAGGAGTTATTGATTTTCAAACTTTGCTCTTCCCAAATTCACAAAAAAATCTATTGTTAAACACGCCCATATTATGACCATGGATGTGGTCTAAAAGTGTGAAAATCATATTTTTTAATTTTTCAACTTGAAGGGAAAGGGAGAGAAGATTGAAGCACTCATAAACCATTTTAATTACAATTTACACCCCTTTTGAACACCCACCTCGGCGTTTGGCATCAAGCTGGTCTGGTCTGTTTTGTTTTTTTGGTTTGTTTTTTAAATCGAACGCAAGTGGACTGTGTGTTGATGGAATATACTAATCAGGGGCGGACAGATGATGCATTTTTATATTAAAGTAGAATTCCACCTCAGAAGGTTTTCTTATCTTTATTTGCAATTGATTTTTATTTCCAAAAAGTGATCCAGTTGTTATTTTGTGGGGAAAAAAAATCCTTATTGCCTGTTTGCTTAGAATGGGGCTGTGGGATGTTGTTCAAATTCAACTATTTTCGCTCACTTAATTTTATTTATTTCATTTTTTTCCTATATATTGTCTCTCCACCATGTCAATAGTGTTTTGACAGTTCATTACATTCATTTTCACTTTTGGTTCAGCTGCGGTTCAGCCATAAACTGAGCATCCCCCCCTCTCTTGAGACGGAACCACGGCTGAACCAAAGTGTTAGTGTCAACTATTGACACTATTGACGTGATGAAACTAGGGGAATGTGAACAACATCCTATAGCCCCATTCTAAGCTTATGATGGAGTAGAGGAAACAGACAATAACAGAGATTTTTTTTTTTTGCAAATAAATCCACTGCGCATAAAGGTAAGAAATCATTCTGGGGTAGAATTCTCCTTTAATGTGCGTGTGTGTGTGTGTGTGTGTGTGTGTGTGTGTGTGTGTGTGTGTGTGTGTGTGTGTGTGTGTGTGTGTGTGTGTGTGTGTGCGTGTGTGTGTATGCGCGTGCGTGCACGCGTCCTGCACAGCGTACCATCTTCCCACAGGACCTCCCGTCATTCCAGGTGTAGGAGCCGCTGGAGTACTCGCTGCAGGCACTTGACAGGGACAGCTCGCTGCTGCTGCAGCTGCTGGCCCGCGGGTACGCCGGGAACCCGCCGCACCCGGGGTACGGCGGCGGGGGAGGAGGAGGCGCCGGAGACGAGGAGGCGCTCAGACTCCACTGGCTCAGACACCTGGCGGCGGCGGGGAGATGGTGGTACGAGGAAGCCTTGCTGTTCCCGTTGGTCTGGGCCTCCTGTGAGAACACACAGTAGTTAGTTAGCTGGGTAGAGAGGTAGTTTCATTTATTGTATTCCACATGGTGGAAATGTCTTCGGTCGCAAACCAACAGTATAAACAAACAGCAGCTAACGCCATTACTGTATTTTCATGGTAGAAATGCAGGGCAACAGAGGAATATACAGGTACCTTAGAAAGAGAACAAACAAGTATCAGTGCCTTAAAGGAGAATTCCGGCCCAAAAGTTTTTTTGGATCTTTATTTGCAGTTAATTTTTTTGAAAAAAGTGGTCCAGGTGTTATTTTGTGAAAATACTCCTTTATGGCTGTTTCCCCTACCCCAAAATAAGCTTATAATGGGGCTAATGGGCGTTGTGCAAGTTCACCTATAAACATCGCTCCAAAATGCAATTTTTTGCTATATATTGTGTCTCCACCATGTCAGTAGTGTGTTAACACTCACACTTTCACTTTCACTTTTGTTTCAGCAGTGGTTCAGCCATAAACCATGTGCCACGCCCCCAGGTTTTGAGACAGCTGGATCACTGCTGAATCAAAAGTGAAAGTGAAAGTGTGAGTGTTAACTCACTACTGACATGGTGGAGACACAATATATAGCAAAAAATTGCATTTTGGAGCGATGTATATAGGTGAACTTGCACAACGCCCATTGGCCCCATTATAAGCTTATTTTGGGGTAGGGGAAACAGCCATAAAGGAGTATTTTCACAAAATAACACCTGGACCACTTTTTTCAAAAAAATTAACTGCAAATAAAGATACAAAAACACTTTTGGGCCGGAATTCTCCTTTAACTCCTGATCTCAAAACAAACAAAAAAAAATCACTAACAGCAGTCATATACATTCTTTTCAGCCAGATGTGTGACTGTGCCTTTGAAATTAATCTTTCAAGCCTGTTTTCTCAACTTGGTGTTTTCTGCAAGACATTACTCTACAGTAACAAAACTGGTGAGACAAAACTCCCCAGTGCCTCCATGGTTGCAAATGGTTACATTTTAGTAGCTCTACACGTATCATCACACCTCACTACTATTTTTGCTTGTGTGTCTATGAAGCTAACGTTAATCTAATACAGTAGTTTTTTTTTTTTTTTTATTACATCCTTTTCATACCAAGGCCCATTATTTATTATTGGCTAGCTGAGCTATTGACTATGGACCACCATCTGATGAGTATTTTGTAGTCGTTTTGTCCACAATTCCATGCTTTTGTGCACAATTTCATGCTTTTTCCAAATAATTCTAATACAATTCTAATTGTGTAGGCTCCCTTTAAATGAAGCCATGTTAAATAATCTCTATTAAGAATATGAACCCTGGCATTTTGAGTTCCCTACAGTTAATATTAGAAATGTTGAATATGAGTTTCCAGCAGGTCGAAACTAATCATTTATTAATAATAATAAAAAATACATTTCATCAAGCTTTATGCAGCTTGTCAAACTAGGGGCTTGTGGGGGAGGGGGTCGTGATTCTTAATCCATTCCAAACATTAGTTTTGCTATTGGGCTAAAAACGGCCATAGCCATCATCACCAATGTGATTTTGGGCAAGTGGCATATATAGTAGACTATGGTGGTGTGTACAGTAATGTACTACTGATACTACGGAGCAGGGGCGGATCTAGGCATGGGCATGGGGGGGGCAATGCCCCCCTAAATGCCCTGACTGCCCCACCAAACATAACGGCATGCAAACAACCCAAATTTCAAATACATTTCAAATTAAAGTGCTTATAATTAAAATGATTTGAAACACTATGCTACTAACTACAGCAGTAGTGTCACCAGTAAACAAACAGCATTTCATCATTGAAAACAGAAAACTCTCTGAGTCAGACCTTTAGCTTTATGCATGCTGCGTGTCTGTTGCAACTTCAACAACAACTGATGTTATTATTGATGCTTAATTGCCTAATAAAAGTCCTGTAACCGAAAATGGTATGGGTGCGGCTTCGCGATGAAGCCGTCCCCATACCATTTCTCCTGCTCCCCCCCAATTGGGAAATGTTACATCCGTCCCTGCTACGGAGAGACAGATATGCCACAGCAGTGGGGTTAATGCTCCGCCTCGCTCTGTCTGGTAATTAGAAATCACACACTCATCTGCAGAACAACAGATGGTTCTGGGTCTAACGTCTCACTCCAAACAGTTTGAGTCGGCAGGCTGTCATTTTAGACAAAATAAGCAAAGAATCATTCCCATTAGTTGAGGAAGGAACGCTATTTACTATGTTGTCCTGATCTGTTCATCGGGACATTTCTCGTATCAATTATTATATTACCTATCATGTTATTCTTGAGGAAATAATCTTGAGGAAAATTATCACAAGAGGGACAAATGTATTTAAAAAAACTAGTCCTATACCCGTTGAAATATATGATCTGGAAATGATGTATAGATGACATTGATTGGGAGGGAATTGTTGATGTTGGAAAGTTGGGTTGAACTTGGGCACAAAAGTAATGTTATAGACCTATAGGCCTACATACCTACGAGCATATGAGTAGCCTATGCTCAGTCACACAGCCTGGTAGGCTACTCCCAAAAATATTTGAGTCGCACAGATGAAAGGCTAGGGCAGATTGTGTGCACAATGTGGATTTTTTTAAGCTCTGGCTGGGGAAACGCGTGGCTTTAGCAACCGAGGATGTGAGCTTGTAGACTGGCTATTTTTGGGTGTTCGGAAATGCGCCCTAAACGGACTGGTGTGCCCTGTTGTCGTTTCATGTATAACTGGTGTATTTGGGGCATTTTGTGGTCGCCGTTTGGTTATTCACACTTGTGTGTTTGGTGCACGCACTGAGCAACCGTAGGCTGGAGACGGGGTTGGCCGGCTATGGGTAATCACTGAATTGGGTCCCCAAACTTTTCCGTGTAAAAGTTTGGAGAGAAGTGGATGCCGTGGCCGCCGTGCGTAATGAATATCCAGACGTGTAGATTTTAGTGGTAGAAGAAATGAGTCGTAGCCTCGTAGGTGACCGTAGTAGCGCGTACGCTGGAGACGGGGTTCGCTGCCCGGTGTGGAAGGCATGATTGAGTCACAGCTGTGTCTCGTGCGCTCCCGTTCAATGAAAATCAATCCAGCTGATGTGAGCTAGGAAGCTAGGCTATGGCTAACGGCTAAGCACTGTACTGTGGTCCCCTAACTTTCCGTCTAAAAGTTTGGAGAGAAGTGGATGCCTTGGCCGCCGTGCGTAATGAATATCCAGACGTGCAGATTTCAATGGTAGTAGAAAAAAGTCGTATGGTGAGCGTATTAGTGCGTGTGTCATCGCACCGTGGCTGTGTGGCAGTCGGAACAGCGAGGACAGAGAACGCGAAGGGAGGTGATTCCGTGTTGCACGACAAACTGTGACCACAAATAAATGTGTGTCCGTGTCACGTGATCTGCGCGGCGATGAGCTTTTAATGCAAATCTATTAAATTAAAAAGATTGGTATAATGTTAAGTGTTTGTAAGTAGTGCACATTGGTGCTGGATGACAGGGCTGTGCTACGCGAGGTTCATCGAGGCTGTCCGTGCGCCGTGGCATGTGTGGGCGATCCCCATTGCACAGTGCATTTGCGCAGGTAACAGACACACATTCCTAGAATTATATAGAGAGATAGAAAAAAAACAAAAAAAAACACGAACAAAGCCCTGTTATAACATGTACAAAACAATGTGATGTGACTGTACCCTTCCAACTGTACATACATTCCTTATACATTCCCCATTCCCCAATGTTTTTATTGGGACTTTTGCTATGGCAATGTAAATGTTTGTTTTCTGATGCCAATAAATCTCCCCTGAATTGAATTGATATTAGACTGGAAATCGTCTGTAGTTTTGGATAATATTATATAATATAATATGAAGTGCACTATAAAAAATGTAAATATTGCATTGGAGAAAAACGAATACGATGGGATGGTAGCAAAAATAACGGGATTGGGACATCCCGTATACTTAACCATATTTACTCAACAGATTGAAGGGTTATGATCGTTTTAAGAACACTATCTCAAACATATAGAGCTTTTCTCAGTACCCAAAGACGCTTTTACTGTATTTGTGGGCCGTGGTCATAATTATTTAATTTAGTTCCCCCCCCCCGCCCTGTCTGTCTCGGAGCATGAAGGCACACGTGTATATTTATATTATCAGGTGACATTCGAGAGAGAGAGAGAAAGAGAGAGAGGGATCCGGTGGAGACAGGGGGAGGGGGGATCAAAGGTTAAAAGATTGGGGCAAATTCATTTCCAGAACCCGATGCATAATACATAAGATGAGTGATGTACCGGGCCGCCCCGTCGGAGTCATCTTTACCGATGACGGTGCTCAATCGATGGCTTTTTCTGGTAACGCGACAGGGATTTATTTCTTTGGGAGACAAAGTGATACTCTCTCTCTCTCTATTCTCTTCTTGCTACTGCTTTACTGAGAAGGGGAGGAAGGTTCAGGTCTCCAAATGGACGGCCCTTTTGTATTTTAATATCCGGTAATGATTTCTTTGGTGGTCCAACGGCGGCACTAACAGGAGGAGGTCACAGAGCCACAGAGAACATCTTCCAGTGATCTTACGTTAGCTGACGTCATGAGGGGGTCTGACGTTGCTGTTGCTGTTGCTGCTGCGTTGTGGCTCCTGGACAGCAGGAGTCCTGCAGCAGCTTTGCTTCTCTCCGGCTCCAGCAGCAGGTCGGCCGCAGACAGGTCCATGATGCGAGAGTGCAGTTTCTGAAAGAAAAGGACAGGCAGAGGACGCGTCAGGGCCGGATGTAACGTTTCCCAATTGCGAAATTGATGAAAACGAACAAAAGAAAGAATCAAATAATATTAACACACAACCAGGGCTAATAATGTTTGTGTGGGATGGACATCTGCACTAAGTAATAGCTGGATATATAAGAGCCTATCCCTCTCTCTCTCCAAAACAGAACATGGTTGGTTGGGTGCCCACGTAGACCACCCCTGTGAACTATAAGGTAATGCAGTGAGAAATATACACAGGAAAAACACACAACAGTGCTCTGGTGTACTGGTGTGCATATTGTATTATTGATCCTATATAAACACTATATGCATCTCTCCACAGGAAATAAACAAATTAGTGATGCACCAAAAGGTAAAATATTGGCCGTAGCGGAATAACGAATATGGGAAAACTGAACTGGGATGAAAACTGAATATCGAAAAGCCCAACCTGATTAATATTAATATTTTCCCTACCATTGCCATCATCGCTGTTACATGATTATGGCAAAAGACATGATTATGGCAAAACTTAAATAATAATCACTATTATGACTTCATGGAAGACTTCATAGAAGTCATGATACTTCAGCACTTTTGAATGCATTAATTGCATACACTATTCAGTTATATACGTTGCATTTTCTGCCAATTTGGGATGAAAACAAATAGGATGAAAATGTATTTTAGACATTTTCTGCCTAATATTTTCTGCGAATCTTCAGTGCAGCAATAAGACAAACACAGGGATATGAAGGCTGCTTGTCGTTATGAGCAAAGGCAAAAACAATGAGTTTCTATAAGCGGAGCAGATCCTAAACAAATTACCATTCAGAATCTTCTTCATCAAGCCTCTGTCCTATTTACTTTGGGTTGATCTCGCTGACTTTAATTGGAGAGTTGTAGGAGGAGGCCTCTGGCCCTTCTAATTTCCAGCGCCCCCGTGCAGCCGGCCCCGGACCCCCGCATGCATCCCAGTCTTTACACTGACTCATTAATGTCATCCGCCGGAAATAATTAATGTGAATGAGAAATAATTGCATTGGGGAGCCGGGGATTCCCTCCTCTTTAAGTTCATACACCAATTTGTGTCGGTCCGTTCGTTACCCCCCCCCCCCCCACCCACACACACACACACAGACACACACACTTCTCTCCCACTCGCACCCGTTCTTTAACTCTTGCCCACCAGAGGCGAAGGATATAAAGAAAAAATCCCCAAATACATTTTCCACATATTTAATCTCAGACCTAATTACAGCTCAGTTCCCGGCGCTCAGATCAACTGAAATTATGCTGAAACACAAAACATTTGATATTATTGCCGCATTCCCTTCCCCATCGCCGCCCAGGGTAGGGAGTGTATTATAATGTTCATTCGGGGAGTGTGTGTGCGTGCGGCGCGCGCGCATAATATTATTACACAGAGAAATATAATTTCTCCGCCGCGGCCCCCGATATATCATTATTAGCTTTGGACGACGTTAAAATGAAACACATTGTCCTTCTTATCCACGCCCCCGTGCTGCGAGACAGACAGACCCATGCAGAGTGAGTTATATGAGGAGAGATCTATGGAGGAAAAAAAAACTGTGCACGGCAGTTTTACGAGACGCAAAGTCACCTTCAACACTTTCACAGGGAAACTTCAGCCATAAGAATTAAAAAAAGAAATACTATTTCATAGGGAAACTTGAAAAAGCCCTGAAAAAACTGAATACAACTAGAACTGCACCCTGTGTCCCCTAGGGTAGGTACCCTCACAAAAACATGCAGTAATCCTGGTCTCTAAACTGCCTCCCCCTGGTCAGGCGGGGCACCTGATGGAGGGGACAGGAACTGGTTGGAATAACATGTTCCTTCAAAGCTACGTTCACCCCTGCCAGGTGAAAAGAAGGCAGCTTGGACTCCTTAGTAAAACCTAAGCCTAAACCCAACATTGACCCCCGACGGATAAGATACCGCTGGGCCAACGCCCGCGGTGACCGTTTGCCGAATGGCAACTGTCGGGAAATGAATTTGCCCCCCCTGGAGATACAGGAGAAAGAAGAATGCAAAAGCAAAATTCTCTTCACTGTTCTCAACAAAAAAAAAAACAACTCCCTCTAAACCTGCGTTGTGTTGAAGGCCCCTTACAGACGGCACGTCAAAACGTTTGCTCTTAGCCAGGAAAACAGCAGCCCTGCGCAGATGAAACAGAACGGTCTCTCTTCATCATTATGCACGGAAGCGTGCTAGAGAGAGAGAGAGAGAGAGAGAGAGAGAGAGCTTTTCCCTGTAGCGTATTATCATTATTATTAACAGCCCACCACCACATAGACCTTCAAGGTGGCTGATGATGGCTCTTCACCTACTGCTTTAACACATACAGGCGGAATGAGGAAAGTGACAGAGTCTGGCCTTGGACTCTGAGAGATGCAAAGATTCTGGTGCTATGGAAACGGATCCGTGCAAACCCCCCCTCATCCCGTCGCGCACGCAAGTACGGAATGCATGCACGAGGCGGAGAGAGAGAGCGAGAGAGATACGGTAAAGGACACTCTTTTCTCCATTCTGACACGTCTATTCTGAGCTCATCAGCACTGACGCGTTGGAAAAGTGCTTTATTATAGTTTTATAACTTTGGCCCTGACTGAAGTGTGAAGAAGAAGGAACTTGTCACGTCATCTCTCATGTCTCCTTTGATGACTTCCACTGACAAGGCTTTAAAAATGACACTAAAGAACATCATTTATTTTATTTCAGTATAAATTCCTTCGCAGCAAAAAAAAAATCCTTCACGGTCTTAACCTACAACTTGTACTCTCTTTTGCTGTGAAACATTACACATTTTACGTTACGTATTATAAAAGAAATGTGTACATAATCAGAAGTTGAAGAATTATTATGTGCACGTTGATGCATTGTACCACATTGATGCGTTGTACCTAATGGTACAACGCATCAACGCATCAATACAGCATGGAATTATGCGACAGAGTGGTATCCAGCGACAACAAAAGAAAACACACTTTCGTTTCGTGCCCGAGAGGCTAAAATCTCATCAAGTGGTGCTTCCGAGGCTCAAATGCCAGATGAATAATGGACCTTTGATAAGAAAGGGGTTGAAAAACCACTGGATTGAAAGTTGCCAGATGGGTTTTCTCTCCTTCCCCCTCCTCCCCAGCCAGCTCAGAAGAAAAAGAGTCCCAACAGCATCGCTCAGTGCCATCATCACGTCCCACCACCGTCCACCATGGATGGGAGTGGCTTTAGGTGTCACAGGGAGAGGGAGGCAGAGGGAGTGATCTTATCGTACGGTGCAGGGTATCATTTCACCTCCTCAGCATCATCCTCATCAAGGATTCAGTCGATAATGTCACAAGGCCATGGGGGGGGGGGGGGGGGGGGGGGGGGGGGGTGGGTGGGGTGGGGGGTGGGGGGACGGGTGGGTGTGACAGGACCAGGACTGGACCCCCCCCCCCCCCAACACACACACACACACACCCCTGTTTGTAAACGTGTTTTGTGGGTACCAACAGCAGGGCCATCACATATGGGGACACCACTTTCCAGTGGTCGTAGAGGCATGAAAAAAATCAGGCAAGCTTAAAAAAAAATCCTTAACATGAATATCACCTCAGATTCTGGATTGGATGAAGTGATGTCCTGGACATGAATTGTGGGGACCGATATTTATCCATGGTTCATGGGGACTTCATTTGCATACACACATATCTGTGCATGAAGTCATGGTTCATGGGGACCTCGATTAACATATCATTTAAATAACACACACACCATAATGGGGACTCAATATCCTGTGTACATTTTTCACACCATAATGGGGACTCAATGTCCTGTGGACATTTAATCAGTTTCACACAGAATTTTATGCAGGAAGCTTGGCCTACAGAAACAGACTTGTCCAGAAAGCAAGTCAGGATTCATAGTGGGTTCTGTAATCCCAAGTCTCAACCTGTCTGAGTCTGTCTCACAGGAAAAGCTAGAGAAGACAGCAGGGAACGCACAAGGAAACTGGATGCTTTAAGGAAAGAGCATATAATGTTCACTATACTTTAGCCCGATTTAGCCCCGATTTTGGACTCACGACAAAATTCCTCTGTCATCTCCCGACAATTTGATGGCCGTCTTTTCGTCTTGTAGTGTGACATCTCACAAAGAGAAAAAATCGGGCCGAATCTGCCGTCGAGACCCCCCCGACAAAACATCGGCAATATTAAACAATTTTGATTTTTCCAGCATTTTATCGTCGAGTGTGATATAGATTCTGACAACCCCACAACGTTTGCACTGTGCTGGCAAATGTAAAACTTGCACTGAAATGCCAGCCGGCTGGGCAGCCACTGTCTCCTGCATGGACGCACCACTCCATAGGCTATTAAAATAATTCTGATAGATCCAAAGCATTATAGCGCAGCAAACATATAAGCGCATCAAACATAGTGTAATTTGACCATCTCTCTCTCTCTCTCTCTCTCTCTCTCTCTCTCTCTCTCTCTCTCTCTCTCTCTCTTTCTCTCGCGTAAAAGTTGGTCTCACCAGCAGACTTTGACTTGTACCTTTTGTCAGGGACAACATTCTGCAACATGTGTCGAATGATTTATGCATTGTCTATATTTTGTAGCCTACTCGCTGTAGCCTACAGATCATGCAGGCAAACTAACTTGGGTATGTGTTGCGCAATTGAGTGAAAGTGGACGATGGGAAGGGAACAATGCCGGCGGTCATTGATTGATTGAATGATACAGCCTTTGAACCCACGTCCATAAAATAAAATAAAAAACATACTACAAGGTGGCTGCTTCTCCTATAACGGGTTTTTTCAACAGGTGGTCCGGGCAATTCCCAATCATTGCTGCTCATATTAAGGAATACTTGACTTTGTTTCCCTAATGACTTTGTTCCCCTCACAGAACTCAGAGACTAAGATCTCACAAGGAGACAGTCCATGGAATAGGACTGTGGTACCATAAAAAAACATTCATACGAGTCATATGATGCCACCACCACGGATTACCTCCTGAACATTCACTATATCATACTGTTTGTTTGTCCTATTCATTCATACAACCATTCATCCGTGACTTATCTGCCATGAAAATATTACATCCACAGTACAATAAATGTTGAAATTGCAGATTGTAAAAGATCTAAGCTAGGAACATGTTCATGCTTACATCCATGCATTCCTAAGAAGACTCTGCATCACAACAAACAAGTATGCATGCTGAGAGTGCATGTTGAAAGAGCCGTCAGAGACAACCTGTCTCCAACATGCAACCAAGGATCTCCACATGGTAACTGAGATGTAGTGTGACGCAAATGACACAAACGGATATAAGAGGTAGTGAAGAGGACAAGAGTACTGAGTTTGGGTGGTCGTGAGATGGGAAACCACTCAACAAACGAGAACCGACCAAAGGGACCTCGCGGTCTCTAGAAGCAGAGGAGGGAGAGATGAGAGAAGGCACCAGAGAAGGAAGAACCAGAGGGAACCGACAGGATGACATCGCACCCAAACGTGCCGTCCCCACAGTCTGACCTAAGTGTGACCCCAGAGGTGATCCAGCTCCGGCCCTGCCGTACCAACCTAGTGGTCCCAGGTGAACCAATTAGGCTCGTGGTCCCAGACAACAACTAACAGCCGGGGTTCCAGACACCCGACCTGCCACTTGCAGCCTCCACCACCGACCGGCCTGCTCTCTCAAACCTCAACCTCAAGACTCAACCTCAAAGACCACCAAAAGTCTACCTCTCGCAAAGCTCCCAAAGGAAAATCTCAGGTTGTGTCGCATTACATCTGTTACCAACTCATGGCAAAGGACATTATCGATTAGTATCTCTCCTATTTGTATTTTGCATGAACACTTGTTTAATTATTCTGATCCATTTTTATTGAGTTTGTCTTATAGGTGTGATCAATAAAAGGCCTAATAATTCTTACAGACAAGTTTGTTCATTGCTCACCATTTGAATTATTGGTTAATGACACATGCAAAATAAGGGGGCTATGAATTAAAAGATCTTTTCCCTTCAGATTTCCTGTAGATTTGTTAAGATAAAAATAATAATTGATTATTTATTTCATAATCTTCCCATTGTTTTATCAGTGGTTTAAAGTTAAGGTTTAAATATAAATCGATCTTATGCTTATTCCTATGGTCATTTCAATGGTGCCCTGATGATTGATTTTGACTCTTAATCTTGAAAACTCATAATTATGAATAATTTATTATTGAGCCATAATTATTAATATCACTGATCTAAAATCTACAAGTTAACTCTCCATATACACTACACGGGTCCATTTGGTTTCATGTTTACACTCTCAAAATTTAAAATGGCCTATTCATCATGTGAATTAGCCCAAGTCCACACAACTAGAGAATGTAGAAGATTAGGCTAATCGTCATTTTGATCTGTATGTTTGAAATGTTTTCTCCGAAATCCAACCTGGAATTGTGGACAAAACCGAAATCTTTAGTTTTGCGTTCTATGGGGCAAAATGTCATCAAATGGTGGTCCTTGGCTCAAAATTTGAGCCAAATTCTGAATAAATAGAGGACTCTGGTATGAAAAAGGATGCAAACCACTGAAAAGATGACAAATGGTTACTACTGACCTTATTGGCTCCATCATCTCTCTCTCTCTCTCGCAACAGCCAAAAACCATATCATTCCCACGCCATGCATGCAATAATAAACCCATACCAGCAGATATGGGTTATACAATTAAAAAGGAGGGGATCCCCTTCCTCCCCGCGCGTAAAACTGACAACTTTTTATTAAAGTGTGACAGATCAGATGCATGGCAAGACACACATAGGTGATTGGCGATTGGCTCAGATATTACACAATATAACAATCTTTGGTATTGTGGTTATGCATTTATTTATTTAATGCATCACTTTGTAATGTAATCAGGCAGCAGCAAGCTGCACAATGTAAACAAAAGGACCGATCGTTCCACAACGCCGTGCGTTTAAGGGGCATTCCACCAATTTAAAACGTTTCCCCAGATCAGCTATTTAATCACCATGTTAATGTTAATAATAAACATTAACATGGTGATCACATCTTGATGACAGCGTCAATATATTGTGTATTTCACCATGTTAATGTTTATAATGGCACATTGGGGTCCATTTGGTTACATTTGTGCCTACTGGCACGGATCCACCTGTCTGTGTGTCTGTCTTCACCAAACACCATACGGATGACTTTTATGGGGCATAGTGAAACAACATTGCTGTGACACTAGTCAGATAATAATACAGAGACGGGCGCAAGGTAGCCCACCCCGACTTTACATCGGTGGTAATATTTTCGTGAGCACCAACCCCCGCCGTCAATACGTTGGGGACGTGCTGTGTGAACACAAGCAAGACAACGATCGTCAATGAATTATGCTATTTTAATCGCATAGTGTGACAGGGCACGTCATGCACAACGTTGTGAAAGTCCCAAAAAAGCGCGCAGTGTGTACTAGCCTTTACTCCCCATAAGTATATCGTGGCTCTGCTCCTAGCACACACAGTCCAACGTCCCCTGGAGCAGTCTGTGCTTGCACATGCTTAGTATATCTTCTATACTTATGGAGAACGCGACACGTTTTGAGCTTGTAGATCAGCTATTTTTGATACGGCTCCACTGGAGATAAAAACTAAGATTTTAGCGCACATTTGACAGATAAAACCCAAGATTCTAGATAAAAACCACATAAGAAGTATATGTGGTTGACATTGTTTATTCAATTAAATGGTGAACACTGACAAAGCTCTTTCCTGAACAAGATTTCTATTCCTATTTCAATACTTGTATTATTTCCCTTGACATACCACCATAAGGAATGGTTTGACATTCAGAATCAAATATAGGACTATGGTGATAGTACCTATAATAGAACTACTATTAAATGAACCATTTACTGGATGATACTACCAGTACCTACAAACAATACACCTGGCAATATAACTGGACACTGTACAGTTATATTTGAGCCCTCTGATTTGATTGTGAGGGCAAGAATAACATAACAAGAATAACGTTACTTATCAATGTATTTTCCTCCAAACAAAGCCAACTACTGCAGTTTTTAAAATATACAGGCACTATAGGTACAATAATGAATGGATACAATAAATGAATCCAGAAATATTGTTTCTCAGTGTCACTGAGAAACTAGCAAACATCACAGTAGACTATCAGAATCGCTTTTCACTGGCTTCACTCATGAATCAACTAATTCATGAATAAATAGCCTACTATTTCGTGCACAGCAGTGCCCAACCAATAATGCCACATAGGCTGCCCAAACATGAAATACTAAGCATGTCAACACACCTGACTACACTATTTTAGATAACAAGCCCAAACTATCGCCTGAAGGGGGATAGTCCTCATAATGTAACTGCAGGTAACACACACACATATGACATGAAAACGTGCATTTTGGGACTAGCTAACTAGCTCAGGAACCTCTCCCCTGCCTCCTGAGCGATTTCCGTTATGGGGACTAGTGTGTATGTCCCCATACTGTCCGAGGTCCCCTGGACAAGGGTGTGTATGGCAATACAGCACTACAAACGCACGCACACACACACACACACAGTCCACACAAAAACATGAACGTTTATAAAGCATGATGGCACAACTGAAGTCTTATATTTATGGGATATTGCCGATGTACAAACTCACAACACGCCAGCTAATGTTTCAACAATGATTATGATGATTGCAACACTTTCAAAACATCAAGTGCCGTTGTCAAGTTTCACTGTAATTCACACTCGGCAGAGAACAATTCATATTCCAATGGCCAATCGCACTCATTATGCAAATGCACCAGGTCGTTACATTTACCAAAAGAACTCTACTCAGAACAACAGCTGGAGATGATGATTTTACCTGGAGATGATGATTTTACCAATAAAAATCGTTACTTATCAATGTATTTTCCTCCAAACAAAGCCAACTAATGCAGTTTTTAAAATATACATGCACTACAGGTACAATAATGAATGGATACAATAAATGAATCCAGAAATATTGTTTCTCAGTGTCACTGAGAAACTAGCAAACATCACAGTAGACTATCAGAATTGCTTTTCACTGGCTTCACCCATGAATCAACTAATTCATGAATAAATAGCCTACTATTTCGTGCACAGCAGTGCCCAACCAATAAAGCCACATAGGCTGCCCAAACATGAAATACTAAGCATGTCAACACACCTGACTACACTATTTTAGAAAACAAGCCCAAACTATCGCCTGAAGGGGGATAGTCCTCATAATGTAACTGCAGGTAACACACACACATATGACATGAAAACGTGCATTGTGGGACTAGCTAACTAGCTCAGGAACCTCTCCCCTGCCTCCTGAGCGATTTCCGTTATGGGGACTAGTGTGTATGTCCCCATACTGTCCGAGGTCCCTGGACAAGGGTGTGTATGGCAATACAGCACTACAAACGCACGCACACACACACACAGTCCACACAAAAACGTGAACTATAACGTTTATAAAGCATGATGGCACGACTGAAGTCTTATATTTATGGGATATTGCCGATGTACAAACTCAACACGCCAGCTAATGTTTCAACAATGATTATGATGATTGCAACACTTTCAAAACATCAAGTGCCGTTGTCAAGGTTCACTGTAATTCACACTCGGCAGAGAACAATTCATATTCCAATGGCCAATCGCACTCATTATGCAAATGCACCAGGTTGTTACATTTGCCAAAAGAACTCTACTCAGAACAACAGCTGGAGATGATGATTTTACCAATAAAAATCATTACTTATCAATGTATTTTCCTCCAAACAAAGCCAACTACTGCAGTTTTTAAAATATACAGGCACTATAGGTACAATAATGAATGGATACAATAAATGAATCCAGAAATATTGTTTCTCAGTGTCACTGAGAAACTAGCAAACATCACAGTAGACTATCAGAATCGCTTTTCACTGGCTTCATCCATGAATCAACTAATTCATGAATAAATAGCCTACTATTTCGTGCACAGCAGTGCCCAACCAATAAAGCCACATAGGCTGCCCAAACATGAAATACTAAGCATGTCAACACACCTGACTACACTATTTTAGAAAACAAGCCCAAACTATCGCCTGAAGGGGGATAGTCCTCATAATGTAACTGCAGGTAACACACACACATATGACATGAAAACGTGCATTGTGGGACTAGCTAACTAGCTCAGGAACCTCTCCCCTGCCTCCTGAGCGATTTCCGTTATGGGGACTAGTGTGTATGTCCCCATACTGTCCGAGGTCCCCTGGACAAGGGTGTGTATGGCAATACAGCACTACAAACGCACGCACACACACACACAGTCCACACAAAAACGTGAACTATAACGTTTATAAAGCATGATGGCACAACTGAAGTCTTCTATTTATGGGATATTGCCGATGTACAAACTCACAACACGCCAGCTAATGTTTCAACAATGATTATGATGATTGCAACACTTTCAAAACATCAAGTGCCGTTGTCAAGTTTCACTGTAATTCACACTCGGCAGAGAACAATTCATATTCCAATGGACAATCGCACTCATTATGCAAATGCACCAGGTCGTTACATTTGCCAAAAGAACTCTACTCAGAACAACAGCTGGAGATGATGATTTTAACGTGAAACTTATTACAATGAATTAAACACTTACCTAATAAATTGCCACAGAGCCGAGGATCTACCATGTAATCCCAATCGCATAGTGTGACAGGGTACATCGTGCACAACGTCGTGAAATTCCCAAAAAAGCGCTCAGTGTGTACTAGCCTTTACTCCCCATAAGTATATCGTGGCTCTGCTCCTAGCACACACAGTCCAACGTCCCCTGGAGCAGTCTGTGCTTGCACATGCATAGTATATCTTCTATACTTATGGAGAACGCGACGCGTTTTGAGCTTGTAGATCAGCTATTTTTGATACGGCTCCACTGGAGATAAAAACTAAGATTTTAGCGCACATTTGACAGATAAAACCCAAGATTCTAGATAAAAACCACATAAGAAGTATATGTGTTTGACATTGTTTATTCAATTAAATGGTGAACACTGACAAAGCTCTTTCCTGAACAAGATTTCTATTCTTATTTCAATACTTGTATTATTTCCCTTGACATACACCATATGGAATGGTTTGACATTCAGAATCAAATATAGGACTATGGTGATAGTACCTATAATAGAACTACTATTAAATGAACAATTTACTGGACGATACTACCAGTACCTACAAACAATACACCTGGCAATATAACTGGACACTGTACAGTTATATTTGAGCCCTCTGATTTGATTGTGAGGGCAAGAATAACAACCAATAAAA
This sequence comes from Benthosema pterotum, assembly GCA_039105355.1. Lineage (NCBI taxonomy): Eukaryota > Metazoa > Chordata > Actinopteri > Myctophiformes > Myctophidae > Benthosema > Benthosema pterotum. Next base: position 17,529,817 of record CM076988.1, read on the forward strand.
ATCGTTACTTATCAATGTATTTTCCTCCAAACAAAGCCAACTACTGCAGTTTTTAAAATATACAGGCACTATAGGTACAATAATGAATGGATACAATAAATGAATCCAGAAATATTGTTTCTCAGTGTCACTGAGAAACTAGCAAACATCACAGTAGACTATCAGAATCGCTTTTCACTGGCTTCACCCATGAATCAACTAATTCATGAATAAATAGCCTACTATTTCGTGCACAGCAGTGCCCAACCAATAAAGCCACATAGGCTACCCAAACATGAAATACTAAGCATGTCAACACACCTGACTACACCATTTTAGAAAACAAGCCCAAACTATCGCCTGAAGGGGGGTAGTCCTCATAATGTAACTGCAGGTAACACACACACATATGACATGAAAACGTGCATTGTGGGACTAGCTAACTAGCTCAGGAACCTCTCCCCTGCCTCCTGAGCGATTTCCGTTATGGGGACTAGTGTGTATGTCCCCATACTGTCCGAGGTCGCCTGGACAAGGGTGTGTATGGCAATATAGCACTACAAACGCACACACACACACACAGTCCACACAAAAACGTGAACTATAATGTTTATAAAGCATGATGGCACGACTGAAGTCTTATATTTATGGTATATTGCCGATGTACAAACTCACAACACGCCAGCTAATGCTTCAACAATGATTATGATGATTGCAACACTTTCAAAACATCAAGTGCCGTTGTCAAGTTTCACTGTAATTCACACTCGACAGAGAACAATTCATATTCCAATGGCCAATCGCACTCATTATGCAAATGCACCAGGTTGTTACAATTGCCAAAAGAACTCTACTCAGAACAACAGCTGGAGATGATGATTTTACCAATAAAAATCATTACTTATCAATGTATTTTCCTCCAAACAAAGCCAACTACTGCAGTTTTTAAAATATACAGGCACTATAGGTACAATAATGAATGGATACAATAAATGAATCCAGAAATATTGTTTCTCAGTGTCACTGAGAAACTAGCAAACATCACAGTAGACTATCAGAATCGCTTTTCACTGGCTTCACCCATGAATCAACTAATTCATGAATAAATAGCATACTATTTCGTGCACAGCAGTGCCCAACCAATAAAGCCACATAGGCTACCCAAACATGAAATACTAAGCATGTCAACACACCTGACTACACTATTTTAGAAAACAAGCCCAAACTATCGCCTGAAGGGGGATAGTCTAGCTAGCTAGCTAGCTAGCTAACTAGCTAACTAGCTCAGGAACCTCTCTCCTGCCTCCTGAGCGATTTTATTTATGGGGACTAGTGTGTATGTCCCCATACTGTCCGAGGTCCCCTGGACGAGGGTGTGTATCAGTATGCTTAGTCCCCATATAGCACGACAAACGCACACACACACACACACACACACACACACACACTGACTCTCACTCTCAGTCATTCACACAGACAGCCCTCAACACACCAATAGCATCATCACAGTCCACACAAAAACGTGAACTTTAACGTTTATAAAGCATGATGGCACAGCTGAAGTCTTATATTTATGGGATATTGCCGATGTACAAACTCACAACACGCCAGCTAATGCTTCAACAATGATTATGATGATTGCAACACTTTCAAAACATCAAGTGCCGTTGTCAAGTTTCACTGTAATTCACACTCAGCAGAGAACAATTCATATTCCAATGGCCAATTGCACTCATTATGCAAATGCACCAGGTCATTACATTTACGTAAAGAACTCTACTCAGAACAACAGCTGGAGATGATGATTTTAACGTGAAACTTAATACAATGAATTAAACACTTACCTAATAAATTGCCACAGAGCCGAGGATCTACCATGTAATCCCAAAAGTGTGCACCTACGTCGTTTACATATGTTTAATTTATCCCATTCAACTACTCTAAGGATTCACACATCAGCACGGAGCCTACTTTCAACTCACAGCTCACCAGGCTTTGGAAGAGATACAAGCAACCTTATACGAAAACAAGCCCAAAAGAAACCTGACTAGACTATTTTAGAAATCAAGCCCAAAGTCGCTTATAATCAGCGGACATGGCAACACAGCTAGTGGTTGTAAATCCAAAGGTCTAATGGTAAAGTTGCTGTGGACACACACTTTCAGTTTTTTACCCACTTACAGGGGACCTCGCATGCAAATCACATGCAAATCTCTGGCCTGTGATTGGCTAGCAGTGTGTTAGCTCATTCTTACACACTCTCACACACACACTGCAGTTACCAACTAACGCCTGAAGGGGGATGGTCCCCATAATGTAATTGAAGGTAACACACACACATATGACATGAAAACGTGCATTATGGGACAATTTTTAAAAAATTCACCAGGCACCTCAGGAACCTCACCCCTGCCTCCTGAGCGATTTTGAGCGATTTGCATTATGGGGACTAGTGTGTAAGTCCCCATACTGTTCGAGGTCCCCTGGACGAGGTTGTGTATCAGTAAGCTTAGTCCCCATATGTGACCACTACAAACGCACACACACACACACACACACACACACACACACACACACACACACACACACACACACACACACACACACACACACACACACACACACACACACACACACACAGACTGCCTGGGGTGGGGTGTATACTACTTCTTCTTGAAATGATCAGGGCCTCTGCCAAGGGCAAAGTCACTGCCGGGCAGTATAGGCCGGTCAAAATGCATCCGGTCGAGTGCAAGATAATATAGGCGTCTCTTTTTGATACAGAGTAGGGATGGTAATGATTAATCGATCGATTAAATCGATTGACAGAAATTGAACAGTTAGTTGTTAACAGCTAGCAATTAATGGGTTTAATCGTTTTCTATAACCTTTTCATTAGAACAAATCTTAAGTTTGATTTCCATTATGACTGGCATATTTGTCACATAAGCCATTGCCAGAAATTCAGCCCTCAAAGTTGTTCCTTGATTACAAGGACCAATCAAGATTTGGACTTTAAGGACTTTAAGCGCAAGGCTGGGAAATGTAGGTTACCTAGTACAGCTTTAATGTAATGCTGTCTGTGTGAAGAGCTTGACTAGTTTTGTTTACAAAAACACTGCTCACCAACTAACCGATTAATGAAGTCATATATCCAAAATTAGTTACCGTATACTATGAAGCCTATAGGTATTTGTATGAGATTACACTGGTTCAAAGACAGATAGGCACGTGCTAAAAAAACAAGGGCATGCGCGTGTGCTGCATGCACGCACACGCACACACACACAGCCAGCTGACCTACTGTTTCTGTCCTTCAATACCTGATCCATCTATTCTCAATGGTTATGTCAATGACAGTCTCACATACAAAGAGGAATCCTCACTTGTCTTGTCATGGCATATACGAGGCTTTGTGGTGTTTATGCTACATTTACTTTAGATATTATTATTATTAAAAGTTCCTATTTACCTCCTAGAGAGAACGTACAGGTGATGTTGTTTATCGTGTCCTTGAGGCCGCGAGGTTGCCTCGCAGAGAGCGTTACTGTCACGGTAATTGGCAGCGGAATTACCATAATATACACGTCAGTCACTATCAATAAGGATACATAAATGGAAGAGGATCACATCATGGTCTGCTGTTCACTCTCCTCATATCATATTAGAGTTAATAATAATGCTAATATACAGTAGACAGTACAGGGGCGGATGTAACATTCCCCAATTGGGAGGCAGGAGAAAATGGTATTGGTGTGGCTTCATCGCCCGTGTCGCTTCGCGAAAGTAAAGCAAGTAGTAAAACATCAATCATAACATCAGTTGTTGTTGAAGTTGCAACAGACACGCAGCATGCATAAAGCTAAAGGTCTGA
>CM076988.1:17541169-17676169 GCA_039105355.1 Benthosema pterotum
TTGTGGTGAGATCAATTTCTCTACCAACCTTCCATTATTTTTCAAACGAAACACAAAAGAGGGGGTTTAATTTAGCCCACATGCATATGGCACGAAGGGAAATGCAATTTGCATTATAAAATATAAAACCTTTTCATTCTTTTTTTAAAAACTTCACTCACTGACACCCTTTTTTGTAAAAAAGAGAATAGCAAGTTCTAGGAAGTGTTTGGCCAGCTGGACAGGCTGGCTGCATGGCTGCCATGTCGACAGAGTGTATCAGTCAGTGTGGCGCTGTGGAAATAGACGCTTACTTAGTGTCAGCACCATTTATACGCCGCAGTGTGGGGCAGTGATGTATTGCCTTGGCCGCTCGGCGGCTCGGCGTGTTGCTATTGCTGGCTGTAGCATCCATCACAAGGAGTGGCGGTACGGAGTGATAAAAAAATGGCGGATAAGTTTAGATAAAGCCATTTAGAAATGCATATTTAAAAAAAAAAAAAAAAAAAAATGCTGCTCAGTTTGGCTCTGTGGGCTTCTGTTTCTGACACTAAACCAGAGCAAGACTGTAAGTCACAGTCACACACGTGCACGCTCGCATACACATGGGGTCGCGAGGCAACCAGACAATTGTCTGCCATGTTTCCGTAATTAGCTACAGCCTCCATTCGTGTCAGGTGGTGGTTTTGTCACCGGGACAATGGTGGTAACAGAAGTCCTGCATGCCCGCCTAATTGCGAACACAGCAGTGAGCAAGAATACAATGCAAGCCAGGACGAAATGTGCATGTGTGTGCGTGTGAGACACACTCCATATTTGGGCCTAAATTTGGGCATTCATTGCGCGTGTGTGTGTGCGCGTACGTATGTGGTTGTGCATGCAGGCATGCATGCGATATTAGTGACTTAACTCAATATTCATTCAGCAGTGATTTACAGTGATTGGTGCAAAGTGGTATGCATCGGGACAGACAGACAGACAGAACAGAACGACCACAGAGAGTATCAGCGTCTCCTATTGGGTATTACCTCCAGGGCCTTGAGGCGCTCCAGCAGCTCATTGGTCCTTTTGTCTCTCTCCTCCTCTTCCGATTGGCTTCGTTCGGTTTCGGCACTGCCACCGCCGCCGCCGCTGCTTGTTGTGGTTGGCAGTGGGACGGACCCGGAGGACGGATCCGACGACGGCTGTGGATCACCTAGCGGCAGCGAGCGCCGGCGCTCTGCCTCTGCCTCCAGTGTCTGGCAGTCGTGATGCTTTTGCGCCTCTTCTAGGAGTTTATCCTGATGGAAACACGCACACACACACACACACACACACACACACACACACACACACACGCACGAGACAAGCACACGAGACAAGCGAGAGAAACGCGGTTAGATGTGGGGAGACAGAGAGGAAAATTGAAACAAGGTTACAAAGGCGAGTTGACACTTAATTTAAGTACGCCACGCACGGTGCATAAAGAAGAAAACAACTGAGGGAGGACTGTTACACGACTACATACGGAGGGAAAAAAGGGGCAGAATCAAATCGTGGAGTAAGAAAACAGTCTGAAGGACAAAGGAAAGAAAGGAAAGGTTTCTCGGGCATGCAGCGCTATAGCACAATAAACAAATGAGTGAGACTAAGAACATCGAGCGGCTTAGACAAGGCTGAAACTCCAAAGAAACATCCTTAAAATCTCTAATCACTGGTATACCCAGAGGGCCGTCTGTGATCTTAACACCTTCCCCTTTAGCTCTGATTATGCTTCAGAACTTCAATGTAGATTGTTTAATGCAATTTAAGTCTTTCCAATATTGAGGCTGCAGGTATTTTTTTATGTAATCTTTCCCAGCAAGCACATGTCCGAATTAGTGACGTCTTGATTGTGTCCAGTCCAGATCAAGGCAATCCAAGACTACGTAGTCAAATATGGCCCAGACTATCACCTGATTTCAACACAAATCCGACAAAATCGACTAAAGATGGACGTCCCTGGATGAATCAGAGAGAGACTGATGAACTTAAATGAATCATAACTAGTCAGATATGGCCCAGAATAGCTAGACTATAGCTTTGTTATTTCAAGCAGTGAATACGTCCTGGAAATGACGTAAAGATCATCCCCATATCTGGCCTAGTCCTTTTATGATTGATGTAAGTTAGTCTGGCCTCAATCTGACTCTCTGATTCACCCAGGGATGTCCGTCTTTAGTGGACAGGTTGTCCATCAGGTGATATTCTGGGCCAGATGTGTCTCTTTGCAGGAGGTTAGCTGCTGTCTAGAAGTCTAAAATATTATGCCCGGAGCCCCCAGAAGAGATCTACTTATGCCTCTAGCTCTCAACCCGTTTAATTTCAAGGACCCCCAGTTTGACAGGCATTAGGCCACGGACCTCCGTTTGATGCCATTTCTATCTCTGGGACAATTTATATTGTAAAAGCAATGTTAGTTTTACTCTGAGAGTTGTACAAATGGAACTCCAGGGAAAAAAAATATTCACTGAAACCAGCGGTTCCCAAAAGTGGGGTCTGGGGACCCCCAGCTGCCCTCGATGGAAGATCCAGGGGGTCCCCAGACCCCACTTTTGGGAACCGCTGGTTTCAGTGAATATTTTTTTTCCCTGGGGATGATGAAAGCTGCCACTGTATGGTGGTCAATGAGCTTTGAATGAAGTATAATGGCGGAGCTTTGTGTGTGTGCGTGTGTGTGTGTGTGTGTGTGTGTGTGTGTGTGTGTGTGTGTGTGTGTGTGTGTGTGTGTGTGTGTGTGTGTGTGTGGGTGTGTGTGCGTGTGGGTGTGTGAGCGTGTGTGTCACCTCGTGGCCCCTGACGTATGGCTGTGCACGCGCCACACATTTTTCATTCTCCCTGGCCTGGCTTTGACACATTCATTGTCAAGCCTGTGGATAACGCTTACCTCCGTGGCTAATGCTCCAGACAAAGTCATGCTTAGCAACAGTGATGGATGGAACTATCTCTCCACGTGTGTGTGTGTGTGTGTGTGTGTGTGTGTGTGTGTGTGTGTGTGTGTGTGTGTGTGTGTGTGTGTGTGTGTGTGCGCCAGCAGAGAGGCAGCCCGCTGCGCATTGCACCCTCCCCTCACCTCGATAGGAATTCAAAACAACATTCCTCTCGTCGACTCGATCGCATCTCGTACCGAAACGTATTAGGGCTTTCCATCTTGTCTGATTCCATCAGACGTTTGTGTTAGAAATGATTACTTTAGTTTGTTTGTTTTGCTTTTAAAGATGTGCACCCAGAGCGCCGCTAAGGGAAAGAATGTTAAAGGGTGGAAGCGTTGTTATTTCAGTCAGATAACTCTCGAATTAGATTTAACCAATAATTATTATAGAATCAGAAGGCAAGTGTGCACATAAGTTCGGCTCGGCTGCATTTCTTTCCCTGTTCGGCACAGTTAAACACCATCATTAAACAGTGCAGGGACATGATATAAACAATAAGAAGCTATGTATCATTTAGAGCTGCGCATCCTGACAGCATTCATGGATATAGTGTTAGTTCAGTAACGTGGAGCTAAGAAGCTTTAGAAAACAGAAAAGTGCAGGTTCATCTTGTGTGGTGAGGACACCTTGTCCAAAATAATGGCTATACCTTTTATCTTAACCCTTAACTTAGTGTACTGAACGCGTTTTGGTGTTCTAAGCATTAGTTTTAACTATTGAAAAATAGCAGATCTACAAGCTCATAGCGCGACACCGAGTGGCGCGCTATGAGCTTGTATCTCTGCTATTTTTGAAAAATCGTGAAAACGTGGTGCAAATCTTTGAATATTACGTTATTCAGAAACTAGAAATCTAGACAGGACACAATGGGTTAATGGACAGAGTACAGCCTGCACAGCAGTGTCACTCTTCAATGATGTAGCAACAACGGACAAACAATAAATGATCCACATATCTATAACATAGGGAGGCGGCAGTGGCACAGGAGTAGAGTCACTGGATGGTAACCACAAGGTTGCCGGTTCAAACCTGGGCTCCCGCAGAGTTGGCGTTGATGTGTCCCTGATGTGCCATGCTGCCTTGCATGGTTTCCACTGTACAAATGTGTGTGTGAATGGGTGAATGATAAGCGCTTGGAAAAGGTGCTACAGTATATGAATGCACCATTTACTCAACTCTGTATATCCCTCTCTATTAACAATTTCCAAACTGGGGAGGAATACTGTATGTGCCCAATCGATTCACAAAAATTCACAAAAAATGCCACATCTGCGAATATACAGCACAACATCACCGTGGAATTAAACTAAAGTAATCCTTCTACCCAGCACCAGATTATAAACTGTGGTTGTGCTGAGCAGGAAATGAAACCGTCAGTCGCCACAATCACGTGTGCGTGTTGGAAATCTGTCCCCGATGGCGTTACAGTTCCGCTATAGTGCTCACTGAGGATATCCGCCGGTCTCCTCCCTGGATCGTTCTCCTGGCCGCCGTCGCTAATCCCTTCGCTGGGTAATAATCCACTCTTGTTGTATTATCATGTAGGATGCTGTTATCCCTCCGTAATGGAACCAGGGCAGTAATCGTCAGCTATCAGGACGCTTTCAAACAGCCGCAAGGTCGCAAGATCCACCGCTTTGGGACTCTTTGTCGGCGCCACGTAGGTTTGTGTGTTTGGTGAGCTGTATTGTATGACTTGTTTTCTGGGACCCCAGGAGGAATAGTCAACACTGGGTGGGTAAAGCAGGTGGTCCCCAGCTAAAAGCTGAGTAAATAGTGGGCCCTGGTCTGAAAAAGGTTGAAAACCACTGCTGTAAACTATTGAGGAATCCTGAATAAAGTGAACTAAACAGGGTAAACAAACAACCAACACACCAACCACTTCTGCGTTGCTTGGACTCTTTGGAATGCGAGACATCAGCTCTATGTCTTTGCATCTCACTTCGCGTCCACACTTTTGTCAGTTCTCCTTCTCTTTCCTTCCTTCCCTCTCTCTCCATTATTTTAATTAACTAGAACTAAAAATGTACATGCTGCAGTGAACAGCATAAAACAGGCATAAAAACATCCCTTGACTCCTTCGGAAACCGGTCTCAAAGAGCACCTACGGATGGCTTTCGGATTAACGCTTGTGTTTAACTGTACTTTGTACTGTTTGCATTTTATTGTCTACTAAAATGATGAATCCATCCAACCTTGTAGGCCTTCATGATGTCCATGGTGTCCCCAGTGCCCTGGCTCTGCAGCAGGGACCGCACTGTCTCTTCCATCCTGTAGACACACAGAGAGAGAAAGAAGAGGACATGTTTAAGTAAACAAAATGTGCATTATAGCAAACCCCTAAAGTGGGGTCTGGTGACCCCCCAGGGGTACCTGATGGAGTTAGGGCTGCCCATTTGAATGATAGCTTGGAACCAAATGGAGCCCTTACGGGTCTGTAACGGGTCTGTAACTTCCGAGAGTGTACAAAGGGAAGCAAATGGAACTGTTAGGATCCACTTGTACACTGTTATTATTATTCATTCAACCAACGGAAAGTTGGTGAACCAGATGTAACTCTTTGAGAGCATAAAAATGAAACCAAATGAAACCATATGTCCATTTGGTTTCATGTTTTCACTCTCAAGAGTTAAAACATGGAGCCTTTACGGGTCTGTAACGGGTCTGTAACTTCCGAGAGTGTACAAAGGGAAGCAAATGGAACTGTTAGGATCCACTTGTACACTGTTATTATTATTCATTCAACCACATGAGCACCGGACTGCCTAGAGTTTTTTGGGGGGTAAAGGAGGATAAACACAATTTAAGTTAAACGAGGATAAAAATGCAAATAAATGATTATGACTTGGTGAACTGAACAGAATATGGCATTTACTGACCTTTGTGTGTGTGTTTATACGTGCATGATGTGCATGCGTTGCATGCGCGTGTGTGATAGTGATAGATAGTGATAGGTATGGAAGTTCAATCACAGAGGTAAACGCTGTGTGATTAAATGACCTTGACCTTGGAGGTAATTGCCTACTGAAAACAATCCACGCTTCCATTTGTGCAGCTTAGGATTCAGATGCAAAACAGCTAGCAGGCAGACACACACACACACACACACACACACACACACACACACACACACACACACACACACACACACACACACACACACACACACACACACACACACACACACACACACACACACACACACACACCGCCTATCTGTCAGTTCCTCTTTCCATTTAAAATCGCACGGCCTACAGTCTGACCCACAGCGAACGGCGGTGTTAGGGAAAAGGACTTCACCACGCGTCCAAGATATGACCAGGATTATTCATGTGTGATCAACAACAATATGCCCTTGGAACCAAAACGGTAAATAAGTGGTAAATGGTGCATTTATATAGCGCCTTTGAACCAAGGCGCTTTACATAGTGCATTACATTCAGCCATTCACCCACACTTATGGCGGTGGAAGCCATGCAAGGCACCAACCAGCAATTCTGGGTTCAGCGTCTTGCCCAAGGACACTTCGACATGTAGACAGGAGGAGCCAGGATTGGAACCACCAACCCACAGATTATTGGACGACTTGCTCTACATCCTAAGCCACAGTCCAGCACAGTCGTTCCACAACCTTGGAACCATCGAACCGTTCACATTAGAAAGAAACAGGGTTTTTTTTGCACAAGGAGTAATAAATTGCAATCAAGTTCGTTTTCAAAGGGATCGGCATTTTGTGCTTAGAACGTGCTGCTGTGCGATAAAGCAAGCGCGTCCAGTGTTTAATGCACACGCCCACGTCTGATTACAGACCTCAATTCTGGTGAGCTTTATTTTACACTGAGGAGTTATCGCCCAGTCATCAGGTGAGAGGCATATCCGCCATAATGCAGGCGTTTATCACTCCCTGTCTGTAATGCCCTAGATGGAGTTCCATCGTTCTCAATAAAACATGAGTTTTGCCGTGGGTTACTGCAACGGGCACAGTTCGAATTGCATGAGGTGGTGGTTTAAAATAAAGTTAATTTAACAAAGCACTGTCTGGCGGGTGACACCTGCACAGTTTATGTACCGTATTTTCCGGACTATAAGGCGCACTTAAAAGCCTTTAATTTTCTCAAAAATCCACAGTGAGCCTTATAATCCAGTGCGCCTTATATATGGATTGGTTGACTGCAGTAGCTTCTATTCTATGTTAACTGTAGTAGGTTCTATTCACTGCGCCTTATAATCCAGTGCGCCTTATATATGAAATCAGTTTTAAAAGGTGCGCCTTATAATCCGGTGCGCCTTATAATCCGGTGCGCCTTATAGTGCGGAAAATACGGTAAATTATTGTTTTCTCTGAAGTGAAGCACAAGTGTAAGTACTACTATAGCAACTCAGAAGCAAATACAGTAGATGCAACAGATACATCACATGCATGCGACCTAAACTGGCCAATCAGAGTATTTTGGGGGATGACTGACGATCGACAACGATGGCGAACCGATCGCTTCACTTACAAGTAATTACAAGTAATGAGGGACATCTTGACCCACGCAAAGAGGGACATCTGGTCACAGCGAACATGTCGTATGGAGTGTCCTCCCCCACGCCCACCCACCATCACACACACCATATAGGAGCATTACAACACTCGAGGAATCGCAGAGTGCTCCAGGGCCACCGTGTGTTGTACCACACACAGACGTGTGACAGACGCACAAACGCACACAGTACAGGAATACATGCACACGCAGGGCAGGGTGGGGTCACAGGAGGCCAGGCCAGGCCAGGCCAGGCCAGGCCAGGCCAGGCCCGGTGGGGTCATCATGACCGGGTGAAGGGCAGAAAGTGACAGTTGTAGTGTGATCAGCATCACAGAGAGGCCAAGTGGATAAAGTCAGGCTGAAGGGCTCTGCAGACAGCAAGTCGATAAGGCGCCCGATAAGGTGGCTGCTGCTGCTGCTGTACCTGAATCGCAAAGTATCTGAAACAACGTCTACATGGAGGAAGGAATTAGATTGATCCGGTCGTTGGCAGTGGACTTTGTCTTGTTTTTTTCTTTCTTAACGTTGTGGCAATGATCTACACTCAGTAAACATGTAGGAGAAGGGCGCACACCAATATTGAGGAGGTGCAGAAGGCCTAAGGCCTGGACGTCAAAAAATAACTACAAGGACGCACCCTTGTAGCCACGACACTGATCATTTAGATAGAGAAAGCGAAACATTATGAATTGCAAAAGAGGAATTAGTTGTGACAGGGCTGTCTTCGGCCAAGCTACCACACGTTACTACAAAAATAGTAACTATTTGATCTACACTCACATATAGGCGCAGTTTCAGTTTCGTAGCTTATAAACTGGTGTTCACATGAAACCGAGTAGACCATAAAATGACCAATTTTTGTGAAAGTGAAATGTCCGTTCAAAGTGTCAGGACGTCTGAGAAGGAAAAAGAACTTTGATGTTTTAGCCTGTCTGCTTCCTGTGTGGTGTTGGTGTGGTTGGACCCGGGGCTGAGGTCGGGGGTGCATGGGGGAAGGGAGCATAATTTGTCTGGAGGATTTGGGGTCTGTTTTGGCACTCAGCACACACACGTACACAGACACACACACACACGTGCGCACACACCTGAATGAGGCCCTTTGTGCTTGGATTTATTTGGTATGTGGAATGCTGAATGAGTGTCACCTGTATATCTCACAGCAGTCACAGATGGTATAATCATGGTGACAAATACTGTAGAGCTACACAAATCTGAATGACATAAAATAGGCCTACGTAAACCCTCTCTTAGTCTTAGTGAAAGGGTACTTGAGCTACAAGTGTCCATTGGACCTCTTCAGCATCACATTCTCATTCATATGATTCACTTCATCCAATCACACACTCAGTCCATCTTTATAGCGGCTGTTTAAACTGCACCAAAGGATGTATTATTATCATTTTCTTTTAGGTTCTTTTTGGTTTGGACTTCATTCCCAATAGGAATAAAGTCTGCAGTTGTATAAGACTATGAGCTGCAATCATTTGAACAAGAAAAGGAGAAAAACGAACAAAACATAACTAAAATAGTTAATTTTTTTTTGGAACAATGAGATTTAGTTCAAAATGTTGATTTGTGAACTATGAACGGAACTATTTTGGTTTTAAATGTGTGAATTGTGAACTAGTTGATAAAAAAGAGAACATTCCCAACACCGTTGCTCACTTTATATCCAATAAATATATGTTTCATCCAGTCCTGAGTTGTCCTGACTGAAATATAGTACTAAATAAGTCTGAGTAAGAACTACATCTGAAGCAAAGCTTGAAGCACTTACTGTATAAAGAAGTAGAAGTGCATTAATAAGTTGGAGGTCACATTACTTTATTTTATTACTGTGATTACTGTAGTGTTTACGGGGCATGGGTTGTTGACCGACTGACAGGTAATTCTTCTCTCATTTTCTCTGGTGTGTGTACTCACACACACACACACACACACACACACACACACACACACACACACACACACACACACACACACACACACACACACACACACACACACACACACACACACACACACACACCCCGCATCGCAAAAACAAAAACAAACAAGAATGCCTCGGACAATTGCCTGCAGCCATAATCCCATTTGACGGTTCACTGGCTGCTAATGGCAATAAACAGCGCCGTGATACCGTTACTTCATAACAATCAATGAATAGTTCGTCACAATTAAAAGTGCTGGAGGAGAACTTAAGTCACGGCTCAAATGTTAACCGCGTGGCTAACCAGATCTGCGTTCCCTGCGGAGCGACGATAATGAACAAAACACACATTAGAGCAAATCTCCTGCAGAGCAATCATGGAAAACACATCAAGTGTCTCTGCTGCTTCTTAGGAAATGCAAAAAAAAACTAACTAGAGGGCTTTTAACAATACATTTTCTCCTTCAAGAAATGTAATTAATTCGGGATTAATCTAATTATTAAGCACGTAAAAAACACCCAACAAACGTGGTTTGTAGTCTGAAGCTGTATCGGGGACTAATGCCGTCGGGGGAAAAGTGTTTTTTTTGTATTTATATCCGATTTCGACAACACAATTGCGTGAAACCCTTCACAGCAGCATACAATATACCAAATAGCACAATAAGTTGATCCTCTACTAATTACTCTGGGTCTGTCTAGACTCCATGTCTGTGTCGATGAGAGCACAGAAACAGTAAACAGGTTCTATTGAGAGGTACTATAGACCAGGGGTTTTCAACAGGTGGTCCGGGGACCACCAGTGGTCCTTGGGAAGGTTCCAGGTGGTCCCCAGGCTAAATGATGGAAAGTTGGTTAACCAGATGTAACTCTTGAGAATGTAAAAATGAAACCAAATGGACCCGCAATTCATTTTTTAAAATATTTAAAAATTAACTGAATTATGTAATTTAGAAAATGGAGAATAATTGTTATTTTGACCAAGGTTTTGCCAGTTTTCTTTCCCAATTGTGGACAAAAACGTGAAAGTTCTTAGTTTTGGGTGCAAGAAACTAAATTCAAGATCACAAACTGTCAACTCAAACCTCAAATACTGTTTTCAAACGTCAGTAATAGCATACACAGGAAAACCTTCCAATTTTCCCCCTTTATTTTTCATTATAAGTGCATTAAACACTATAACAGTAAGTAACACCATCACCACTATTTCAAAGCTCAAACTTTCTAGGGGACTTTGAAATGGATTTTCAGTAATGGAACAATCACATTTTTGATGTGTAGATCTTGTTGAGCCGCTCATTTTGAAAGTAGCTCTCAAGTCAAGAAAATGTGGGCACCCCTGCCTTATATGGTCACCGCACGTAGGGAGGATTAGCCAAAAAGAAAGAAAAAAGTTAAATCAGTTACTATGCATTTAAAATATGAATAAAAATGGTGCCTCTCGTTGAACATTAAGCGCGGTATTGTGGGGCAGGGGGTGTTAGAGGCACGGGGGGGTGGGGGTGGGGTGGGGCATGGTTCCGCTGACCCCGGCCAACGCGGTTCAGGCTGAATTTCAAACGGGCAGCTCATCAGTGGGTCAGGAAGTACAATTAAGACTCAATCAATGTTCAGCCCGAGGTCCACCAGCCCCCCGTCGACCCCCCCAACCCACCACCACCCTCCACCAGGCAGGCACACATCCACCACAAGCACCACACGCTTCTGATGGGGCAGCTAGAGCGCCATGAACCAACCAGAATGCACCGCCGGTGGTGGTGACTGCTTTACAAGCAGGTAGACTAGAGGTGAGGAGATACTGACATCCTCTCTCTCTCACACACGCACACATGCACGCGCACACACACACACACACACACACACACACACACACACGCACATACACACGCACACACACAGCCTGGGCTGGTTAATGAGTGCGGTCATAAGTGTAGAGAGCCACTGGCCTATTCAAATGTCAAAAGACTTTCCCAACACCCCCCAAGACACGCGCGCACACACACACACACACACACACACACACACACAGACACAGACACAGACACAGACACAGACACAGACACACACACACACACACACACACACACACGTCCCCCAGCATCCCCCATGACGTCTGGAACCAGCTTCCTGCTCCACTTTGCCGCCGACATGACAAGAATGTTGTCCGCCGACAGTGGTGTGGACGTGATTTGAGGACACATGCAGTAGTTGGTATAGTGAATTTGACGGATGGTGGTCTTAAATAACTCCCACAGCAAAAACCCAAGTGCAATACTTAAAGAAATAATAATATTAACTGAAAACCTCAGGGAAAGTGCATGAAAGATTTTACGTAATTTGCAATTTCACTCCTTGTATATGGGGGGACTAGTTTCATATCAGCCAGCACGGAGCAGTGCATGTCAAACCAGGTTGCGGCCAGGTTGTTGGTCACTAGTGGATCTCGCCATTCCTGGCTTTTTGTTCAAAACGAGCCAATCCAGAAAACTTTGGAAGCCAATGCCCGCCAATTAGGCTGGAATACGAAATATGGGACTTGAGCGCATGGCCGTGCAGGAGGGTTTTTTTTTTGGACAGCATCTGGAGACGTAATATCATAAAATGTGTTCTACAAAAGCCAGCCTTCGAGTCTCGGTGGTAGACAATAAATCTTTGAGCGAAAGAGGTCTGTGGATAATTGAACAAACGAGCCTGAGGAGGACGGTACGAGTTCATCTGTAGTAAAAACAACAGTAAAAACAACCAACAACTCACCCCATCCTGAATCTCCCTCCGTTTTTAACGCCACCATTTTTGCGGAACAGAGCCAGAAACACCGTACAGACACCCTTGAGCTCCATCAAGCGGTAAGTTAGTAATTCTACAGGCCGCGTTGCGAAAGATGAAGTATTTACACAAGTGCACGCGTCGGTCGCTGCTGTCGCCGCGACGAGCGACACAGTAGTCTACTCAAACTTGTCTCTCTGCGATGAAACCGCTAAATAAACAAAAATAGGCCAGTAGTACGCTGCAATCGGTCATCATATAAGCCAGAGTGATCACCCCCCTCTGCCCATGATGTGAACATGTATGTTCAGCCTCCCATGCATGCAGCCTGGGGTCATGGGATCACCCTGATGCAGATGATGACGTGTTTGCAGCCCCCCTCTCATTTTCACACCGCGTTTGGTTTTACTGTACTTCAATATTCAGAAAGCCCTCCCCGCAGGGCAGCATTCTATGGCAGTGGTTTTCAAGCTTTTTCATACCAGGGCCCACCATTTGTTCAGCATTTTAGCCACAGACCACCACTGATGTTGAGTTGACACTCGGACGCAATACTAAGGATTCTCAAGTTCTTCAGAGATAAACTGGCAAAACGTTGGTCAAAATAACAATTATTCTACATCTTCTAATTGTGTACATTCTTGAAAATTAAATAATTCAGATGTTATAAATATTATTTAACTCTTTAGAGCGTAAAATGAAACCGAATGGACCCTTACGGGTCCATTCGGTTTCATTTTACGATCTCAAGCGATCTCAAGCGATCTCAAGCGTTACAGATATAAGGATCCATTTGGTTACCAACTGTCCATCATTTAACTGGGGACCAACTGGAATCCTTTCAGGGCCCACTGGTGGTCCCCGGATCACCTGTTGAAAACCCCTGGTCTATGGTATGGGTGTTTGGGGATTGGTTCATATCAACGAATGGTAGGATAGCAGATGATGTCGAGTTGCTCCCGATGTGCTGGTCCATACCCCTGCCGGCCCATCGGTGTATGAATGTGTGTGTAAATGGGTTAAGGTGATGCACAATCTATGTAAGTACCATGGATAAAGGCTATATGAATGCACTCTTTACCATTTGCCATTTGCAATCATCACAAACGTGATAAGCACAACACATTTGGGCACATTTGGGCAAAACATCCAGCAAGGCTGTTGTAGGCTGCCGGACTAAAGGGAAACAGAATGGAGGTACCGCTGGTCTGTGTGTGTGTGTGTGTGTGTGTGTGTGTGTGTGTGTGTGTGTGTGTGTGTGTGTGTGTGTGTGTGTGTGTGTGTGTGTGTGTGTGTGTGTGTGTGTGTGTGTGTGTGTGTGTGTGTGTGTGTGTGTGTGTGTGTGTGTGTATAATAGACATATGGGGCTTTATTGGCTCCCTGCTGGATTAAGAGGATTTGCCCCCCCAAAAAGGCGACACTTTCCGCACGCTAGACGAGGGATTGCAGGGCGAATCCTGTCATTACGCTCTCCGTATGATGAGAGATCTCGGATAAACACAGGCGCCGAAAACGAACGCCCTTCACACGCACACGCACGCTCGCGCTTCGGGAAAGGACTCAATTGCTATAATTTTCTTTGTTTTCTCCTTGCCTTTTGTCTTTGTTCTCAACTCGATCTCGTACGTTTGAAGCCGAACACACTCTGAAGTTAGATGAGAGCGTATAGATTTGCCCGGATCTGCCTTAATTGTCCATTAATTTAATGAGACATTCTTGTCGACCAAAGCAGAAGTGCTGCACGCCGCCAGAATCACACAATCACACGCTAATCAATTTACAGAATCATACACTAATCATACACTAATCAAATCTTCCAGAGTGTGTGTGTGTGTGTGTGTGTGTCACACACACACACACACACACACACACACACACACACACACACACACACACACACACACACACACACACACACACATCATCATCATCATCATTCTGCAGATTTTTTTTTAAACAATGTGTTTTGGAAAACATATTTATATTTTTATTATCGGGAGAACGGTGGCTGCCATTTTTGCATTGCGACTTTTCAGGAATAGAAAGCCTGCAGTTTCTATTAGCTTGGATTCCACCATTGGAAGAAGTTTCTGAACTGTCCACAGTCCTCCTGTGAGACACAGACTGAGTAGAAAAAATAGTGGTATTTTATCATGTACATTAGTGAGGATCTATTATATGAATATACGTTCAAAAGTGGTGAAGTGCTCCTTTAACTTAGTGCTGAACAATCGGTTTTCCGATTATGTTCTATAGTTTTTGTTGCAGTTTACTTGTACTTTAACTCTCCATTTCTGAAAATAAAACCATTCATTCATTCATTCATACATGTAAAAGTACAAATACCTAGAAATAAGTAATACATATAAGTACTTTTCTCCAGTGCCCTGCACAGACTTTCACTCCGTCAGCCCTCAGGTCAACCAAACAACCCTGTAATCAGATTGGACATAAGAACAATGTCGCCCAAATCCTAGATGAAATCGAAGAATGAAGCAGAACAATCGCCCTGCTTGTGTGCTTGCGTGTGAATTGAGGCCATCACTACAGGGCCCCTCTCGTGGGACCAATATTTGGCCCACAAATCGCCTTACATGACCCCAGGGTGACTGAGCCCCACATGTGGCTTGCAGTCAGTCCGTTTTGGGCACTGGGAATAATAATATATATCCCATTCTCCTTCTTCTCCTCCAAGAACTGGTTCCGGCAAAATCTCCGCCCCATGCGCACGCCCACCCGGGATAATTACCCAGCTTAGGCTATAACGTTTAAGCTACATCTATCCTCTTTAAGGCATTTGTGTGGTTTTGCATTTCTCTCTCTCTCTGCCTCTATCCTAGGGTGACCAGATCTAAACTGTTCATTTGAGGGAGAGACGTCTTGGAAATGAGGGACTGTCCCACGCAAAGAGGGACATCTGGTCACCCTACTCTGTCCACGGCGCTCATGCACATGTAGCTCTGGTCCATAGCTCTAATGCCTTCATTATCAGAGCTATAGATCCGTTTTTCTTCCTATAGCTTTGTTCAACACCAGAGGGAGTTCAACAAACCAATTACTTAATTCTTTTCGCTCCCATATGCCACCAAAATGTGGAATACGGAATACCAGTGGTCATTGCTACAATTCAAAACTGGCCTCCGTAGAAATATGACCCACCCTTCCCACTTTTTCCCCTTTATCACCACTATGATCTGTTGCTTCTGACTTTATGGAAGTGAATATTTCTGACTCTAAATGTTTTGATAAAATGAACATGGTGGCTGCTGATAATGGTTTGTCCATTATCAGTCTTGTATTGAGTTGAGTGCTTGAATTGTACTGTATATCTTCAAGTTGTTAAAATCTTCAATCATTCAATCAATCAATCAATCAATCAAACAAGCCGCATTTGTTTTGGTTAGCAGTAGGTAAAGCGTTGTTTTTATTTACACTAAACATGAGAAGCTGGTCGGCATCCGTGTGAGTATAAGAAGAGAACAGTTCCTAATGAAGGCATTAGAGCTATGGACCAGAGCTGAGGGGAGGTTTAAGGACTTGCCTCCAAATGAGGAAGAGATAAATACGCCTTTCAACAGATTTATCGCAAGTCGTCCCAGTTTAGTGCTGTGAGGACAGCTTGGAGCAGTAAAAACCTCTCCCGGTCGAGGTCAGTCAGTCATGCACGTTACAGCGGTCGGGGTAGCATTACCAAGATCCTGCACCCTTATGGCCGGACCGCCGACCTCTGACCCAACCCCATCAACGAGGAGGACCGCGGGACGGAGGGCGGAGATGCCCCAAGGCGTCACTTATTAAGCCTGTGGACCCCCTCCCATTCCAAATATGCCAGATAACGGTTTCTTTAGAAGTGAATCTCAACCACTTTCATCTGAAGCACCCCAACTTGTTGGACAACATGCATGTATTAGTCTACAGACCCCCCCTTTAATGGCGATTCTTTTTCTGGTTACTCCAATTTATATTTTACTGTACAATGTTAACTTAACTCTGAGAGTTGTACAGATCATACACTCGCTGAGTTACACACCCATAAGGGTCCATTCGGTTCTTAACTATCATTTTTGCTGCATGGGGACCCCCCGCCTTAGAAATCCCTCAAGGGAGCCCTTGGTTTTCCAACGGTCCCTGCTTTCAGGAACCAAGGGTTCCTTAACCTCAGGAATGATCATTTCTAGAGGATATATTTTAAAAGCGATTCGATAGTATCACGAAAACATTATTATAAAACGCCGTCCGACACACACACACACACACACACACACACACACACACACACACACACACACACACACACACACACACACACACACACACACACACACACACACACACACACACACACACACACACACACACACACACACACACACACACACACACAGCTCCTCGATTGTCAGGGAAGGAAACTTTTAATGAATACGATTGATGAACAATCGTTTGTTTCTTTGTTTCTCCTCTAAATTATCATAAAATCAAGCGCTTGCCTCTTAACGCGACATCCTATTAGATTACACAAGAATGTTTGCCCCCCGCGGACCCACCACGGAGGCAGGAAGACGGATTGGAGACATCTTGTCTGTCTGTCTGTCTGTCTGTCAGGGCGTCTGGACGTCTAAATGTCTAACATGGTGTTGGTACGGAGAAACAGACGCAGACGGAGACAGACGCCACTGCTTTTTGGAATGCCAGCGTGAAGCCCTTTGGTCACCCCGGGAGCCCACAGCTGACCCACGACTAACTGCCCCTCCATTTACCCCACTGGGGGGTCCCAGGATGGTGGAGGGTGGAGGGGGACGGGACCGGAAGATAGCATAGTGGGAGAGATGAGGCAGAGTGAGGCTGAGACCCCGCAAAACTGGACTACATGTCTGGAGGATTATACAGTGGACCATAGGGGTGTAACCGTGTACGTCTTAACAGCAACACATAACGACACGTACGGCGATACATTGTTGACAATACAGTACATGGACGATATTGGTTCATTCTGGAGATATGATACGATACGATTCCATTCAATGATATAAAATCCATACAGTAACTATTTAGCAGATACATTAAATATGGGAGAAACATGTGGATAGTACAGTACAGGAGAATATTATATTGGATATAAATAAGTAAAAACAGTGATCTGGCATATAGGTGGACATTGTACTCTATTTGAAAACAAGATATCTTTTTTCTCCTTAAAATTGATAAATGCAATGTAATAAGTAATTTCGATACCATTGTGACACTGATTCGATTGTTTTTTTTTTATATTGCAAATTGATATGATACAGTCAAACAATACTACATGATATTTTCTGTTCACATAACGATGTACTTTTTTTTTTTTAAGTTAAAAACAATCCAAAATCCAGTGACAACAAAATATTCTTTATAGTTTTGGGGTCTGAGGCTAAGTGCCATCAAATGGTTCTCCATGGCTCAAATACAAAATAAATATTGGTATCCTTGGTATGAGGAGGGTAATGAAAACTACC
Source organism: Benthosema pterotum (assembly GCA_039105355.1). NCBI lineage: Eukaryota > Metazoa > Chordata > Actinopteri > Myctophiformes > Myctophidae > Benthosema > Benthosema pterotum. Next base: position 17,558,817 of record CM076988.1, read on the forward strand.
TCTGGCCCTGCGATAGCATCCCTGATCATCCCTCTCTGGCTGGCTGGCCATGCAGGACTCTAACTGCTGCCTCCAGGCAGATGACATGGGATACGCACTGACCGCATTATGGATGCCATATATCATTTGCCGGGGCTTCCTTTTCCTCCTGACACACATATTCATTGACTCCAGTCGAGACCTATATGTGTGCCTCTGAAGCCACGCAGGATGTATTACGGCTTCTGATCATGAAATTCAGCAGTTAAGACTGTCAACATATATGTCAAACTCAAGACTCGACCGGGGGCCAAGTCAGGCCTGTGGACGGATGAATAATCTTTGGCCCTCTGGTATACCTCACAGACCACCGTGATGAGGCATGAATGCAACTAATTGTTTATACTTTCTCAACTCAATTGATTTACTTTGTCGTTTTACTGTGAAATCAGTGCATGGTGAGGATCATAGAACAGGAAACTGAGCTTGAATGATGCACATTTTCAGCATGAAGTTCCATTGACTTTTGAAGGGAAATTACTTTTTTACTGTTTGCCTCGTAAACCGGTTGCCCCGTGGTTTGAAACAAAGCTCAGCGTCTCCAGGCCCTCAACTTTTCTTTTTCCTATTTTGGCCGCGTGGTGTATTTGAGTTTGACATCCCTGAGACCAACAAACATTACATCTGATATCCAGTTCAACTCACTCTTGTCTCAGTTAGTGAGTGATTATATTAAGCTGTGTATTTTCTCTCTGTGCTCTATGGATGGATGGATGGATGGATGGAAGCCCTGGTTTCCCCAAGGTTGGTACGTTGTATAATCTGACCTCTTTTAGCATACGTCACAATCAGCATTTTCAATCCATGAATTATCAGTGTGTGTGTGTGTGTGTGTGTGGTGGTATCTCTGTACTATATGTGACACAGTTACAAGCAGAGTGATCGGTATAGCATGGCGTATACCAGGGGTAGGCAACCTTTTTGACATGAAGTGCCATGATTTTTTTTCCTTGACACTCCGAGTGCCACAGTAAAAAAAAAATGACTATAAATTCCCTTATAGTCAATAAATAGTGCATTTTCACGGTCATCACATATTCAATGGCCATTTACTGCAGTTATGTGATTATTAGGCCTTATTTTATTTCTTATCAGAACAGGCAGACTGGTAGATATTTTTCTATCACAATAGATTGATCAATCAGACTTAAGGTGACCAAAACATCTGAGGGACAGAAGTATTACTTGAGAGGGACATTTAATTGCAGGGTAGCAACACATTATGGTGGGTATTAAAAATGCCTCATGTCAATAGTCTTAAAAGTGCCCAGCCATCATTTTGTTATTTATTCATGTTAGTATGTATTTCTCCTGTTATTTTAACAGGCTTAAAACACATCTAGCATGAAAAGAGACAGTGAGAAAACTTTATAACAGAAAACATGAGGGGGGCAATTGGGACAATTGACCACTGTAGTCAGTCAAAATGTGGGACAGGGTCTCAATTTGTGGGATTGAAGTCTTTGAAATGAGAGACTGTCCCATGCAAAGAAGGACTTCGGGTCACCCTGTGACTGTCCCACAGAAACGGGGATATCTGGCCACCCTCAAACTACTGTACCCCGCTTCGACACACACACACGCACGCACGCACGCACGCACGCAGCAGCAGCAGCACACACAAGCTACAAGCTAGCCTCATTGCTAATAATATTCAACAGGCAGGGAGAGGGAGGAGGGAGGCTAAAGTGAAGCCATACACCAGTCGAAACGCAATAATTTCAGCGTGGATGTTGTCTGGTAAGGTTGACATGACGGGGGGTCCGCGGGACAGACAACATGCGCTGGCTAGCAACCAGCCAGCCACCGACGCGACTTTTTACTGTTTGGGAGCAAAACAACTTGCTCCACTGCTCTGCGCACGTGCACAGAGCAGAGGCACACTGACTGAGTGACTGGGCAGGGCTGCGCGCAGCACAGAAGTGTCAACACTGGATCAGAGTCGCTCCGGTTGAATATTGATTAAATTAATGAATAATCGCGGCTGTTGCGATTTGCTAATGACATGGTTTCAAATCGCATTTTCGGTTTGAAGCCTTAGTGCAGATAACTTTATTTTATAACATGCACATTCAAGAGAAATGCACTTATTTTTATTACCAAAAGGGGGAAAAAAACGTCTTCCAGAATCTGGCCGCGTGCCAGCCGATGCCACCCGGCGTGCCAACGTTGGCACGCGTGCCCTAGGTTGCCGACGCCTGGTGTATACCATAGCTGTGTGTACTGTAAATGCGCTGCACAGGGGTGCACTAAGGTCTCAGGCAAGTAAAAGGTCATGTTCTACTTTCGCCGTCGTAAATTAAAATGTGGGCTGTGTGATAAAGAAAAAATTGAATGTTTAATTGAGCAACAATTGAGCAATGAAGGTGGACGTTTAAGTTTTGCACTATAGGCACTTTGTGTACTATGCACTTTGTTGAATTAAAGCACCTTTAGAAGATGGACGGACAATGGACAGAATATATATTGGAATATCTCAATACCTCTGTGTTCATGAACTGATACTGCACTGTCTAACAAATAAAGTAAAGTATGGCTAACTTGTTACTTTGTAGTTTCGTACTGTATGTACCCAACTGATGCTATTTCTCCCTTGCACATCATGTAAATACCTTTCACTCTATATAATTAGGTTTGGTTATAGGTTTTATATAGCATTTTATTGCCTTCATCTGTTGCACTACTGTGACTTTATGTTTGTCCTTATTGTTTTTTTTTATTGCATTGTGGATAGGCGAGAAACGTTATATCATCCTCTACTACATGCCTGGCAATACCCAATGTACAGTATGTTGAGTCAAATAAAGAACCGTGAACCTTGTTATTTTGGAATGTGTAAGTGTATCAACAGTGAAAACAGCCACATTGCATGCAAAACAGTGCTGTTATTTTACATTCCACGGAGCAGAAGGCTCTGCCTGGCCACGTTCAGGCTGTTTCAGACAGACAGATACATCTGCTGTTGTGTTGTTTATAGAGTAGATCATGTCTCCTCTCTAACGAGGACTTTCCCCTGCCGGGGCAGACTCCACCTGCCCCCCAAAGTTTTATTTACCTGCCAGAGGCAGGTGGGGCAACCCTTAGTGTCAATGTCTGAGTACTGGACGAAGGGAGCATAATATAGTGTAGAATATCAGATGAGAGCTCCATCAAGGTCTATAAAAATCAACTCAAATTCAAGTAGTAAACAGTAGCCCTAATAAAACAGTGGTGGAATAAGTACTTGCTTTTTTTTCCCTTCAGTAAAGTTTTAGGGAAGTGAAAGTAGGGAAGTAATGGCTTTCAAAATGTACTAAAAGTACCAAAAATACTGAAAAGTCCTCACTATGCAGAATGTCCCATATGAAGTTATGCTATGTAACGTGTTGTGAGCTTGTAGATCAGCTATACTTTCAAATGGCTAAAATATATAGGCTGAGGTGGTTTGTGTGTTTTGTAACTAGTAACTAAAGTGTAACTAAAGTGTAAATACTCAACCATAGTCCTACAAATAACACAAAAAAATTACTTCAACCATATACTTAAAAGTACTAGTTACAACTAGTTGCAATGGAAGTTACAATCATGTGCAATCACTCTTTCTAATTTGTCAGACAAGCAAATCCCCTTTAAATACGAGGTGTTCCAAAAATAGTCCAGACGCCCATTATCTGTGAAACGATCGTCATCGCCATCAACTAGACAGGAACAAGTGGCTTCAAAGAACCGCCCATACCATACCCCCTACAACCCACCACCCCACCTCAGCTTTTTTGTTAATGACCCCAGATGTGTTGCACTCAAACAGGGACCCGATTCATCGGGTCTAAATCCTATAGCTACAGCTGGTCCAGAATCTGAGGAGAAGGGCGGGGGGGGGTTCCGGGGACCCCTTTGAAATCTGCCAGTCTTCAAATGCTTTGGCTGTAGGCGTGGCTGCGTGGTCCCTGTTTGATCACTTGTGGGGGCAACAGAAGGGTGGGTTTCTCTTTCGCTGGGGGTTTGACAGACCTTTCCCCATGTACAGTTTTTATATAGCGGCATTCAACCAAGGCGCTTTACATAGACCATGCAATACACTACTGTTTGGGGGTCACTTAGAAATGTCCTTATTTTTGAAAGAATCACTTTTAGTTTTTGTTTCAATGAAGATAACATTCACCTAATCAGAAATACACTCTATACATTGTAAAGTGGTAAATGATTCTAGCTGCAAATTTGGTACAATATCTACATAGGTGTATAGAGGCCCATTTCCAGCAACCCCACTGTTCAATGCGTTTGCTTATTGTGTCAGAAGGCCAATTGAGGATTAGAAAACCCTTGTGCAATCATGTTGGCACACTTTACAGTTTAGCTGATTTAGAGAAGCTATAAAACTGACCCTCCGTTGAGTAGGTTGAGTATCTGGAGCATCAATTATTACGACGATTAAAAGTAACTGAACCCATACACACAGGAACCAAACAGGGGTTCGGTGTCTTGCTCAAGGACACTTCCGACAGTGTGGGGAGCCCGCAGGGTTCGAACTGTTCTCCATCTGGCCACTCTACCCCTGAGCTAATGCCGGGACACTCTTTCTCATGCCATTGAGCAAAGCAGCAGCAACAGCACTCTACACTGTACTCTCTCTCCCTCTCTCTCTGTGTATTTAAGCATCAGCAGAGCGTTTCTGGCTAACGAGAGAAGCACATGAACCCGACCGTGGCCGGAGGGAGGCCTGCTAATACGACTCGAGTGCAAGAGCTTTACTCTGGCAGCAGTCAGTCAGCAATCAGACAGACAGACAGCCAGGCCGTGGAGACTTCTTCTAGATCCAAGCGTGACTGTCCAAACAGCACGGCTTTGGGCTCGAAAAAAAAGCGTGGCCGTTCCATTCCATTCCTGCCCGCTGGCGTCATCGTCGTTCTCGGCCCACGAGACACTTGCTTTCAGAGTGACGTGCACAACGAATGCAGGCCATAAATCGTCCAGCGCTGCTATATCGTGTTGTGGTTGTTGTTGTTAGTCCAGCAGTAGGGTCGCATTCTCACCCAATACTGTGGTGGACTCGATGCGAATGGACAGAGAAGTTATGATTCTTGTGTATTTAATCTGCTGTGGTTTGCTTTCACACTACACTGTCGCAGCAAGAATCTTTATCAATGTGTTCAATTCATAAACTGTACAGTGAAATATAATAGGCCTACTAATAGTTACAGTTATAGGACGTCAGGAGAGGGACATAATGTGTTTATCGCAGTAAATCTTTCTGGTGTGAATGCAACCTTAGTCTGATGACATCCTGTCACGAAAAGTCCAGTGAAACGTGCATGCCTACTGGGTTCAACGTTTAAACTTTAACTTGCAACATTTAAAATGGTGCAATTAGCACCATTGTACATTGGATTCTGTCACGGCATCCGTAAAACACCCAGTTCGAATATCATCGACCGATAATCAAAGAGTATATCAATCAACTAATCATAATCAACATTCTCACGAATAGTAAGCCAGTGGCAACGACCAGTGTGCAACCACGTAGTTGGTCGCTACTGGATCTCGACATTTTCTGGTATTACATGCTGTAGATAAGGGCTGGTGACGGAGACTAAAATCTGATATAACCTCCGAAGCTGCAAACCAGCGTAGAGGCTCACCAAGCTGCACGCTTCCACATCCACAGCTTTGCAAGGGTTGTTGTTTTCACCACATGCCCAACACTTCAGCCAGTGGAGTGTGAGTTGAGCTCAGACCCTGGGAGTGAAGCCGTGCACTGCATGAAGGCCTTTGATTCCACAACACCATCTATAATCATTAATCAAGAGTCTGATTCACCAGGTTAACTGGCTAATGGTGCATTTATATAATAATAGCTTTAACAAAAGGGCTTTAATGCAACCATTCACAGATCGGCAGGCAGCGGTAGAGGGGAAACAATGAAAGGCATCAACCAACCAAGCCTCTCATCAGAAGCAGTTTAGGGCTTGTCAAAGACAGTGGTTCCCAAGCTCTGGTCCCAGCTACTGCTATTGGGGTCTTTGAAGGAGTTCCGGGGGGGTCCTTGCCAGGTAATTTAGCAACCCTTACAGGTCTGTAACTCAGAGTGTGTGCCAATGGAGCCCATTGGACGTTTACAGAGATAGATAGATTTTATAATATAGTGTACTTTAGGGGTCCCAGAGTTGGAAATGCGTAATCTGGATTACAGTAATGAGGGTATTATAATGGGAGTTTACATAGGTAGATTACATTCTCTCCAGTCTCTGGTTATCAATGGTAAAAATATATTTCATCTAATTAAATAGAGTTTCACTTAAAAGTAATCCAAAAGTAACTGAAAGTTATCAGTTACTTTTGGATTACTTTTGGGTAGCCCGGATTCCGTTGCTGACCAGTTGTTATAAAGTAACTTGTAACTGTAGGGGATTACTTTTTAAAAGTAACCTTTCCAATTAACTAATGAGAGTCAATTTGGTCATTGAGATGAAAATATTGCAGAACCATTGCTCAAAGGCACTTTGACACTTTGGGTTATGGTGCGGGAACGGCCTTCCAAGCGTCTGCAGCTCCAGTACCTCCTGTGGTGCTGCAGCCCCTCTGGGTGAATGCTAAACTACTCCTCATTGAACCAGAACGGCAAGACGGATCAGCAGACAGACAGACAGGCAGACAGACAGACAGCAGATCATCCATATTTTAGAGCTATATACGGCATAATAAAATTCATGCCATGATTTGACCTTCTGTGAGAAGAAAAGACAGAAAGGAATAAAGGAGGAGCAGGGAAAGAAAAGTCTAGATTGTTTCACTACCAGATGAATGGAACTTTGTTCTGATTCAAGGTCGAGGTGATGTTCCTGATGTTCTCTCTACCTGAATGTCTGTCTGGACTACCGTTACTTCCTACATACTCGTCCAAAACACCGCCAACCAAAATTCTCACATGTCACTCCCCTTCTCCACTCCCTCCATTGGCTACCGGACGCTGCATGTTTAAAACTCTCACCCTTGTTTAAAAAGCAACCAAAGGATTGTCAGCACCATATCTTGCTAGTCTCAGAGCGCCCTAAGTTCTCCTGTGCACTCCGATTAGCCCTCACAGGGAAGCTGGTGGAACCCTCGCTAAAAACACCTGGCCTCCTGGCCCCAAAACTATGGAATGCACTTTCCATTGCAATCAGAACCGCAGACTCACTCCAATAGCACCACTCAATAGCACTTGCAGTACCAATCTAGGTATCCTAGATAGCCAAGCAGTTACCTAAATAGATGTCCCACTGTTATGATCTCAGCTAATGTACTTTTTTTTTTCTTTTGTTCATGCTTAATGTAAGCATGGATTAATGATGGTGTGGTCATAAAACCTGAAAACAGGTTCTGGTAAAAATGTGTAAAACATGCTGGTGGAAACTGCTGATAACAATGGTTGTCGCCTCAGGTTTTACCTTAGAGCCGTCCCCCTCATCATCCTCGAGTGGGACATGGTCTCGGGCACCCCACCACCGCCGGAGGTAACCCCTCTGTCCCCGGCGCTGTTGTCATCCGCCTGCGGGACATACTACTGGACCAGTGTGGACACACGTGGAAAGACAGAGGGACTCTTTTGCATCATGGTAGAAGTCCCGTTCACACGCCCCCTGCAGAAATATCCAAATTGGAAGAGTCCTTCTTGCAGTAGACACAAGCTCTCTGTGTGGTCTAGTTTCACTTTCCGTCTCTGTGAGCGGCCCAGAGTTATGCGTCTGTCTCCCTGTCACTCTCTCTCGTCACCTGTTACAAGTGAGACAAGGCCTCCTAGCCTGTGGATCTGAACTATTATAGCCCTCTTCACTGTGTCCTAATGTCCGAATGGAAAAACGTCCGCTTGAAGATTACACCAAGTCCGGGTGGTCATTTTCTGCTAATCTTCAGCCAGAAATCTCTGTCTCGGTCTGTCTCTCACCTTTTACAAATGCCTGCCGACGAACTAAGGAGCTCTTCATTTTGTCTGTCCTGTCCTTGTCCTGTCGATGTCCTATCCACTGAAGTAGTGCTGTGAGAGAGATGTCCTCTTCACTGTGTGCTAATGTTCAAATCTTCCGCTTGAAGATTACGCTGAGTCCGAGTGGTCTAGTTTCACTTTCTGCCTCAGACTGCAGCCAGAGATATCTCTGTCTCTATCTTGCTCTCTCTCTCTCTCACCTCTTACAATGGACACAAGGCCTCCTGACGAACTAACATCCTACTCAACATCGTACTCATGTTGTCTGTCCTTGTCCTGTCGATGTCTCTGTCCTCTCCTATCCTGTCCGCTGAAGTAGTGGTGGAGAGAGAGTGGTTGAGATGGCTGCACGCATGCAGCCACAGGGCTATGTTGTAGGAAGTTCCCCCCCGGCTATAATCCCTTGTAGTTTAATGACGCCATGGCCCGGGCTGCCGCGCTACTGGTGGTTGCCGGAGGAGACCTAGGAGGGTGTGTGTGTATGCGTGTGTGTGTGTGTGTATGTTAGGGGAGAGGGGGAGGTGGGGTTGACCTAAGTCAGGAGGGGGCAAAACATGTGACCCACCACAGGGGCTAAGAGAGAGAAAGCTCACTTAGCTGCGGGGGAAGGGCGTGCGGGTATGTATATATTCAAGTGTGTATAAGTGCACGTGTCTCTGTCTGGGTCTGGATCATGTGGAAGCTCACTAAAGGAATGCAGACTTTGCGTTTGTATCTGACTACTACGACTAGAGATGAAAACACAGAAAAACTATAAGGCCCTGGCAACAGCCACAGCTACACCTACATAGAGTATCCTCGGTCCCCAGGCTTACCTCATCTGCACTGTGAAAACGAAAGTCTGGGCACAAACTAAGGCCGAGTCTATCAGTGGAGGAGTCCGTGGGAACTACAGTATTTGTTTAATTACTTGCGCGAGCGGAGCAGGCACAAGTTAAGCGATCGGTGCATGGTCGGAGGCCAGAGGTCGATCGTCCCTCGGGGGTACTCCAATTGTTGGATCTAATATTTCATTATGTTTTATTATTTTATGCTTTTGTGATCATCTCTTATAACAATGTTAAAAATGTCTGTATGTGTGAGATCGCCTCACCATACTTATCTTGATTTTGCAATGTACATGTGTGCAGGACTGCCCTGTCACATTATGACCTATTTTTCTGTAATGTTCCGCTCGTGTATTGATTCTACTATCAGCTGTCGTCCACTCCAGATACCAACTTATACCATTGGAAAATGATGTTCCTTGAAGAGGAGATTGTCCCGGAGAAAAACATATCATGTCTAAGATAAAAACCAAGATGAGAACGACATTGACGACAACCCTTAATTGGGTCACTGTGATAATGAGGCAAACTGGTCTGAACAAGATACCTCACGTATCCAGCAAGAATCCCGGCCTCAGACCAAATGTCGCCAGATGATGCCATCATGACAATGCCTGGTGTCATGACAAACCAACCTATGGAAATGCGACAGCTACTGACTGAAATCAAAAACATTGTCTCTCTATAAAAATGCTTGTAACTGATGTGATATTGCTTTTTATGCCGAAGAGGATTATTTTTGTGGACATTATACCCTACCCTATCCTTTGCAACTGTAACGCTCTAATTTGAACTTAAGTAAATTGTTTTAAATTTACTTTTACAGTGTCAGTCTCCGAATTATTTCAGGTTTTACTTAGAACTCTACTGATCATAGAGTTCCATTTTTTATACCTGGATAAAGTTTTTATGGTGTTACATCTTTTAAAGTGGATTTACAAGGGGTTGTTCCTACTTGGCTATTATTCTATAGTCATCATTTTTAACTGAAAATATCATATTTATCGTCCCTCGGGGGTACTCCAATTGGCCGACTTTGGTGATGGCTCATGGTGACGTAATTAAGAGATCTCTGTAAGTATCTCTTTAAGAAATCTCTATAAATATCTATAATCTCTCTAAGTGTAAGAGATGGAAGTCCAAGTCTTCAACACAGTGTCTTTGGACTGGAGGAAATTCATTTTTGGGTTGCTTGCTCTGCTCACGCACAAGTAGGTCATGGACTACTTCAGTAGAAAGCAGCCCGAGATACAGTCCTCCTGCCTTTGGGACGATTATTTCCATGGAGTCCAATCTTCCTTGCCCCCTACGCTCAACCCCTTGCATGCCATGGGATAAGCTGCCAGAGGCAAAGACACCCGCACAAATGCACAGTGACACAGTCACACACACACACGCACACACCCTGCAGTTTGTCTGGCTCCTGCAGCATGTCTCTGATCTTTTCAGTGTATGCATGCGGCTGTGTGTGCATGTCTTCCTGTGTGTGTCACACCATAAAGTGGTCCCCCTAACAAGCGGCTCATTACCGCTGTATAGTTCTCCCCCAACGCATTTCCCACAGAACACCATGCATTCTCACATCTGTGAGAATGCACTTAGTCATGCATACATGAGCCAATCAGAGTGGCTTCAGTCCCTGCACCTTTAATGACCTTAAATCCCTTCAATTTAGTTTTTAGTTTATTTTTTAGCCATAGCCTACTTGAGTGCAATGTACAAATTGGTTGGCACAACTATTGTCTCAAATACACCCAGAAAATGTTATGTTTTTAACATTCAGTGAATTTTCTGTGGTCTGGAGTTTTCTGTGGGGTTTGGAAGGCATTTTGAGCTACGATGAAAACAGGCAAAACATTCGAAACAGTGACATCTGCTGGCAACAGAACAATAGTTGAGCGCTAAGTTTTCCAACCCCTCAATGTCGTAACTCTCTCTCAGTCTATCGCTCTGTTTAGCTCCAAGGCACAGCTTTTCACTTGATTAGTTACACTCAAATAGACCCGAGGGCTATTTTAAAAGATGTCCACGTCCCTCATGGTTTGCGAGTATTATCTCTAAAGAGTATTATCTGCTAAAGAGGATGGACTGAGGTGAACCGAGTTGGACCGAGGAGGTGCAGAGACATCCCGGAAGACTAGAGACGGACTAATGGACTTTTCAAATGGAGCAGCGATTAGTCTCGCCTAGCCAGATTCAAGTATACAGTTGAGTTACTCCTTACTTAGGAGCATTCACAGTGATTTTGAAAAAAAAATTCACAGTGAAAAAAAACCTTCCGGTTTCCTACGGTAACAAGATGTCCACATGCACACACTCCACACTGGGGGGAGTGCAACGGGCCAACAGCACAGACACCAAGGCCCACCCCCACTCAATCCTGATTGGAAGAAGGCCCATCTCATCCTGATTGGATGAAAGGCCTTTTCTTCCAGAAGCCCAAACTGAAACTAGTGCTCACTGGGGACAGGGGTGGGTTCTCCTTATATGGTTGTTTGTCTCAAATACGATGCTTTGTAGTTTTCTCATTCACATATGTGCTTGTATTTCTGTATGAAGCATGTGTGTCCTTCCTTTGTTCTGAGAGCGCACGTGTGCACGCACACACACGTGTGACTTATATGCTATATCCGGCCATTGCCAATAAGTGAACGGCGTGATATTGGCAGACACACAGGTGGAAGTTATGAAAGGGTTTCCCAGGTCAATACGGTTCAGCGTATAGCTCAGTGACCGAGTTTTGGCTGGCTGGTGTAATCCCCTAATTAAAGTGACCACACCGCGGTGCCATCTGCCGCCCCCGGCAGCTCCAGCAACGCCAGCCGATTATTGGCTGCCGCGTAAGCGTGCTAATCCGACCGCCGGGGTTCAGGTAGGCCACTGTGCGGATCCAGCATCAGCATATAGAATAGGACTATGTGACGTCAACCTGCCCACATACAGTAAAAGTTCGGAAAACTAACTTCAGGAACTATTTTCACCACCCTTAATAATACCAAATGGTACTGTATCTTATATCGTTTTAATCGTTGAGTAGTCACCTCTACAACAAGGTATGGCGTGTAGAGATCGAATGAGTAACATTCCAGGGATGTTTTTTCTGTCAGTTTTAGTTAACCATTATAACACTGGTGTTCGTATGGGCTCACTACAGTTGAAACGTTAGATAAAAGGTTGCAATAAAAATGCAGAATCATCACACATTAAAAAAAAAAAGATCCAAAAAAGGGGAAGACGTAGGAAAAGTACAGATGGCAGAAGTGTTTAAACCAAACTATGATTCCCGCTGATCGCTGGAAGAAGAAGAAGGAGAGTCGCTGATGGCGGCGTGGCGCCGCCGTTTCACGGACCGTGTGCTGTGTGTGTGTGTGTGTGTGTGTGTGTGTGTGTGTGTGTGTGTGTGTGTGTGAGACACTTTCTAACAACACGATTCCGACACTACAGTTCACTACCTAACCGCCGCCACGCTGTGAAGTGCATGTGAGCGGAGCGGAACGTAATGCGTGAAGCCGTAATAACCCGGGGAGGAGGGGGGGGGGGGAATGTCGTTTTGGATGAAGCGTTACAACATATACTTCTGAAACACCCAATGACACGTATTTTAGTGCGCCGTAAATCTGCAAAACAGTCTCTTTAACGTTTTTATTTTCCCCCTCCCTCTGCAGTTTCCGAAAACTATAACTCCGAGGAGGCCGTTAAGAAAATGTGCAGGATTTTTTTTCCCCTCTCTTCTCTGACTTTAATGAAGGAGATAAGGAGTCAATTCAGTGAATTTTCCACCCCGGTTTATCCTTTGCATGAGTGATGTGGGGGCGACAAACGGACGGCCCTCCTATCTATCGCTCCCTAATTACGCCGTCAATTTTCGGTCTGGGAAATAAAAAAAGAGAGAGAGACTCCCCCGAGCGAGCTGCGAGGTGGATGGCTGCGCCGCCACAGCCGCGGTCACGCCTCGGTGGACGCGCGATGATGATGATGATGATGATGATGGGGGGATGATAAGTTTTGCGAGGGTGGAGGTCACTGCGGAGGCGACTGAATTCAAACCACTTAAATATAGACGAGAGGGACTAGATTCTACTAAAATTACTTCCAAAATCATGACCGCATGACAGCTGTCATCAGTGGTTGCCTAATTATTTCAGAGAGACTGCCAGATCCACTATAGTGACCGACCTGGACCTGGTCGCCACCAGATTTTGTGGTCACTTGTGGTCGCGGCTACTGAGAAACCTAACAACTTTCGCTTTTACAGCAAGGTATGGCGAGTAAAGATCGGACATTCCTGGAATCAGTAATGCTGCTAAACGTGGGTTGTTACAGCAGCCTCAAAAATGTGGCAAAATTAAATGTTCTATTGGCATTCACTGTTGTTTTGAACTTCAAGGGCTGGCAGGTGTGTGACATTCAGACGCAGGTGTTGTGCCAGGCACATAAGCACATAAGGGTCCTGTCACTTTCTTTACTATGTTTATGCTGTTTATGATCTTCAGAATCTGCCTCAAAGCAAGGTTGCATTTGCCATTTTGGCAAAGTTTTTGAGGGTGCAACCCACGCGTTTAGCCGTGCGACCAGAAGCTATAGTTCGGAGGCGACCAGAAGACAAACATTTGAGTGCTTTCCCCACTGCACATCTGTTCCTGATCTTTGGGCCTTGACCTGATTTGTGACCAGCTTGAACCCTTGATCTTTCTGACCCCTCCAAAAAAATCGTAATCATGTCTCCAGAACGTCTTACTCCACGGCTCTGCTCAGCCCCACCATGACATGAACATCCGTAGGAAACCCGATAGAGCAGGGGTTTTCAACAGGTGGTCCGGGGACCACCAGTGGTCCCTGAGAGGGTTCCAGGTGGTCCCCAGCTAAGTTGGTTAACCAGATGTAACTCTTGAGAACGTAAAAATGAAACCAAATGGACCCTTGCGGGTCCATTTGGTTTCATTTTTACGCCCTCAAGAGTTAAAATATTCGTCGCCTGAATTAGCACCACTTAATTACGAAGTCTACACTGTTTTGTTGGCAAAATACAGCCTGGAATTGTGGACAATTAAATCAAAACAATTCTTAAATTTTAGGTCTTTGGCATGAAAATGTAATCAAATGGTGGTCTGTGGCTCAAATGCTGAATAAACGGTGGTCCCTGGAGTCAAAAAGGTTGAAAACCCCTGCGATAGAGTAAACGGGGTTAGGGTTGCACATGCAGGCACGTGCACACACAGACCCTGGACCCTGTGGGGAGGTAGAGTCGGTCCAGAGAGGATGATTTACCTGGAGAAGTGCTGCTGCAGCAGAACCATCTGAACCCGTCCCAGCTCCGACTCCTCTGTCACCTCGCGGAGACGCTTCTCGCTGTCCAGTCGAAGACGTCGCTCTTCCTCTAGCTCGTGGATCAGTTTCTCTCGCTGTGCAACACACAACAAAACACCATTTAATTTAGGCACACTTCAATCCGGAGTGATTTACAGTAAGCACATCAATTACAAAACAATAAGCTCTCCGTATGTTGACGGCTTGTAGATCAGCTACATATTTTCTATTTTGATCCAAAAGTGCCCTCTTACGGGATTTTTCTCTCTGCATGTCACTGCTAACAGCAGAATAGCTATAGGCTATAACTGGGCATTATGCGGCCCGGGGGCCAAATGCGGCCCTTTGGCTGACTCTGACCAGCCCGGGGACCACCAGTGGTCCTTGAGAGAGTTCCAGGTTAAATATGGAAAGTTGGTTAACCAGATGTAACTCTTTGAGAGCGTATAAATGAAACCAAATGGACCCGCAAGGGTCCATTTGGTTTCATTTTTACACCCTCAAGAGTTAAAATATTCATCATCTGAATTAGCCCAAAGTCTACACATTCAATCAGAGAATGTAAGAGAACGGTCATTTTTGTTATCCTGTTTTGTTTCCCAAATCCAGCCTGGAATTGTGGACAAAAACAAAAGAAATCTTGAAGAAAGTTTTGGGATCTGTGGGGCTAAAATGTCATCAAATGGTGGTCTGTGGCTCAAATACTGAATAAATAGAGGGCCCTGGTGTCAAAATGGTTGGTCTTACTCTTACTTTTATCTTGAAATTAAATTAATATTACTTTAGTTCAGCCTTTAGTCTTGGCCCTCCACAATATTTTATGTATCTCATTTGGCCCCTTGGGAAAAAATAATTGCCCACCCCTGCTATAGGCTATAATTAAACTATGCATATACAATATTAGAGTGCAATAGGTCTACAGTACATATAGAGGTGAATGCCAACAGAACAAGAAATGTCTTCACCAATCTGTCTCTACAGGTGTCTAATAACATGTACTAAAATGCTGAAATTTAACACCCGTGGGAAAAAAACAGATCAAGGTACTAGTCACCTATAGAAGGCAAAACATGCAAAATGTCATCATTCCATATGAAGCTTGTGATATGTCTCACTAGGAGGGTTTCATGATGCTGAGTCCATTCCAAATATTAGTTTTACAAAAAAGAACAAGAGACACCATCATTGGGATGGAAAAAACGGCCCCGGCACTTGCCCAAATGTGATGACTAAGCACATTTATGATGATGGGTATATCTGTTTTTAGCCTGGCTTTGACTAGTTTTTTGATGCTTAGTTTTAGATGCTATTAAACACCATTCGAAACACATTAGTGAACACATTTCCTTCTGGTAACAATTTAGCTCGCAGATTTTCATAACTAGTTTGATTGGGTCAAACTGCAGTTCTGACAGTAATGGGAACTGACTACCACTTTAGGTTTTATGTTCAGTGTATACAGCAATTTTAGTTGAAAAGATGCAATTATAGTCTGGTGGTGTAAGAAGCAGTTTGTGGAGGAGAAGGCGAGCGTTTTCCTTTGCCCACGGTTTCGTTCTGGTTCTTTTATCAGTTCATTCGTGTAGCTGATTGTTCAGGTGGAGAGTAGAAGCTTTTCTTGCAGACTATTGTTTCCAGTGGCTTTGAGATCAGTTCTGACTGGTTGAAAACCACTGTCTGCTCTGCTACTGCAACAGTAAGAATATATCCACCACCTGAGAGCTGCCTTATCTTATCACCTACCATTTAAGAGCCCATAACGACCCTCTATTGTTTTGTTCACAGCTCATAAAGTCACCGGAACAGCTTTAGACTCCCTCCCTGCTCTCTCTCTCTCTCTCTCTCTCTCTCTCTCTCTCCATCTCTCCTCTCTCTCTCTCTCAGTCGCTAGGGCAAAGAAAAACTATAGAGGCTAAAAACGCAGCGGCAATAAAGTCCACTGGTGCGTGATGATGCCTCCTCCAGCGCCTCACACCTCCTCCTCCTCGGCTTATAGAGTGTTGTCATCGCAGCAGTGAAGGCACGTCTGCGCTGCGCTGTCAGACACACAGACAGGCGGACACACAGACAGCCAGACAATGCAGACAGGCAGCGCGTGCGCCGCTATGCTGCGTGATCCGTCTGCTACCTACCGCCATGGCTTAAAAACTCCATCATCACAGACAAAAGAGATGGATCTCTTCCACGAATGGGCTAGTCTATAGCATAACCTTTTTTAACTGTTACGATGAAGACTCCTCCTTTTTTTCAGACCGACTACACATACTTTCTTTTTAGTACTTGCCAAACAGGGGCGGAGGGGGGCAATGCCCCCCTAAATGCCCAATCTGCCCCAGCAAACACGATGGCATGCAAAACAACTCAGAAAACAGAAAACTCTGAGTCAGACCTTTCGCTTTATGCATGCTGTGTGTCTGTTGCAACTTCAACAACAACTGATGTTATTATTGATGCTTTACTTGCCCAATAAAAGTCCTGTAACTGAAAATGGTATGGGTGCAGCTTCAATGGTGTGGGTGCAGCTTCAAAATGGTATACCATACCATTTTCTCCTGCCCCCCCAATTGGGAAATGTTACATCCGCCCCTGTTTTTTAGTACTCGCCAATACAGAATACGGATACGAGTACTCAAAGTCGGACTTGTCCTTATTTGTCATCATCAGGGCATATCGGTGTTGTAAAATATACCAGTCTAACCAGTGATCAGACACAGGGGTAAGGGCTTTACACTATGGCAGTTAAATAAATTGTGGAGTTTACTTTGGGTTAGCCCAAGGGAACATTTGAGTGAGGTGCTATTCACAGTTGGTGGACTTTTTTCTCTCTTTTTAGTATAATTATATATATTGTATATATTGTTCTCTGGTATCTGTATTTGGTATCAGTATTGGATAACACAGAACCTGTGGTATCAGGATTGGATTGGATATGCAAAAAGGGTATCATTGGGACAACCCTACTTGTACTACCATAACAAGACATCTGTTCTGGCTGGGCCATGGCAGTGCAATAGCAGGTTTCATTTCGTCGTTTGGTATTGGGCCTGGTTCCCACTTCCCAATTCCAAGTATGAGTACTTTTGGATCGTATCGGCTGAGTACGGACCACTAAAGACTCCACAACCAAACCGGCTCTGTATGATATATTCTGCTATCTCAGCTTCAACCATCCCTCTGACAGAAAATGAAGCATCCTGGTCTAAAAAAAACAACAACAATATATTTATAAGTAAATGAAAACTTCAAAGACTTTGGGTTCTGTACTTTCTGGGTTCTGTGCCTGCAGACGCATTTCTTAAGGTGCAAAACGCTTTTTGATATTGCAATGTGCTTCTCCTGTGACAATGCCAGAGCAAAGCATTTAGGCCCATGCAGGCAATCTCTCTTCCCAAAGACACAGCATTGTCCTGACCGTTTATTTCACTCAGTCCAGCTTCCTGCAAATGTATTGACTTCAGTGGGAATTATAATATTGCAAAACTAAAAACAACCCCCCCCCCCCTCCTTTAAATACCAAAATTGTCCAGGCTGTAAGAGGCTTACCAAGTACTGAGGAGTATACTTCAAAAGAAAATATGTGAAAAGAAGTCTGTTTATTCAATTGAGGCACAAGCTTAAGAAGCGACAGATCTTATTTAGAAATGTTTGCACTTAAAAGCATTGCCTTGCTTGATACTATTTGCTTCACAGAACGAATTCTTCATTCATTCAAGCTAAGTAACTTGGGACTGGGAAGTTGGTCATTACCATTAATGATCGGATCACATCTTGGTGTGGATATATATACTCTATTTCTATTTGTGTGTATCCTATGGAAAATCAATCAAGGGAATATTGAATTTTGATGTGGTGTCATCATAATTATATGTGGCACACTGGCTATAACAGAAATGAAAAACAATTAAGGCACTTCATGTGGAAAACTAATTGCAGTTCCTGAGAATGTCAATGTGCAGTCAGCCGGTGGGCTTTGGCTCCACATGGAAGCATTACAGCGACATCTAGTGGTGAAATGGGATCACAACTACTGTGTCAAGTGCATAGTAGTGGGTTGTAGTTTTAACCTGCTTTCATATCATTTTTTTATTATCAATAAACAATAGGCATTTAAGGCACAGACCGCCATCTTAGCCTCGCAGACCCAAAACCAAAGAATATTTTATTATCATTGGATGGGGGTCAATGCCCCACCAAACATGATGGCATGCAAACAACCCAAATTTCAAAGATATTTCAAATTAAAGTGCTTATATTTAAAATGATTTGAACAGCATTTCATCATTGAAAACAGAAAACTCTCTGAGTCAGACCTTTAGCTTTATGCCTGCTGCGTGTCTGTTGCAAATTCAACGACTGATGTTACTGTATTATTGATGCTTTACTCGCATAATAAAAGTCCTGTAACCGAAAATGGTATGGGACGGCCCAATGCCGTTTTCTCCTGCCCCCCCAATTGGAAAATGTTACATCCGCCCCAGACCCAAACCTCCCGGTGACGTATTTGACCCAATTATCCCACTCACCTAGAAACGATCAAAATCGATGCGTGCCGTGCACCCTAACCGCAAGCATGCTGGGCCACCGGCAATGCAATGGCGACGCTGACGGCAATGCCAACACCAGTGAATGCATAGGCTCCTTCTGGAGAGGTCTTATGCTTTCAATAAAACAAGCCATTATAACAAACAAACGTAACATATAGGTTTTTCTTTCCTTTTTTTTTCTAAACCATGTCCAAACTGTCCTGATGCCAAACAGTAAACAGTAATGCTCCATTGTGTAGTGCAGTGAGTGAGTGAACTTGGCATGCAGTAGTGCTGCTGTTATAGTGAACGCCGTGCCATTGGGGAGAGAGAAGGAAAGAGAGAGCGTGTTCAACACATTTATGACTGAAGCGCATCTGTGTCACCTTTATAGCTCGATATAAACAGGGGCGTTTTTGCCATTAGCCAGACTAGGCCGTTGCCTAGGGCGTCATGAGAGGAGGGGGGCGACCATGTGGGGAGGATACCAGGCTAATAAGCTTAATATGCATACATACATTATAATTATCCTCTATAACTAGAATTGAACATTTAAAACACATATATCTTCAAATAGTTCATAATTTTATCCCTTGGGGGCACCGTTTTACAGGAGATTTTCCGTGGAGCCCCTCCTCACCAAATGGACCCGTAAGGGTCCATTTGGTATGGGGGACTCCAGGGAAAATCTTGCCTAGGGCTCCAAATTGCTTAGAAACGCCACTGGATATAAACACTTTAGTTGTTGTTTTTTGTTTTGGGGGTATTTTAGGGTCCTTGACCCCAAAAATTTGTTCGCTTTTTTCATTAAACTGTCATGATTTTAGCCGTTTTTGTAGAATGTCAATCCTAATGGATTACAACCAAGATAGCACTAAAAGAAGGAGAAGACGACAAAGAAAAACTCTCCTAGTTCTTCTGGTCCTCAGCACCACTATAAATCCATGACTACTACTACTATGTGCGAAGCGCCTCTTTTTTTCACTATGGGGAGAGAGGAGGCTCCCCCTGTCAGGAATAATGGCCGGCCGTAAATTCAGCAACTACAGACACATAAAGCACCACAACCCACCGTGCCAAGGAGCTGCGTGGACCTATATTATACATGCCCTGGATCCCAACCAAAAAACGTTTAGTTCCTGGCTCCTTCTCTGCTCTCTCTATGGAAACTGGGCTCCTTGGGATGATGTTAGGTTCTGGTCCATAGCTCTACTTTTGCCTATGTATGATTATGCCATGCAGTAGTAGAGCTAAGAGTACTGGTTGCGTCCGTGGCTATAGGTTCTTTTTGCACAAGCGCAACTACAGTTTCATGGCGCACGTATTACTACTGAGATAGATGATATGATATTCATACAGTGCATAGTGCAGGTATGACATTCATTAATTGCATGGAACGGATATGACATCCATTTAGTGCATATTGCAGATAAGACATTCATTCAGTGCATACTACCGCTGATATGACATTCATTCAGTGTACAGTAGATTATATAACATACTGAAGATATGACATTCATTCAGTGTACAGTAGATCATATAACATACTGAAGATATGACATTCATCCAGTGCATACTGCAGATTGATATTCATTCAATGCAAGCTGATCTGCAATGTTCTTTTAAAACAGATCCCTGGAACACTTTACTCTGAACAAGTGAACAACTTTGTCTTCGGAAAAGAATAACTAACCACCAGGTGCTCAAATGGAATTATGGCTGGGTGGGGTCAAAAGGCGACGATTCTGGCCTCCAAGGGGCCCTAAGCAGGTTTTTTACTAGGGCCCTGCTCCTCAGGCGCTGATTTTGGCATTTTTTGTTATTTTGGCCATTTTTTTACGGAGAAATAAATTATAGATAACTTAATTGTTATAAACCTAACCTGACCAACAACAAAACTATGAAACTAATGTCTCTTATGTACACTGTAAAAATATGGAGCCTCAGAAAGTCGACCCAGCGAGCTTCATCTGGTTAGCCCAACGAGCTCTGATAAGTTTAGAAATCTCAACTTACATTAATGAGTTCACAGTCTTTAAAAGGTTAAGTCAATTGACTTCTTCTCTTTAACTCAATGAGCTCTGCTAAGTTGAAGATGTTCAACTTGCATTCATGGGTTTTCAAAAGTTCAACTTGCTTTAATTCATTGTGTTGACTATTGTCATGTTGACTGAACTTGGTACACAAAGCCCGCCTTTGAAGCAAAACGCCAAGTGATTGGCTGTATGCAAAGCAGCTGTCTGCTGTACTGACCAATCACCGTCCTTCTTTTACTCAGCAGCAGCAGCTTCGCAGAGACAGGCACGAGGCACCATTATACGCGGAGAATTTAAATTGTGTTTTATGTCGGCAGTTAGCTCGGTGGACGACTGGATTCACGGTCCGTGTTAGTTGATAGTATGGGAACTAACAAGCGAGCTGCGTCGCCGCTTGTTTTATTTAAATAAACTTGGATACATAACCAGCAGTTTTGGTCGGTAGACCTACGTGCTGGTGGAGCACGAATGGACGGACGAACTCAAAACACCTGGAATATGGCGGCAGTAGTTGTTAAACAACAGAGGAACTCATACAGAAATTGGTCACGGAATGGGAATTCACGTCTGAGAAGAAGAGGCAATTGGTAAGTATATTCAAGTATATATTTTATGTTACTAGGTTATTGTACTAACTTACACATACAGTAAGCAGGGAGAAGGGATGGCTAAATGGCGGATTCGCGCCAAACTTTCTATTCTTTTTAGGGTATTTTTGCTACCGTGGGTTGTTTCTGGCTGCTGCCTGCGTTAGCATTCATTTATAATATTTAGAGCGTCATTTCGCCATTCTTTATTTCGACGTTCCACACACAGCTAAGCCTGCCGCCTCATCCCATGTTTCTCCTCTCCTCTCCATTCTAAACGCCTTCCTCCCCTCCCCTCCCGTCTCCCGGTTTGTGGTACTACTTTGCTCTGATATGTTGTGTGGATGAAGCATATTATGCTCGTAATGGAAGGTTCGACTGCTATTAGTGCCGATAGAGTTGGTGTTAAGGAGTGCAGTAGTCCCCCGCAATGCGAGGGACGTATTGGGGTTAGTGTCAGAGTTGCGACATTGAGGGGGCAGAAACTGTGCGCTCGAGCGCTGTTCAATCATGCAGCCTGAATAGCGCCAAACTGGAGTTGTAAATACATTTTTTTTCAACGAGGGCGGCACAAATAAGAGCTGTTTTAGGTCATGTGTGCAACTGTTTGAAAGTAGGCTTTTGTACAGTAACAACTAAAGTCTCTAATGTTTATGTTGCAGGCCGCCTCCTACTACTACAAAAAACGACCCAAAAATACACATGAAAGATCATTTGTCCCCATTCTCAATAGAAGTCTATGTAGAATAGCCTCCATTGGACTGACCCCATGAAGTGAACGGAGTTGCCACTCTGTCTATAGTAAGGCTCCGTGTTAACCAGCCTGTCCATGTCTACACGGACAGGGTAGTTAAAAGCAAGACACGATCGTGGCTGTTAGAATGATCGTGGGGCACAGTGCTGTTTTTAATGTTAATTATGCCAAGGACCCCCATTTGACATACCGGTATATTAGTCTATGGACCCCCAAGTAATATTAATTGGGTATATTAATCGGTGTCTGATTACTACTGTACAATGTTCATTCGAGACTGTAGTTGTAGTAGCCCAGGGGGTTTCAACCGGTGGCTCGGGGACCACCAGTGGTCCTTGAGAGGCAGGGTTCCCGCGGGATCTTAAAAAGCATTGAATTTACGAATTTGAAAATAATACCTTAAAATTAAAAGACTTAAAAAGGTCTTGAATTTTTATATCTAGGTCTTAAATTTTGCGCTGTTACATCGAGCAACGTGTGTCGGAGCAATCAAAACAGCGTCTGTATTAGACGTTAGATCGATCCTAAAGAGATGAATCAATGATTCCATCAGCTGCGCAAAAATAACCAATAACCACAGATATACAAGCTCATATAGCCATGCATTGCAATGGGGCACATTGCTTGTAGATCATCTACGTCCAGTGGGAGTGTCTGTGTGGCCGTGACGTAGTATTCAGGGTCTAAGAGTTACGCAAACTTCGTTCATTTCATGGGACAAGTACATTGGAGGCGCTTCTACATAGACCTCTACGGAATGGGGACAACAAAAATAGGGACAGATGAAATTACGGAATGCATTGAGTTTTGAGCTCACGCGAGTACTTGAACCACGTGACTGGGCTGTTTTCTGTCCCCTCATTGTCACAATTCTCTATACTCTACGCCATAGACACAGCGCAACAAGTGATACTAAGGTGGATACTAAGGTGGATACAGCTGACAAACAGATGATCGAAGCGGAGCTGTCGGGACCGACAGCTTTACACAACTTTATTGCATAGTCGCACACATCTGTGCTTCCATTCACGTCCACAGCTTTTTAAATAGTATTTTCCATCCACGGGACAACGTGATACACGGGGTGGTGGTGGTGGTGGTGGTGGTGGTGGTGTGTTGTCTGTATCGAGAATGTGTAGCTGGTAGCTAGCTCAGCAACTAGCTAGCGTAGCTAACGCGAAGAGCTGCTCGCGTCTATGGCAGGGGTTTTCAACAGGTGGTCCGGGGACCACCAGTGGTCCCTGAGAGGATTCCAGGAGGTCCCCAGGTTAAATGATGGAAAGTTGGTTAACCAGATGTAACTCTTTGAGAGTGTAAACAACCCTTGCGGGTCCATTTGGTTTCATTGTTTACACTCTCAAGAGTCAAAATATTCATGTGAATTATCCCAAGTCTACACAACTAGAGAATGTAGAACAGGGGTTTTCAACCTTATTGATACCAGGGACCACCATTTATTCAGCATTTGAGCCACGGACCACCTTTTTGGGGACATTTCCCACAGACTGCCCAAACTAAAGATTTCTTTTGCTTTTGTCCACAATTCCAGGCTGGATTTGGGGAAACAAAACAAATCATACAAATCAAAACAAACATACAAATCAACATGATGATGTATATTTTAACTCTTGAGAGTGTAAAAATGAAACCAAATGGACCCTTGCGGGTCCATTTGGTTTCATTTTTACGTTCTCACAAGTTACATCTGGTTAACCAACTTAGTTGGGGACCACCTGGAACCCTCTCAGGGACCACTGGTGGTCCCCGACCACTGGTTGAAAACCCCTGATGTAGAATATTAATGGTCATTTTGATCTGTATTTCACTGTGGTGTTTTCTCTGAGATCCAGTCTGGAATTATGGACAAAACTAAATTAAATCTTTAGTTGTGTGGTCTGTGGGGCTAAAATGTCATCAATTGGTGGTCTGTGGCTGAAATTCTGAATAAATAGTGAGCCCTGGTATGAAAGAGGTTGAAAACCACTGGTCTATGAATCGATTGTTTCTGAATCGTATAGAGACTATGCAAATCGATACATATTGAATCATCTTGTAAGGGAGAGATACACACCCCTAATAAATATGGCACTTGTTAATTTCTAGTGGTGCTGGTAGGTGAAAATGTAGGTAGCACTAGTGCTAGTTGTGAAAAAATATATAAAACGTTGCTTATTGACGATGGCCGTGAAATGGATATTACGTTTTATATAAATGGCCTTAAAAAAGGTCTTAAAAAGACTTAAATTTTACTTTAAGAAACCTGTAGGAACCCTGGAGAGGGATCCAGGTGGTCCCCAGGCTAACCCTAACCCTAAATGATGGAAAGTTGCTTAACCACATGTAGGTCCATTTTGTTTCATGTTTACACTCTATAAGAGTTAAAATATGATCTGTATGTTTGACTGTTTTGTTTCCCAAATCCAGGTAGAATTGTGGACAAAAGCAAAAAATAATTCTTTAGTTTTTGATCTGTGGGGCTAAAATGTCCTCAAATGGTGGTCTGTGACTGAAATTGTGAATAAATAGTGGGGCCCTGGGATCAAAAATGTCCTAATTCTGGTGGTGTTTCCATTTTGGCCCTGTGCAATCACTTCACATAAATGAACTGAAGAAAAACAATCTAATTCCATTGTATGAAAGTAAAACACCTGAAAAGCAAAAGCAGATTTTGCTATTGCTTCTGAGCTTGCATAGCTGCCCTTTTAAACATATAACCAAGCATAAATTTACTTCTATTGATGGCATTTTGATGGCTTGGATGCTTGCTGAAAACGGCAGATCTACAAGATCTACTCTCGCTGCAGAGCCACCATTCTGACTTTGCTTGTCTGGGTGTACAATATTGCCAATACTGTGAACCGATATGACAAAAAATGGCCAATCCAATACTTTTTTTCCGGTACCGATACAGTATCGGGACATCCTATCCATAATTATAACCAATAATCATCCCAATAAAGTGTTTGCTCAGTAACATAACTTTGTGTTGCCAATTTCATCCAATCATCCAATCAACTTAAATTGTATGTTAGGTTTCAGTTGTGTCTGTTCATTGTATTGTCATCACTTTCTTGTTTATCCTGCTTGCATAATCTGAAAGTAGCTGAAGAGACTGGGAGACACTATAGACAGTTTTAGACACTATAGAATATAAAACTATTACTACTCAAAATCATTTGTTTGTTCCATTGCAGTGCTGAACCACCTCATGGAAGACTCCAAGCACTCTCTGTTTGTCCCTCCTTTCCACATGACGTCCAGATGCTGCTCGATGCCAGGGACCCACATCTCAGAGCCGAGAACACGACACAAAATTACCAGAGTGCTTTATGAAAAACTGATGTCACACAACATGTAAGAATCAACTGTTAACCATTACTATAACTTTAGAACTTATTACATTCATAGATTCTTTTTAGAAACATTTTAGAAAGAAGAACCAATCAGGAGTACGTTCAGGTCAGTCATCGTCAAATACCCTCACCTTAGAGATGGAGTGGGGAATGGCTGTGTTCGTTATTTTCTTTTCAATTTTCAGTGATATATCTTTGCACTGAGTGTTGATGCTTAAGCCTTGTTTACTGTCCTACAACTATAATACTAAAATGTAGCTACTGTTATCTAGCAAACCTGGCACGTATCCTTGAAAAGGAAGTTCAAAGCAGAACGTGCCTCACTGTTCAGCGTTGGCGAGGTCCGTAAGGAGAAGTATGGTCACAAGAATCAGCGCCAGCCTCCCTCTACAGCTAGTCTGCGTAGACGGCCTGCTAATCAAGGATGCGTAAGTTAGTTGCTGTGTGTATGTAGGATGGGTATTTAAATAAAAAAAATCCTGTTGTATCTTGTATGGTTAAGACACAATACAGCATGGAATTGTGAACAAAATGTTATCCAGCGATAACAAAATCGATTCACATACTTGGGAGCAGTTGTACACTGTACAACTTATGCACATCTGTCTATGCTTTTGCCACAGGAAATGCCAGTTGTAGGAGAGGATGCCACTTCTATGAAGGCCTACATTGCTGTTCTGAAAACTCATCCACATCTCCCAACTGTGAAAGATCTCATGGTGCGAACCTTCTCCTGGAGACGGCGTGAAATCAGGGATGGGATATCTAGGGAGGATATACTGCAAAGATATCCCTTTCTAAGGGCACCCTATAGGAGTTCATTAATCTTATTTGGTTAAAAAAATCATGTTGTGATGCACGTTACAGTGTATCACAACAACACAATGTGAGCTTGTAGATCTGCTCTTTTCTGCATTTCCCCCCTCCCCATCACAAAACGTTTAGATTAGTGCTTATGTAAAATATCAAACCTATATGATTTAAATTGAGGTCAGCGGTATAGAAACAAAACAATACCTCATGTAACTCATGGAAACCTCCTAGGTGTCCCAGACCCGCTCGTAAAATTCAAGATTATTGTGAGATTGACTACAGTATATTCGTAGTTGGCAGATTCGGAATGCTAATCACACTTGTGTTTTTTTCTACAGTTTGCTGATGAGGTTGACCAAATCCATCCAGCCACAAGCAGTCGGCAGATCGCTTCAGAGGGCTTTGCTGGCAATTTGCCAGACGTTCTAAAACATGCAGGAAAATCCCATGCTGAAATCTTCAATGCCACAAGACACCTTGACTGATGATCTACCAGGTACTGACAGCATTAACAACACTGTACACTTGAATTTCGTTTAGACATAGCCTGGGTTCCTGCCTGATTTGCTGCATTCTGCACATCTGATATTGGCGCTGAACAAAAATTCTTAATTCCATGATATCAATATCGAATCGCCAGGTTCAAAATCGATTTTGGTATTCATGTAGGCCTATTCATTAATGTGTTCATGTCAGAAAGACTGGCTGATGTTATCAGGCTGCATTGATGTGGATGATTGAACTTTTTGTTATCTATATTGTTTAAAATTGCTTTAAAATGTTGATTGAACTTGTGCTTGTTTGTTAATGATTTATCTTTTAGGACCTTTTTTCTGAGGGCATACAAATGGAACCAAATGGACCCCTTAGAGTCCATTTGAAAAACCAGAAATCAGAAATCGACTTCAGGGCTGGACTGATGATGCTGCCGTCTGCCTTCAGAGAGAAAGTCAAAGACTTAATTGTGATGGGAGGTGAGCATCTGTATTGTCCTACATGTTGGTGCACTTGTTGCTTTTCATTTCCATCGTGTAAACCGTTTAGAGCACCCGTACTTCTTGACACACACTTTCATAAGTTGCTTGGAAGTTACCCTAGCCAAGAAATCCTGTGAGCTGGGAGAGCGATGAAACCCAGACTTCACCACTGTCAGTATAAATTGATGTTTAAATGATGTGGTTTGTTTACACATTATCTTTTGGTATTAATATATTGGATTCACCACTTGAACCTTACTCAGACCAAATTTGTTTGCAGAAATGGTAGATATACAGTATAGAAGCATCCATTCTTTCTACCAGCTGCTTGAAAAGCAAGCCGGACAGCCAAATGATTGGCTGCCTCATCTCTAGGCAACCAAACACAATGCCACAAGCCAACACAGGGCTTGACAGTAACACTTGCCCGCTTGCCCGGGCAAGTAAAAAAAATGGTGGGGCAAGTGAAGACTGGTACCTGGTTGCCCGATCGGGCAAGTGTGCAACTTAGTGCACTATAACACAACACAAGATAAATTTGTCTTGAAGGCAGTCATTGCACTCTGCCTCTGTGTCTTTCCCTGCTTTCTAGCTATCCACAATTCCAGGCTGGATTTGGGAAACAAAACAGGCAAATTAACACATCAAAATGACCATTAATCTTCTACAGTGTAAGACCTGGGCTAATTAAGATGAATTTTAACTCTTGAGAGTGTAAAAATGAAACCAAATGGACCCACAAGGTCCATTTGGTTTCATTTTTACACTCTCAAGAGTTACATCTGGTTAACCAACTTAACTGGGGACCACCTGGAACATGGGGGGCAAGTGACCATGACCTGAGGGCAAGTAGAACCTAACTTGCACTTGCCCGATGGGCAAATGCATCGGAGACCTTAGTGTCAACCCCTGCAACATCTCAGCCATGGAATGCTATGCTGATTGGCTGCATTGTCTTTTTAATGACATTGTTCGTTCCTACCCAAACAACTGTGCTGGAACTGAAACGGAGGCAGTTATAGCTTACAGTATATAGATAATGGAAGGTTTTACCCCAAAATGTCAAATGCCCTACCTGCCTTTTTGGTAGTAGACTCTGTAAGCCAAGGTTGTCTATAACCTTGTGATTGAGAACGTCTTATTGCTCAATGCTACCAGCTCTTGATGATGTGTCTGGAATCACTCTCTCTCTGGTTCTCAATCCTCAGGGTATGCCTTTTATGCTTGGTGACATCACTGTGGCATCACACTGTTATCTGTTGTCGTGGCATGACTGCATATTAAACTATGACAATTTCATGTTGCAGGACACTGACAACTTGGAGGAGATACGGGAGCGGCTCACAGTTGCAATCACTGTATGTACTTCTACGACCAGTTCCAGCTCAGACGTCGCCGTTGTTCTGGAGGGAGTGGAAGTGATCAAAGGCCTTGGAACAATAGCCAGGGCCTGCTGTGTCCTCGTCGGCTTATGCTATGCACTCAACCTCAGTTACCTGAAGGAGTTAAGGTACACGTTCAGATTTATCCAGAAACTCTCCTTGGAGTTGGATTCTGGCAAGCTAACCCAAAAGGTCCTGAATCTCAAGATGAAGCTATGGATACAGCCTAAGTCCTGGCAATTTTTCCAAGGCAGTCTGTCGTTTTGCTTTCTTTTTTCTTTTCCTGCCTTCATTGATGGGTTGAAAGTAGACTGACAGAGGGGAGAGACTGGGTAAGACACGTGCATCCCCATCTGGATTGGGAGTCAAACCTGCAGCACCCGTTAGGCTGTTTGAGCCGGATGATAAAAGACATGCAAAGTTCTGATCCTCCCCCAAAGTTGACAAGTCAGTTGTATCTCCATTTGCACTTCGATACTGCTTGCACTTGGATATAAATGCTGCTTTATATTTCATAGACGTACAGTGTCAACTTAAAACGGTGAATTATGCTTTTACTTGTCGAAATGGTTAAATCATTTAAATGTTCATATTTCATATACATAGTGTTGAGGTAAAATGGTGAATTTTGCTTATCCAAATGGATAAAAGTTTACATGTTGCAATGTTTTAATGTTAAATGTATATTTAGGGCTCCATTTTCGTCACCGCTAAACCCCTTATCCCTTAACTCTTTGCCTTTTTAAACTATTAAAAAAAACATTTCTCAATAGTTAATGGCCAGTCTACAAGCTCACAATGTGTCAATAGATTGGCACGTTGAACTGTCCCCAAAAGTTTTTCAAAATAGTAAAAAAAAAAAAAAAAAAAAAAAAGAAAAGAAAAAAAGATGGGTTTAGATGGTAACGAAAATTGAGCCCTTTGTGTCTCAGTTCTTGGCAACTCAGGTTTTTTTTTATATACCATGGTAATCAGACCATGGTCTGTGGATTGTCACTTAATATCTTTTTGTCTGTTAAAGGACCACTTCAAAGTGGTTGCTAATAATAACAAAATAGTTGTTGGTTTTCCTATAGTTGTTTTCCAACTGTTTATGGCTGTTACCTACCTTTGTCATTTGAATCCCCAGAAATTCAGAGGTAATAAACCATGTGAAATTGTGCTGGTGTTTCCTGTTGTTTGAAAGCCATAATTGTTTCTTGGTCAATTTTACTTATCTTAAGGGTAACAAAACAGGTTTTTTAGTGGTTTAACTTCAATTGTATTACTACTATTTATAACAAAAAATGAGTGTACTTTTTATGTATTGGCTCAATATTGTTTAGATATTAGTTATTAGATTTTAATGATTTTTTTTGTTTAATATTTTTCAGGTCGTACAAATAAACTATATATTTGAGCAAAATGCAATAATTAAGTGATTTATTGTTAGATTTGAAACGGCAAGTTGTGTACAAGGATAACCTGAAGCTGTTAGTTATAATAATGCAGAAATGTATGTTTGTTCAACTAAGAAATTAAAGTTATATTACATTGATTAAGTCAAATAATGCTTAGATCTAACTTGACGTATTAAGGTGAAACAACAGGTTATTACAAGTTCAATCAATTTGATAACTTGCAAAACAAATTTGAGAAGACTAGAATATTGTAGTTGTGTCAACTTAATCAACTTGAATATCCGAGTTGAAACAAAGTGAACAGTGAGGTTTTCTTAACTGTAGTTGACAAGTTTAGTCAATTTTGATAACTTACAAAACAAGGTTGAGTCAACTAGAGTACTGTAGTTGTGTCAACTTAATCAACTTGAATATCTCAGTTGAAACAAAGTGAACAGTGAGGTTGTCTTAACCTGGATATCCTTCGCAGCAGCAGAACCTGCGTTTTCAAGTTGAAACGATCTGAATTTTATTGCAGTGTAGAGATGTAGAGTCCAGGTCTCAAAGTATTGTAGGCTACAGTAACCAACACATTCTGTGTAGTAGCATATAGTGCCACATAAACAGAGACTCTGTGATGGGACTGGCTTCATGAAGTGAAAGGAGTTGAGTTGACATAACTGTCTATATCCATAATACTCTAAGCTTTGGGCATGCCGCATGATAGGAGATATTATTATTGACAAAATACAACAAGCTTGTATCTCTGCCACCAAACAAAACATTTTGTACAACACAACAACAACACACTACCGACAGCCCAGCATTTAACAGCACAACCGAAAACTGCAGTCATTCATAGCGTTAGCCTGCCAGCCTACCTGACTGCTGCTGCTCCTTTTTTCATATCCTGAAGTAATGATGTTGTTGACCAAACATGCTTAAGCAAAAAGGGGGGGGCGTTTCTGCGTGGTGTAAAAAACCGCGACAGCGGGCATGATTCAAGTAACGCTGTTTACGGAAGAAGATTTCCCTTCTACGTACAGAACTACCATGCACTAGAGTGGTTACGTTCGCCCGCTGTACGTTATTTGCGTAATGCTCCGCGATTCAATAAACGTACATGCGCCCACTCTACGTTATTTGCGTAAATAACAGTTCTTTCAATTAGTTATTTATTACTCAGAGCTGGCGGGGGGGCCTTTGGGGAATCGGGGCCCAACGCAGGGTGCGTAGTCTGCGTATAGGAAGAATCGGCGCTGCTGGGTGGGTCAAAAGGTGACGAATAATAAAAAGTTGCTTAATACACAGCACAAAAACAGGAACAACCCATCGATGACCCTCTAAATGCCCAACCCAAATTTCAAAGATATTTCAAATGAAAGTTCTTATATTTTAAAAAAATGATTTCAAACACTACTACTGCTACTGACTAACTACAATTGTGGCACCACTAAACCGGCACTATTTCATCACTGAAAACCTTTCTGCCTAAAACAACAGCACTTACAGCATTGTTCACTGCCTTATTGGATGAAAAAAGAGGGGGGGAACGGTAGCCTTTATAAACCTGTTATTTTTCTCTCTCTGTCCTGTTGCCTTCCTGGATAGGAGCCTCCGGGGGCATAAAAATAAACCACACGCCAGTCCAACATCTACCCAACAAGAGTCCTCATGCAGCCAAAAAGCTTCAATAACAACACTGAATTATTGCCCTAACATAATAGTAAAATGCTCTCGTGTTTGTTTTTGTTCAATATATTATAATTCCCAACGATTTAGCAAGGGGGGAGAGGAGAAGCCATTAAATCAAGCATTTACCCATATCTTTATGTGGCCAGCGCGGGCCCAGGCAATACATTTATACAGTTTAACAGACAGAGTTATTTATTGTCTGTGCATAGACTTCATTGGCTTTGGCTCTGCATGGTTGTATAGTAGTGATTGCCACGATGCTAATTGAAAGCATATTATTGCCGTTGCAATCCTGAAGCCATTTAACCCATTTGGAGATTCTACAAAAAAAAAAAAGTCTAAATCATAACAGTCTTCATATTTCTGTGTCAGTGATGCTCAAAAATATTTGCCAACCCTGGAATTATCTGTATTTGTATTGCGAATCAACATCTGGAAATAATATGTTGTTCTGTAATGTCGAGTTAAAAGTTTTAACTCCGAAAAGAATATAGTCAAAGATTTGCTTTGAAACATCTTTCCCATGTTTTGCAAAAAAAAAAAAGTGCTTGTAGATCTGCAGATCATGCTTAAAGGAGAATTCAGTGATTTGGTTGATTCAGGAGCAAGCTTTTATTTTTTATTCAAATCTTTGCTTCTGAAAACATGTTCCCTAGAACAAAAGAACAACATGTTTTCAGAAGTGGATCCACAGCCAAATACAGATAATTCTGGGCCATGAAATATTTTGTTCACTGATACAGAAGCATGAGATTTTTCAGAAATAGAATCTAATGTCAGAACCTAGAATCTAGTATTGGAAACAGTCAGAGAATCTAGCTAGAATCTTGAGTGAACAATAAGAATCTAGTGTCAGAAACTACTGTAGAGTCTAGAGTCAAGTGTCAGAAACTAGAATCTATTGTCAAACAAGGCTCCGGTTGGTTATGAGATAAAGCTGCATTCCAAAGCATTGCGCATACATATTGCATACACGTAGTGTACAGCAAACAAAGGCTGGGAAGATGCTTCGCTGCAGACAGTTTAACAGCGAGAGGAGGAGGAGGATGGGGATGTGATGACAGCAACGCTTTGGCAAACTGTCTGTGAGAACTTTTTTTTTTTGGCTGAGGTTAATCCAGAGATTTGAGCGGATAATCCACCCACTAAGTATGACTTGGCTCTGTGTACTACTACTGTGTGAATATTAAAAGGTCTGTCCTCTGTGTGTACTAGCCCTTTCCATCCAGCAGGGGGCAGCCTTGTCCTGGAGAGGGGAAAAAAGGCATGTTCTGGTTGCCCTCTTGTGCAGTGGTTTCCAACAGGTTTTTGACACAGGGACCACCATCCTGGTTGATCTTTGACCCGGGGACCACCATGCTGACTCCTACCAGTCAGGTGTACAAGAGACAGCAGGCAAACATTGAACAAAACATTATTCTGTATTCTGATACAGATGATTATTCTGTACTCTTAATTAGTCCATAAGTCTACACAACTAGAAGATGAATGGTCATTTTAGTCTGTATGGTTTGCCAAATCCAGTCTTGTATTGTGGACAAAAGTAAAAAAAAAAATCTTTAGTCTTGGGGCCTGTGGGGCTAAACTGTCTGTACAAATTCTGAATAAATGGTGGGCCCTGGTATCAAAAAGGTTGAAAACGCCTGGTTTAGAGAAATATTGCCTCCCTTGCTCACCTGACAATGCATACCATCATTACAATCCAAACAGCCCTTGCTTTTGACGCTATTTTTGGGAGCGGTATGGGTGGGGGGTGCTCTGCTCCCTGACTACAGTACATCTATGAGTATTATTATGTGTATTATCAGTACTATTATTATTATTACACTCAAATTAGGACGTTGAATAACTCATGATCTAGAGAGCTCTGTGGTATGGATAAAAGGTATGATGTTCAGGGGGTCCCTGTTAGATTATCCGGTGGTCCAGATGGTAACACTGCCTGTGTTTTCTGGTCCATTTGAGCTTGCTAGCATTGACATTAGAAAGACAGTTTCCCAAACAGGATGTTTACATGCAGCGACGGTCACACAGGTGGTTTACACTATAGGAGGTGCGGCGGACAATGGTTGGCTTGATTCATTACACCTTACATATAGAGAATAAAACCTGACAAAAGGTCAGAAACTTTCAGGACCACCTGGAACCCTCTAAAGCAGGGGTTTTCAACCTTTTTGACTCCACGGACCACCACTTATTCAGCATTTGAGCCACGGACCACCATTTAATTACATTTTCACACCAAAGACCTAAAATTAAAGAATTCTTTTGGTTTTGTCCACAATTCCAGGCTGGATTTTGCCAACAAAACAATGTGAACTTCTTAATTAAGTGCTGCTAATTCAGATGATGAATATTTTAACTCTTGAGAGTGTGAAAATGAAACCAAATGGATCCGCAAGGGTCCATTTGGTTTCATTTTTACACTCTCAAGAGTTACATCTGGTTCACCAACTTTCCATCATTTAGCCTGGGGACCACCTGGAACCCTCTCAGGGACCACTGGTGGTCCCCGGACCACCTGTTGAAAACCCATGCTCTAAAGGAGGGCAGTAAAACACTGCCCTAAACAAAGCTAATGGGTATCTATGAATCAAACAACGAATGCACTGGGTACAAAAAAAAACTGTGATGGAACATGTAGGTCTTATTAAATCTTGAACAATGGTTTTCACCCAGTGGTCCTCGAGGCGATCCCAGCCTCCCAGGTGGTCCTGGGAGTTGGTGGTGACCAAATGGACCTTTTATTATAGATGTTTAACTCTTAACAGCATAAAATGAAACCAAATGTTTCATTGTATGCTCTTACAAGTCAAATCATTGTTAAACCATCTGCATTATTTTACGTTGTATTTAATTTACGAGATAACAAAATATTATTAAGGTTTTGGGTCGGAGACGGTAAAAATCTTATCACATCCCCCCATGACTCAAATGCTGGATAAATAAATAATGGGCCTCGATATGAAAAGGAGAAAAATGGCAGAGGCAGCCGGATTCTAAACAGACCTCTTTAGCTGGATAGAATTATTTTTTTTCTCAATGACTGGATTGTGTGTTTCCGGGATGAATTTATAGGCCTGTTATTGTTGCCATGCCCTGGTCTCATTTCCTGACTGATAAAGAATCTTCAATCAATAGAATACAACATTAATCATCTGAACATACATGCAGGGATTTAGCTAGAAGCCTCAATGGAGGAGCTGATACGGTATTGAATCCAATATACTAAATGTACTGTATATTTTTTTTAAAAAATGACATAATGTAGAGCATACATGTCAAACTCAAGGCCCAGGGGCCAAGTCAGGCCTGTGAATGAATTATCTTTGGCCTGTGGGATGATATTTAATTACGATTAGAACTGGTCCTCTGATATATTGCACACAACCATGATGAGAAATTAATGAAACTAATTGTTTACATTCTCAACATAATTGATTTACTTTCTCAATTTAGTATGAAAGCGGTGCTTGGTGAGGATCACGGAACGGGAAACTGAGCTTTAATAACAGCGGTTCTCAAAGACTTTCATGCCAAGGACCCCCAAAATTACATGTAATTTGCTGCCGACCCCCTCATCTGACAATATGGTGGCTTCAACCGCCATTTTTCAACAACTAAAGTAGCTATATAACATAATGCTTATAAGCATCAAAAAGGGTTCCTGTCTTGAACAAGTTAAAAACAAAACAAAAAAAAGAACATTAGGTTATTATTGCAGTTGACTTAAAAGGTCACAACAACGCCAACAAATCAAATTTGCAGGATTGTAATGTAGTCGCGATTTAGTCCCAGAATGAACCTTGCCTTCTCAGTAATTGGACAGCATTTGATTATACCATTATTTACCCAAGCCGAAATTACCCATAGGGCTCTCCTCTAACCCCCCAACACCCCCACATCACAACATGTGATCCATGGAGGATAGTAAATTAATTAGGGAGCTCTGAGTCTCCCCGGCTGCTCTTAATAATGCTGCTGCTGTCTCTCTGACTCACAAAGACACAACAACCATGCGCTCACCATACCATGCTGTGTGTGTGTGTGTGTGTGTGTGTGTGTGTGTGTGTGTGTGTGTGTGTGTGTGTGTGTGTGTGTGCGTGCGTGCGTGCGTGCGTGTGTGTGTGTGTGTGTGTGTGTGTGAGAGAGAGAGAGAGATTGTTGCACTGTGGTATTGTGCTCTTTTTGCTTTGGCAATGTAAACATATGTTTTCTCATGCCAATGAATCCCTTTGAATTGAACTGAAATTGACAATTGTGCGCGTGTGCATGTGCGCGTGTGTGTGCCTCTCAATGTGTGTTGACTGCGCTTTCCAAATGCTTGTGTTTTGTCCTGCGTGTGTGTGTGTGTGTGGGTGGCATTTGCACAATTTGCACATGCTTGCACACATGTGTGCAGCATATACAGTACATACAGTACACTCATTGTGGGTGTGATAACTGCAACAGTATAAGTGTGCTTCCCAAATGCTTGCATTTGTCCTATAAGTGTGTGTGTGTGTGCGCAAACTGTGCATGCATGAGTTCATGTGTGTGTGTGTGTGTGTGTGTGTGTGTGTGTGTGTGGTGTGTGTGTGTGTGTGTGTGTGTGTGTGCGTGTGTGTGTGTATATCGGCGGGGGTGTACTGGGGGTCCTGACTCAGTAATCTCTTCATTAGACAGAGGACCCTGCATAGGTTGGGGGCTCTTTGCTTAATCAAAGGACCCCGAGGCTCAATGCTAAGGCAAACATGAGCCTGACAATACACAGCACAGGTCCCTGCTGCATGCATAAAACATGTGTGTGTCAGATGAAAAGTCTAACAGTGTGGCTGACACACACACACACACACACACACACACACACACACACACACACACACACACACACACACACACACACACACACACACACACACACACACACACACACACACACACACACACACACACACACACACACACACACACACACACACACACACACACACACACACACACACACACACAGAAATGAGAGGTAAAATGAGTCACAGACATACATTGCACACTGCATTTAAAACAAGCAGAGAGTTCCCTTTTGAAATAAACCATGTTGGAAAATGTTTTATGTCAAAGTCAGAGGTCCCGCTATGACCCAGTTCAGTTCAAAATCAGTTTTTAGTCTGGGACAAAGATCACACACTAGCCAACAATACTGTGACAAATATCACACTACAATAACAAGACAAAGATCTCAAAATAAGTGAACGATAATGGGTCAAGGATCACACTAGTTAACATTAAAGGAGAATTGCACCCATTTTAAAAATTTTCCTGAGAGGATACAAATTCCTGAGAGGATACAAATGTACCCTCTCAGGAAAAATTGGGTCTGAAAGAAAAATCATTAACATGGTCAAATACATCTTGATGATGTTAATGATTTTTTCAGACCTCCATTTTTAGGAAATACAGAATTGGGGGAACCTTTTTATCATGTCTACACAACATCTCTAAGGTATATTAAAATGTTGAAATGGGTGGAATTCCCCTTTAACAGAACACAGAGCAAACTAGTGAACGATAACAGACACAGATCACACTAACAGGGCAAAGATCACACTAGTGAACAATAACAGGACAAAACACTATTTGTTCACACTATTGAACTGTAGCAGGATATGATCAGACTGTAAGTGAGCGATAACAGTACAAAAATCACACTATAGTGAACGATAACACGACGAAGATCACACTAGTGAACAATAACATGACGAAGATCACACTAGTGATGGATACTGGGAAATGATCAAACTGTAAGTGAACGATAACAGGACAAATATAACATGACGCTACGCGAGAAGCGATTCATCAGAGCTGGCGGTGCTGCTCTTTGACTCGACTTATCATCTAAACATAACGCCTGAACCCAAACAGTGAGTTATTCACTACTCCAGGGCCCACCCCGCCCCCCGTGCCCCCCCCAAGGGCCCCGAGGACCCCCAAGGACTCCATCAAATCAATGATCACACGGCAGGCAGGCCACCAACACCACTACACCGAGTGGCTTATATATGTACCTCTTCTTTATCATAATACAGCCGCTGGCACTAAAACACAACACACACACACACACACACACACACACACACACACACACACACACACACACACACACACACACACACACACACCAGAGGATATGCTAAATCATGTGAGTGGCCCCATTTATCATTGGGGACCCCCTCCTCCCCTCACTGCCTGCAACCACCCCCAATCCATCCACCAATGCCACCAACCCACACACACACACACACACACACACACACACACACACACACACACACACACACACACACACACACACACACACACACACACACACACACACACACACACACACACACACACACACACACACTTTTCACATGCTCAGGAGACAGTGCAGGGTGAATGGATCCAGTGTGGAGATGCGATTTGGGCCGCGGCCGGGCTGACTGTCAATGCCTGTCACCCTGCAGTGGATGTGCCGATTGAGCGTGAGGACCCCAAACCTCCCCCCACCAAATCTCTGTGCCCTCGGCCCCTCATGTGTCCGAGGCTGATAAGCCCAATCTGCAGAGACAGCACCTGAGACCCCACCAACACCCCATCCCACAAGGGACCCCATGGTGGAGGGGCTGTCACGTCCCCTCCAAACAGCTGTCAAAGACGCCTCCGCCATAAGCCCCTCGATGGATGTCCGTGCGGAGAACTGACGCCCGGGCCAGGGTCACCAACATGTAGGTTACATAATGGATTTTCAGATTTTTTAGGCACCATTGTGTTCATACATAACTATTACCCTATGTAACGCTGAGAGAATCTTATATAGGATTGAGGGGGGGTGGGCCTTAGTGTGCTGTTGGCACATCTTCACCCAAATGATTACAAAGACTTTAGCTGTCATTCTACAATACTTTAAAACAGTTGTCATGGTGCACACATGCCCTAAAATATCTCTTTATTTGTGCCACCCTCGTTGAAAAGCAATATATTTCCATCTCCAGTTTGTCCCTATTCATGCTGCATGAACAGCAGCCTGAGCGCTCAGTTTCTGGCCCCTCAATGTCACAACTCTGTCCTACACTCTACCCTATACACTGCACTAATGCCAGGTTATCAAATCTATCTGATTACCCAGCAGTACTGGGAGGGACGCGGGTCCTCCAGGCAAGCAGGAGGAGAGAAGAAGCACTCAACTTAAGTCCTTTCTCTCTCTGTGTCCTTCAAAGCCCCCTCCTCCTCTTTTAAACGACCCTTCAATATACTGAATTCGAGTAGTTCATTGAGGAAAATGAAGTACTCCACTCAATCACATTATCCATGGCCCACGGTGTCCCTATTCTGGGCAATGTCATGTCAGGCAAAATGTCATGTCTCGAACCAACACTGCAGGAAATGGCCGATCTACACAAGCACGCCACAAACCAACGCTCAATGATGTTCTGTGCAAAGACGCGGATAAAATGGAGCCTAGTCCAAAAACGTTTTTACACGCATGCGAGTTTCTGTGGCGGTGTGCGAGAGTGATTGACATAAATGTGAGTCTGATTATTTTTTCCCGTACTCCCGATTTATTTTGCGGTTCCCATCCCGGAAAACGTGTCAGTGCGCAAATAGCTTTAGTGTTTAAGGCTAGACCTCACAAAAGCAACAACAGTGTTGTTTTTGGCAGGCTTTTTTAGATTTAGTCAGTCTTAGTCTTTCGAACGAAAAGCTCATTCATTTTAGTCACATTTTAGTTAATTTCTACTCATGATCGTCTTAACACTGATGACACTGAGCTTGCAGATTTCCGTTGAGGGATTTGGTGTCTAGATGAAATAGATTACTCTAGTTAATGATAGCACATATCACGTCTCATAGAATAATGGATTCTCCGTTCCATAATGTCATGCGCTGTGACACGTCTGATCTTGTGGGCCGTGTGATAAGGGGAATGAATGTGTCTTATATGAGCAGAAATAGAACGGTATGCATCTTGGCACCAGACGCCAGACTGCTCTCGTCCCATATTCACTCAGTCTGCAATTTCTCTCCTCTCTGATCATACTGTAACTGTGTTCTCAGAGAAGAAGACTGTGTCCACATATCATTGCCTGTATTCAGACTAGGATGGTACTGGATGTCCGGTCAACACCAAACATACAGTCTTCATCGGGCAAATATCATTATTTGCCCGATGAAGACACATTGCAATTTTGTTGCCTTCTATAATAAACTAAGTCTTGGAGCTCTAGAAACGAGTGTGCGGCTGTTCCTTCTCCTCCACAACCATGTTCTCCACATAAATTAAACTTTAATCCACCAAACGGTCCCTTGTGTGGGTCCATCTTAACCGCCGGGTGGTCCCCAGTTAACCAGATATTAAAAACCTGCAGCTAATTAAGTCGGACATTTCTTATTTTGGAGCACATGGAGGGGACACAGGGAGAACATGCAAACTCCAAGTCATTTTTTTATTCCGAGAGTGAAAGAAAGAAGAGCGTCAGACGGGTTGATCGATTTACTTCACACATTCACAGTTAAACTAACTCAGGATTTCCGCCGTGCATGAGAGTCTGTGTGTATGTGTGTGTGTGTGAGAGAGAGAGAGAGAGAGAGAGAGAGAGAGAGTTTCATTATTTGCCTATAAATGGGGGCTCGGATAGCGTGGCATGTCCACCAAAAGCCCAAAGAAAAATAAAGCTGGTTTCTCGCAAAAAAGGAAGAAAAAAAGAAAAGCCAGCGCGTTTATTTTCCCATGTTGTTTAGACAGCCGTTTCCAGTGGTTGTAATCGCACCCGGCAAATTTTAAATGGCCCTTTTCTTTTTTTTTAAAGTGACAGCCTGGTTTCTACTCAGCAGCAGCAGCAGCAGCAGCAGCAGCAACGGACGCTTGTGTGTGTTGTCTTTACAAGCAGACATTTGGAATCTTTTCAAGAACCCAGCCACCCCCCCACCCCCCACCTTCACACACCCACACACACACCCCACCCGACAGGAAACCCTGCTTCCTGCTTGCCCTCTTTGGACTGACTGTCGATCAGGTTTTACTTCAGCGGGCATCAAAAGAGAGACAGCGAGATCCAACCGCGACCAACAACCAGGTTGCAACTTGATTTTGATTGCGACTATAGTAAGCAACTAGGTGCAACCTGGTTGTGACTAGTTTCTTACTAGCCGCAACCAGGTTTTTACGAGTCGAGACTTGATTTTGGTCGCAACTAGTAAGCAACTACTTGCAACCTGGTTGTGACTAGTTTATACTGTAGTTGCAATATACCGTACTCTTATCATACCCAAGAGTACGGAGACAGCGCAATTGCGACCGCTATAGCATGGTCACGACTGGTGGACTGGTGGAAAAAAATCAGTTTAGAGCGTTATAAATCAGTTGCGACTGTTACTAACGATCGACCATTTCACTACTGGTCGTGACTGTTGGGCCAACTAGCCACATCCGTTGACCCTAAACATAACCTCAGTAAAACTTATGCCTGAACTGAACCTCAAACCCCAACTTCTATAAAACAGACTTTTGTGACCAGTGGCCACTGCAATGTAGGTTGCAACTTAGTCGCAAGTAAAGAAGCAACTAGTCGCAACCTGGTCGCTGGTCGCTACTGGATCTGGCCTTTCCTGGATCAAAAGAGGTGAAGGGAAAACACAGGGTGACCCTGCCCTGCCCCTCTGAGCCTCTGAGAGGGGCGTGAGGCATTCCTACCAAGGGGAAACCTACAGCGGTTGAGGTGATGAAGCTCTCTCTCTCTCTCTCTCTCTCTCTCTCTCTCACTGAATGAGTGGTTTGACTGGGCGACAGACGTACAGGACAGGGGCTGGTTTGTTTGGAAAAGAGAGAGAGAGAAATGGATGCTCTGTGTGCGTGTGTGTGTGTGTGTGTGTGTGTGTGTGTGTGTGTGTGTGTGTGTGTGTGTGTGTGTGTGTGTGCATGCAGGTGTGTGCCCTCTATCAAAATACTTGGATGGTTTTCCACTTGGAGGTTTATTGAAAAGACCACACTACTTTTATTAGAGCTTGGCTAAAGCAGCATTTTAGTCAAATTTCACAACAATTAATTTACTGTTTTTTAAATGACTTTTAATGAGACTTGAAATTGCTTTGATGTGAACAACATGCCAAGACTGACGCATTATGATGACATAGAGCGGATATCAACCCATCCACTGGGCTTGCAAGGACTTCTTGGAAAATTAGTTCAATGCAAGCAATCAATCCATCAAACCATCAATCCATCCATCCATCTATCCATCCATTACTGTTTGTTGATCTTGCATCATGACAACAGATTATTTTTGGGGGGGTTGAAAACAAACCGTGGGCCTATTTTCGGAGGGGGATTTTCCTGGATCAATGGTGCAAAATACTTTGGCATTATGCTGCAAAAGCTAATTCAATTAATCAATCACGGGCAGTGACCGTATCTTGTTAAATTAGACTATAATGCACGGGATGTGTTAAAGGCCTGTTACTGCACCAAATCTCCCTGAGCCAATCACGCGCACTGCACATCCCGCGATTAGACACGCCAATGGAAACAACGGAAACGACAGCCGGACATGTGGTGGAACATGCGCTGCTCCCGTGCTTGTGGTTTGGTTTGAAGTAGGTTTGTTGGTCAGTGTTGGTAACCGAATGGATGAGAGACAGCAGGGGCGGATCTACAGTAGGCATGGGCATGGGGGAGCAATGCCCCGCTAAATGACCCCTAAAATGATTTGAAACACTACTACTGCTACTAACTAACTACAGTTGTGACACCACTAATCCAACAGCATTTGATCATTGAAAACAGAAAACCCTCTGAGTCAGACCTTTAGCTTTATGCATGCTGCGTGTCTGTTGCAACTTCAACAACAACTGATGTTATTATTGATGCTTTACTTGCCTAATAAAAGTCCTGTAACCAAAAGTGGTATGAGGGCGGCTTCAGCCGCCCTCGTAACCTCAGTAAAAATGTAAATCTATAAGCTGTTAATAAAAAACAATCAAACAATTAAAAATGTGCCTAAAATGCTCAGCAAATAGTGGCCCCTGGTATCAAAATAGTTG
Organism: Benthosema pterotum; assembly: GCA_039105355.1. Lineage (NCBI taxonomy): Eukaryota > Metazoa > Chordata > Actinopteri > Myctophiformes > Myctophidae > Benthosema > Benthosema pterotum. Next base: position 17,601,489 of record CM076988.1, read on the forward strand.
AAAGCTGTGCCCAATCACGCATCATGTGTGGTCATCATTTACAATGAAGCGATAGCGCCACCCACCCTCTCTCTCTCTCTCTCCCTGTGCACAATTCAGCAGCTAATCCATAAACCCTGAACACCTAAGAGGAAAAGTTCGAGGCAATTCCTCCAAATGATCCATATAACAATAGAGTGTTGTGCTTAAGGCCCTGGCCCTGGCTGCAGACACACTGCTTCACAACAGGAGGTGCAATTAAAAACACAACAACACCAACCACTACCTCTCCTCCTCCTCCTCCTCCTACTGTTAACAGTGGTGTTTAAACAGCTTCATTTACACCCAGGGTAGTATAATAACCATTAACCACCAGGCAAGCAGGAGGACCGTATAGAGACTGTTGTGTTCCATCATAAAGATGCGTTTCGTGGGGGGGCATTCTCTTCATTCTCTCCCCCCGCCAACCACCGTAATGCTGTGAGGTAACTAAGTAGTCCCTCACACAGGGGCGACTCAGCAAAAAGAACACCTAGCCAGAGTTCGATCCTGATTACTTTGCCCCGTTCCGCACATGGTTGGATATGACACTTCGCAAATCAGTCTGTCCGGGAGCCTATCCCCACAGGTAGGCGGGGCATATGAAGGTTGAAATACAGCCGGGGCTTCTGATTGGTCTGTGGCGCAGGTTGAGGAAAAACAGCAGTATGTCGTTGTATCAACGCACACTGTTCAGCTACTGTTGTTGTCCTGCAACGTGGTGTTAATTCACTAAACTCACAGCCCACACAGCCGCCATGTTTTTTCACCAGGGGCGGATCTAGGCGTGGGCATGGGGGTGGCAATGCCCAAATGCTCGATCTGCCCCAGCAAACATTAAAGTGTTGTACCCCTCCGGTCCCCTGTTGTACCCTTCCGGTCACCTGGTAAGATGTGTATGCGCACATCTTACCAGGGGACCGGAGTTTTTTTTTTTCCCAAATCACCCAAATGCTATAGATCTTGGGCAGGCGGTGATTTGAAAAACCCTCCGGCCTTAGGACAGGGCATAGTGGGGGTAGAGGGGGTACTTCTAAGGGACAGAGAGAGATGGGCCAGTGAAGTGCGTGTATAGGGAGGGGGAGGGTATAGGGGGGCGATAGCGAGGAGGGGGGTCCCTCCGGGCCCATCGTGGGGGGACATGGTGGTTCACACTTCACACCACATGGCCGTGTGCAGCAGCAGCAGCAGCAGCAGCAGCACTTCTTCTTTGACAATTATCTCCTTGATGCAGCGCCTCTGCTTTTCATTACCAGTTAAAGCACCGTGCCAGAACCATGGAGCTCCATACAGCCTCCCAGGAATACACACACACACACACACACACACACACACACACACACACACACACACACACACACACACACACACACACACACACACACACACACACACACACACACACACACACGCTTGCTTCAGGACTCTGGGGGTGGGGTGTATGATGTGCGAGGGAGGGAGAGGGTTAATCCCAATTTCAAACGGAGCTTTAGCAATACACCCCCCTTCTCCTTTCTTTATTCTCTCTCTCTCTCTCTCTCTCTCTCTCTCTCTCTCTCTCTCTCTCTCTCTCACTCTCTCTCTGCCCCCCCCCCCCCCCCGTCTGGCACAGATAACTCGTACACACGCGTGCCACATACTGTATTACGTGCACATTCACTCATCCAAATTCATTGAACACGCACACTCACTCACTCACTCACACGCATGCACACACACACACAAACCGACTCCCACAGTAACAGATAGCATGGTATGACTATCCACTTGCACAATATCGAGAGCTGAATTATAAGACCACCACATGATACTGCCTGATATGTGTTGCACCTCCTGGTTGCTTGTTTAGAGTCCAGTCAGGTGAGTTTGGTTGGGCTGGTGGGGGGGTATAGTGTGTGTGGGGCAGAAGAAAAATCAGTGCCCTATTTTTGTCCATTTTGGGATTTAGCACTGGAGGAAGGGCTGTTCCTTCCTTTGGTCCGATCAAAAATAAAAACGATTTTAAAAAGCAGTTAAAGCGATTAGAACACAACACGACTGGTAACTCGTCATTGGTAGTCATGAAGCTGTTCTCATCAAGCTAAGTCGTTCTTGGGAGTAAAACTGTTAACTACTCAAAAATGTGTTATAAAAGTAAACAGGGCAAAGTAGTCTAGGGCAGGGGTTTTCAACCAGTTGTCCAGGGACCACCAGTGATCATTGAGAGGGCTCCAGGTGGTCCCCAGCTAAATGATGACAGTTGGTTAACCAGATGTAACTCTTTGAGAGCATAAAAATGAATCCAAATGGACCCGCAAGGGTGTTTACACTCTCAAGAGTTAAAATATTCATCATCTGAATCAGCCCAAGTCTACACAACAAAAGAATGTAGAAGATTAATGGTCATTTTGATCTGTATGTTTGACTCTTTTGTTTCCCAAATCCAGCCTGGTATTGTGAACAAAAGCACAATACATCTTTAGTTTTGGGGTCTGTGGGGCTAAATGTCCTCAAATGGTGGTCCGTGGCTCAAATGCTGAATAAATAGTGGGCCCTGGGATCAAAAAGGTTGAAAACTCCTGGTCTAGGGATATGGGCTTTAGCGTGGACGAAAATAGAGCCCTTGTAGGGTGGGACGGAGGAGGTGCTGACAAGCCCTGGTGTGGTCCTCCTGACCTGAATAAACAATAACACACACACACACACACACACACACACACACACACACACACACACACACACACACACACACACACACACACACAGGGTGGGTTTTGTCCTGTGATAAACGGCGGTGGTGGTGGTGGTCGCCACATGACTCCGGTGTGACGGTCAGGCATCACCGGACCCGGGGGAGAGTCCTGGGTTTGGGTGGGATGGGGGTTGGGGGGGAGAGGGGGTCCCACATTCCATCTGTCCACAATCCACACACTGTGGAAATTGACACTGAATGAACTCCCACCTCCCTTCCCCTCCTTCACACACACACGCACGCACGCACGCACGCACGCACGCACGCACGCACGCACGCACGCACGCACGCACACACACACACACACACACACACACACACACACACACACACACACACACACACACACACACACACACACACACACACACACACACACACACACACACACACACACACACACACGCGCTGAGGAAAATGCCACTAATGCCACACTCTGCATGACTCCAGAAGCACTCTCCATGGCAATGCAGTTATTCAGCGTGTGTTTGCGCGTGCATGCATGCATGCATGCGTGCATGTGTGTGCGCGTGTGTCTCCGTGTGTGTGTGTAACGCTAGTGGTGGTTCACACAGGGTTCACAGGGAGGACAGAGTCTCCTACCGGGCCTAAACGTGACTATACAGTGTGTGTCTTCTTGACATTTGTGGAAGGGATGGACGACTCTCCCTCCAGCTCTCTCCCCCCAACACCGACGCTCATGTCAAAACAGAACAGAAAAGTGACTATGAAAATAAATCGACGACAGACAAGTTGCCCTCGAGCTGATAAAAACAAGTTATCCTCGCAATGTGTCTCTCAAGTCGGATTAATGGTATACATACACCACGGTGACGCAAACATGGATGGCATGGACGCCTCGTGTGTCGTCAACGTGACTTGATCTATATCCACTGGAGAGGCGGAAGAGGAGCAGCAGGCGCATGTTATTGCTTTACAAAAGTTTTCAACCTTTTTCGGACCACTGTTTGATGACATTTTAGCCCCACAGACCCCAAAACTAAAGATTTCTTTTCTTTTGTCCACATTACTAGCCTGGATTTCGGAGAAAACAAAACAGGCAAACATACAGATCAAAATGACCATTAATCTTCTACATTCTTTAGTTGTGTAGACTTAAGCAAATGCAGATGATGAATATTTTAACTATTAAGAGTTACACCTGGTTAAGCAACTTTCTGGAAGCCTCTCAGGGACCAAGCCTTGTGCTGAATCTGCGCATGATATGCACATACACACGCTCTACAGAAGGTGTAAATAGTTAACACATTCACACACCGATCGCAGAGGAAACAATGCAAGGTGCCGACCAGTCTATCTTCCATTTAGGGTGTTCAGTGCCTTGCTCAAGGACACTTTGACTGTAGCTGTAACAGGGAGCCCACGGGTTTTAACCGGCAACGATGCGAGGTCTTCTAGCCTAGTGGACCAGGCAGGTGCATGGCACATATAGGCTCTGGCCTGCATTGCCATTCATACCAACAAAAGGCATGGAATAGTGGAATACGATTGTGTATGTTACAGGAAAAATTGAACGGCAAACTCCGGTAAGCTTCTGAATTGTACCATCACACCTGCATATTATCATATATTATTACTGTATACGCCTGCTAAACTTAGGTTTTACGGGCAAATCTAGTGCCCGTAATTGGCCCGTTATAACTCCTCTTTGTTGTCTCCCCACTCTTGCCTGTCCGCAAATTCACTGTAACTATCAAAAAGGCACAACAAAAGCCAAAAACAAATCTTAAAAAAAAGAAAGAAAGTGATGCCAAGAGAGCTGAATGAGCGAGACGCAACAACAAAAGAACAGAGGAGGGAACCCAGTGAATGAATGAATGAATGAATGAATGAATGAAAGGGATGAACGCAGCAGGGGAGTGAAATATCAAACTGCGGTGGTGACACACATGGAGGTGCCGGGACGGGACGGGGACGATCGCGGGTTATAATCCCCCCGGGGTGAGAGACTTGAACACTATATCTTTGCGTTGTGATGAATGGGGTTTTGTTGAGACAATAGAGGGATGACTTTGGGCTTGGCACAGCTTGACAGAGACAGTGTGCATGATGATGTGTTTGTTTGTGTGAGAGAAGGAGGGGGAGGCTTTTTTTTTGGCTGCGATGCAGATCGCAGATTACAGAGGAGGAGGAGTGGTAGGAGATACATACCATTGTTCCTTCGCTCTTACTCCGTGCAACTTCCCTCTGCAGACGAGCGACGGCCAGCTTTTCCCTGTGAAGAGGAGGAAGTGGAGGAGGAAGAAGAAGAAATGGAGACAGGGTGGGGGTGAGGGTTGTGGGGAGAGACAGAGAGAAAGAGAGAGAGATAGAGACAGTATGAATGGATTGCCGTTTTTCATTGAAGGCCTAAAGCAGGTCAAAATACTGCAGTGGTTCCCCAAACGTTTTCATGTCAAAGACCACCAAAATTACACTTAAAAATGGTATATAAATGGTGCATTTACATAGCACTTTTATCCAAGGCGCTTTACATAAATAGTAGATCCCATTTACACATTCACACGATTCGCGGCAGACACCATGCAAGGTATACTGACCAGCACATTGAGACGAATTTGGGGTTAAGTGTCTTGATCAGGGACACATTGACACTAATTCAGGGGGAACCAGGGTTCGAACCGGCAGCCTTGTGGTCAGTGGTTACCATCCGGTGACTCTACCCCTGAGCCACTGCCGCCCCACTTAATATAACCCTTGAGAGTGTACGAATGGGTCCATTTGGTTACATTCGTGGGAAATTCACAAAACACTGTACATGACAGTAATGCTTAATTCAACACAGTGTAATCACTTTGCCTAACATAACTGGAGTAGAAATTAAAGGCTTAATGAGCACTGTATACTGTATTCCAGCCCAATCTCACACCAAGTCGTATTAAATAAGACTGTGTCACAGCCGTCATGCTAAGCATGGTGCTGCGCCGTTCTGTTGTTGTCAATGGTCAGCATTATATTATGAACAGTCTTAATTTAGTATACCATGGCTGGAATTTTGGTTCTATTCGTAGGTTACCTACGGATTGTGTTTTTCATACGACTTTGGGTGAGATTGTGTTGGGTATTCTGCCAGTCGACATGTGTTCTTCCCATTGAATAATACTACTGTTTTTATCTTGTGAAAAGTATGTCCTCATGATCAAGTACTGACTACAAGCCAGTGAAATGAATGCTGCAGGATTTTACTGTGAAAGAGCAAACTGAACGGGAGATCTGCAGGGACCTAACACGCACGCACGCAGGCACACACACACACACACACACACACACACACACACACACACACACACACACACACACACACACACACACACACACACACACACACACACACACACACACACACACACACACACACACACACACACACACGCACGCACACACATGCACGCGCACACACACGCTGGAGGCTACAAACAAAGAGCATTACTGTACACACATGCAATTGGTTTCCCATGCGAGCGAAGGCATTCCATGCAACCCTTTAAACGTGAGAGAGCGAGAAAGACTTGGCACTCTGACAGGGTTAACAAACGACTCTTGTTTATTTGATTTCTTTTTCCCCCCTCCGTCTCCTCGTCTTCTGACTGGAGGTATCACAACAACCGCACTGCTCCAGCCCGAGCTCGCCGCCGGCCACGCCGTAACGTCTAGCAGCGCCGCGTCCATCATGCCAGGAACATGAGACAGCGGGGAGATAACGAGGCTCATGTCTGCCTCCTGACTAGAAGTTGTTCACATACCGATGGTGTACATCAGTGGTTTTCAACCTTTTTGATGCCAGGGCCCACTATTTATTCAGCATTTGAGCTACAGGGAATCTAGTGGGCATTCTAGGCTGACGGGAGGAGGTCTGAGTCTGACCCAACTTTGCAGCAAATACGCCAAAAACTGCTGATCTAAACCATGCATTTATATTGCGCACCTTCATCCAAAAGGTGCGTCACACACACATTCATACACCAGATTGCGGAAGAAACCACGCAAGGCAACAACCAGCACATCGGGAGCAATTTGGGGTTCAACGTCTTGCCCAAGAGCACTTCGACATGTAGACGTGCGGAACCGTGCTGTCAGAACCGACACCACAGATCATTGGACAACGTGTTCTACCTCCTCCCCTCTCAGTCACTGATACCAGCCTAAAGTAAAGAAAATACATACAATTGATACTATCTAGGCTGAAGGTTTAATGCAAAGGGAAGGCAGCAAATCTGACCACAACACTGCGGCAAATTGCCCCACAAAAACTGCCAATCTGCAAGCAATAAATTGCAAGTGTAGGTCAGAGGTCAATCTACATCTATTAGAAAAAGTTGGTAACAAAGTGGTTATTCTCAATGATAAGTAGGCTACACGCATTGGTACTTGGTATCGGCAAGTACTAAAAAGTAAGTACATGTGCTCATACTTGGTCTGAGAAAAATGGTTATCGGGACAACTCTAACCCTGGCTGTCATCAACCCACCCCCCCACCCCCCTCCTCGTCTCCCCTTACCTCCCGTGTTTTTTAAAGCATTTCTCACGTCCTCCAGAATAACTCCGTCATGACTAACATACAGTATATATATTGTAGTCTGCTTTTTTTTTTTTTTTTTTTTTTTTACAAGACAGCAGCTTTGTTTTCCCTCACAGACCTTACCTTGAGGAGGAGGAGGAGGTGGAGGAGGGGTGTGGGGATTCCCAAAGTGATTAAGAGACAGCTGGCCGTCAGCTGAGGAGTGCAGTCTGCCAGCGCTGACTGAGAGAAGCACGGTTAACCGCAAGAGAGCCGTCGACACAAAGCTGGCACCGGGGAAGGATTTAGCGGCTCGCTACTGAACCATGCATGGCCTCTCTCTCTCTCTCTCTTTGAGGAGAGAAAGCCCGAGTGAATACGAGTAAAAGCCAAGACCTGGCTGGCTGGCATAGTACTACTATAGTAGTAAGAGATTGTGAAACACAGCCAAGCGAAGGCGAGGCGACAGATCCGGAAGGAGGTCACACCAAGCCAGAGCCAAGTCAGAGCCAGAGCCGCGGAGAGTAAGTCTAAGAATCGTATGACGTTGAGGGGGCAGAAAACTTATGAGCTCCTGGTGTTCATGCAGCTTTAATAATGGGGACAAACCGGCAGTTGGAAATACACTGTTTTCAACTAGTGGTAAGAGCTATTTTAGGGTATGTGCGGCAACATGACAAATGTTTAAACCATAATTTGGGATTCAACACTTTTTTGTGTTCTAGTTATACTTTAGCTAGTGAAAAATATCAGATCTACCAGCTATAGTGTGTCACTTGGTAGTGCACTATGAGCTGGTAGATCCCTAAACCTGGACTGTTGCCCTGAGTCCAATTGCATTTCTGTCCCTATTCGCTATGCTCTTGCGCCAAAGTCTATGTATTAAGAGCCTCCATCCGACTGACCCCATGAAGTGAACGGAGATGTCACTACTCTGTCTCTAGTCTTCATGGCTCTGTGCCAAGCCCGGTCAGCCCCGACAGCTACAGTACGAGGCGTGACAGTTCCTGAGACGCCGAGGAGGCGAGGGCGTGTTTGGGCGTGGGAGTGTGTTAGTAAAACCTTGTGAATGGGCATGAGGTGTGATTGTGTGCCTTACCGTTTTATGTATAAACATGTGTGCACGTGTGTGTGTGTGTGTGTGTGTGTGTGTGTGTGTGTGTGTGTGTGTGTGTGTGTGTGTGCATGTGTGTGTGTGTGTGTGTGTGTGTGTGTGTGTGTGTGTGTGTGTGTGTGTGTGTGCGCGCGTGTGTGTGTGCGTGTGTCTGTGTAGGTGGGTGGCAGGGTGTGCGTGTGTCTGTGCATGCATGTTCCAAAGAAGTCTGAAGTCGTTTTTTTTTTTCAAAGACTGTGTGTGTGTGTGCATGTGTGCCGTGCATGCGTGCGTGTGCTTCAATTACTATACTTTTGAGGGCAGACAGACAGTGCCTACAATTATACTTGAATTTTGTGAGGACAATTTTCCTGGCTGTCACTAGAGAAACCGTTGTTTCATGGTTAAGCATTTGCATCGATACAAACTGCCGTTTGTGCCGGGACCCACAGAGAATGCAAATGTTGATTGACATTTACACTATGTGGCCAATCTACCACCTCAAAATGTGACGCAAGCTCACAATGCAATGCACAATGTGAGCTTGTAGAATCTACAAGCTCATGTTGGCATTATAGATCAGGGGTTTTCAACCAATGGTCCGGTGACGACCAGTGGTCCTTGAGAGGGTTCCAGGTGGTCCCCAGGCTAAATGATGAAAAGTTGGGTAACCAGATGTAACTCTTGAGAACGTAAAAATGAAACCAAATGGACCCTTGCGGGTCCATTTGGTTTCATTTTCACACTATCAACAGTTACATCTGGTTACCCAAATATTCGTCATCTGAATTAGCACTATTTAATTAACTCCTTAACTGTTTTACCACGACTTTTGGAGTGATTGGTTATTCTGTTGTCTGTTTATCACTCCAAAAGTCGTTTTGGGTTTTGTTTTATTAACAAGCTCATTAACTCACTGCACACCACCTGATGAAGTCCTTTGAGTGGTGATTACACTACAAAACCCAGAAAACACCTCACACACTTTACAACTATCATTGATATATGATAAATTATATAACTTTAAATGCATTTATCTCTGAATGAGCCCTGGAAACAGTGAAATGTGAAAATACAGCCTGTTTTGCCAAATGTATTAAAAAAAGCCGAAACACTTGATCAACTCATTTTATTTTTTCCCTTAAAGTAGACACCTTAAACTGTCTTTGGACATCATTCATTTGTACAAATTCACAACAGAGGATTTTCTATAAATTATTGTGTTAATATTGAGCCTAATGGGAGCGAGCCTAGCTTTTCTGCTGATCTGTCAAAGAGTTAAGAATTTTACACTGTTTTGTTTTGCAAAAATCCAGGCTGGAATTGTGAACAAAACCTTAGTTTTAGGTCTTTGGGGCTAAAATGTCATCGAATGGTGGTCCGTAGCTCAAATGCTGAATAAATTGTGGTCCCTGGTGTCAAAAAGGTTGAAAACCCCTGTTGCCTAGATCCGGCCATGGCCTGCATGTCACAATGCAACAATGCACTCACTCTACACCTGAACACTGAGTAACACACACACATGGCGTTCCTTTCCCACAACGTGTCTCTGTGGATTACCACAACACCAGCTTTCGTTTCGCTGTTCGCAGCAGCGGCCTGGACAATAAAACCCCCCCTCTCTGTCTCTCTGTCTCTCCCTCCTCTCCTCTGGAACTCCTCAGCACCAAGGGTGGATGTAACATTTCCCAATTGAGGGGGGGTGGGGCAGGAGAATATGGTATACCATTTTCAGTTACAGGACTTTTATTAGTCAAGTATAAGCATTAATAATAACATCAGTTGTTGTTAAAGTTGCAACAGACACACAGCATGCATAAAGCTAAAGGTCTGACTCAGAGAGTTTTCTGCTTTCAATGATGAAATGCTGTTGGTTTAGTGGTGCCACAACTGTAGTTCGTTAGTAGCAGTAGTAGAGTTTCAAATCATTATAAGCACTAATAAGTCAAAGTTTTAATTCTTCTTTAATTAATTTGAAATATCTTGGGTTGTTTTGCATGCACCATCATACATTTAGTGGGGCATTGCCCCCCCATGCCCATCCATAAATCCGCCCCTGATCAGCGCGGCGGCACTGCTCTTGTTTTGCGAAAAAACCAGGACAGAAGCGGCCTGCTGGAATTCCTCCTGTCTGCGTCTGTGTTATGGCTGTGCGTCAGACAGACAAGCAGCAATAAGGGGTTAAGTTTCAGGCCACTACTTCATGCACACACAGGCGAGGCGAGGCGAGGCGAGGCGGCGCGCTGCTTAACATGGTACTGTGGAGAAACATGAGCCAACATGCCCCCGAGAAAATCATTTCCCAAAATAGAGCAATTTGACATTCTGTGTTAAATGTAATTATAGTAATTGGCAGAAGCGGTGGTGAACACTATAGCGTTTCTCATGCAGTGAAGAAGCGACTCCATGCTGCAATTGCAGTTCTCCCTCTCTCTGGAATGATATGACAATATTTGGATGGCTTTCAAGTTGCAGATGAAAGCAAAGCAAATCCACTATCTATATAACTATAATAATAGAATCTATAATGTGTGTGTGTGTGTGTGTGTTTGTGTGTGTGTGTGTGTGTGTGTGTGTGTGCGTGCGTGCGCGTGCGTGCGCGCCTGTGTTGTTTTTCGTGTCATTTGCATTTCAATCGCAACGTTTTTCGCCAATCATCATCAGGCGTCGCTTGTTTCGGCAAAAAGCTTTGCCAGCTGTGAAAACCTGGATTATCAAAATAGTCAGTCGCAATTATAAATGGGTCCAGGCGGTACAGTCTCAGACACACCAACGTTCTGACAGACGTATACGACAGAACACCGTACTAACCTAATCCTATATACGTTGTATTCACAAGCACGACACAACGCATGTCAGACCAACGCCTGTTTGGGAGCAGTGGATGATCGTAAACATTTTGTGAGTTGGGAACCTCGATGCTCTGGCCCAAGCGGTAATGTAAATAGTTGTTGTTTTCATCATACAAACATGCATTCTTCATGTCTGTCCCAGTGCTGCTGCTATGGCATTTTATGCCAACATACCGGTATGAGACCTAAATTGCTAATAAAAGCACTGTTTCATATAGCAAGGATCGAAGCATGGGGCCGGACAGTCACTCAGCTCCAACCAAGTTATCCTTAAAAGTGACAACGGCGAGGTTTACAGAACAAAGGGGCCCTGTAGCGCCTAAAGGGGCTCTGCTGGTTTAAACAGTACTTATGTCACATCACTGACAAATCTCTTGACATATTCATGTCAAAGGATGCCACTTGTACACACTTTGACATGAGCAGGACTAAAGGCAAAGAAGACTGAGGTCATGACTTATAACATGCCCTAAGGACATCTGCCCCTAACAATAGAGGATACGGCGGTGAAGGAGGTCAATGACTTTAAATACCTGGACGGATGGGTTGGCTCCACAGAAAAGGACCTTAAGGTGAGGAAAGCACTTGCCTGGAGAGCACTTAATGATATGACCAGTATGTGGAAATCCAACCACCCTCGGCACTTCTATGGCTATGAATGCTGGACACAACCGTATTTCCGCACTAAAATGTGTACCGGATTATAACACACATACAGTAGATAGAATCTACTGCAGTCAACAATGTTGACTGGAGTAACTTCTATTCTATGTTGACTCAACATAGAATAGAAGCTACTGCGGTCAACATAGAATAGAAGCTACTGAAGCAACTGCAGTCAACATAGAATAGAATCTACTGCAGTCAACATAGAATAGAAGCTACTGAAGCAACTGCAGTCAACATAGAATAGAAACTACTGAAGTCAACAGTATAGAAGCTACTGCAGTCAACATAGAATAGAAACTACTGAAGTCAACAGTATAGAAGCTACTGCAGTCAGCATAGAATAGAAGCTATTGCAGTCAACAGAATAGAAGCTACTGCAATCAACAGAATAGAGGCTACTGCAGACAACATGCTTGACTGCAGTAACCTCTATTCTATGTTGACTCAACACAGAATAGAAGCTACTGCAGTCAACACATAATAAAAGCTACTGCAGTCAACACAGAACAGAAGCTACTGCAGTCAACATAGAATATAAGCTACTGCAGTTAAACAATCCATATATAAGGCGCCCTCGATTATAAGGCATGCTGAGAAAATGAAAGGCTTTTAAGTGTATGGTCTGGAAAATACGGTAAAGACTTATGGGGCATAGTAAACAGGTCAATAATATTCCCCGTGCAGTGCATGGCGGGGGGGGGGGGGGGGGTAACTTAGCACAAACACACATCTATCTATGAATGCCTCATGTCTCTGTACATCTGTCTGTCCATACCCATTCCCTCCCTCCATTTTTTTTCCTGTGCACTCTTCTTTGAACCTACAGTAAGCCTGGATGAGTAAATTCCATTAGCCCAGCAGTGGTGGTGCATGGGCGGCGATGATCATTATCGACACGGGGGGTCGGAGTGAGGGGGGCTTCCAGCAGTTCTCAATGACCTGGAATGGCCGACTGACCGACCAGCGGCATCATGTGGTGCGCCCCCCCCCCCCCCACACACACACACACACACACACACAATCACCTGACTGTATTTACGGGAATGCACTGCACGGTACTATACTAAAGGACCCCCTTTGGTGTGTGTGTGTGTGTGTGTGTGTGTGTGTGTGTGCGTGCGTGCGTGCGTGTGTGCGTGCGTGCACTTTGCTTCCCTTGCTTCCACCACATTTTCACAGTTTTTCAAGAATAATAGATCTACAAACCTCCGGAATTATCTGTATTTGGACCCGCGGACCACAGTCTAAAAATATGCTCTTCCGGGGACCACCATCTAAAAATATGTTCTTCCAGGGAACCCTGTCTAAAAAATATGTTGTTCCAGGGACCCCCATCTAAAAATACGTTCTTCCAGGTACAGTCTTGAAAGATTGACAGTAAGACAGACCTCCCCCTATCCACAAGGAGGACCAGTCCATGTCATGTTTATTTATTTTTTTGCCAAAAAAGGGTGTAGTGTCCCTTTAAAGAGCCGCAGCGTGACGCACACATCCAGCATGACCCACATATAACTGCAGAGCTCTGCTGCTCAGAGTGACACATTTTCTCGCTTTGTGACAACGGGTCATTTCCATCTGTAATCCTCGTATGTCCGTGCTTATGCAACTCTTTGCACGCAACAGCCCATCTCTGACGTTGGACTCGTAGGCAACGGCTTGCAACATGGCAGGCTAGCCAGCCAACGCTGTAACAGCATGCTGGAAAGATAGGAAATACCTGATTAAAAAAGAAAAACTAAACTAAAGAACATATTTTATGTGTTTTAAATGTTCGTTAGTGGATCTCGCGAGCCAGGCTAGGATCTCACCGCCTCTCTATGTGATATCAAAATATATATCACATACAGTAATAATAATAATGGATTGCATTTTTATAGCGCTTTTCCAAGTGCTCAAAGCGCTTTACAATGGTCCATTCATTCATACATTGGGAAGTAGAGCGGCGAACAGTCGACGCCAGCGTCCCCACTTCCCACATTCACACACCAATGGTGGCCAGCTCACACTGACCAACTCATTGGAGGCAACTTGGGGTTCAGTGTCTTGCCCAAGGACACTTCGACACGTAGACAGGAGGAGCCGGGATTCGAACCGCCGACCCATGGGTCATTGGACGACCTGCTCTACCTCCTGAGCCACAGCCGCCCCAGTATGTGCTATATATTACATATACATGCTGTATATTATATATACATACACTGTATATATAAAAAAGAATGCTGGCTCTAGTTCTAGTTACTTTAGCGTCCACGCAGCGGCACGTTGGCTATGGGGTTTGGTTTGCACATCTGTGACCATTCAAAAGGTTTTTGCTCCAATCAATCAACCAAAAACAATCGTATCTTCCAAACTGTGCTCTGGCCTGAGGTTTCCACTGGAACACAGCTGGTTCCTGACCTCACCTCACCCACCTCCCCACACACACACACACACACACACACACACACACACACACACACACACACACACACACACACACACACACACACACACACACACACACACACACACACACACACACACACACACACACACACACACACACACACACACACACACACACACTCCCAACCCCCCCAGGTCTCTGACCGTAGACCCCGTCTGCACCGGAGGGCGTCAGAAAACAGGAGCCACATGTCAGCACCTCACACACGGAGGCCAGACTTCACTCCCTCCCTGCATGGCCCACCCCCATCATAACACCCACCCCCCAAAACCAGCCCAGCAGCCAGATAACCACTCAGCCGGCCAGTCAGTCAGACAGACATTTGGCCATAGTCCAGTAGTCATAGTGGGGAATTTGGTGTATAGTCTAAAACAGGGGTTTTCGACAGGTGGTCCGGGGACCACCAGTGGTCCTTGAGAATATGGTTCCAGGTGGTCCCTAGGCTAAATGATGGAAGGTTGGGTAACCAGATGTAACTCTTGAGAGTGTAAAAATGAAACCAAATGGACCCTTGCGGGTCCATTTGGTTCATCATCTGAATTAGCACCACTCAACTAAGAAGTCTACACTGTTTTGTTTGCCAAATCCAGCCAAAAGAACTCTTTTAGTTTTAAGTTTTGGGGTGAAATTGTCATCAAATGGTGGTCTGTGGCTCAAATGCTGAATAAATGGTGGTCCCTGGTGTCAAAAAAGTTGAAATCCACTGTAAAAATATAAACCACTGTAAAATATAGTCATATACATACATTCATGAATTCACATGAATGTATGAAGTCATAGGGTGACCCTAGCATTTAACATGTTATATCTTATAGAAAAAATAAACAAATAAACAAACTTTTCTTATGCTTTAAATAGAAATGTGACACGCCAAAACATGTTTTTCATGGTTCTGAATCCATTCCAAGCACCAGTTTCGCACGAAAGACATTCCTTGGACTATAAATGCCAATACATACAGTATGTGATGAGGTCAGCATATTTTGGGCAAATTGCTATGGCTGTTTGTTGTTTTGTTTGTTGCATACTGAATACTGTGTCCTGATTGGCCACCTCAATTTCCCGGAGTAGGAAATGAGCGTACAATAGAGCTTTAGGTAAGCCCTGCCCTCTTGTCCACACTTTCCAGTCGGGCTCATTCCATTCCATATCATGGACTTTACACAATAAATACTGGTACATTTTTGGAACCAGACTTTCAAAATGCCTTCCAAATCCATCAAGCCAACAAGGCATGCCCTATGCAGTGTGTGTGTGTGTGTGTGTGTGTGTGTGTGTGTGTGTGTGTGTGTGTGTGTGTGTGTGTGTGTGTGTGTGTGTGTGTGTGTGTGTGTGTGTGTGACATTTATTTTTTAAAACAATGTTTTATCATATAGGAAAGCTATTGGAGGAGAGGTTTGTCTATCACATGTTATGCTTAGTTGTGATTGGACCATAGCCGTTTGGGGAGGGGCTTACCTAAAGATCTATTGAGCTATTCCAGACCAATCTGCTGACAGGTAATTGTTTTGCCAACAGCTGATTCAGTCTGGCTTTAGCCTGGCTATGCACAAATATGAAGTCTATACGGGAAGCTCTTCCCTTCCTTTATTCATGTAGATTCATGAATATTTATAGCCTATAAAAACAATATTTTAGACTAAAAGAATAGGCTATATAGCAAACTTCCCGCTTTAAACAAAAGAAACCTGTCGGCTGCCGGATTAGCAGTCAGCCAGCCACTCAGACAGTCATTTGGCCAGTCAACCAGGCAGCCAGTCATTCAGGCTCAATGATCCTTACCTCACTGCAACAGACCATCAATTATTGACGAGGTGAAATGCGATGAGGCTTTCTCTGGAAGCCACACAAAGAAACAGCCCCTCTTAGCCACGCCGTAGACCCTCCATGGCATCCCAAACAAAAACAGAGTGGCGTGACGTCCGTGACATGTTAAAACACTCTGAATCACACATATTTATTTTCCTTATTCCGCAAAAAAATGATTTGTATGTACTAATTTGACATGTATACGTGCGTCTAATCTTCGAGAATGTTAATATAACACATAACACATTTTATGTTGTTGTTTTTCACAATATCGGCCAACATCACCACCATAAGCTAATTACGTTATAATGATTAGTCGTGTCATGATTAATCAGATGGTTCGAATTATTATAGCGTGCGATCTGTGATATTAAGCCACAGGGTTGTTTGGACACGTGGAGACTGAGTATACATGTGTACACTATACATGCTGCCATTTAAAAGAGATTCCATATTAACAAAACATAGGCGTTCAATAACGTGTTCTTGATTGCACCCAGCCTTGGAGCTTTCATCAAGTTTCTTCCTCAAGAACCCTGGTGAGCGAACTCGCCAAGGGTGTGAAGTTGTGAACTGTGTAAGCTCACGGTTTTCATCCATGCCACTATGCGGGGTCACTCTACTGTACAGACAGACAGACAGACATTGCAGTTCGTTGGAGTGTCTAGCACCAATCAAAAAAACAAACCAGGGCAGGAGGAATTAAGACTTTGGGGAGGAATTCTCCCGGTGTGTGTGTGTGTCTGTGTGTGTCTGTGTGTCTGTGTGTGTCTGTGTGTGTGTGTGTGTGTGTGTGTGTGTGTGTGTGTGTGTGTGTGTGTGTGTGTGTGTGTGTGTGTGTGTGTGTGTGTGTGTGTGTGTGTGCGCGCGTGCGGATTAGACGTGCTTGCTTGACTGTCAGTTCTCCCTGAATGTTTTCTCATACTCCGGCGCGACGCGTCAGTCCTGACCTCAATTGTTTCCCCCCAGAGCCCTCCGACAACACACAGACATGGCATTACTGTCTGGGTAGAGAGAAACATACACACACACACACATACACGCAGACAGACAGAATGCCTTGTGGCCCGAGACAGATGTTCTCCCCCCAAAAATTCTAATAATCCAGTCGCCGGCAGCATCATCATCAACATGGTCCACCATCAGGCGGACTGACTGACTGACTCACTCCACCAGCGAAAGAATGTACAACGGAGGTCTAGACAGGGTGTCATACTGTACATGTGCACGCACTGCATATAAACACTTAAGGAGTGTGCACGCGTGTGCAGTATACCCCATCACACGCATGTAAAGTATACACCACCACACGCATGTACAGTATACACCACCACACGCAAGCACAGACCATTGCAGACACAGATAAGACACCTTTCCCCTGCAGCATGCTAGTCTGATCTCACTCGCACGTTGGAATCTTAACGCACAAGAGATACAAGAGATTGGTATCTTTGGTCTGACTCTGAGGGTGTAAAAAACACACCTGTGTGAACTGAGTGGTGCGACAATAGTTATCGTTATAGTTACTGTAGTATAGTTATATACTGTATAGTTACTGTGGTCTGTATGTACTGTGTTGTACTGATTATTTTTGTGCAGCAAGCAATCCCTGTGTGTGAAACTGTGGTAAAGACAGAGACTGACTTTCCCACTTATTATTATTTTAGATGAATTAACTAAAGTTTGGGAAATGCGTTACCTCTGTGCTTTCCATAGTGATGTTGCTGAAATGATGTGCTCATTCTCTAGGTGGTAGAGGGAAGGACAAAATGCTTTAAAGGGCAATTCCACCCATTTTCAACATCTTACTATGTCAATAACATACCTTGGAAGAGTTATGTGGACCCAATAAAAAGTTCCCCCATTCTGTGTTTCCTAGAGATGGAGGTGTGAAAAAAAAACTTGTCAAGTTGTGTTTTTACCATCTTTTTCTTTTAGGACTTTAGGGTTCATTTGGCTCCATTTGTACGCTCTCAGAAAGAATGTTGAAAATGGGTGGAATTTCCCTTTAAGCACTGTCCTTTTAAAACAGTCTCTAGCTCAGTTCATAGCTAACTGGCCTCTTTATGTTGTTTTGAGCAAAAACATAACAAACAAAAAAAATAACAGATAACATTTTCAACACACCACCAAAGATGACGCCAGAGATGTTTGTGCAGGTCTGTCGTTTTGGTGTATATAAAGATGCTGTCAGCGTTGGCTTAACTCTGAGAGTGTAAACATTGACCCAGATGAACCCTTCTGACGGGGTCCACGTGTATAGTCCCCCCCAGGGGCGGATCTAGGCATGGGTATGGGGGGGCAATGCCCCCCTAAATACCCAGTCTGTCCCACCAAACACGATGCCATGCAAAACAACCCAAGATATTTCAAATTAAAGTGCTTATATTTAAAATGATTTGAAACACTATACTACTACTAACTACAGCTGTGTCACCACTAAACCAACAGCATTTCATCATTGAAAACAGAAAACTTTCAGACCTTTAGCTTTATGCATGCTGCGTGACTGTTGCAACTTCAACAAAAACTGATGTTATTATTGATGCTTTACTTGACTAATAAAAGTCCTGTAACCGAAAATGGTATGGGTGCAGCTTCAACGCCCGTGGCGCGACCCCATACCATTTTCTCTTGCCCCTCCAACATGTTCTCTTGCCCCCCCAAATGGGACATGTTACATCCCCCCCTCCTCTCTGGATGTTTTCGCTACGCTTTCACACCAGGCCTTATCAAGAGGAGCACATTCTCAGACCAGACGCTCATCGTGTTCCAACAGGTACTCGTGTGTGAAAAACCCAGACGCCTCTGAGGATTCTGGGCATGAGAGAGAGAGGGTGACGATATCATGTCACGCTGTTGGAGCATGTGATATGATGTGATACAGAGTCGGCGTTGAACTTGCGGCACGTTTATTTGTGCGTGTCAACACCCCTCACCCCCACCCGGCAGGGCACGAGCGTGCTGCCTTACACGGTGCAGACCCAGAGCCATAGGGTAGTAGGACACTGTTACGACATTGAGGGGTCAGAAACTACAGCGCTCAAGCTGCTGTTCATGCAGCGTGAATAGGGACAAACCGGAAATTATGTTTATTGTTTTTAACAAGCGGTGGGGTGAAAAAGAGCTATTTTAAGGCATGTGTGGCAACATGACAGCCGGTTTAATATATACAGTACCAACTAAAGTTGCTGTAATGTTTATGTTGTACTATTACAACAAAACAATCTAAAATAAAGGGATTGAACTTAAGGTTGTTAAAGCCAGGCTGCTGGGTTTGCCAGTCGAAAGTCCAAAACCATTTCTGCCAACTTAATTCCATTCCAATGCTTCCCTATCCCTATTTGCTATGCTGTTTGACAAATAAAAGTCTACAGCATGTAGAAGAAAGAGTGGCCATTGGACTGAAGCCCCATGAAGTGAACGGATTTGTCAGAACTCTGTCTTAAGGCCTATTCAGAGTTTGATTTCTGGGGAACAACGGAAAACAACATGACATCATACCACAACCACCGCTCTTTCCACCTGTCCTCTCTGATTTTGCTGACCACCGCAGTATTGTTCCCAAGGAACGCCCACCCAACAGAGCTAAACCAATCATTGGCCAGAGACGCCATGAGGCAATGTTGATTGGTCCAGAAGTTGGAAGCAGTTTTTTGACAGCTCAAGACATAAATAGAATAGGAAATAAACATGAAAGGAGCAGAAAGGACTATAATTGAGGAAGGTAGGCAGTAGAGAGAGAGAGAGAGAGAGAGAGAGAGAAAGCTGAGGGGAAACAATGAATGCATTCAAGAAGAACGAGGGGGAGGAGGAGGTGGTGGTGGCGACAGATTATGAATAGCAGTGGTCGCGGTGATCACCGAAAATCTAAACTCTGAATGAGCCCTTTACACCATACCTGGGCATTATGCGGCCCGGGGGCCAAATGCAGCCTTTTGGCTGACCCTGACCGGCCCGGGGACCACCAGTGGTCCTTGGGAGAGTTCCAGTTAAATACTGGAAAGTTGTTTAACCAGATGTAACTCTTTGAGAGCGTAAACATGAAACCAAATGGACCCTGGCGGGTCCATTTGGTTTCATGTTTACGCTCTCAAGAGTTAAAATATTCATCATGGGAAGTCTACACATCTACAGAATGTAAAAGAATAGTCATTTTTGATTAACGTTATCCTGTTTTGTTTGTAAAATCCAGCCTGGTATTGTGGACGAAAACAAAATAAATCTTTAGGTTTGGGGTCTGTGGGACTAAAATGTAATCAAATGGTAGTCCTCTGTGGCTCAAATACTGAATAAATTGAGGGCTCTGGGGTCAAAATGGTTGGTCTTACTCTTACTTTAAATTAATATTACGCAGACTTTAGTTCAGCCTTTAGTCTTGCCCCTCCACAATATATTATGTATCTCATTTGGCCCCTTGGGAAAAATAATTGCCCACCCCTGCTTTACACTATGGTTGGGGTGGTGTTGGTGCAGACGAGTGAAAGAAACCCAACTCTGCAGAGAGTCCTCGTACGCGGAAGGAAGGCGATGTACACTTTACACACACACGCGCACACACACACACACACGCACACACACACACACAGTGCCGTTGCTGGCTCTGTATATCTGTCAACAGTTAAGCTGAGTCATCACGCACTATCTATCGTCTGCTTTATATTGGCTGTCAACGCGCCTCGTTTTTCAGGGGAGCGGTGCAAACGGTGCACGGTGGGGCCTATATACAGCCAGCGGACAGACAAATGGACCCCGGTCCCCCGTACAATAGGGACAAAGACACGCAAACGCACACACACATGCATAAACACTTACTGTATGCAGTATATAGACAAACACTCTGGCATGTGTGTGCATGAGTGTGCTTGTGTGTAGATGGTGTACACAATTATTAGAAAGTGTGAACGGATTACAAAGAGAAAGAGAGACAGACAGACAGACAGACAGACAGACAGACAGACAGACAGACAGACAGACAGACAGACAGACAGACAGACAGACAGACAGACAGACAGACAGACAGACAGACAGTGAGTCTCTCTCCCTACTGCCCATCCGCAGGTCTGTAATGTCTGTCTAAAATAAACAAAACAATGTGACTACTCACCGAAACAAAGCCTTCTAGAACTCGGCAAGGGTTCTATTCTAGAAGCTGGGAAGGGTCTCAGGTACCCAGCCTCTCTCTATGGCATGAATGCCACTTTGTGCCACTTTAGTAAATTGCCACTTTAGTAAAGTAATGTAACGGTCGGACAGAGGCACTTATATATATGGCATATATTATATGGCATCTGACTCAGAGAGTTTTCTGTTTTCAATGATGAAATGCTGTTGGTTTAGTGGTGACACAGCTGTAGTTAGTTAGTAGCAGTAGTAGTGTTTCAAATCATTTTTAATATAAGCACTTTAATTTGAAATATCTTGGGTTGTTTTGCATGCCATCATGTTTGGTGGGGCAGTCGGGGCATTTAGGGGGCATTGCCCCCCCATGCCCATGCTTATATCCACCTCTGAACAACTCATCAGGGGATAGGGGTAAAAAAAAGGCAAGCTATCGCAGCCTTTTGGACATTTTGCTTGTTTCTCCCACTATTACCGGCTGATTTACGAGCGAGGTAGCGGGGCGCTGAAGTTTGTTGACATTCCCCGCCCCGCGCGACCTCAATAATGAAACCTAGCCCCCCTCCGTCCCTCTCTGTCTCTGTCTCTCTCTCTATCCAGAAGTCGTAAAACGGAGGCCTGCTTCACAGTGCGGATCACTGTGACAAGTCAAAGAGGATATACGAAACACGAGGGAACAGTTACACACCACAAAGAACCTGTATGAGAGAGAGAGAGAGAGAGAGAGAGAGAGAGAGAGAGAGAGAGAGAGAGAGAGAGAGAGAGAGAGAGAGCTACGACAGGGCTTTGATCCCAAACGCGTGACAAACGTTTAAAGAAAATTAGGCTGCAGTACCGACTGATTCTACACCAGTGGTTCCCAAAGTGAGTTCTTGTTGGCGTTCCAGGGGGTCCCCCCCAACCCCACCACCTAAATGATGGGAACTCCAAAGGGAATTCCTAGAGTGTACAAATGGAACCAAATGGACCCTAATGGCACCTGCGGTTTCGCTTGGTTCCATTTACAACTCCCGGAGTTAAATTAGCATTGATTTTACAATATAAATTGCGGATCACCCGAGATAGAAATGCCATTAAATTGCGGTTATATAGACTACTAGAGTGTAAACTGTGCTGACCATATACGGAGTGAATCCTCCCCGTCTCCAGTGACCCCCTGGGGTCAAAAAACCCTAGTTTCATCTTGGGCTTTGGGAGAAGAGCCTTTTGTCCAATCAGGATGAGAGAGGGGCCTTCCTCCCTCCAATCAGGATCGAGTGGGGGTGGGCCTTGGTGAATGTGCTGTTGGCCTGTTGCCCCCCAACACACATTTCAGGGTTTTTGGGAACGACTGGTTGGTCTAACCTCACCACGTCGTCTCTGAGTGGGAACTACAACACCCACAACAAACCAACGAACTGAAAATGCCTTTAATATACTTTTTTCCTCTCTTTTTTATTTGGTGGGAGAAGGGGGGAGATTTCCCCCCCAAAACTTTAGACGCTAGAGGGTTTTCTCTCTCTCTTGCCAAGCAGTAAAGTGGATGCATGCGTAAAAAGGAGAAACATCAACAAAACTGTTTTTCTTTTTTCTTTTTTTTTTAACAGGCGAGACAATAAAGCTTTGTGTCTTGCATGCCAAGAAACTGACATTGTTGCAAAAGAGAATTAATCCTTGGGATTAAGCTCTGAGGCCAAAGGGGAAAAAAACTGATTGGCAAAACGGCCTGTTGAAAATGTCATAACTTGTTTGGGGGGGGGTTGCACCTTTAGTGAGCAGTTGAAGTGCCTCCGTCCGTGCGTTTAGAGCAGGGGTTTTCAACCTTTTAACAGGTTCATCTCAGGGACCACCATTTATTCAGGATTTGAGCCACGGACCACCATTTGATGACATTTTAGCCCCACAGATCCCAAAACTAAAGATTTATTTTGCTTTTGCCCACAATTCCAGTCTGGATTTGGGAAACAAAACAAGCAAAACATAGATTCCAAAATGGCTAATTCACATAATGAAGATTTTAACTCTTGAGGGCATAAAAATAAAACCAAATGGACCCGCAAGGGTCCATTTGGTTTTATTTTTACGTTCTCAAGAGTTACATCTGGTTAACCAACTTAGCTGGGGACCACCTGGAACCCTCTCAGGGACCACTGGTGGTCCCCGGACCACCTGTTGAAAACCCCTGGTTTAGAGAGACAAACCACAAGAATGACTGAATGACTGCCCCTGGATCTAATGACATCACTTAAAAAACCAAAGAGAGAAAGAGAGAGGGTGTCTGCTGGGTAAAGCTTTTGTCTCCAGGCTAAAAAAACAAGCCAAAAGCCTGCCATATAAGCACATTGATAGCCAGGCAAATAAAAGCTCTTTTATTGCTTATAAATTGCGTCGGCCCATTAACTTTTAACGTTTTTTTTTTCTTCTCCTGAGTGACACAACAGCAGCAGAGCCAGCTAAGCGCAAAGAAGAAGTCAAAAAGACGGAGGGGAGGTTGGCTATATCTCGCCGGTTTTCTCACATATTTTGGAACTTTTTCTTACGATCTGTCTAACTGTATAACATGGAAACTCAATTAGAGTGGCTAATACTTTTGGCTCTTAAAAAAAAAATCAATAATAGGCTGTTATTTGGCCTCCTCCCGAACATTTGTCGAAGTTTGTTATGGCTTTTTTTTTGCTAAATACAGCCATGTGAAAACAAAGGAGCGTAGTGAGGAGAAAAAAAGAGCATTCTGTGCAGGATCCAAGCTTGTTCTACTGGCTTGTTATTTTAATGTTTATTATTATTTTTTTCCCACGTGCTTGCTCTCATGGGGGGGTAGATAAATGTGGATCGCGGGGATGAGTGGAGAGGAATGGATTCAAATCACCCTTAACAGTTATCGTGCCGTGGAAATAGATCTACGTCTCCCGTTATCATTATGATTTACAGTAACGACTGATGCCGCTGCCGTTGAGCTACACCTTTGATCGTTACTTACCGGCGCCGGTTTAATACGATCCCCATGCTAACAGCAGCTAGCAGCGACCGCATCCACCATTGATAGACCATAATAAGGGACGGACCAAACCGGAAACCGGAAGTGTGTGTCGCCAACTAACTTGTCCGTGGGGAAACATGGACCGAAACATGAAATATGACTTTTTGATGAAAAACGCTGGCACTGGCTACCTCAAAAAATATGAAAAAGGGCTGGCACTGGAGTGTTAATTGAGGTGCTGGAAGGACTGCAGACAGACAGACAGACAGACAGACAGACAGACAGACAGACAGACAGACAGACAGACAGACAGCTCCCATAGTCTCTGGCGTCCTCCCGTCCCTGTCCTGTCCGGGAGAGATCAGGGTCCCCCCCCCCCCCCCCCCGCGGAAAAATAAAAAATCTCGAGAAACTAGAGCTTATGCATTGTGCACAAGTAGTCCATGGCCTTCAAGTGCGCAAGCAGAACGAGCAACCAGAGATGCGCTTTTAGATCTCATTTACCACGGCTGGTGGTAAATGTCAGCCATTGTGTGTGTGTGTGTGTGTGTGTGTGTGTGTGTGTGTGTGTGTGTGTGTGTGTGTGTGTGTGTGTGTGTGTGTGTGTGTGTGTGTGTGTGTTGCGTCAGAAATAGGTGATCTACGATCTCAAAACGTGCCGGGTTGCGCCGCATTTTCAGCTTATAGATCAGCTATTTTTGGCTATATTTGAATTGAAATCCTGAATTATTTTTTGGGGAATATGACATTAATATCTTAATGATTTGCTAACCGCATTGGTAACGTGTTTTCCCCACTTGTCCCACACATGCAATACTTTTGTCCCTCAAAAGAACAGTTTATCTTTCCACTCTACACACCACATACAATTGATATCATCTTCATATGTTTACTGGGTTGGTGACAGTGTCAACAGTGTATATTTGTCTAACCATGGGATCAGCAGCTTGCTTTGTTTCGGCGGAAAAGGTATTTTCCGGGTAACCATTATATGGGCCCTGGCAGTGACAACACGTGGTCTAAAATGTCAGGGTAGCTTTTATTCCGCATTAAAACTTCCTCCTCCTCCAAAAAAAGAGTAAGAGTAAGAATATTCTCTTACACAGTTTGTATTGCAATAGTGAAGCAGCAAGTAGGTCATCTGACGTTCATGCCAACGCCAACGCAGCATCACTTTCGGGCCACCGTTGAGGGATGATGGGCCTCATGTTTCGTGACTTAAAAGAGAAAAAAGAAAAACTGCTCGAATGTGGGACGACCGGGTAATGCAGTAATGGCACAATAAGTGCATTTTTTTACGCAAACGTCTAGATTATGGTCGGAGTGGGGAGCATGGGAGGGAGGGGGAGAGAAAGAGAGAAGTGAAATGGTTGCATGCAGTATTATAAGGGCTACAGTGGGGATTCTCCACACAGGGAGAATTACAGTTTTAATTCCATAAAATCAAATCCCTCTCCTCCACTTGGCAAATCCTCTTTACTCCGTATAATCCCCAGGTAGGTTTCACGCGGGCCAGAAGGGCTCAAACTGTCCACTACAACCAGGGGTCGGACACCTTTGACGATAGAGAGGGCCACTATAGTTCCACACTCACTCCAGAGGACCGCTATAGTTCCACACTCACTCCAGAGGACCGTTATAGTTCCACACTCACTCCAGAGGACCACTATAGTTGCACACTCACTCCAGAGGACCGCTATAGTTCCACACTCAAAAATATCTACAAACTCAAATTGCTCCAAGAGATTCAACACATGCAAGTCAATGTATAATATCACACCAAAGGAACTCTTTGTTCCTTCCTTTGGACTCAAGGAGTTACATGGTGAGCTTTTTGTAAAAATGGCCCCGAGTACAATTCTACAAATACCTTCCAAACCAGTAGTTCTCGATCAAACATGCACTTTCTAAAAAGAATGTCCAACATACAGTAGCAGAGGGACAAGCTCGCAGTGTGGCCCCAAGGGGTCATTTGGTACTCAAGAGTTAAATACACATTGATTTTACAATATAGATTGGGGTTTACAAAGATAGAAATGCCATTAACTCTGGAACACCCAGATATATTGGGGGCATCAGGTCCTTTCCGTAGACCAATGCAGTGCTTTTCAACCAGTGGTCAGGGGACCACCAGTAGTCCCTGAGAGGATTCCAGGAGGTCCCCAGCTAAATGCTGGACAGCGTGAAATGAAACCAAATGGACCCATGAGGGGCTCAAGATTTAAATTATATTTAAACATCTGAATTACTTGATTTTCAAGAATGTACATATTTAGACAATGTAGAAGAATTGTTATTTCAACCAACTTTTTGCTGGTTATCTCCTAAATTGTGGACAAAAGTTGAAAATCCTTAGTTTTAGGTCAGAGAGACTGAACTCAACATCAAATGGTGGTCTGTGGCTAAAATGCAGAATAAATAGTGGGCCCGATTATGAAAAAGGTTGAAAACCCCTGGACTAATGCATGTCAAACTGGGGGTCATTGAATTGAAACGGTATGAGAATCACTGCTAGAGTCATCATGGAATTCTCATCATGGGGGAATTATGTATTCAAAAGGGGGTCAGTGAGATAATAGATGTCAATTCGGGGGTCCTTGACGATACGTTTGTGAACCACTGCGCTTTTATAGGAGACAGATAGTACTGTACGAAAGGAAAGGTTGAAAGGAAATCTCCAGCTGCCCTAGAAAAAGGGATTTATCTCAGATTGTTTTCCCCCCTCCAGACTTTCCCATGCTGCGTTTTCGGGCCTAACAAGTTTTATTTTTTTCCCCAACTGCCCCCTATCATTTCATCATGAACCAATGGTTGGTGGTTGATGTTATTTTTTTCTTTTCTGTCCATTTAAATGTCTATTTTTACACTCTGGTGATGGTGAAGAGTGACAGAAGATGTTTATGTTCTAGTGACCCACCAAATGGCACATGTCATGTTGTGAGGCAGTGATTTCCCAGAAACTTCTCAGAAGCATGCAGGGACGTAAACACATAGGCATGAAAACGGGGCCATCGGCCCCTGCGCCCTTTTACCAAAAGCAACTGCTGTTTCCAAGGCCACAGAGAAACATGTACAGAGAAAATACTGTACATTGAAAACCCAGCATTGAACCCAGCATTTTGCACGGAACATTTGCATCTCCACAAGCTAAAGAGTGCTGGCCTGTAAAGCAGGGGTGGATGTAACATTTCCCAATGTGGGGGGGCAGGAGAAAATGGTATGGGGCATACCATTTTCAGTTACAGGGCTTTTATTGGTCAAGTAAAGCATCAATAGTAACATCAGTTGTTGTTGAAGTTGCAACAGACACACAGCGTGCATAAAGCTAAAGGTCTGACTCAGAGAGTTTTCTGTTTTCAAAGATGAAATGCTGTTGGTTTAGTGGTGAGTGACACAGCAGTAGTAGTGTTTCAGATTATTTTAAGTATAATTTGAAATATCTTGGGTTTTGCATGCCATCGTGTTTGGTGGGGCAGACTGACATTTAGGGGGCATTGCCCCCCCCCCCATGCCCATGCCTAGATCCGCCCCTGCTGTAAAGGCCCATAAAGGGCAGCCCATTCTACCGAAAAATCCAACGATAATTCCCGGTAGGTTGCTTACCACGCCCGATCTTGTCACGTCTTGTCACATGCTGTGAGACGACGGAGCTGATCACGGACCACCTGGAATTCTCTCAGGGGCCACTGCTGGTCCCGGACCACCTGTTGAAAAGCCCCTGCTGTGAGGGGTCCCCAGACCCCTACTTTGAGAACCTTCTGTGTGCTCACAGTAGTGTGTTTTGTTGTTTTTTTGATTGTGCTATCCAACAATGCTGCTGCGTTGTCGGCAAAGAAGCCAAACAACGATAGGTTTTACTCTTATGTGGGGGTTTTCAACCTTTTTGATACCAGGGCCCACCATTTATTCAGTATTTGAGCCACGGACCACCATTTGAGGACATTTTAGCCCGCCAGGCCCCTAAACTAAAGATTTCTTTTGCTTTTGTTCACAATCCCAGGCTGGATTTGGGAAACAAAACAGACAAAACATGAAGACCAAAATGACCATCGATCATCTAGTTGTGTAGATGATCTTGGGCTAACTAATATGGTGAATATTTTAACTCTTGAGAGTGTTAAAATGAAACTTAATGGACCCTTGCGGGTCCATTTGGTTTCATTTTTACGCTCTCAAGAGTTACATCTGGTTAACCAACTTAGCTGGGGACTACATGGGAACCCTCTCAGGGACCACTGGTGGTCCCCGGACCACGTGTTGCATAAAACCCCTGCTCTTATGCATCTGTATACAGACAGAATGTAACAATACCAGCCCAACCTTGAGCGTTGGAGCACTCATCCATGCCATGCAGTGGGTTCTGTGTGCAGAAATAACAACTGCTGCTAGAGAAACGGAGGCCAGGAAGGCAAGCAGTAAGGCTGGATGGTTTGTTTATGCACCCATGATGGCACTTCTAACCACCATGATGGGGTGCATTTAAAGCTCGGCTTGTGTACCGTAAACATGGAATACAATGAGGAAAGAGCGCGCGCACGCACGCACGCACGCATGCACACACACACACACACGCACGCGCACACACTCACACAGCAAACGGACACACGCACACACACACTTCCATTTTGCCATTTTACGCGTTTATCCAGAACAAAGCACAATGCGAGTGAAAATTGCTATGCTTTATGCACATGCACAAGATTTGCGCACCCACACATGCACACACTGTACAGGTGTACAGTACACACACACACACGCACGCGCACACACGCGCGCACAGACAGAGAGAGGCCACATAATCCATATTATTTCTGGCTGCTCTGTCCTATACCAAGGATTCCACTATAGTCATTTCATTGTGGGGGATTATAGTCAGCCAAGAGAATGGAGAAAAAATCTTAATCTGTCTGACCGATAGAGAGAGAGAGAGGGAGAGAGAGAGAGAGAGAAAGAGAGAGGCGGACAATAGGCTGGAATACAAGAATACATTCCAACACATAGGATTCCCCACAGCTTGTTTGACGAGTGAGTCTCTCTCTCTCTCCCCCCTCTCTCAGCAATCTCAAACGATCATAGTCTCTCTCTCTCTGTCTCTCGTACACGTGGAACAGCCACGCAGAGCTGTTGCCACTAGCAACAGGACACGCCATTCTGTGTGTTCTTAATTTTTTTTCTGCAACTCTATGCTGACATCAGCATAGAGTTGATTTTGCCAAAAAAGCAAAAACAAAACAAACAAACAAAAAAAAATACAAAAAACAACAAAAATCAAGAGACTACTACGACCACAACTAAAACCAACATTCAGAACATTCAGACACTATGCTGCATTAGTGCATTCCAATCATAGTCTGCCCCACCAAACATGACAGCAAACAGCAAAACAACCCAAGATATTTCAAATTATTCAAATTAAAGTGCTTATATTTAAAATGATTTGAAACACTACTACTGCTACTAACTAACTACAGCTGTGTCACCACTAAACCAACAGCATTTCATCATTGAAAACAAAAAACTCTCCGAGTCAGACCTTTAGCTTTATGCATGCTGCGTGTCTGTTGCAACTTCAACAAGAACTGATGTTATTGATGCTTTACTTTTCTCGCGAAGCGACACAGGTCCCCATACCATTCTCTTCTGCCCCCCCCCAATTGGGAAATGTTACATCCGCCTTGGTACTGCACTGACACTCAAGAACAACATTCTGTACAACTGTGTCATCTTTACACTCACACTATTAGTCTATAGTTGAGAGGCGATATTACAATGTCAACTCAGTGTCTCAGGCCATCAGCCTGTGTGTGTGTGTGTGTGTGTGTGTGTGTGTGTGTGTGTGTGTGTGTGTGTGTGTGTGTGTGTGTGTGTGTGTGTGTGTGTGTGTGTGTGTGTGTGTGTGTGTGTGTGTGTGCGCATGCATGCGTGTGTGCGTGCATGTGTGAGTGACTGAGTGAAAGAGAGAGAGAGAGAGAAGGAGAGAGAGAAGGAGAGAGAGAGAGAGGGTTTTGCTCGTGCATACACACACATGCTCAATAAACCCATATGAACAGGTAACACCATAATAATGGCACACATGTAATCATATACGCATGCATGTGTGTGTGGGTGTGTGCATACGCACACACAGAGTGCACAGTTTAAAAGGCAAAGCAAACAAAGGTCTCCCATACATCAACACAACAAGCTGCTCTGTCAACAATACAATACACTGTACACAGCAATCATTTCCTGATGGAGAGAGAGAGGGGGGGGGGGGGGGGAGTCTCTCTCAGTAGTACATATCGGAGTAAATGGATAATTATGATTACTACTGCAGGTCCATTTGTGACTCTTTATGATACATAGACAGTCACAGTGAGAAGACGCTTAAACGTGTACTTATACCTGTAGTTGCAATGTTAGAGTCCACAGAAAACATGTAAATATGAAATGAAAGCTTAGAAGTGAACCTTTCCAGCCTGTTTTATGTCTTATGTGGCAAGACATTTAGGCTACTCTATAAGACAGACTACTGTATAAGACATATCTCCTAAACTGGTGGGTCAAACTGAACAAGCAACATGTCAGTTTGAGGCAATATGATTGCTGTGCTTTCACATGACATGAACAATTAAAAAAAATCCAATGGCAGTCCCTCAGTCACATCTTCATTGTTATTTTAACTCTGAGAGGGTACAAGTCGGACCAAACGGAACGATTTGGTTTCATTTGTCACTTGTGCCCATAAGAGGGTCCATTTGGTTCCAAACTATAATTTAGCCTTGAGGGGGGACCCCCCTGGAACTCCATCAACAGTCTGGAGGATGGGGATCATTTGGGGGGGGGGATAATCTTATATGCCGGTCGTTGTTGTGTTCTTTTATTTTCTTACCCCAGCCGTCGGTGGGCAGCATTCTGGTCCTAGTATACAGTCCGTGGCGGCGTTGTTGTGTTGTTCAAGAGGAGGGGGACACGCATGGCAGAAGAAGACCCCCCACCACACCAGCAACGCCCCCTCCTACACCACTCCACTCCCGGCCCCGGCCCGGCCGGCCGGCCGGCAGCCTCGGCTGCCCCGCAGCTGCTGCTGTTCGCAGCTAGACCTGCTCCTCCTCCTCCTCCTCACAGCTGATCCAAGTTTACATCCACAGCAGAGAAGAGGATCCACAACGTGGCCGTGCGGCGTTGAGGGTGACACTGCCTGCCTGCCTGCACGTCCGTCTGTCTGTGTGTGCTGCCTTCCAAGGGGACCAACGACCAGGGTGCCTCAGTCACTGCTCGTATATTCCGCTCTCAGCCCCCTCTCTCTCTCTCACTGTTCTGTGTCTCTGTCGGTCTCTCTCTGAGCTTCTGCAAACAAGGCTAAAAAGAGCCGACTGCTGCCCTGCCGTTCATCTGACTCATTCTTTAAACCCCTCTCTCTCTCTATCTCTCGCTCTCTCTCTTGCAATCTGTCTACATGCGTTCGTCTCTGTCTCTCTTTCGCCTACTACATTCCCCAATCTGCTCCCTCCCTTTCTCTCTCTCTCTCTCTCTCTCTCTCTCTCTCTCTCTCTCTCTCTCTCTCTCTCTCTCTCTCTGCAGAGCACGTCAGCTCTCTCTGTTTCTAAACGGCTCTGCTGCTGCTTTGCTTTCTCCACACTGCGCACAACAAACACACAGATCCTCTCTTCTCTTCTCTTCACACTGACTGAGAGCAGTCTTGCCTGCAGCAGCCACCCCCACCACACACTCTCTCCCTCTCCTTGCGTCCCTCCCTCCCTCCTTCTCTCCGCTTGCGGTGGGTGTCTCTCTGTCTCTCTCTCTCTCCCGCAGCCCGGGACGTTTAACATGTGTTTCGGGGGAGTAGAGTGAGAGAGAAAGAGGGCTATAACCCTGCTCAGCCTGCTGCTGGGTCTCTCTCTCTCTCTCTCTCTCTCTCTCGGAAGGTGTCTCTTTACCCTCAGGGGAGGAGAGAGGAGGGGGTATGTGTGGGATTGGGGTGGAGGCCCGGGGGGAAGGGGGGGGGGGTGTAATAATCAGCCCTAGTCGACACAAGCCGGAGCTAGTCTACGACACGAGCAGTGCTCAGCTGAGCTCCGTGTGTGATGTTCCTACTGTCAAAGAAAGAAAGAAAGAAAGAAAGAAAGAAAGAAAGAAAGAAAGAAAGAAAGAAAGAAAGAAAGAAAGAAAGAAAGAAAGAAAGAAAGAAAGAAAGAAAGAAAGAAAGAAAGAAAGAAAGAAAGAAAGAAAGAAAGAAAGAAAGAAAGGGATAGCAAAAAACATTAACTCGACATAGACTATGTGACAGACTATGCACCCACTGCACACCAAATGTGGTAGAGACTGAGCTACACTTCCTGTCTGTCCACTGTACCAAGACATCAGAGACACACTGCCTGTCCACTGTACCAAGACATCAGAGACACACTGCCTGTCCACTGTACCAAGACATCAAAGACACACTGCCTGTCCACTGTACCAAGACATCAGAGACACATTCCCTTTCCACTGTACCAAGACATCAGAGAGACATACTGTCTGTCCACTGTACCAAGACACCAGAGACACACTGCCTGTCCACTGTACCAAGACACCAGAGACACACTGCCTGTCCACTGTACCAAGACATCAGAGACACATACTGCCTGTCCACTGTACCAAGACATCAGAGACACATACCGCCTCACTATCTGTCCACTGTACCAAGACATCAGAGACACATACTGCCTCACTGTCTGTCCACTGTACCAAGACATCAGAGACACATACTGCCTGTCCACTGTACCAAGACATCAGAGACACATACCGCCTCACTATCTGTCCACTGTACCAAGACATCAGAGACACATATTTCCCATGGTTTACAATCACCCAAGGGGAGTTTGAAAACATGACTGATGACAAAAAACTCCCATACCTGTTGGGCGAAGTACAACAATGTGCAAACACAGCAGCGAGGCTTGTGTGCTTCTGTGATAGGAGAAGGACAGCAGGTGGAACACAACCACCCTGAAGGAATAATCATTGTGTATTCTGGACTCAAATGGACTTGGTACATAGAAATGGATTTCTTGAAGTTTCTGACATTCAAACAGGGGCGGATCTAGGCATGGGCATGGGGGGCTGTGCCCCCCTAAATGCCCAGTCTGCCCCCCCCAAACACGATGCCATGTAAAACAACCCAAAATATTTCAAATTAAAGTGCTTATATTTAAAAGGATTTGAAACACTACTACTGAGTCAGACCTTTAGCTTTATACGTCTGTTGCAACTTCAGCAACAACTGATGCTATTATTGATGCTTTACTTGCCTAATAAAAGTAACCGAAAATGGTATGGGTGGGTGCGGCTTCATCGCCGGGCAATGAAGCCGCCCTCTTGCCCCTCCAATGTGTTCTCTTGCCCCCCCAAATGGGACATGTTACATCCGCCCCTGCCTTCAAATGTAGAGTACATCACTGTTGTCTTGATTGTACTGTTGTATTGTGCTTTTTGCTTTGTCAATTTAAATGTACGGTATGTTTTCCCATGCCAATAAAGCCCTTTGAATTGAATTGTAGATGACATTGAGAGACAGAGAGACAGATACTGTAGAATACAGTGAGAGAGAGAGACAGAGTGAAATATGCACCCACCACATCTTAAAAAAAATACACCCACCGCACACTAAAATGTGGTAGAAACAGAGCTACACTTTCTAACCACCTGCCCACTATACCGAGACATCAGAGACACACGCTTCCCACAGATTACACACACCCCAAAGTGAGTTTGAAACTATGACCAACTGGAATAAATACAACAATGTGCAAATACAGCACAGAGTACTGCTCTCTCTAAATGTCTTGATGTGATGAACATGGTGGCCCCTATTGTAGAAATGCTTAAAGGTGAATTCCACACATTTTCAACACTTTACTATGTCATTAATATTACCTTAGAGATGTTGTGTGGACATGATAAAATGGTCCATCCATTCTGTGTTTCCTTGAAATGGAGGTCTGAAAAAAAATCATTAACATGGTGAAACACAACTAGATGATGTCATCTAGTTTTGTTTCACCATGTTAATGATTTTTCTTTTAGACCCTTTTTTTTCTGAGAGGGTACAAATGGATACAATACACATGTGACATGTGACATGTCACAATACACATGTGTTGTCACATGTCACAATACACATGTATACCAAATGGACCCTATAGGGTCCATTTGGTTCACATGTGTATTGTATGTGTATGTGTATTGCAAATGGGTGGAATTCCCTTTTAGCAGGGTTTGTCTACTCACAGTTAACAGTCTTGTATATTGAGTTGCGTTTGGAATGTTGGAATGTACTGTAAAGCAAGATCTCTGAACTGTTGTGACGAAAAAAAGTTCAGCGATGGAATACAACCACCCTAATGAACGTGATGCAGTATAGTGCAGTATAGACCTAGTGCCCATGAAAACAGAGCAGCTGCATTTACATTCATATTTAAATATTCAGGTTAAATATTCAGGTCACAAAAGCGACTGTTTTTATTGTACTTTAACAACCCTTTTGACTACCCCCCCTCCCCCACACGCACGCACGCACGCACGCACGCGCACACGCACACGCACACACACACACACACACACACACACCCTGCTGCCGTGACACACTTCCCTTTTGATCGCGTGTGGGGGTATAAATGTTCATTTTGGGACATTAGTGCCGGTAGTGAATGTGGGGCAAATAAGTGGCCTGCACTGACTGTGTGCTGTGCTGTGTTGGCCTGGGTCGACCCCGGCCCTTATGAGTAGTGGCGCAACATGCCTACCCCCAGCCCCAAATCACCACCACCCCCACAAAACCCACCAACCACCACCCCTCTTTAACTGAGGGCCCTGTCACTGCCACCACACCCCCCTTCCATCGCTCCACCCCTCCCGTCCTTATTTTTTTGCACTGGTCCTATTGGTGAGTAGACAATAGAGGGTAGCCTCTCTCTCTCCCCTATGCGTCCTCCTAGCAGGGGTGGATGTAACATGTCCTATTTGGGGGGGGCAAGAGAACATGTTGGAGGGGCAAGAGAAAATGGTATGGGAGCGTCTTCGGCGCCCGTGTCGCTTCGCGCCACGGGCGCTGAAGTCGCACCCATACCATTTTCGGTTACAGGACTTTTATTAGTCAAGTAAAGCATCAATAATAACATGAGTTGTTGTTGAAGTTGCAACAGACACGCAGCATGCATAAAGCTAAAGGTCTGACTCAGAGAGTTTTCCGTTTTCAATGGTGAAATGCTGTTGGTTTCGTGGTGACTCAACTGTAGTTAGTTAAGTAGCAGTAGTAGTGTTTCAAATATTTTTAATTATAAGCATGTTCATTTTGTTTGCATGCCATCATGTTTGGTGGGGCAGTCAGGTCATTTAGGGGGACATTGCCCCCCCCCCGGCCATGCCTAGATCCGCCCCTGCCTCCTAGCTGGCTCTGTCAGCCGTATACTGCCTGGCTCCGAGGCTTCGGGGCTCTTCAAAGTGTCACAGCCATTCAGCTGAGACTGATTGTGATTGCAGCAGATGGGCCGAGAAGGAGCGCAGTCACAGTCAGCTCTCTCTGCCCAGTGCAGAGAGACCCACCACTCTCTCTCTCTCTCTCTGTCCCTGTCTCTCTTCCCATTTCCCATACACACTCCATATTTGGCCAAGCCCAAAAATGGAGTTTGTCCGCCCATACACCAGTACAGGGGTTTTCAACCTTTTTCATCTCAGGGACCACTATTTATTCAGGATTTGAGCCACAGACCACCATTTGAGGATATTTTAGCCCCACAGACCCCAAATCTAAAGATTTATTTCGCTTTTGTCCACAATTCCAGGCTGGATCTGGGAAACAAAACAAGCAAAACATACATTCCAAAATGGCTAATTCAGATGATGAATATCCTAACTCTTGAGAGTGTAAAAAATTTTACACTCTCAAGAGTTACATCTGGTTAACCAACTTAGCTGAGGACCACCTGGAACCCTCTCAAGGACCACTGGTGGTCCCCGGACCACTGGTTGAAAACCCCTGCACTAGTAGGACGCTGCATTTTTCATCATAGTTCTGCCATATTACACTACAGTCCAGCCATTGTTCCTGCATGTCGGACTCATAGAGCTGAGCAGTCCCGCCCCCCTTCTGACGTCGCCCCTGTTCCAGAAATGGATTCCCCATTCATTTTCCTCATAGACTTTTCAAAAAAAGATCTATATGAAAACAATTACACCGTGGACAAAGCCAACTCGGGTCTCAGCAAATCATGACAATACACACAATGTTTCTGGGACAATCAAAAAATAATAAGAAAAAAAAGCAACACAAAGTGTTGAATTCTACCATTTTTTTTCTTGCTACCGGTAATTAGATATTGTATGATAATATTGTGTGTGTTGTCATGATTTGTTGAGACCCGAGTTGGCTTTGTCCGCGGCGTAATCGTCTTTATATAGATAATTTTCGAAAAGTCTATGAGGAAAATGAATGGGGAATCCATTTCTGGAACAGGGGCGACGTCACGAGATGGGGCAGGACTGCTCAGCTCCATACAGGGTCAGATTTACCATGGGATCCGAGGGGGAAGGGGGGACCAGACCCTAAAGGACATGGTCATGGTCTGGTTGGTGAGAGTGATAAAAAGGAAAAAGTTTTAACAGTCAGCAACAAGAGTGGACAACTCTGGAAGCATGCCAGACAGTGGCTGATTGATTGAAGAATTGATTAACCCACTGGAGAAGTACAGTCAATTCCAAGCACAAGTCATTACTCAATACAAAACGGTTAACTGCAGGACAACACCATAATAAAGCAATAGACTTATTTACCAGTAATGCGCTGCGTGTTTTACTTGCGCTTCCCATATATGGACTCTGGAGTTGTCCATGTTTGGGTCAGGCATGCCCATTGCCCAAGTGTGTGACACACACACACGCACACGCACACGCACACACACACACACACACACACACTCACGCACAGACTCACGCACAGACAGGCACATTTCTGCCTGGCTTACATAGTAATCTCACTCACTGCATTCACAACAATAGGGTCCACCATGCTCAATTGATCATACCGTCATCCTGGATAACAGGATCACATACAAGTAACAGGACAACATTAAAAATGCAGGTAAAACAACTAAAACACTACTTGTCTAAGTCATTCTTGGAGGGATGTTGTTCTGCATGCCAAAACTCGTCTTAGTCATCCTTGGAAGTAAACCTGCAAAAACTAGACACTAATGTAGACAAAGACACATCAGTGGGGTGAGTCTGAAAATATTGTGCGCTTGTAGATCGTCTTGTAGATCATCATTGAACACTGAGCGACTGCTTGGAATCAGTCCTTCACCCAGGCAGCATACTACACCCGGGGTTTTCAACAGGTGGTCGGGGGACCACCAGTGGTCCCTGAGAGGATCCAAGGTAGTCCCCAGCTAAATGGAAAGTTGGTTAACCAGATGTAACTCTTTGAGAGCGTAAAAATGAAACCAAATGGACCCTTGCGGGTCCATTTGGTTTCATGTTTACGCTCTCAAGAGTTAAAATATTCATCATCTGAATTAGCCTAAGTCTACACAACTAGAAAATGTAGAAGATTGATGGTCATTTTCATCTTTATGTTTGACTGTTTTGTTTCTGAAATCCAGCCTGGAATTGAATGCTCAAATGCTGAATAAACAGTGGGCCCTGAAGGTTTGAAAAAGGTTGAAAACCAATGTACTACGCGGTCCATCGTGGCCCATCATTGGCCGCTTGCCACCGTGATTGAATTAGACGGGGGACGGCCGCTTCAATATTTCTTGATTATGCCCCGTATGTATCCATTACCGCTGACTGGGCATCTCCATTTGTCTTTCTGCCCTGTCCAACCGGGACAATGATGGTGTCTAATTGGCGACCACCTGCTCACGCCCTGCACCAGCGCGGCGTATTCAGATTTTGTGCGCCGACAGCTGAGCTGGGAAGGAATAAACACGATTAGGTTATGTTTTTGTTTCGTCTCTTCGGGAGGTTCATTGTGGGTGAGCGTCCGACTCTGGCCATCAGGCGACCCCCGCGAACCTCCCTGTATCGTCTATAGGCAAGGGTGTCATGAATCTCTTTTTTTTTCTAGTTTTATCAGGATGGATGTGCGATGGCGAACATGAGACAGTGCCGTACTGTGCTGCGCTGCTGGAAAACATCATGCCCTGTCCTGAAGGTTTCCATTTTATTCCATTTTTCATTTCAGCTTTAAAGTGACTTTGAGTACCTTAAAAACCCCTATATAAAAATGTATGTAGTCTTAGTATTATATTGATACAAATATTGAATACAAATATACTGTATAAGCTTCCTGTCTGACAGCGACACCAA
The DNA here is from genome assembly GCA_039105355.1 of Benthosema pterotum. Lineage (NCBI taxonomy): Eukaryota > Metazoa > Chordata > Actinopteri > Myctophiformes > Myctophidae > Benthosema > Benthosema pterotum. Next base: position 17,640,034 of record CM076988.1, read on the forward strand.
TGCTTTCCTCTCTCTCTCTCCAACCAACCGACCAACCCAGTTCTCTTCTAATCAAGAAAAACAGGCTATATGTTTGCTTACTTTAGGTTCGCCTCACACTGCTGAAATCATGAGTGTCACTTTAACCAAAACGGACCCAAAAATGGATCTTGAACGGTGTCACAGAGTGTTGGTGAGTGGCGACTACTTCAGGGAGCACGTGTGTGTGTGTGTGTGTGTGTGTGTGTGTGTGTGTGTGTGTGTGTGTGTGTGTGTGTGTGTGTGTGTGTGTGTGTGTGCCTGCCTGCGTGTGTGCATCCACAGTCACAGATATAACTGTAAAAGCACTGTATGACTGCATGTATTTTGTGTGTGTGTGTGTGTGTGTGTGTGTGTGTGTGCGTGCGCGCGCGCGCTATGCACATTGAGTGATCTGCTGAGCTCATTAAAGGCCCAGTTATTACTCTACCAGGTGTGTGTGTGTGTGTGTGTGTGTGTGTGTGTGTGTGTGTGTGTGTGTGTGTGTGTGTGTGTGTGTGTGTGTGTGTGTGTGTGTGTGTGTGTGTGTGTGCGCGCGCATGTGCACGTGTGTATGCGCACATGCATGTGTGCGCCAGGGGTGTCAGTGACAGATCCCGCTGTTTGGAAACACTCGGCCGCCCACACACAGCCAGCCCGGCTCCACCGCTGTCTCCAACACACACACACACACACACACACACACGCACGTGTAGTTGTGCACATGTGCATTTACAGTAGCGCACATACATAGTATTTGTATTCCACAGAGAGAGAGAGACTATAGGAAGGACACAGAAACACCACTGGGATGGATTGGAGGTCAATTCAATATCTGTGTAGAGCTGAGCAGTCCCGCCACTTTCATAATGTCGCACTGTGGTCCAGAAATGAGTCCCCCATTCATTTTCCTCATAGACTGTTCGAAAATTATTTGAAAATGACGCAGGCAAAGACGACTCTGGTCGTGACAAATCACGACAAGTTTGTTCATGACAGGCTTACGTATGATTCATACAACTACCTCTGTTTGTTTGTACTGCCATGCTTTGTTCTTGCTTAATGCAAATTGCTCCGGATTAAGGCACTGATGGAATTCCAGGCGAATTCCTCGTGAGTATGGTATTAATGAAGACGGGCACATTTTGAGTTCATCAAGTGTCGATCACGGACAATCTGAAGCTAAACTGAACAGTGATTGTGGAAAAAAGAAATATTTTCTTGATGTCTTCCATCTGTACATGGGTTTGTATAAAAGTCACAATCAGTTTAATGTCTTTAATCTTTGTTATTAGGAGTACAACACCAGAAAAAATAGCAGAACTACAAAGCTCGTATCACACCACCGAGTGGCTTAAATGTAGATCTGTCATTTGTTTGTATGTATAAAATACACACTCAGTTTAATGGCTTTAATGCACCAGAAAAAATAGCAGGCAATTACAATGAAAGCCAGGCCAAGTGTGTCTGTACATTTATGAGTCTGTGCGCGCATGCATGTCCATATTCGTGTGTCAGACAATCCCATATTTGGGAATGACACGTAATTCCACCACAGACCTCTGTCTGTCATCCCTGCACACACAGCAGTAGAGGATATTTCATATTGCGTTGAATGCTTGTGTTAAAAAAAAAAGGAAAATGATTTTCCAGCTTGGAAATATGTTGTTTTGTCATTCTGTCAAGTATTTAAAATATTCTGGTTGGGGCTGGCGTCCTGCCAATGGAAGAAGCTCGTACAGCAGCAGCAGCAGCGTTTCGCGTGACCCAAAAAATGTTTCATTCTCTCAACATCTGACATCCCAGTCTGTCTCGAATGTGAGTTATTCTGGTTCAAAGACCAGAATGAGTCTTGTTGTTTTGGTTTCTTTTGATTTTTTGGTTCTTGGAGAACAAAGAACAGCAAAATAAATAAATACAAAATGAGAAAGCGTATTGTTACTACTGTATTGCTGTTGCTTGTGTCAGGGACCTGCGTGGAGTAGAGAGGCAGGGGAATGAATGCCTGTATGAAGGCACTTTTTGAGAGAATAGAGAAAATAGCAGATCTACAAGCTCTCAAGGTGTTGCAGCGTGATGAGGTTTTAGATGTGCTATTTTTGGGGCGGAACACAGAACTCCAACTACTGTTCAAGTTCATTTGTATTTCCTTCACTATGGTTTTAAAGACCCTGTACATGCCTATCGCTGTAATCCACATAACTCAAGAATCGTTCGCCGCACCACATTCAACACATGCCTTCCACAACAGCACAGGGAGTGCAGTGCAGGCCTGGTGTCCAGTCTGTTGGACCCACAGCTGTCCAGAACTGCCACAAATGGCCTCTTCCTGGACTCCCTGCCCAGGTTCCATATACAGGTAGACTCCATATAGAAATAATAGACAATAGAGAGCAAGAGGTGCAGAAATCTCCATATACGAGAATAAATGGGAAATAGACAGATGACGTACAACAAGTATTGCATAGCCGGGTGAGGCATGGATATCCAGCATCCATCGTCTCAGACTAGGTGCTCTATAGCTGGGCACTGGGTCTATTGTTCTAATGCGATTCGTTCGATCACTAGATGTAAAAGGAAAATTGCCATAATCGTTACTTGTCACATTCATTTACAATGTAAATCATCAAACAGAAATAATTCAGGTTAAATAAGTGGTATGCGGCAATTCACTTGTCGCCATTTACTCACTGCTAAGACAATGCCACTCTGATGAGCCAATAATCGCTTATGGAAATTCGCCAACAACGGACAACGGTGGGCACCCGTGCTTAGATGTATTCCAATTTGCAACCTTGTGAAAACGTAAAGAGGTCTCCCGGCTTGACCCCCTCCGCTTGTGGTCGGAGTATAAACCACGCAGACCTTAAAGCTGTGTACATCATAGAGGACTGACCATTACTCACTGAGGTCTGTCTGGCCACAAACACACACACACACAAACACACACACACACACACACACACACACACACACACACACACACACACACACACACACACACACACACACACACACACACACACACACACACACACACACACACACACACACACACACACACACACACACGTCGCCCGGCCGCCCTGCAAATGCCAGCAGTCTTCGATGTTTGAATTATAATGCTACCACATCCGTCCAGGCCTGCATGCACATTCATGGGCCCTAAATACATGCATCAGTTTTATGGGCGCATATGAGAGAGAGAGGAAGAGGTTAATCGAATGGGTTAATGAAGCCGTTTTTATTGATACTCTCCGTGAAGGTCGTTCCATCGCTGAGCGGAAGAAACTGCTCGCCAGCCTTTCCTATATTATGCACACTTGATGATGTTGAGTACTTTAGGGAATGGTCTGCTATGCTATAACATTAAGCACACGGTGAATCAGAAAAGCCTCTCCGATGGGGGAAAGCAATGCATTCTCTCTCTTAATGATTCAGTCAAGGTTAGCCATAAAGTTAAGTAATGGCCCACTATGTCTGATTTAAAAGAATAGACATCTAGCCCTGACACCGCCAACATCCGCATGGCGGTTACGCTACTCTGAATGCAAACAAGCATTCCTTCTTTATGTATTGACATGTGACCAGACAAGATTTATGGCTTACTGTAAGTGAACAAGGACCTTTTCTGTGTTGTGTAAGAACCTCTTAGTTGGATGCTGGTTGGTGTTTTTCTTGGTATTTGGGACTCTTAAGGGGTATTATCAACATTCTTTCGAGCAATTAGCTATATTTAAGACTTTTCCCAGTGGGGTCTCTCTCTCGCATATACAGTAATTAGCAATTATCTCTGGTATTCACCTAAGTGTTTTCCAAGTCATTAATTTGAAGCCGTTTAAGATTGCCCGAATATCTCTGGGATTAGACACACTGACTGAGATTTTTCTTCAGCTGCGTATTGTGTTCGCAACGCACAGACTTCTTGTCAGTCGTTGCTTTAGGTTTTCGCGACGGCATTGAAGTCTATTAACTTCAGTTATCTTTCCTCTTCATTGTGCTGTGAAAGCATTTTCTTCTTTTTTCTTTCTTTTACCTGCTGAAGATAAGCTTTGGGGGTTGAACGTGCGAAGACTTCCTTTTGTGCTCATGAAGGCGTGCGGTTATTTTGACTGATACGAGCTCTACGCGAAGCACTTCAGGAAAACATCCTTGTATTAAGATGGGCTGTGCGATACGGGGTTCCTGTGTGGGTTTTCTTTGGATTGATAGAGCCCTAGCCAGCTTTTTTTTCCTTTCTTTTTTTTGACTGTCACAGTGGTTGCATCTGGCTTATTCGCCCCGCCGGTGTTCTCTTTTCTTTGATAAACATCCTCTCTCTGAGCATGCAGGGCCGGATTTAGCCAGCCCTACTAGGGTGGGCACGAAGAATGGCAGGGTGGGCAACTCCAAAGTTTTTCATATGAAGCAGTGGTTTTCAATCTTTTTGACACCGGGGCCCACTATTTATTCAGCATTTGAGCCACGGACCACCATTTGATGACATTTTAGCCCCACAGATCCCAAAACTAAAGATTTATTTTTGATCCCAAAACTAAAGATTTATTTGGATTTGAGAAACAAAACATACAGATCAAAATGAGCATTAATCTTCCACATTCTCTAGTTGTGTAGGCTTGGGCTAATTCTGTTGATGAATATTTTAACCCACAAGGGTCCATTTGGTTTCATTTTTACGCTCTCAAAGAGTTACATCTGGTTAACCAACTTTCCATAACTCTCTCAAGGGACCACTGGTGGTCCCCGGACCACTGATGAAAACCACTGATATTACCTTTCATTGGGTGGGCAGGATGCACATTTGGGTGAGCCCTGCCCACCCTGGCCCCCCTCTAGATCCGGCCCTGTCTCTGAGACAACTGGAGAGAGAGACAGAGAGAGAGAGGTGTGACATATTTACTGTAGGAAGTCAGTCGGCTGCTCATTTTGTCTCCACCTTTTGTTGTATGATTTTGATCTGCATGAATGCCCCCCGTGTGTGTGTTGAGGCTAGGAAGGGGGTTCAGTGGGGGTCCACATTTCATGTCGGTCAAATACTACTGCTGTGGTCTGCAGCTTGAATCCCTGGTTAAAGCGACACTTCACAATTCCTTGCATGACATTTAAGGGCCCTGATACACCTAGCAATGTTTTGATCAACATCAACAAGCAACGTCAACTATCAACGTTGACTTTCCACCTTTCTATAGAAAATGATCAACTCCTGGTTGTTCAGAAAAGTCAGATCATTAGACTGAACACTGATAAACTTTTCTGAAACCATGGCTGCTGCTGCTGCTTCACTGCGGTGGACCAAAACAAGGATTTTGTAACTTTTATTCTGCTAAATGAACATTTTGAGTTGGGTGTCAGTTGGGTGAAAATGATTCAATGCAAACTAAGGCTTCTTTTTTCTGAGTGTACAAATGGAAACCATTTTCCATTTGAGAGTGTACAAATGGAAACCAAATGGACCCTAGCGGGTCCATTTGGTTTACATTTGTACACTCTCAGGAAAAAATGAAAATGGGTGGAATTCCCATTTTAATGTGAGGTGTTACCTGTTGCCATGTGTCTCATCATGTTGCCCGTTGATGTTGACATTGCTAGTTGATCAAAATATTGCTAGTGTATCAGGGCCTTTAGAAGATTTAGAACACTATTTGTTATGTGTGCAATACCGGTATGTGGTTTTAGATATTTTAGATTTTAGCAGTGAGCCCAGTGTCTCTGATGTCAGTCAGGGACTATGTCAACGAAAATTCTTTCGGAAGGAAACGCCGTGGTCATGTGACGTGAGCTGCGCCATGACACTCTCATGGGAGCTAAAATTTCACACCGGAAGTTACATGAATGAGCACAGCGAATGGAGCAGGCCGGAACAGATTATGATTCATGAACCATTGAGACCTGTGTCATATAATCGGTTCAGGACTATAAAACAATACATATCACAGTTTTGTGCACAATACATGATATTATTTGAGGATCTAAACAGCAGCAGGGAGAGTCTCACAATAGTGAGACGTTTAGAAACACAGTTTTTGCTTTTTAGATGTTATATGTCTACTGTAATTTTACAGAAGTGATTACTTTACAAAAAGGTAGAAATAATGTTTGTTCAGGAGCTGGTCACTGATCTCTCATTGCCTCCAATGCATTCCAACAAACTACCGGCTGTAGTTTGGCTCACGAGGTGTGGCGAATCTGCTGTCTGGAATTGCATGATAGCAAAAATGATGTCACTACCTGCTTTATCATATACGTTGGAATACATGTGGTCTCAGCAAAGGCCTATTCAGAGTTAGATCTTTCTGTGATCACCGTCACCACTACCATATGAACACAACCACTGCTCCTTCCAGCCCTCGTCACTGATTTTACTCACCACCAGCAGTGGTGCTCATCGGGAACACCCACCGAGAGGAAATATTGATTGATCCAGAAGTTTGCTTATTTTTGACAGCTTGGAAAGGAAATAATTCAATATTTCCTGCAAATAAAGGTAAGAAAGCCTTCTGGGGTGAATTCTCCTTTAAGCTTGGCATTATCGAGAAATCACACACACGCACGCGCACGCGCACACGCACACGCACACGCACACGCACACGCACACGCACACACACACACACACACACACACACACACACAAAAGCAGGAACAGATATGTGTGTTGTTGTTGCATTTGCATGCTCTCATACACAAACACAGAGAGCCAGTGAGTCTCTGCGGTGGTGGTGGGGGGGGGGGGGGGGGGGGGGGGGGGGGGGGGGGGGGGGGGTTTAGCAGCGTGACCGGTCAAGTGATTCCCATCTGTCTGGGCTGTTTGCTGTCTTGAGCTGTTGTGGATGATGTGCAGTTAGTTTGGCTGGTGTTGGGTAAACAAACACGTGGCCTCGTTCGCCTCAACGCCTTGGCATTTCCTCTGGCTCCACAGCGAAGACCCCCACCCCACCCATCTAAAAAATACAAATAAAAGAGGGTTTCTATAATCATACCGACAAGGGAATGTCTTTGAGATGTACTCCAAAACCTTTAAAGGGTAGGGCCGATTTCTTTATTCTGTTTGTTTGTTTTTGAGTGTAGTTACCTTGCCATGATGTGATTCCAAATGTGGACAAGAAACTTAAAGGGTTTCCACCTTGAATTTAAAATCTAATGTATCATATAAAGTAGGGATGACCCGATGACCCAAATACTGTATGGGTATCGGAAAAGTATCACTATTGGCCCTTTTTTGTCATTATCGTGTCACATATTGGCAAATATGCCAGTCTAACCAGTGATCAGACACAGGGGTAAGGGGTTGACACCATGGCAGTTAAGTAAAATGTTGGGTCATGTGGAGTTTGCTTTGGAGTTTCCCAAGTGCACATTTGAGAGAGGAGTATGTTATTCCCTGTTGGTGACTTCATATAAATGTATTTTTTTCTTTTGTATGCTATTATATATATATTCTTCTCTGGTGTCTGTATTTGGGATCGGTATCAGCCAACACAAAAATGGTGGTATCGGGATCGGATAGGGATAATATAAAGGTTGCCTTTCAATACCTTTTTTTGTATTTATTTGGGTGCAGTGCCAGAAATGTCCACAAAAATACCCCCCCCCCCCCCCCCCCCCCCACACACACACACACACACAGCCTCTCCCCGCCCACCTCATTGTTATTCCCTGTCTCATTAGAATATGCATGATCTGCCTGGTTTCAGTCACTTTCATTGGTCCTCTTTGACAGAGGGTGTGCATTCCATGCATACCAAGGGCGTCTCAAAGCGGGGAGGCGGGGAAAGTTAAAGGTTAAAGTTAAATCTGTGGGGTTTACAACCGTTTTCATACCAGGGCCCACTATTTATTCTACTATTTATCACATCAAGCCAAGGTAACTCCACAACAAAAACGTGGTCTTTAGCCTTTAAACCCCATTAAATGGGTTGAGTCACTTCGAGCATGGTAAAAAACATTCTCTTCCAGGGGTCCCTGGAATTATCTTTTCAAAAGGGGTGGGGGGGGGGGGGGATTCACAGGCTCATTAGTGTCAACTTCGGTGTCTTTGACATGAAAAGGTTTGGAGGGACCACTGATGCACGGCGGCATATGTGCTAATAGTCTTTGTGGTGATCGGGGGGAGTTGGGGGTGGGAGTAGTTCTTTCGATTCCTTTCTTTTTCGTTCACACCCCCTGATGTGTGATTAATGTCTGCCTAAGGAACACACACCTAGACATGGACATCGACCGGTGGGCCCAGCAGATAATGAGCTCTACATGTGACGTATATGTATACCGGAGGCCAGGATGATTCCTGGTTTTCAACCCCTTTTCATATAAAGTCTCGCTATTCAGGGGCGGATCTAGGCATTGGCATGGGGGGGGCAGTGCCCCCCTAAATGCCCAGTCTGCCCCACCAAAACACGATGGCATGCAAAACAACCCAAGATATTTCAAATTAAGGCGCTTATATTTAGTGATTTGAGTGATTTGAAACACTACTACTGCTACTAACGAACTACAGTTGTGTCACCACTAAACCAACAGCATTTCATCATTGAAAACAGAAAACTCTCTGAGTCAGACCTTTAGCTTTATGCATGCTGCGTGTCTGTTGCAACTTCAACAACAACTGATGTTATTATTGATGCTTTACTTGACTAATAAAAGTCCTGTAACCGAAAATGTCATCTCCCGTGGCGCGAAGCGACACGGGCGATAAAGCCGTCCCCCTTACCATTTTCTCATGCCCTCCCAAATGGGAAATGTTAGATCCGCCCCTGTCACTATTTATAAACCATTTGAGTCGAGGACCACCATTTGATAAGATTTAGCTTCTCAGACCCAAAACAGCTGTAGAATATTTAGTTTAGGAGAGATAACAGTGCAAATGTTGATCAAAAATAACAATCATTCAACAGCATATGTGTGTGTGTGTGTGTGTGTGTGTGTGTGTGTGTGTGTGTGTGTGTGTGTGTGTGTGTGTGTGTGTGTGTGTGTGTGTGTGTGTGTGTGTGTGTGTGTGTACAGTAGATTAAGTAGTGCAAGATGTTTAACAATAACTGAACTCAGTTCAAGGGTCCATTAGATTGCCAACTCTTCAATCATTTAGCTCGGGACTAGTCCAATTCCATTTTTACACTCTCTGACTTACAGAACCAGCGTCCATTGTGGTTCCTAATGATCATTTAACTGCAGACGGGGACCCCCTGGAACTTCATCAAGGACCGCCCTTAGGGGGGGCCCTGGATGGGACCCAAACATTTGTAAACCACTGCTGTTAAGTAAGATATTTTCTTGTGTGTTTTAAGTTACACAAAACTCAAATGCCAAGTTCTAGATTGCGTTTGCACGACGGGGTGTTGATTCTATCATCAAATGATTACATGAGACGATCCAATTAAAGTGTTATAAAGTGTGGCTTTAGCCTCACTCAGAGCTATTGTAGTAGATTTGGCGTTGGAGGAGTTTTGCAGCAGGAGATTTTTTTTTGGGGGGGTGCAATATATCCGCCCTCCTCCTGGTCGGTAACAGAACAGTCTCCAGCACATCCTTCCACTGAGGATTACAGAGCCTTTCATCTCAGCCAGCTATAATACACTGGCAACGGAAAACACACATCTTTGAGGGCTAGATACAGTATGTATGTATGCCTCGATGCGGCAACACCAGCAGCAATACAGCCCCCGTAAGCCATTCTCCCCTACCCTTGTATGCACTCTGTCCTCATGTGAATGTCTCTCTATCTAAACTGGCCCACATAGAGCACGTTCGGAAACCTAAGTTTGGGAATTACTGTATTTTCTCCACCTCAACACATTGGTTTTCTGCTCTATGCCACGGCTCAAACCAGTGCAATCGGTAAAAAACCCTTATTTTGAAGCGCCAGATCTCCTAAACAGGATGTCGGAAAACGACGACCGCGGGATCGGCGGTCCGGGAGTTAATAATACCTTATCTTATATTGTTGCAATACTTGATTAGTCATCTTTACTGTAGAGATCTGCATTCCTGGAATAAGTGAGGAGGTAGAGCAGGTCGGACATGCCGAAGTGTCCTTGGGCAAGACACTCAACCACAAATTGCTCGGGTGATGTGCTGGTTAGTACCTTGCATGGTATCCGCTGCCATTGGTGTGTGAATGGGTGAATATAATGGAAAAAGGCACAATATAAATGCAGAATTTAGCATTATGAGATATTTTTGGGGAAACAATATGCACCTGTGATGTTCCTTTTTACTGACTTGAAACAAGAATTGAATACACACAGAATATTGAACATCGACGCGAAGAGGGGCACCCGACCACACGCTTGACTTGACAAAAGCTTGATTTTAGAACCCCAACGAAACAAAAAAAGATTTAAGATAGAAAAGAACTCGCTTTTAACAGCTAAATGGAGTCACGGACACAATGAGCAGAACGTCACAGCCGTTATACAGGACAATAAACACAGCTCACACACAAAATCTCCAATTTATTTTAACAACCCATGGGCAAATTCACCCCTATTATGAAGAAAGAACAGCAGCGCCAATTATACCTATAATCCCTCAACTAAGCACCGCCTGCCGTGACCTCTGCTGCCCCCACCCCCAGCCACACCCACCCCTGCATGTGCCCCGGTACCTTTCTAGTGGGGGCGGTAGGGTGCCGGCCGGCCGGGCAGGCGTTCGCGCCGTGAACATGACAAATAGTTTATTGATCAGCAGATGTCGGAGCACTAATGTCCCTACACCCATGCATGCGCCACGATGCCGCAGCTGCAGACAGCCTGCGCCGTCCCTATATGATCTCTGTGGGTCCCCAGCTGAGGTCTCCGGCTGCGATCCCCCCTCCCAAACACACACACACACTTGGCACCAGTGAGGAGAGAGAGGGGCTAGCCCACACTGCACACTGTTCCCACCTACTGTCAGGACATGTTACATGAAGCAGCCAGACTATGCACCCACTGCACACACAAAATGTGGTAGGAACAGAGCCGCACCTTCTATAACTACCTGCCCATTGTAGACATCAGAGACAAAAAAAATCTTGAGACTGAAAATGATCTTTTGCAAATAAGCACTGATCTAATTAAATGACCCCTGTGAAATCCTCAGTACTGAAATCAGTACCCAGTACTGAGAACTTTAATCCCTGCCATTGTACAAGACATCAGAGACACATACTGTCTGTCCACTGTACCAAAGCATCAGAGACACATACTGTTTGTCCACTGTACCAAAGCATCAGAGACACATACTGTCTGCCCACTGTACCAAACCATCAGAGACACATACTGTCTGTCCACTGCACCAAGACATCAGAGACACATACTGTCTGTCCACTGTACCAAGACATCAGAGACACATACTGTGTGTCCACTGTACCAAGACATCAGAGACACATACTGTCTGTCCACTGTACCAAGGCATCAGAGACAGATACTGTCCACTGTACCAAGACAGAGACACATACTGTCCACTGTACCAAGACAGAGACACATACTGTCTGTCCACTGTACCAAGACAACTGAGTCACATTCTGTCCACTGTACCAAGACATCAGAGACATACACTTCCCACAAATTACAAGCCACTAGAGCCGTGCCTGCGTGGTTTTAGCCATTAATGGTGCAATGGTGCCGTGTTAATGGTGCAAGAACACACACACACTCACACAAACACACACACACTTGCAGACCACCTCGCTCTCCTTCACACCTCCTATAGCTATACCTCCCAGGCTCTGTCAGCTTGGGGGGCCCGGCCCCCCTGCCTGCCTGTGTATCCTCTCCCAGTCCCTGCAAGGTGTGACGGAGGAGGAGGAGAAGGAGGAACACACTGCAGTGAAAACACCATCTGCTACCGGCAGACAGGCAGGCAGGCAGGCAGGCAGGCAGGCAGGCAGGCAGAGAGAAACGGCAGGTGAGTCCATGCAGTGTTGGAGGAGGACTCACTCTGGGGCTCAGTGTGACTCAACAACGCTGGGCTAGATCTGGCAAGCATGTTGACTCAAAAATATGTGGAGAAATGAGGTCAAATTAAGATTCAGAACATAGACCAGCTGGAAAAAAACAAGACAGCAAGAGCCACAAGCAAACAACGAACTGGTTGCAGCCAGGTTGTGGTCGCGGCCGCGTTGGTTGCTTGTAGTCGCAACTAGTTTATAGGTTGGGGGAGACCCTAAACATAACCACAAGCACGGAGCAGTGCATGTTCACCAACCTGGTCACCTAGACCTAGTCAGAGCCATCTAGTAGAAGAGTTGTGACATTGCGGGTAGAGAAAACCGCCTGGTCACGCGTTTTATTTAGCCTGAAACGGAGACTAGCTGGAGTCAGCGAGAGAGAGGTGCAAATACGAGCTATTTTAGGGCATGTGTGCAACATGTCAACTCTTTTACAGTATTTACAGTAACAACTACAGTGTCTCTGATGTTTATGTTGTACTATTGCTACAAAACATTCTAAAATAAAGGTGGCCTGTTGTATGAGTTCACTTCAGGTCTAAAACCTGAAACAAAAGGGCACGCACATCCAAAAGAACTAAATACCAGGTGCTGGGCCGAAAGACAAACTAGGAAAAAATAAATAAGGTCCGCACACTGGATTGAAGCTCCAAGTTAAAGGTGTTTATTTCACCATAAGCATGATGACGTTTCGAGCCTCACGGCTCTTCATCAGAAGGTTCAAGGTTCAAGGTTTGTCACACCAATGCAAGCCGAGACCCATAGAGGGATGAAATGAAGTTTCCCACTCATCCAGAGTGCAATAAAAAATGAAAATACAAATGAGTGATCAACACTGTTTTTATGATGACATGTTTTTGCAAAAACGCATAGTTATTGCTAATCGCTATTACTGTCTGTAATATGTATGACTAGTTTGTTGACGTGGGGGAAAAACATTGATGAATTATCCAAGACACTGAAGCATACTGTAAGTATTGGCGCCACTTGCTTAGACATGAAATGGCATTTTCTGCTTCAGGCCTCAGTAAAAATGTATTTGTAGTCTATGTAGAGCAGCTGTCATTAGCCCTTTCCATGGGAGTGAACTCTGTCTGAAATAAGCAAGGAAACCAGAAGACCTTCATGGTCGTGACTAGTAAGCTAACATCAAAAGTGTAAGGAACTGGTGTGTGAATTAGTCTTAGTTTCGTTTAGTCATAGTTTTCATTTAGTTTCTATCGGTGAGTAAAAAAGGCGCAGTTGACAAAGAGAGAGATAAGGGGCTTACAGACGGCGAGGAATAAATCGCCCACTCTAATTCATTCTCAATGGGGCTAGCGTTTTTTTTAGCACAAAAGTTCAAAAATCGACCCGCGTTCAAGAGAGCGTTTATCGTCGGTCGTTTTCCGCCAGGCGTCACTGATTTTGGCCGCGCAATTCAAGTTCAATTCCAGTGAACTTTTTGTAAAACGCTTGGCGATTTATAGCAAACAAACATTGAGGAGTGAGGGAGGACCCTCTACCAGTAGACCTGCACAGTGCCGTTTCTGTTCCAGGAAGGAGTGGATTCCCAAATCATTTGGCGCAGCCGAGCCTATGAGCCGAGCCAGGGCCGGATATAGCCAGCCCTACTAGGGTGGGCTGGAAGAATGGCAGGGTGGGCAACTCTAAAGTTTTTCATAAGGAGCAGTGCTTTTGAACATTTTTGATACCAGGGCCCACTATTTATTCAGCCTTTGAGTCACGGAACACCATTTGAGGATATTTTAGCCCCACAGACCCCAAGGCTAAACCCCTGCCCACCCATGCCACCTCTAGATCCGGCCTGGTGCCGAGCCATGACGTGAGTTGTGGCAATTCTGCTCTAACGTTCTAATGTTTACAACGCATTTTGCCCGACGTGTTGTGAGTTTGTCACGGCCACGCTATATGACAAAGTGAAGCATGTTGATGTTGGTTACATGCTATAGCCTGCAGAGTTTATTATACAACATATTTAAACCGTGCTGGATGCTGCCCATCTTATTTTAGCCTACACACCTTGGAATAATTATAGTCTACGTTCAAATATCAACCTCTAGCCATCATTATAGGTGAGTCATTAATTCATTGTAAATGAATTGTAAATTCAGCGTGGTCATGATCAGGTAGCCTGCTTCACCGGAGCCAGCCCCCCTCCCCTCCCGACATAAAATGCTTGGCGTTTATCGACGGCGCGATTTTCCTTATGTCGGCAAAAAAAACTCGCCCGGCGATAACGCCGGCGTTTATCGTTGCCGTCTGGAAGCCCCTATAGAGAGAGAGGGAGGGAGAGGGAGGCGGAGAGAGACAGAGCTCCAGTGTAATCCACATTGTTTTAATCCCAGTGGGCAGATTAAACAGTCACAGAGCCTTGATGACAGCACGGCAGCAACGCCAGGAAGAGGTCATGCAACCTCACACACCCGACCCGTCACGCTTTTTATTCTGTTGCCGAGCATCCATATGTCCATATGTCCCCCTGTGGATCTCTCTCTCTCTCTCTCTCTCTCCCTTGATTCACCCCACTGTACTGTTCCCCACATGTCAACCAGTGCACTTAGTTTTATTTTGTTTTGAGAGACGGCGAAATCCACCAGCGACTATCGACTTGGCCGCAACCTGGTGGCGTCCCGTCGGGGGAAGACCCTAAGCCTAAACATAACCTCCAGCATGGAGGTATGTCGTTAAAAATAAAAATGGAGGACCAACCTGGTCGTCCCACGGAGCCCAGAAGGTGCGGGGCAAAGTGCCCCCGTCCCCTCCTGTCCACGCAGAAGACCTTGTCGCAACTAGTAAGCAAGTGGTCGCGAACCTCGCTAGTTGATCTCCAGAAAATATGGTAGTGACTAGTAAGCATGTGGTGGCGATGTGAATTTGACCCGGACGTTAAACGTTCCAAGCCTTCTATAACTAAAACGTAAATATAAACACATCGTCAATGTCTTATTTCTTTCATCATTTCTTAATAGAGAATCTTTCTGTTCCTATCGCATGCTGATGATGTCATATGTCCATGAGTGGCCCAGCCCTATGGAAGGTATGGAATGCACATGCTAAAAATATTTGCTTTGATGCTCATATTAAATTTAGGAAGTATTAATCTGTTTTTATTTTATTATCATATGCATTCCAGGTAAACAATCAGTTTTTTTATTTGTTTACCATATTTTAGTTCCAGAAAGAAAGTATAATGTTTTAAGGCACATTTGTCTTATTAGCCAGGGATCCCTTTAAAAGTAAAAATGAGCATCGTAAACTGAAATATGTGAGTACAAATTCTTCCACCTCTTGCCTGGAAGCATCAACACATCAGTAAACGTTTCTAGGGCACTGTACAGTAACGGTGTTACAACCTGCCGCAGCAGAGTAATGGCCGCACAGAGACGCACTCAATCATATTTAACGAGAGCTCCGCGTCGTGCGGTGAGAGTGACAGCGAGCTGGCAGGCTTGCGGTCCGTCCAAGTATTGTATACATACTTCTCAACCGTTTGCACATGCTCGTGACGACGGGAGAGTGCCATCTGATGTTGACAAGGGGATCCGCGGAGCTTTTGTTTTCGCGGTCGGGGCCTGTCAGCGATTTGAGTGGCGAGCGTGGGGTTAATAGAATGACCGAGGAAAGAGGACCGGATGGGAGACCCGCTGGGGCGGTCTCAGCACTTCACTGATGCTGTGTGGAGTGGTCTGTATGTTTGTGTGTGCATACACTGTGCATACAGCAGATGTGCTTGACGTTCCCAAAAATAAGCCGACACACATACTGTACACAATGAAACCGGAAGAATACAATGGCTCGCTTAGTCAGGTAGCCTAAATGTAAATAGTTCTCACAAATGCATACCGGAGAACTGGCCACATGCCAATGTCCTCATTAAGAAGGTGAGTGATGATAAGGTACCATTTCAGGACATTATTTACTAATTACTAATTAATTTATACAATGAATACATACAGTAGTTGGTTTACATGCCACAGATATCACATTCAAACCCTTATCATGAAGCATCAGATCTCCGAAACCGGATGTATGATGACGTGTGTCTGGTGTCTTGATCATTCTGCACTCTAACCCTCGGTGCAAATTAAAAGCATCCGGGTCACGAGTCCTGGGTGTACCGCTGCCTCCTATTGGAAACGGCTGGTCTGCCGGAAAAGTGTACATTGAGGGGTAGAATCTGAGATGTGCAGGGTGCATTTTTATTTTTCACAATGGTTGCCCCCATTTTGTCCCAAATAAAATGCAGGGAATCATTTCTGGACAAAGAGCAACGACATGAAAGGGAAGGGGGGGGGGGGCTAATCAGCTCAATACTATTCTTCATCTTATAACAGGGGACAATAGCATACAGCATGGAATTGTGGGGGCAAAAAGACAAACAAAAGGTCTTTAGTTTTGGTCTTCCAGAGAGACCTCTTCAAATGGTGGTCCGTGGCTCAAATGCCGAATAAACAGTGGGCCCTGGTACCTAATGGTTGGATACCACTGATATACGGCATAATTACAGGGATGTCAGGTTGGGGGGACTGTCCTACACACACCCCTGTAACCCCGACAGACTCCGCGCAATGAGTAATGGCTGCGGCCGTTAAAAAAAAGAAGTCATAATTGTCCCATCTGTGTACTTGGCCCACTGTGAAACTACACAATAATATGGTACAAGGACAGACATGAATGCGGCGGGTCACCGGGGGTCGGCCAGGAGGGCTGAGCGCCACTCCAGCAGGAATGCGAGACCCTTCTCTTTTCTCTCTCTTGACGGATTGATAGGCTCCATATTCTGAGCGGGAAGGGGTGTGGGGCGTGGGGTTTGGGGGACGGACGCGTCTAGCGATTCGCGAGGAGCGTCGGCGTCTAATAAGGGGGTGAAAGGGGGCGTTACTGCTACTACTCGAACCGCGGGCGATGTGCGCTCTTTTAGCTCCGCGCTAACACAAAAAGCCTTTTGTGGAGTCGTTTATCACTGTCGCCCCGCTCCTCAATCTAACAACATCAGGGGAGGATATAAAAAAGTGACACACAATCCCCTGCCTGGTGGTATGTCGTTAAAAATCCGTCTGCTTCGTGTGAGGGGGGTGGAAGCGCCACTTCCGAGGTCTAAGTGCGAAAGCCGGAATTAGCATCCTGTGTGTGTCGGTAGCTAGTGGAAATCTCACCATGTTTCATGTAAGCAGGGAATCACAGCTTCAAATTGACACATCAGTTGTTCCGTTTGAACCACCCTGTTTTGGAGATATGGATTGTACCATTCACTTCTGCGGACTCTAACATTGCACCGAATGTTACAGCCCCTGGACATGGCGCGGTGTGGAATTCTCCTTTAAGTGAACCTTTTGGGGTCGTCGACCATTGACTGTCCCTCGAAGTACTCCGAGTGGCTGGTTTAGGTGATGACGTAATGGTGACGTAATTAAGCAATCTTTATAATTATTGTCAGGGGTATTATATCCTGGAGTTGTCCAGGCTACTTGGTCTCTGGGTGCATTACACGTGATGACAGCCTTGCAAGACCTCGCAATACCCAAGCGAGAACAGACTATGCACCCACTGCACACACAATGTGGTAGAAACAGAGCTCCACTTTCTAAACACCTGCCCACTATACCAAGACATCAGAGACACATACATGTAACATCCCACAAATTGCACACACTGAGTTTGAAACTATGACCAGCGATGAAAAACTCCCACATCTATTGGGAGAAATAAAACAAGTGCTGCAAACACAACTGTAAGATTTTTGAACTGTTGTGGCAAAAGAAGATTGGCCAATGGAATACAAGCACCCTAAGGACTATTGCCTGTACCATCTAGACCTGCCTTTAAATTTGTTTTTTTTGTTTGTCACATATACTTGTTTAAAGCTGACCAGTTCGCTCAGAGAGATTCAGTCATGTTAAGTGTGACCATCATGAAATAATCCACTATAGTCATTGGTCACTGCATGGCTAGTCTATCCTGCCTTCCACTTGTTGGCTTTGCCTTTGCCCTTGACCTGGCAAGGACCACCCACCCCCCAAAAAACACAGTACTAGCATCGTCATCTATAAACAACCACAACCACACTGGTTGAACGAACAATCACGGTTTCCACTTGAGATCCACTACACCAACGTGCGTCTGACCCGAAAAAAGAAGCACCTGAGTGGCGTTTAACGTCACAGCAATGCAATATTATTACTAAGTCGATTAACACACAATAACACATCATAATCTCGTTCCCAGCTGCCCATAGGCCCCATACATGCATCCATTCAAATCCCTTGGGGTCTTTACAAGTTCACGGCTCTTTTTTTGGGAAACTGCCACTCTGCAGTTCTATAGTGTTTTTTTTTTGGTCCATTGGCGGCGGTCGTGGGGTTAGGGGTCCACGACAAAGACTTTTAGGTCAACTCTACCCAGGGAAGGGGCAATCGGGGTCACTTTCGTCCTGGGTGTCAAATAAGAGACACTCCACTCCCTAAATTGCTTGGGGTGTGTGTGTGTGGGACTTGGGAGTGACGAGGAGGAGGTGGATGAGCAAAGGGGTCATTCCTTTACACATCATTCCCTTTATTATTAGGGGGCTTTCCCCCTGCACAGTGGCCAGTAAAAAAAGGACATGAGGTGGTCAGCGGCGGTCATCATCTGCCCCCCCCCCCCATCCCAGCCAGACCCCCACTCACTCACACAAAAACACCCTCAATCCTCAATCACACCCTCAATCCTCAATCACAAAAACACCCCTCAATCTAAAGTCTGTGTAATATTAATTTAATTTCAAGATAAAAGTAAGAGTAAGACCAACCATTTTGACACCAGGGCCCTCAATTTATTCAGCATTTGAGCCACGGACCACCATTTGATGACATTTTAGTCCCACAGATCCCAAGACTAATGATTTATTTTGTTTTTGTCCGCAACTCCAGGCTGGATTAAAAAAAAACAGAATGAAAAAGAGAAATGCCAGCACTCAATCAATGTCCTTTCTTTGTCTTTATTTACCTCATCGTGCAGTGAACAACGAACGCGTTTCGTTCGAAACGCGTTTGTTGAGTGCTGGCATTTCTCTTTTTCATTCTGCATTTTTTGGGCCTTGCACCTCGAGGAACTTTTCTAATATGGAGTGTTGCGGGTTGTCTGCTTCGGCAGCTCTTTCTGTTTCCTTCAAAAAAAAACAGTCCAACATACAGATCAAAATGACCATTAATCTATTTTAACTCTTGAGAGCGTAAAAATGAAACCAAATGGACCCTTGCGGGTCCATTTGGTTTCATTTTCACGCTCTCAAAGAGTTACATCTGGTTAATCAACTTTCCACATTTAACCTGGAACTCTCTCAAGGACCACTGGTTGAAAAAAGGACATGAGGTGGTCAGCGGCAGTCATCATCTGCCCCCGCCCCCCCATCCCAGCCAGACCCCCACACACTCACTCACACACAAACACCGAAAACCCCTCAATCGTACGTCCATCCTTTCTGTTCACTCGTGGGTGGGTGTCCACCCACCCCGCTGCCCCATTGAGATGGAGAGCAGCAAGACCGTGTTACAAAGGAGAGGCTGAAGTTTAAAAAATTGTCTCTCTTTCGGACGTGTTGCCGCTGGAAGAGGAGAGCCATGGAGTCATGGGGGAGGAGGACAACAACGGCCCATTAGATTGGCATCTCCATAAGCTCTTCATTCCCGCATTGTTCTGTGTGTCTGTGCCGCCGCCGATCCCAGGGGCGGATCTAGGCATGGGATGGAGGGGGGCAATGCCTCCCCAAATAAGTAAGTAAGTAGCCTTGCCAGGCCATGATGTCAGGAGGCCCAGCTGAGCCATTGAGGCCCATATAGGTCAGGAGCCTATCTCCTGTTTCTATAGCGTGAGCCGTGAGGCGGCTTGATGTACAAGTACACCCCCTGGACATGACACTAGTATATCGCAGGGACTTATCCCCAATCCATCCCTTAATGCTGAGTGCCAAGCAGGGAGGCATTGGGTCCCATTTTTAGAGTCTTTGGTATGACCCGGCCGGGAATCGAACCCCAACCTCCCAGTCTCAGGGCGGACACTCTAACCAGTGGCCTCCCTAAATACCCATACCTACAGTAAATACCCCCCCCCCCCCCCCCCCCCGCAAACACGATGCCATGCAAAACACCCCAAGATATTTCATATTGAAGTGCTTATATTTAAAATGATTTGAAACACTACTGCTGCTACTAACTATAATTTTGGCACCACTAACTCAACAGCATTTCATCATTGAAAACAGAAAACTCTCTGAGTCAGACCTTTAGATTTATGCATGCTGCGTGTCTGTTGCAACTTCAACAACAACTGATGTTATTATTGATGCTTATACTTGCCTAATAAAAGTCCTGTAACCGAAAATGGTACCCATACCATTTTCTCTTGCCCCTCCAACATGTTCTCTTGTCCCCCCCCCCCCCCCCCCCCCCCAAATGGGAAATGTTACATCCGCCCCTGGCCGATCCCCTTTAAACGGAGGGTCGACTCAGTCGGGACCTCCATGAGAAATGCCCCCGCAGTCAACCGAGCGACCAACCAACCAAGCAATAGGGCCCAGATAGCCCTATAATACCCCTACCCTACCCAACCCCCTTTCATTGTCTACCACTTCTAGTGTTGTTGCCTCCATCCATCCATCCAGCAAGAAGAGAAAAAAAAAAAGCATTTCTCAAGAGCCGCCGTACAAAGCTTGTCTCCCCAACCGCTCCAAACCAAACAACATTGTTCGTCTGCCTCAGCGTTTTTTTGGGGGGGGGGTGGGGAAATAGATTGCAGGCAGCTGTTGATATCCAGAGAAAGCAATAAAACATCTGCCCCCCACCACCCCGAAAAAGAAGAAAGAAGAATAAAAAGAGCCCCCCCTAGTACCCTCTTCTTTACCTCTGATCCACCCCTCCAGACCTTCCTATGCCCCCCTGTTATCTTTAATTAAACCCCCTGTCCAACAGGAATGTGTAGAGCAGTGGTTTTCAACCCTTTTCATACCAGGGCCCACTATTTATTCAGCATTTTAGCCACGGACCACCTTTGATGTTGTGTTTAGCCTCTCCGACCCAAAAGCAAAAAGTTTTTGTCTACAATATAGGAGAGATAGCGGGCAGCAAGTTGGTCAAAATAACAATTCTTCTACATTTTCTAATTCAGTAGATTCTTGAGAATTAAGTAATTCAGATGTTTGAATATAATTTAACTCTTGAGAGTGTAAAATGCAACCAAATGGACCCGTGAGGGTCTTGTGAGACTCCATTTGGTTTCATCTTACTCTCTCAACACTTACAGATCTATAAGGGTCCATTTGGTTACCAACTGTCCATCATTTAGCCAGGGACCACCTGGAATCCTCTCAGGGACCACTAGTGGTCCCCTGACCACCTGTTGAAAACCCCTGGTGTAGAGAGTGTTACACAGAAGGGAAGGGGGGTGAAACTTCTGTTAAAAAGTCAGGACTAAAACAGTGTTTTTATAGGACTAAAACAGTGGATCTACAAGCTCTCAACGAGTTGCGCGATGACGCGTTGTGAGCTTATAGATCTGCAGGGCCTGAAATCTTGTGCTTTTGGAAGAAAAACTGACAAATTTTCACTTTGTTATTTTGCTGCGGTGATAAAATGGAATTCTAAAACAAATTATTTTGACGGAAAAAGCGTTGACAGTTCAGGGGGAAAGAAAGCATTTGTCATTATGACATACGGAGTGGAATTTAGATGGAAAGCATTTGCATTTGTTGTTCCCCGCTTTAATGTCTATGCGTGCATACAGGCCAGGGTCTTTACCTTCGGACGCTGCGTCTCTCCTCTTCCAACTGCTTGAGGAGCTCCTCGATGCATTTGTTGGCGTCCATGTACTCCTGCCGAGGGGAAAGAGAGAGGAGAGAAGACAAGTGTGAACAAACTCAAGTGAAAACACGTCTGACGAAACATAAAAATGTAGCATTGGTTCGAGCTCACTAATGATCATATTATGACCAACAGAGTGGCGTCAAGAGAGTTAACACTCTTGACGCCACTCTTGAAGTTTTTGTTTTCAATGGATTCCTGGAGACATCTGCCAATCTGCCTAACAGCCGCGATGCTGTAATGGTGAGTCGGGGCCGCCGGCTGCTGGTTTTATACATAACTTGTAGATCCACGGGGCGCGACTTTGGCGACAGGGGGTAAAAATCAAGCGAGAACGTTAATAACGATAATAACCATCCTAATAATGTTCCTGTTAACACAGTGATTCCCAAAGTGGGGCACAGGGACTACTCAGGGATCCTTGAGGGAGTTTGGTCTACAAGCTAAATGATAGATTGGAACGATGAATGATTTTGACCCTATGGGTCTGGGCTAAGGTAAGGTTTGGTTAATTTAGGGTTAAGATAAGGGTACCGTTGCCAGTCAATGCTCTCTCTCTCTCTCTTTCTCTGGCTAATACTGCAATAAGGGGGTCCTTGACATGCGTGAAAAGGTTTGGGGCAATAGCCACTGTGTTAACATTAAGCAGGTCAAACGTGTGCACTTTGCAATAAAATCATTACTCTGAGGTGGACGGACTTGTATTTGTTCAGCTTTGTTTCCATAAAACACTCTTCCAAGTGTGAAGAACCAACAGTCAGGCCAGAAACACACGTGCTGCTTTAAAAAAGTGTGATCAATCGGTTATGTCTCTCTCTCTCTCTCCCTCTCTCTCTCAGTGTGTGTAACTCCAGAAGCTCTGCTCTCTCTCCCTCTCCGGGTATAACTTCTAACGCCTGTGGAAAAACCAGGAGCTGCTATATTATGGCCACAGCTGTGTAACGTCAGCTGGGAATAGACGTACTACTATGCGGCAGCTAAAACGTGCAGTCAGTCAGACTTACAGCACGGTGAGCCCCCCACCTCCACCCCCCAAAATGAGCTCAGTCAGTCAGACAGACACAGCTCAGAACAGGGCAGGCAGGAATGGGGAAAACAGATGTGCGCGGGCCGGTCCGGAGCTTATTTATTTGGCTTTGGCCTTAATGATTTGCTCCTTAATGGTCTGACTACATAAAACAGAAGGGGGGTGAAGCCATAATGAAATAGGCCACGTAGGGTATACCTTCCACCACCACCATCTGGCCTCGGTGTAACGCTATGGTTGAAGTATAAGCTACGTAATGAACAAGCAGTCGCGGCACCGGCAAGGTCTGGGAGGCGATAGAGCGACCAACCCAGCGGTACGACGGACTAATTAATTATTAGACGTTTAGCCTGACGGGGTCTTGACGCGTCATCTCCTGGGTATAAAAAAACGTTTATCTCACTGGGACAGATGTTCTCTCCATTGATTTTAAGTCGCTCTCTCTGGTGTTTTCTTTAAGTCTATAATTGAATAATGAGGGATTCCCATGGAGGGGTCAGGCACCCAAAACGCTGGGAACCAACTGGGGGTCTTTCTCTAGGAAAACTGTCAAGAAAAAGAAAAAATCGAAACAAATTGATTTCTTCCATGGAATCAACGCTTTACCACTACACGGGTCGGGTGTCCGAGTATAAACACATTCCATTCCATTTGGTTTTAATAGTTAAACTAGAAAGGAGTGTTACTGCCATCTCGACGAGAAGAAAAATAAAATAAAATGTGCAGCTACATAGTGATAATTGTCTGCTATTACTCTTAAATAAAAAACTTTGGCAAATATGTATTTAAAAACTCACAGAATCTGAAACACTCTTGCAAATTTCGGACTTTATAATCTTACAGATTTGCACCATCACCAACTATGGCATGTCTCCAAACAAAGTTATGATGACCATAAAAATAACCCATCTATGCTCTCAAAGCATTGTGACATAACACATTGTATAGTTTGCAGAACTTGAACATCCTGCAAATTTTGTTAAGCTCAATGTTTGTCTCCAGAAGAACGGCTTGTTTTTAGATAGATAGACTCATTATCAAAGGCGGATGTAACATTTCACAATTGGGGGGGTAAAAAGCGTATGGGGCCGGGCGATGAAGGTCATTTTTGGTTACACGACTTCTATTAGGCAAGTAAAACATCAATGATAACATCAGTTGTTGTTGAAGTTACAACAGACACACACTAAAGGTCTGACTCAGAGAGTTTTCTGTTTTCAATGATGAAATGCTGTTGGTTTAGTGGTGCCACAACTGTAGTTATTAGTAGCAGTAGTAGTGTTTCACATCATCTTAAGCACTATATTTTTTAAATGTCTTTGGTTGTTTTGCATGCCATCGTGTTTGGTGGGGCAGACTGGGCATTTAGGGGGGCACTGCCCCCCCCATGCCCATGCCTAGATCCACCCCTGCTCATTACAACAAACTCTTTGGTCTAAGCACGGAGGAACGGAACACTGTTTTGTCTTCTGTCTCTGCAAGCTGCACATCCCGCTGTTGCTGCTCAAACAATTATCACACTCAGTCCAACATTGGAGACGGCAGTGCCACCAAGATGCCCCGCCATGCCACCCTAAACATGGCACCAGTCCAGGAGTGGACCCACTGTGTCATACCAATCAATGCAACCGCGGGGTGAACATTAGCGGGTCCAGACCGAGACGGGGTATGTTTCTTTGTTTATTTTTGTTTCACAGCGAGAGACTGAGACAGCGAGAACATTTTGCGAACTCCACCTAGATCGCGACCGATGCTTAAAGCGGTCGCTACCATTTGATGCCTAACCTAACCCTAACCCCAGGGACCGTTTTATGTGCCGACATTTATTTTTTTTCCAAAATGTTGCAGAGGTTTACAAACGTTTTGCAACTGCTTGCAAAACGTCTAAAACGTTTGGGAAACCGCTGAGTCCTTTGTTCATTGGGTCGCAACTAAACCTAAGCCTAACCTTAGCCTTGAACGTAACAGTAAAACATACACCTAAACCTAACCTAAAACCCCCGACCGTTTAAAAAATCGGTTATAAATCACGGTCGCAACTTTTTTCCTCCTGCCCCGACCAATTCAGAAAAAAGTCAGGACCTAGGTCGAGGTCGCAAAGTGTTTTTGCCCCTCTTGGCAAAACGATATTTTTTGAGAGACTTTCACTTCAGTCAAACCTTGGCGTTGCCAGTGATATAGCCTGGTTGGTATTTGGAAAGCGACCAGAGTGTGTGGTTGGTGTCAGGGAGTGTTTTCACGCCAGCCAGTGGTGCCCGTCGGGCCATCTGGTCCTCACGGGGTGCCATGGGTGCCCAGTGGAAGTGCCAGTCACACGCCAAAAGCACCGCTTAGGACCGAGCCAAGTTCCCTGTTGCATGCAAAGCTCAGCCCTGTTAACTGTTAATTGACAAATGGAAGCCGCGGCAAATTAACACATTGGCGTTCTCGTTTCTTAAAATGAATCCTGACTGATGATGTTGGACAGCTGCAAAGTGGGTTCATATATAAACGTCACCAGCGATATGAGAGTGAGAGCTTGATCGGTAGTGACATTACAGCGCAGATACAACCCAGTGAGCATTTGTCATGGTATTAGAAGTCTAAAGTGGTGGTTTCCAAAACAGGGGCGGATCTAGGCATGGTCATGGAGGGGCAATGCCCCCCTAAATGCCCAGTCTGCCCCACCAAACACAATGGCATGCAAAACAAATTAAACTGCTCATATTTAAAATGATTGTCGCAACACTAAACCAACAGCATTTCATCAGTGAAAACAGAAAACTCTCTCGAGTCAGACCTTTACCTTTATGCATGCTGGTGTCTGTTGCAACTTCAACAACAACTGATATTATTGATGCTTACATAACAAAAGTCCTGTAACTGAAAATGGTATGGGTGCTTCGCACCACAGGCGATCAGTCGCCCCCCATACCATTTTCTCCTGCCCCACCAATTGGGAAATGTTACATCCACCCCTCTTCCAAAATGACAGTAGTTACTCAGTATTTTTACAGCTCTTGCAGTCATTCTCAACTATTTTAATTTCAAGGACCCTCAGTTTAATTTGTGATAAGCTATGGAGTTGGAGACCCCATTTAATGGCATTTCTATGTCTGAGACCCTTCTTCGTAAAATAAATGTTTAAAGGTAGGGGAAGTGATTTTACTTTGTCAGATATCACCCAAAAAATATTTTTTTCTGTTAAAATGCTCTATTATAAGGTGTGGAAACCACATATGGAGTTTCCCCCTCCCCCACGTTAGCAGAGGAGCTAATAAAAGTTCCCCAGGTCACCACCAATTCCTCCCAATCAGAGCGAGCAGTAGTTCACATAGTGTAGCTACTGTTGGGGGCCCCTAGTGCACCAGCTGGTACTACACCATGAATTTCAAATCACTTCCCCTACCTTTAATTTAACTCTGAGAGGAACCTCAGTTAGAATTGGTCACGTTTGTACACTCAAGAGTTACAAACCCGTATGGGCCTGTTTGGATCTAATTAAACTATCATCTAGCTAGGGACCCACTGGAATAGCCTCAAGGACCCCTGGTCCACTAGTGTCGCGTAATTATTAAATAAATCTGTATGCTCCAATACAATATGAAATCCAGACAAAAAAAAAACAAGTAAATGGACAAAAACATGTGAGCAGGTGAGCTTAAACACATAGACACAGTTGCCCACATTTTTTTCAAACAGTGGCACAAAAAAAGAGAATAATAATAACGTCTGCAGCTAAAACGTCTGTCTCCAAAAGGACCATTAGCAACACGATCCCATAATGATTAAAGCACTGCCAAACACAAAGGAGAACCCTTCCCTGCCTTTTCCCCGTAGCACCGTACACCTCACCAAAGAGACATGTCAGGCAGGGGCGGATGTAACATTTCCCAATTGGGGGGGCAGCAGAAAATGGCGAAGCGCCACGGGCAATGAAGTCGCACCCATACCATTTTCGGTTACAGGACTTTTATTGGGCAAGTAAAGCATCAATAATGACATCAGTTGTTGTTGAAGTTGCAACAGACACGCAGCATGCATAAAGCTAAAGGTCTGACTTAGAGAGTTTTCTGTTTTCAATGATGAAATGCTCTTGGTTTAGTTAGTGCCACAGCTGTAGTTAGTTCGTAGCAGTAGTAGTGGTTCAAATCATTTTAAATATAAGCACTTTAATCTGAAATATCTTAGGTTGTTTTGCATGCCATCATGTTTGGTGGGGCAGCCTGGGCATTTAGGGGGGCATTGCCCCCCCCCCCCACCCATGCCCATGCCTAGATCCGCCCCTGCATGTCAGAGGGGGGGACACATTTTACAGGCACCACATCAAATGTTGATGCTAAGCTGCCCCGACTGGCTGTTGTTGTCATCGCTTAGAACCTCTACCTAATGATAGGGCGCTGATATAATCCCTCCGACACACATGACGGTATGCAGAGAATGCCAGCCATGCATGCTCCCCGTCGTCATGTGAGAGAATGGAGAGAGAGGGAGAGGGGAGGCATTTAAAAGCTGGAGGAGATTTAAAGCCACGGCGGCGGAGTTTCAGCGTACGTACTGTAACGGTCGGCCCCCGCGAGTTGTTATATCTCCAGACGGGGCATTATTACGTCTGACGTTTTTACGGCTTGACTGAAAGCTCGGCGCATTTCCCACGGGAGGCCCTGCCTGCAGCGCTCAGGTGCTCACGTGTACCACGAAGGGGGAAAAATGAAGAAAAAAACATTAAGGGGGAAAAAAAACACCCTCTCAGGCCTCACTCAGACATCATCGCCAGGCATAATTCTTGTAGGATCGGTTACCTGCGCGTCAGCTAGCTGCTGAAACAGTGGTCCCCGGACAATCTGTTACAGCGGTAAAAATGTCCTAAGAGTGCTAAGCTTATAAGGACGCCACCCCCTCCTAATCACATTTACAGAACAGTGTGCTAAATCACAGGGAGTTATAATATATACGTGTATATATATATACAGTATATTTTAAAAAAATCGCCTCATGCTGCAGTCTCCACCACAGAAGCAGTAACGCTGCGCCATGCAAAAAGCCCAGTAGTCTCACTGTAAATCCCTGGAACATGTGACCTAACCTAAACGCCACAGTGTAATAATTAGCACAAAGATTGCTTCCATTGCTTTTGTGACGGTGCATAGCGTAAAGTGCCGGTTCTAGGTATTTAGTGCCAGATTATTTTATGCCCCCCCCCCCCCCCCCCCGCCCCCCCGCACAAAACTAAAATGCAAAAAAGGGTTAAAAATGAAACGTATTTTTAAATAGTTAAAATTGCCTTGTCTACAAGCTCAGTGTGTAGATTGGCTAGTTGAGCTTTTTTTATATATATAAATACTAGTAATTCCACATGTGTGGCATAATAGGGTGGTGGTGGCCCTATGTGACCGCTTACATTGCTTATGCCTAGAAGCGGCCCTGATACAGTCATTACAATCCGAATAGGCCACACTTTGACAGGCTGCACCATCAAATATGCTTTCTATAATTGAGATTAAACCAGATCACTGTCTCACTGACTATATCGTCCGTCTTTGACCGCATTGCACATGCACACTGCAATCCAGCTCCTTTATAAGGGTGGACTAAAACCGCTGAATAACTGTAGATCTAGAGAGCTCTCCGTGGTATGGATAAAAGGTATGATGTTTGGAGTTCCTTTCTGATTATCCGTTGGTACTGATGGGAACATTGCCGTTTTCTGGAGTAAGGATGGGTCTGTTTGAGCTTGCTAGCATTGACATTAACAACTCAGCTTCCCAAACAGGATGTTTATATGCAGAAACGCTTCCGCTGGTTTACACTATAGGTGTGGCAGGCAACGGTTGGCTTGTGGTCAAACACCTCAGGAGAACACCTACAGTGTTCAAATACTATTAGTTATTTTGATTGTAAAAACAAAAAAAAAACATATAAACATGTTTGTTTTTCAAAAAGTGTTGCCGCCGATCAAACACGTTCTTGTGTATATGATTTAGTATTTATTACCTAAGCACAGTGTAAGTGTATGTAAGTGCACGCACGTGTGTGTGCATCTGCGGGCATTTGGTGTGCCTGTGTGTGTGTGTGTTTGTGTTAAACGGTCCAAAAATGAAATGCCTCAAAAGGCCAATGTGTGAAAACATCTCATTTGTGATCCCTGACCGAATTTACCACTACAACTAGAACCAATCTGTCCCAAAACAGGTTTGTGTAAACACATTGCAATGATGATGATAAACGGTATGTTGGAGGTCTACAGTGGGGTATATATACCACATACAGTATATATATATAGACAGGTGTCAGGAGTTTCCAGTAATTTGTTTGCCCGTGTCAGGTCATCTCTCTGCGAGACCGCGGCAGCGTCTCCGTAATGTTTACCTACCAGGTCATGTTTACTCTGTGTGTGTGAGCCTCAGATAAGGAAAGGAAGCGCCCGGCCGGCCCAGTAGCTACTGAGGAGAAAGAGGAGGGGCGGATCTATGCATGGGCATGGGGGGGGGGCAGTGTCCCCCTAAATGCCCAGCCTGCCCCCCCAAACACGATGGCATGCAAAACAACCCAAGATATTTCAAATTAAAGTGCCTATATTTAAAAATGATTTAAAACACTACTACTGTTACTAACTAACTACAGTTGTGTCACCCTAAACCAAAAGCATTTCATCATTGAAAGCAGAAACCTCTCTGAGTCAGACCTTTAACTTTATGCATGCTGCGTGTCTGATATTATTGATATTATTGATGCTTTACTTGCCTAATAAAAGCCCTGTAACCGAAAATGTTATGGGTGCGACTTCATCGGCCGTGTCACTTCGCGCCACGGGCGATGAAGCCGCCCCCATAACATTTTCACCTGCTCCCACCCCCCCCCAATTGGGAAATGTTACATCCTCCCCTGCAGCCCGGTAGCTACTGAGGAGAAAGACGGGGAAAAAAGCTTCCTTTCTCCCCTCCTGTGCTCGAGGCAAACCAACCAACGGACCAACCCCCTCCCTCCCCTACTGCTGCTCATGTGCCTCCGAGACTACAAGCTTTATGAAATGTTTAAAAGTATGAGCATCCCCCACCAGACACACACACACAGCTTCTGCACTTGGAAAAGCCAGGAAAATATAGCATTAAAAGAAAATAACGCTTGGCTTTAATTACACCAGGCACGCAGAGAGCAATCTGTTGCAGATTAATGGTCCAGAATCTATCGATTAATAAAACATGATATTTCATTATTCATCCCATATACGGTCTATAACCAGGCCTGCCGTCTCTTTCTCTCTCCCTCTCCCTCTCCTCTCTCTCTCTCTCTCTCTCTCTCTCTCTCTCTCTCTGTACGTTTGCACGTTCACACATTCAACCACCACATTGTAGCAGGAAGGACGAAAACCACTAGCGAACAATGACCACGTTGCGGCCATGTCGCAAATCCACTGTAGCAACCACTTGCTTACTATAGCTTACCATAGTATAGCTTACCAAAACTGTACTATAAACTAGTCGGGTCCATAAGCAAATAGTCACGACCAGGTTACTATAGTTGCTCACTAGTTAACCACAAGCATCTGTAGCTGTAACCAGTAAAGTAGTCACAACCAGTAAGAAACTGGTTGTGACCTAGCCAGAGCCATCTGGTTCCTAGTCAGAGCCATCTAGTAGAAGAGTTGCGACATTGAGGGTACAGAAAACAGCCTGGTCACGTGGTTTATGCAGTCTGAAATGGGGACTCGCTGGATTTGCAAATATATCGTTTTCAACGAGGGTGGCACAAAGAAGAGCTATTTTAGCCATGTGTGCAACATGACAAATGCTTTAGTATTTTGAAGTAAGAATTAAGTCTCTGTAAGGTTTATGTTGTACTATTACTACAAAACAATATAAACTGAAGGGCTGTAAAATCATTAAAGCTGGACTCTTGGCTTCTATTTTTGCCTACTTCCGGTCCAGTACTATCGCACATAGGATGTCTCCATGCTCAATAGGTCTTTATAGAGCAGCTGCCATTAGACCTTTCCATGAAGTGTACAGAGTTGTCATAACTGGTGCTATACTCTAAGGCAGGGGTTTTCAAACTTTTTGACACCAGGGATCACCGTTTATTCAGCATTTAAGCCACAGACCACCACCATTTGATAACATTTTCTCCCTAAAAGACCTAAAACTAAGAATTCTTTTGTTTTGTCCATAATTCCAGGCTAGATTTTTTTGTTAATTCAGATGAATATTTTAACTCTTGAGTGTAAAAATGAAACCAAATGGACCCGCAAGGGTCCATTTGTTGAACACCCCTGCTCTAAGGCTCTGGTTCCTATATAGACGTCGTTGGATCTGACAGCAAAGAAAAAGAAGAAAACATTCAATTTAAGATAAAGCCGTTATGTGACCTGTGGACGAGTTCAGCATGCGTTTCCTTCCCCGGCGCTTTCAAAGGCGCAATAGCACGCGGGCCGGAGCTAGAGATAAGACAAGCCGCCCAGGCTCATGGTGCACCCACCCTGTGAGCCCAGACCCTCGCCAAAAGACAAGGTTATGACCCCTTATACTTTCGTCAACACAACCGCACCCCTGAACGAACCCCCCCCCCCCCCCCCCACACACACACACACAACTATTTAAATCTTCTCTTAACAGACATTCCCAAAATTGGGATTATGTGGATTATTTAATAATTGTGTCATTATAATACTGATACTAGATAAAAGCAGGCTTGTTTCCATTTAGTCATAAAAATAAAAAAAATATGGAACTAAGTGTTAAGAATCTTCTTTCTATGACCTCATTCCTGATGTTTTTATTGTTATCAGCTGAGCTGTTTCAGTTCTTGTTATGTGGGTTTCACATTCATAACTTGTATTTGTATTCTGATCCTACACTGCAGCGAATCACCCAAAACAGCTGATCTACAAGCGTATGAATGACAAGTAACAAGTGTAGATCGGAGGTTGATCTGCATCTATGAGAAAAAGGGGGTAAAGCAAGTGGACAGAGTGGAACGGAGCAGCCGGCGGATATATAGTGGGAACTTAATTCGAAATGGTTTATGACCGGTCAAAGGTTATGCCAATTGAATGTTAGATCCATCTCCGAGGGTCTCTTTTATGACGCACTCAAAAGTGAGTTACGATGCAGTCAGTCTTTCCGAGATGGAGGAGGAGAGTATACATTACAACCGATAGGGCACTCGGACGGGCACGCTGCCAACGCTCTGACATGGATTTTATACTTTATCCCCCTTCATCTTGGCAACCGTCTAACCATCTAGATGTTTCACGAGCAGCTCTTTAATGGAAAGGTCTGAGGTTCAACAGCCACTTTGATCCCATCAGAGTGCCCTCCTACAGCAAAATGCTGCGCCGCTTACAGTACATTTTAACAGCGGGCGATGGACAAACTACGTCGGCCGACATCCATTATTTGTCTATATGGGAGCCGCCAATTCAGAAAAAGTGGGCCAAATTGATGATGTATTAGTCCACAGAGCGACTGCATGAAAATATATGCACGCCAGGCACCCCCATAAGAGAAGATTTCCACAGTTTAAGCATTGATTCTCAAAATTTCCTGCATTAGGGGACCTCCATTTAATGCAATTTCTCTGGAACTCTCTGGAACACGGACTTTATATTGCAAAATATAGTCTGAAAACACACCTCTTCAGGCTCCATCTCAGCCCATAGCACTTGCAGTACGGATCAGCCCAAAGCATGCAACACCAACCTACTGTAAGTATTTTACTTATACTTAGATACCATTGACGCACATTAACTACTGTGTGATGTATTGCCATGTTTTATAGTGCCTGACAACTGTACTACCATGTTTCAGTGCTTAAAAATAAACTAATTAAAAAGTAAATTGTTAATCCAATAATCTGTATGCAAATTATGTATTGCAATACTTTTTCTTTTGTTCATGCTTAACGTAAATTTCTCTGGATTAATTAACGGGATCTACTAAATGCCTAAAATGTAAATTGTATATTTGAGCTATTTGTCCACTGATCTTAGAAGGCAAGAACTAACCTAATCGTCAACCAAAAAATATTCCTCGGATTTTGAAATTCATCTCAAATTGAATCAGCTACCAGTGAGTGTAGTGTAGTATCATTTATTGTAATGAAGTAATCACACCAGGACTAATCCACCACTCCTCCTCCGCTCGCTCCTGTGTTGCATTTGATTCCATAATAGACATGTAGCGGCTTTGACAGGTCCTATACATCCCGCCCGTATCAGTCCAACCCCAGATTAAATTAATTAGTCTTATCAGCATGTTTTTTGTCCCCCTCCTCCTATAAGTCCGTGAGCCTTCAGACCAGCGGCCATCATTACTCATTACCCTATCACCCCCGCCCCTGCTGTCGCGAGCGGTATCATTTCTACCCATCGGTCTACCAATCTGTACAGGACCACCTGATATCACCTTGGCTGATAGCACACCCCCCCTGCCCTCCCACCCCGAGACTCAGGGCTGTGTTATCAGCGTAGAGAGGTTGATGTATAATGTGCCTGAAAGCTATTGAGATCTGGGCCGTGTCAAAACCATCCTAGGAAAGATGGTTTTCTTTGTTTGCAGAATGTTTTCATCATACATTGTCAGGAAATGGCTTCCTGCGTTCAATAACCTTGTGTATTCATAAAGGAAATCGTCTTGTTTTCATAATATAACCCTGGATAAAATATTGAAAAATACTTCAGGGTTCTGGTTACGTGTGCACTTAGGTCTCTAAAACACAGAATGAAAAGGTATTAAAGTCAAACTCTCAGGGGTTCTACAAATATCATCTAAATCCTGACAGTTCTCTGAAATATGCCTGTGTTCCTCAATATGTCATGTCAAGGACCCTGCAACCAATGTCATGTCAAGAAATCTGCAACCAAACGAACCCTCCCGGGTCCGTTTGGTTTCATTTAACTCTCTCAAGAGTTAAATTAAATTTAAATTTAATCTCAATTAGCCTACTTATTTTTCAAGAATCTACAGAAAATGTAGAAGAAATGTTATTTTGACAAAGGTTTTCCCAGTTACTGTTTCTCCTAAATTGTGGATAAAACTTGGAAATCTTTAAAAAGCTAAAAACCGAGAGATTAAACTCGACATCGAATGGTGACCATCAATGGTGATGACAATGCAGAATACATAGTGGGCTCTGGTGTCAAAAAGGTTGAAACGCACTGCTTTAAACAATAGACGCCTGTTGGCTGTCAGACTACTCCAGCTCCAGTGATCTGAACATTCTTCTCCTTCATACCTGGAGCGAGTGAAGGAGGAGGGGTGTAGCGGAATATAGATTTACCTGACGCACAAAAGAGAGCCTGTTGGTCACCTAGCAGGGTGGCTTACGGCTTTCAGGGACTTTGGCTTATCTGATGTTCCTTCTCTTGCAGCACCTATACTTATACGTTCTTCCCTCAAAAAACATCACCTACAACAGTGGTATTCAACCAGTGGTCCTTGAGAGGGTTCCAGGTGGTCCTCAGTTTAGTTGGTTAACCAGATGTAACTCTAAAGAGTGTAAAAATGAAATGAAATGACACTTTTACGCTCTCAAGAGTTAAAATATACATCATCTCAATTAGCCCAAGATGACTGTTCATGTTGGTCTGCATGGTTGCCTGTGTTGTTTCCCGCCTGGTACCCGCCCCCCCATGCCCATGCCTAGATCCGCCCCTGCTTGACAACACTGGTTAAGATACGTTCAATGTTTAAATAGGCTCCCTGTCTGCCTGCAGTATCCTCCAGCTCTCCTCTCTCTTTCCCTCTCTCCCTGCTCCACAGAGCAGCCTATTCATCTCTGTTGGGAACAGTGGCAAGTCTCTCGCCCGTCCAGGAATGAAATGTATCGGAACCGACACTTAGAAGGGGCCCGATATCATGGAGCCGTGACTGTTCCCAACAACACCCGGGCTGTGGTAATACGTGCAGGGGGGTGCGGGGGGAATGCATTGTGTATCAGCAAGCAGGCTTTTTTGTGTGTGTGTCTGGTTGTGTGTGTGTCTGGTGTGTGTGTGTGTGTGTGTGTGTGTGTGTGTGTGTGTGTGTGTGTGTGTGTGTGTGTGTGTGTGTGTGTGTGTGTGTGTGTGTGTGGTAGTCTTGGGCGTATTGATTTTTCAATATCGGTATTGATAACGTGTTAATTAGCTCGATATTCGATATTACCGGTATTGACAACTAGATGGCAATGGCATGCAATCAGAGTCAGCAACGTTCCACCAGTCACCTAGTTGTCAGAATTGGGACATTGAGGGGTCAGAAACTGAGCGCTCTGCTGTTCAAGCAGCCTAAATATGGACAACTGGAGTTGGAAATACATTGTTTCCAAAAAGCCTAGCCCAAATAAGGGCTATTTTAGGCATGTGTGTAGCATGAAAATTGTTTGTATAGTTATAATTAAAAGTCTCATTGCTCATATTTTAATAGAATATAGTATAATGTCGGTATTTGATAATATTCGGTATTCGATATTTTTTATAAACCCAACGATATCACTCGGTATTGATTTCCAATATCGCGATAAATGGTAATACCGGTATATTGCCCAAGACTAGTGTGTGGCATATCGGTGCGCTCCAATTCAGCGCTCTCATTCTCAGCGGCAGGTGCAGAAAAGTTTACAATCTGCAACACCTGAGTCAGTGTAGCACACGTTAGGCAAACCGAATTATGTTCATCCAAATCATTTGGGAGAAATTGCAGACAATAGTGTCTGCATCAGGATTTTGGCATGTAGGAGTAGACAAAGCTGTGGAAATTGTTCTGTGCTGTTTCTGTTTCTTTTCTTTATTTTATTGATTTTCAGTATTAATACAGTATGAATACACAGTACACAACTGGCAAATCAGTAGGTAAACAGCACAGCTGAGTACAGTTGGGGCTCTAATATTCAATGAATCACTGCTAACCCTCCACTGCCAGTTAGTAGAACCAGTTAGATGTCTGTAGTGATTATGATATGATGCAACGGCCATCCACCAGCACATCATGGCTGGACACCGCAGAATTGATGCAATGGAGAAACAACACGCTGGAATTGCTACCAAAGGAGCGTACCAAGCGATGATTATTATAACAAACGTCTAAGTACCTATAGCTTAGCTACGTTAAATTAAGGTTTAATTAATTTAATTAATTATCCGTGTCATACATGAAACTTTGGGAACCAAGACTGTACAATATCATATCACATGCAGACAATAGTAGTGCAAAACGTACTGCAATCACATGTAGTATTGTAATAAGCACAAATCCAGTGACATCTTTCCAGTCTATAGTGTGTGTGTGTGTGTGTGTGTGTGTGTGTGTGTGTGTGTGTGTGTGTGTGTGTGTGTGTGTGTGTGTGTGTGTGTGTGTGTGTGTGTGTGCGCGCGCAAGCACGCGCACATGTGCCACATGC